>OW121853.1:39010413-39610413 GCA_933228895.1 Platycnemis pennipes | reverse complement strand
TTTCTCCCGCATCCGCTCCGCATCGCCACACGAGAGGAGGCCTCTCTCCCTCCCTCCCTCTGTTTTCGTTCTACTCCCGCGATCCAATCCCCTCTTCCACGGCCCTACGCCCCACTCAATATTCTTTCTCGGCCCTGGTAACCACCCGCCCCCCCCCCCCCCCCCTACCCGCCAGCATATTCTCCCATCGTCCTCCGGCCCTCCCGACAAGACTCTTGCCGCAGCCGTCTCCCCCTTGCCTTCCTTCATCCTAGTGTGTCTGCGCGGTATTCGCATTACACCACTCCTTTGCGGTGAATTCCTAGTTGGGAAACGCTGTTGTTGCATCGGCGTTGCGATATTTGTGTGCGTTCACGCATTTCACATCGTAGGATCGTAGGTTAGTCATGTCGCCATATTGTTATATGGCAAAAACATCTTTAGCATGTTCTGAGATCGCTGCTCCCAAGGAACATTATCCCTCGTTGCCAAATCTCAGATTGGTTTGGCACAGATCTCTTCTAGGTTTTCCTATCAGGTAGACTCTTTCAATTAGCATATCTATTCTTTTACATCCTTTAATAATTTCTCCATATATTTTAATATTTGTAATAATATTTTTTTATCCTATGAAACAACAATACAAGCACATATTACATTTCATCAAAATAAGGATAAATTGGGAATCCCTTTTAGGCATAGCCTGTACTTGGGATACCTACCTCAAAATCTAATTACAATGAGAATAATTGAAACAAAGATAAGTAAACTGAGACTAGATACGTAACATAACATTAATAGAAAAAGATAACAGTTTGTTCTTTAATCTCAACTAGTCGTGCATACAGATTATAGTGAGTACCTACTAAACCATTTTATGTATTGTATGTATATACCATGAGTATTTTGTACGAGACCTTCCTCTTTTTTTCCGTACACTTGTTCCTTGACGGTTGTATTCATCCGATGGCGGTCATATCTCAAGGTATGGCCGATTATGACGTCCCGTCTTCCTCATAAGTTTTTATCAGACTCATATTTTCTATCTTCTTATGGCTTCTCAGTTTGTTCTTCAGTCGATCCTTTTGATAATCATTATTTTTCGGTAGCATCACTTCTGAAATGCTTTCAATTGTCTTTTGCGGCTTTTATCGTACATGCCCCACTACGTTGTGGAAGCGTGGTCCAGATGTCCGTTGTAATATAGTGTTTCCTAAATTTCACGCTTAAATTCTAGTAGATTCCTCTTTTGGTAGAGGGTCTTCTTCGCCAGGGCAAGTTCGCCGACTATTTTGTTGATATATTGTGCTTTTTATAATGATCATGTGCTAAATAGGGTGTCTCGAATATTTATGTTTGCTTGTTTTTATTTTGAATGCTTCTTGCTTTTTTTTGTTTCTAAGAACTTTCTTGTGATCGTCCTGTGTTATATATGTGAACATGGCGGTAGTAGATTAAATTAGTTTCATTATTAATCGCTGACCATGAGTTATTTACCGAATCCAGTGCCATGGATTTCCAAATCCAACATATTTCATGAAGAGTAGCATCGTTCTGTATCGCTAACTAGGTATTCTAATATACACAATCATGTGGCAGTACCATACTATAGCGAGATTGAGTTTCGGTCGCAAAACCGCAATAGGTAATAGAACTACTGTGTCTGCTTCGAGACATTGCATTGCGTCGTGGATTCACATTAGCATGACGACAAATCATCGAGTCGCTTAGTAATAATTGGTACACTTTATAATTAGTGTATTAATAAATTAAATTATTCGTCATATTCCATTGCAATGCGGAGTTTGAATTTAATTAGGATCTTATTCGTAAACCCGGAAAGATTTTGTCCTTTGATTCCCCTGTTTCTTCAGAGTTCCTTCGCTGATTTTTACAAGAATCGGAGGGACGAGACCTTTTTTCGTTCCATTTCCTCCTTTTCTGTTCCTCTTCAGACCTTTCACTGCCTCTCCCCTCGTTTTCTTCACATGTTCTTTTTCCCAGCTTTCCCCACTCCCATGATTAATTTACCATATTTCTCTCGCATTCCTTCAATATCGCCATTTCGAAGTTCTCTATTCGGAGGGATTTTCTCCTAAGCTTTTTTTCTTCCGGCTCCTGCTGTAGGAACAGAAGTAAATTACCTTTTAGAGACAGTGCGGGGAATGAGTTACTGGTAGCCCGCGGACAACTTCATTTACCCGAGGGATAAGAACGGGAGTGCATGCCCGCACTACCTCAGGTTTGAGAATTTGGGAAGAAGATAGGAAAAGAGAAAATTACTCTACGGTTTCAAACCCTGAATGCTAAAACTTATTATGTGTGATTTCCATTTCAATATTTTTCACATAATTACTTCTTTTTATGGGTAAGATATGCATTCGTTTATGTCACGTCTGGAGAAAATATCGTGAATATCCATAAAATATTTCGAGTGAAATTGCTTTCCATTATTTTTAAGAAAATATTGAGGGAGGTGATAGAGACGATCTAATCGAATTGTGAATGGTGTGAATAGATAGGGAAGAATAAAGCTCTGATTCTTTGGGGTAGGGATAGGTGTAGGAATTAAGCCGATATGAAGAGAAATGTAGCGTAGAGAATAAGCCGTGAGATGAATTGTGTGCAAAAAAGAGAATGGACACCCCTTCACTACAAACCGGTAGAATATTATCTTAAATTAAGGAAAATAAAGCATGCACGATGATGTTTCTTGCATTTCCTTTATTTCTCTACGCATTGATGCAATGCCGACCTTTAAATTTGTTTTTCCATTTTTTCCCAGACATGAAGATACATCGCACTATTGGTAGACATAGACACGCCATTTTGTGATACGCGCATGGTTTCATTGGGTCTTTCATGTTGGTAATCAGCTGGATTCGGTGAACGGTGCCACTTCAATGTTTTCCCGTTGTACGAATGTGAGTTAGGATTTTCTTTGCTGCCGCTTTCCGTGCTCTACCCCCCACTCCCTTTCCTTTCCATCCCTTTTTTCTCTTCCTTTCAATTTTCACACCCACAAGAACGTCAATGGACATGGGACGAAAGCACTTTAAGAGCTCTCCGATTAGCAGGGGATGAAAGGTGGAACAAACGTCTCTCCCTATTGTGCCCGCCTGAAAACCCGATTCGAAGAGCACGACAATCTGCCACTTCGCCATCAAGGTGGTAACTAAACGCCTGGTACTTCGGTTTCCTCTCGACTAAACGGTTAGCCTTTTCATTTTGGAAATAATCGAGCGTTTGACGTAACTTTTCGAGGCACCAAGCTGAAGACGATTCAATGGGAATCTACTTTTTTATTGCTCAATAAATGAATGGGTAAAAAAATGATTTTTTCGATTTTACGAAGTTGAGTGATCGATTTTGAGGATAGAGACTCACGGTTATCTCTCTGGCATCATGAGAAAATTGTAATCATCAAATAAACTCATGACACTCTCACTCGGTTTTCAAGTAGCATACATTTCGTGTGTTAAATTTTTGAAAATGAAAATATCTTGTTTTGAGCTATGTTTCTACTAAAGTAGATTACTCTTTCACCCACAAGTCCCTGTAAAATATGCTTATTCATCTGGCCAAAAATAATAATAAAATAATCAATTATTTTATGCCATCCCTTTAAGTTTTTCGTCGATAATAGTAATGTAAGTTGAAGTTCTCATTCAGTTAACAATTTAGAAATATTCCTTTGTTAATGATTAGTTTTTTATTATCAGAAATTGAATAATTATATCTATTTTACTGCAGTAGGGAATCTGAAATCTACTTAAAAAACTTTGTAAGTTCTACTGATGGTATCTTTGGAGAGTATATTGTACATAGTTCTCGAACGCCGTATTAAGTATTTCTTTAATGCATTTAAAAGCTCAAGGTGCCAGTGTTACACTGGAGCCTGAATGATGTCGGTGGACTGCGAAGAGCCTATTTTAAGTACATATCCACAAGCCTCCTAAGGAACAAGTATCGGTAATTTCCTAATGATAGTCTTATCATTCTTAGGGCTTCGTTTTACGCTTAGTCGCAAGATATCGAGTTTGTATTGGTCGGAATACGGAATTTTTGTCCCAAAGTTTCGAAATCAGAGTTCTAAAATAGCGATGGTTTACAGTGAAATCTAGATTCGTGCAATCCGGAGTATATTTCAAGTTCATTTCTTTGCTTGGGTTTGAAAGCATCTGAAAGCGTGGAATCATTTGATGACATTCACCAAGAGCAAGGTTGTGCTGATGAAGACCTTTTTTCCACCGTTCCTCCATCTCTTTTCAATTCTATCTTCATTTTTTTATTCCCAAGAGAAGTTACTGAACGCGCGTAACGACAATAGAAATGATTTCACTGTCTCGTATCAGGATTTTTGATTAAAAATCAATTACCGAAAGACATAATAAAAATAAAATAACTTTCATTCCTCTATGTTCTGCTGTCATACGTATTTACGAGTAAAAAGGTGATTCCTAATGCACGACTCTACCATGGGAAACGCGCGTGAAAGGCCACGGTTTACAAAAGCATGCGCATCGATCTTATCCAAGCAAAATTGCGAATTCGCCTTTTGAATGCCTGTAACATTTCGTGCTCTTGACACAAAAAATCTCCATATACCTAATGGAATACGTAAAAGGTACACACATACCTTGTGTGTCCCCTTTTATGTTTTCCTCTTCAGTGGGAATTGTATTTTTCGCTTGGTAGTGCTCACTTCTAAGGAGGACGCCAGTATGGTGGTGATTTTTTTCATGCCGTAGACGCAGAGGCTTTTGCAATCGATCACCAACTCCGTTCCCTCGAATCCAACGACTTAAATTTGGCATTTCGGGGGCAATCAATGCAGCACTGGTAGACGTAAAGAATTCTTTCGGCGAGCTCCGTGAAGAAAAAATCAGGGCCCGATTTCCTTCCCTTCCATCTATCCCTCGCCGACCGAAACTTTTCCCCTACCCCTCCTGACCCCTTCTCCCTCCCGAAACACCCACTTGAACCCCTTCTTCCTCTTCCTTAACCCTTCGATATCCCTCCTCTTCTTCCCGCCCTCCGCTCGCTTCAACTTTCTCCCAATTTCTCCCTCTTCTCCTTTCGCCGTGCGACAGCTGAAAAAACAGGCTCGCGCCGTGGATCCCCCTGCGGGGGATGAGAATTACGTGAGGGGGTGAGCGATAGATGGGAATGCCGGGGCGTGGGAGGGTCGGCCGCGGTGGCGCTTGGGGTTTTTGACGCAGGATCCTTGGGGAGGAGGGGGAGGGGGGAGAGAGGGGAGAGGTTACTCCGGAAAGTGGAGGCGTTCAAGGCATGTGAGAGAGGGACTGCAGACGAGAACTCTAAAATGCGTCGTACTGGACACGGTCGAGCTAGTTAGTTAGGTAATCAGGGGAGGCGATCAACATCTGAGGTCATTTGCGCCATATAGGATATGTGGGTAATTGGGTAATGGTAGGAACATTTCAGGGAACGGAGTAAGGGTGGAGAGAAACCCGGCGTCGGCAGTATCCTACACTTAACGACAGGGACCACGGCTTAACGTTCCTTCCGACGAACTGAGTAATGAATCTGAAATTTCCTCCACTAGGCGCTCTAGTAGGGACCGGTTTATCGCCGAAAAATCCGCCACAGCAGGGAATCGAACTCGGGACCTCGCGATGGACAGCCAGTACTCTAGTCACCACAGCAACTCGATCCCCTGACGTGGCGAAGCCAACGCAGCCTGTAAGATATTATAATGAAAGTTTGCCGTTTAATTCGCAAATTTCCAGTTACCTCAGAAATAGTGAGCGATCCATATATTGCGCGTCACTGATTTTATATTTTTTTCATCCCCCCCCCTCTCCTCCCCGCCTGTAACGTGAAATTCTCCACACCCAACACCCCGCTAAATTATGTATGTAAGTAAGAAGTCTTCAGTTTATAGGTACTCCAATGGCAAAGCTCACATCGCACCATCTACTCAAAATACTAAATCATAGGACAAACACAGCATATTACATGCCCTGAGTGGGATTCGAATCCACGACCTTTGGATTTACGGGACGTTGCCAGCAACTTGGCTACCGAGGCCAGATTAAGGTGCGTAACGCTGCCAACACCGCTCCTTTTATAAATGATAACACGAGCATTCTTGTTTAATACTTTATTTATTTCTCAAGAATAATATTTAGTATGATAGCATAACATAATTTACATTGATTAGCAGTGAAACAGGTATTGCTGCTCGTAACAGTAGGTATGATTGTATTCTTCGTGTTAGTGCATGCATAGCGTGGAATCATCCCCTGCCACACACCTTTGTTGCGAGGTACTATGTAAGTGTACTAAAATATAGGTAGGTAATATTGCAGATTCACATAACGCGAGGATAGGTGTCATCGCTTTATTTAATTTCACATCGGGCAGTGGAGATGAGAATGGTTTTTTTTTATTTTGGTCGGTAATTGACGTCACTACTCTTTGCAGATTCGTAGACCGATTCGTTATGGCAGTTGCTGCGAGTACTTAGTGCATAGAGAGGGGCCTTCCTTTATTGCGATGGAAACGACGTGAGTTAAGGGTCAATATTTACATGACGTAACTCCGCAGAGTATCGTCAAGATATTACATGCATTTCTTCCACCTTGTGTTTTAGTGCAAGAATTCAGTTGCAGGGGCGTCGGAACTACTTTCACTGGTGGGACCAACCTTGAAAAAACCCACATTTTTTGCGGATAGGAGGGATTAGAGACTAGAATATCGATAAGTGGTGTGATAATATGTGTCAGAAAGTACCTACTTCGACTGAAAGGGCCCGGGGCTAATTCTGGGGGGGGGTCGGGCTTTGGCCCCTTCTTCCCCCCCTACTTCCGACGCCGCTGTTCGGTTGGTTTATGGGCGTCATTGCTGGATTTTTGCTTCACATGCAGTCATAACTATGAAGTACTATAATAGTTTAAACTATTTCCGAACAAATTTACCTCTTAGGAATAAGGTATGTTCAGCCGCCCATCAAAAATATTTGAGGTGTTCGATGACTGAAAACCCGCGTACGGTGAGAGATATAGCTAAGCATTTTATCTAACATCAAAAAGGAGAACGATACGCTCCTGTTTTATTTCTTGTATTGGGGCGAATTGTTCGTATTTTCTCACTCGAATCATCTATCCTGCCTAAATCAATGTTGGTGTTCTAAACAACTTTAATTTTCTTACAAAACATGATGGACGAAAAATAGTAAGAATACGTTACAATAGCGGAAAAATGGGGGTAAATAACTTCATATTTCTCAAAAAAAAAAGGTTCACCTTTCACTTTGTTCAATAGCGGCAACATTAAGAGGAAATTTTCAGAGCATTTATCGGCAGTTAACGCAGATACACACGTATGTTTCTTTTTATACCTAGTACATTTGATTGTTTTTAGAACGCAATTGTGGATATGCTATTCTGGTGTTATAATCCATGTGACGTAACTGTCATTCTGACGCACAAGAGCCAGACGTTTTTCCAGCCACCAAAAAAATTTACACCAAGACCAGCTGTTATTATACAGGCTTTATAATACAGGGTTTCAGAGATTAGTCCCCTTTTCGAAGAGAGGGCAAATTCAACTGAGCGGTGGTTTAAGTCTTTAAATAATTATTCTCGAAGGTGAGGATTCCATAATGGGAAACCATTCACCCAATGTATCTTTTCAGACAAGGTACATCAGCACCCTGTACCCCGTATCTATTTTTTCATACACCTGAATCCTTATATGGGTGAATGTTTTTATTCCCTTTAAAAGCCTCTCCTCTGCTGCTGCAAATCTATATGCAAAAATTGAAGGAAAAAGTGAGTAACTTATTTTTAAACCGACATTTTGACCTCTTTTTTAAATCATGAACATGCAGTTTCGTTTCAACAATTGTGATTGTAGTAAATGTTTAAGGTTGCCTGGTATATCATTCGTATTGAAATGTCCCAATAAGAGTCAATGCCATTCATTCGTTAAAGTACCATCTCATCCCACCCGTTCTCATCCTTTATTCCATATGCCCATTCTCAGACTTTCGATTACTAAACGTTCTCTTTTCTTCCGTCTCTCCACTCTATTGAACTCCCTCCCACAACACACTGATCCCTTTGCACTCCCAGTTAAATCGTTCATAAGCCTTTCTATTTCGCATCTGTCACCTGAATAGCCTTTCCCTACTACTTGTTTACTGTTACTTTTTTTTCTTCTTGTATATGCCATAAAATGTATGCAATATTATTTGGCCACTATAAAATGGCATCATTGCTGTATGTGGTTTTCTTTCCTTAAAATAAAAAAATATTATATAAATATGTCATGGTGAATACTTATACGTATTCCAGTATTTAAAATGTCATTAACGAAACGAAAAGCGTTCGCGCACACGTGATAAAATGCAGTAATTTGAAGGAAAAGTCGTATCGTGCCAGAGGAATTTTCCGAGACCTTGCGCAATGTTTATGCCCGAAGTGAAGCACTATTCCGTTTTCAGCACCAAAATAAGCATCACGTAAAACGGCTTCAAGGAAGGGTGGTAAAGCGTGAAAACTCTGTAGCATGCGGCATTGATCAATCGGTGATTGCTCGAGGGAAAGAGAACATGCAAAAGCATGCTTTTATCACAAGCCGCGTGACTGTTTCGTGGCTGGGAGGGTGAGGGCATCGTCTATTTTACTACCACCCCTTCCAGGTTGATTTGTGCCCCACTGAAATTCACATTAACATCCATTGAAGTACATCACACTTGACGACTGGTCGTTATTGCGATTAAAATTGAGATTAGGAGGTCACATAGCATATTAAACCCGCGTTAATACATCACTTGCCAAACGTCACTGTCCTCTCGAAGCATTCAACGCTATGAGTCGATAACCTATCATGATTTTCTGTTAAGAAATTAAAATCTTATCACCCTCTCACCAAGGATGAATCCTCCTTATACTCTCTACTATATGCAGGCTATATGCAGATGACTCATTACTCTCTCCGGAATTCTGAAGTTGTTTTGATTTGATTTAGGAAGAAAGGGCGAGAAAAAATTGTAAATGCAGTCATTGCTTTCGATCGTCATATGTTGGAACGCGGCGTGAGGCTAGAAGGTAAATCCAGAAGTTGATTCTGGATGACTCTTGTCACCCAGGAAACATATCGAGCACGTGTGATGTACCTAAAAAACTTGGATTGTCTCTTTATGTATAGATATGCTACGCTTGGATGTATCTGTTTTAGTTAGTAAATATTATACCTTCAAAACTCTGGAAACCATTATGAATCCCCCGGTAATTTCGTCTTGAAAGATAAGGAGCGTGTTTCGAGGAGAAATATAGAAGTGAGTTTCGTAAGTTTCATCTACTCGTCAAAATAATTTTAAAGGTGAATAGTCATTCCAGTATGCTAAATCGTCTTCCACGTCATTACAAGCATATTACTCATCAATCGAATGAGATGAGATAAGGAGTGATGCAAAACTATACGGGTGTGTTCATTAAATCGTGTTTGCGTTTTTTGTGATAAAAGGAAAAAATGTATAATACATAATAAGGTAAAAAAAACAATTTTAGATTGTAATTTCTTAATTTATGAATTTTAAATATTCATGATGTATATTTTCTGCAAAAAAATGTGGTATGTTTTTATAAAGCCCAATTAAAGTGAGCTAAAAGATGTCATTTTACTCACTGAAAATATAAAACCCAGTCAAGAGGCTGACATAATTAATAACCACTGAAGAAGCAGGCGTAATACGCCTTCAACTCACTGCTTAAATGCTTTAAGTACCTGTGCCCTAAATTCTTAAGGAACCTATTTGAGGAACGGGAGAAGCATTTAGTTGTTGAATTTGTTTTCAACTGATGTCGAATTTTTCTTCTGGATAAAAAAATGAGTCAGCCTCTGACTACTCTGGAGCCTGGAGCTAACAGCATTTCCAATGCCTGGCACGCGATGGATTTTGTTGTAATCTTATTGTGTTTTTTTTTCTTTTTCTCTTATTGATAAGAAGCACCACAATCCAGAGAATTAGCAGTTGGCTTGATTGTAGACGCATTACATTCGGTACATATTTTACATACCTATATATATTTGGGTCTTGGTGAAATAGAGTTAGTCATAAGCTCTCATCTACATCTATAGAATACCCAGCAAACCACCGAAAGGGTGTGTGGCAAGGGTTGAACCACGACCAGGCATGCACCAGCAATCAGGTAGAACACTTACTACCACGCAGGACTATAAAAAATACTACCCCGTTTAAACACTACGTAGGTACGTGAAAACCAGATTTCAAATACCAAAAATGACAACAAAATGTTAGTAATACGTAGTATAATAATTATTTTCATGAATTTAAATATGAGCATATGTTTACCAGATCATGTATTAGTTATTATTGCTAAATCATGCATATGCTTGAACTCCAATTCTGCAATTTTCATTCGCTATGGCAAAATCTACTGATCACACATAGTATAGTGCAGACTCGTGGAATAAGTTGCCCTCGACCAAACACAGTCGTCAGAAATAGGGTAAGGAGGATTTCCAACGTCTCTGTCTCTTGCAGTCACTCAGTGACAGTAATCTATTACTTGAAGTTAACGTACCAGTGTAACTTCAAGTTAGGCTGTGATACAAAAATCTTTACTTCGTTTGGGAAATCCCATTATGTTTGTCGTATCACTTTTGACAGAATGTAATAGAGTGCTCCAAAATAGGTACACCTAACAAACCAGTCACCACGTGTGAATAAATCCACTTCTCATCTAGTTTTTTGCCATCCTAAATGGCTTACTAGCGTACATATCCGTAAATAAGTACTATAGAGTTCAATAAATAGTATAAGAGACAAATTGAAAAAATCCTTATTTACTGAATCCTCTTTTATTTTTTAAATAATTTTTAAAAATTAAAGGTTCTCTTCGGTGCTCAAAAATCTGTATGTTGGGTGAAGTATATGTATCTTGTTTTATGTGGTAAGAAAGGATAAAACATTGTTAAAAATTTAAGAATGAGGATGCTTGATAAAATATATACATACTTATTTTGACGTAGACATGCGTTGAGTACTGTTATTTGTTAGGCTATGGAAATTCATTTGGCTATCATTGACTTATCGTTGTTATCGAGATATCACGGAAGTAAGAACTTACTATGAGAATCAAAAAAACGTGCATTTTCATCTAAATAGAGTGTTTGCTTGTCATTTAAACTTATCACAATTTTATCACATTTTTGTGTAACAATTTTTTTTCGAAACCTCTCTCACAGTTTATAAGGTCAGTCGCGTATAGTAAATCATGATGACATTTCTAAATAAGGAAGTTTATTAATTATTTCAGATTAATATATTCCAGTTCCTATTAATCTGTTACAACTACATCATTTTTTCAACTACTTTTAAACCTGATGGAAAAGTACTATAAACCCTCTTCCCCGAAAAACTACCTCCTTCATGCTTGACAACTGCATGGTGTTAACCTTAACTTGTAGTAATACCGGGAATATTTAGAAAATATGGAATGATGAATATCTTAAACTTTAAATGAAAAGTAAATAAGACATTTTTTTCTTTCAAAGTTTCGTGATCTATGATGTCTATTCCGAAATACCTTGAAGGTTCTCTCCCGGAACAATGCACCTTAAAAGTCCGACGCACATTTTACAGTTGCAGTGAAATTCATAAGTAGAGTACCGGGGAAGTGGAGGTAAGCTATTCGCTTACACCCTTAGCATGTTACTTTTTTGAAAAGAATCCTTTGACTTTCAAAGGGTCTTAGTTTAACAACTCACTGAAAGGCTGTTTAAGTTTTTTTTTTAATTATGATAATGGAGGTCGAGTAATATTCTATCCTTGCTATCATTTGTAATAAATGAGTTTTCTAATTTTAGTTCCCTAGGTATTTTCAGGTATATATTCGGTTTCAGTCCAGCGTTCTATGTTCTCTAGTGGAAATTTAGGGAGCATTCAAAATCAGCACTTCAATCACGTGCATGCTTTTACCACTATCGCGGTGATTTAGTGGTGGAATCTGTTTTTGTAGTTGAAGTTTCAAGGCATGTTTTGTGGTTTTTGTTACCTCACTACGGAAAAGCCTAGGTAAAATCCTCAAAGTACGATTTTCTGGGTTCAAGAACTTCGTATAAGATCGCATGTAGCACAGTAGCACATTCAGTCAAGTTGCGTACTTTTTTCACTCCATTTACATTGTTAAGGGAGAAGTTCTTTCACCGTCCTCCAAGCCAAACTTGAGCGATAGTTTAAGGTGAGTACAGACCGTGGTCTTGGTTTTATACATCCTCTCATTGACAATGCATTTTTTTATATTTCCGTTCAAGTAGCGTTGGTTTTTTGCGTATCTTTGGATTTGGCAATCTCCCGCCCGGAAATCTCTTCGATATATCCTACGGAAGGTTTCCTCTCTCGTTATTTTCCTTCCAAGGAAGACGCCATTTCTCCTGATTAGCCCGCCAGCTCCCTCTCCGAGATAGGAGGAACGACGTCGAATTTTTAAAGTCTACCATCATCGGTTTCTCGTCTCCGGCCGGGTAGGGGATTAGGTAGGAAAGAGACGCAAGCAGAAAAGTCGTTCTTTTTATAGCGAGGGAGAGAGGAGAAGTTGAGGAACGGCGAGGAAGGAGAGAAAGGGTGAAGAATTAGGACGATAAACCGACCTGGGGAAGGAGGGGAAAGGAAAGGGTGCTAGAGTGGCCCTAGAGGTGACAGCTTTGCAACGCATTTTATTTCTCTCTCCGACTCCTGCGGAGACACTCGAAACGGAAGAATTTTTTTTCGACCGATTTGGCGGGAAATTGTTTCCCATTAGCGCCATTTGACATCTCGGCCGCCCCGACTCCAAAGGCAATGACTCAATTTCGGCCGATTTTCCAGCCCTCGTGGCTCGAAATCGACGTGCACCCAGAGTGGCTCTTTGCCTGAAAGAAATAAAAAAATGTCTTTGCGCTTCCTCTCAGAAAAGCCGGCCGTGTCTCGCTCGGGTCTCCGCTCACGGCTATTAGGGTTCAGTGAGATGATTATTTCGGCGGAAAATCCAAAACAAATTACATTCTTTCTCCGCAAAGTGGTGGGTGGAACTCACCTTCTGTCCATCGTATTTACGGAGAGATACATTCCTTTTTCCTGCGACTTTTACTGTAAGGAATTCTAGTTTTGTTCGTCTCATGATCTCTTTAAATACCGAAGAGTTTTTTTCTGCTACTGCAACTGTATATAGCTTCTCTTATCACAGCCATTTTTTCCACCAATTAAAATTCAGGAGATGAACCACAATTTATTATAAATAAAAATATTTTATATTAATACTACATCGAGGTAGATTAGTTCACTACGTTTCATAGGTCGCGTCAGGAATTCAATATCAGTCGATTACGTTTACTGGTGTCAAAAAGGAGAATTTTAGCATTATATGTGTTACTTTGCTATTGTTATTAAAAATAAATTACCGTCCAGAAGGAGGAAAATGCGGATGAATGCGGAAGAATTAAGAGAAGGTACATTATCTATGATACTTGAGTAATTAGCGAAACTGATTTGGTATGATACCGAAGCAAATGTCATCGCTGGTGGCATGTAACTTAAAGAAATAGTTCTATATTTCCATTTAACGTGCATACCTTAATCGCTCTGATACCGTTTTAAAATATTATTGGGTGTTTCCTAATGCTGTGCGGTTATATGAGTATTTATTAGGCGTGGTCAGCGTAGCACAAAAATTAGTTTACCTCGTTTCCGAAAAACACAAATTAACTCTTCGGGGTTCATGCATCAATGGATGAATAATCATTCGACCGAAAAACAAGTTTCTCTCGCGCTTTATGCCTTTCGACTGTTCCTATCGCCTCCCCCACCCTTCCTTCATCTGAGAACATATTTTTTTTCTCTTTTACGTATAGGCAACCCGAATCCAGGCGGCTATATAATGCATGCCTACACGCACGGGTGGCGGTGCGAGCGAACCAATCGGAAGAACCCGCTTAAAATACGGGCCCTTGCGCCAATCACGCCTGCCAAATCTGCTTCCCCTGACATTAAAACCTTGTAAAGTCCGGAATGAGGTATGCGAGTTGGATCCGGCGGGAGGGCCGATATCAATTCGCTGGTATTTATGACGGACAGGGGGCAGCACCGGGCGGAGGCGGTGGCGATAGGAAAGGTGGGGGAGAGTGTGGGGAGAGAGAGAGGGGAGAAAAGGGTTCGACATTCGTTTCATTTATAACCGGAAGGGAGAAAGAAGAAGTTTTTTTTTCGGGACGGAGTGAGTTGGTGTGAGGTGAAATGAGGGCGCTGAGTTGCGAGCGGAGGGAAAATCGCTGGAACCTAGCGTTCAGGGAGAGAAGTGAAGGGGGAAAAGGGTTCCCCCTCACAAAGGGTTTTCGGGCGGAGAATAGAAAAATGTGGAGGAGAAAGAAGGGAGAGAATGCCGGTGGGAAAAATTATAGCGAACGCCTGGTAGGAGGGAAGGAGTGTGCTTAAAATAATTCCACTCTTGTGTCTGTCTTCTTTTGGGATGCATGCGAAAGAAACCTGATAAAAATCAATCGCATTGGTTACGTAAAACATTAACTAGTCTGAATAACTGTGTCACAATCCCTTGCCCTCAGTGTGTTCTGTTGCTGCTTCTTCAGTACCATAGAATTTCATTTGGACAGTTTTTATTAGCACAGTTTAGGTTCATTTGTTGTGTCTTGCCAAAACCAAATTAATGGTCGCTGACTGAGTGACTTTCACACGTGTGGATATGTCCAGCCATATATTATATTCATCACTTGTATTGTACTTAAGTTGCTCTGCAATTTGTGGGCATTACCTTTGACTAAATGAAGTGAACTTTCCTTTATTTTTCAGGGTACAAAACCATTTTTTCCATATTTATCATGCCAAAAATTCTAAAAAATAATTTACCAAAGAATCGTATTAGAAAAGAAAACTTTATTCTGAGAATACTTTACTCCTCCGTCGAAGGTCACTACGGAGCGAATTTTTGCCTAGTTTAATTACAGCAGTAGTTACAAGTGTAGTTTATTCCAAATCACTCATAAACATGGAATAGATTTTATATTCTCGGAATTGAAAAATGTCAAGGGGGCGATAATTTTCGGTCAGATTGACATTACAATGGAATTCATGAAGTTCTATTAAAACTGGCAGTTTCCATGCTATAAAACTTAGTTTTTCCTTTTTTTCCAATCTACCGAAAAATTATTTAAGTTATGGTAAAATTTGCAAATAACTGATGCGGAAACTAATACTAGCTTGTGGTTATACGCGAATAGTGTGAATACCTATTTGTCCTTAAAATGCAACATCTACAAAAAATTGCGAAACAATTATCATTCTTGTTCATTTTTTGAAAAACCTTTTCATTTTGTTTTTCTTTTTGATTCTGATGAATTGTTAAGTCTCGTTGTTTTACAGAAGTTTTTTAATGAATAGCGTTCGCTGGTGGATAGATCGGCTTGTGTACACTTTTACATGAGAAGCACAATCGTTTCGCAAACGTCAATGAGCTTGTCGACCTGGGTCCTTATTCTCTTTCTGAAACTCTAGTGGTATCCAAGGGATACCATAGGTTTTTGGGACTCGCGTTAACTTTTTGTAAACATTCTAATGAGGAAATCAATGAAACGCAACCTCGGTTTCGTTGCTGGGGAGATAACCGAGGTTGCGTTTCAAACGAGAATACGGGCCCTGAACTGTCGAAAAAACCGGCATGTAAATGCCGGCATGTAAATACAGTGGGGGAAAACGAACTTATTTAGTAACTATAGAAACAGGGCAGATATTACTGCTAATGTACGAACATTGATATTATATTTGTATTTTAGGAATGATGTTACTAAGTTTTACGTTTAAGATATTGATTTTCTAAATTGGAATTACTTTATTATAATTCTACCCACTATTTCTTATGCAGTGCCGTTTGGATGCCATTTTTTGCAGAGATTCAGTTCACAAAGTAGTTTTTTTTCGCTACAGATACACCCATCTGTCGCCATTTAATTTGAAAATTGTTATTTCGTCAGTGTGTCCAGTTTTCCTCTTTTCTTCTTATTTTAGTAGGGTAAAAAGATGACAGTAAAAATATATACGCTTACAAATATTAACAGAAGATCGCGCATTATCATACGAAACCTTTTTTCATGCTTCAAGTGAATACTCCTGTACATTTTGTCTCGCTATTTCTCTCTCGGGTAAGAATAAAGTTTCTGGTATCATTATTTTCGTCCTATGTTATAATACCCTCATATTACTCCTTAACCCTCCTTTTCCTTCGATGCTGTACTATGTAATAGGCATCCGAAATGTTTTAAAAGCCACAGTAGAATAAAGTGAAGTTCCCTCGTAGTATTGCATATGCTTTTGCGGAACTGGTGTATTGGTGTTTTTTTATTGCTGTAGAAAAATCAATATTCATTGGCTAAATATGCTTGATATTTTCTCGTACGCTGATACCAAAAATTTCAATTCACCTTTATTTTACATTGTTTTTTTTTCATACTTTTATATCCACGCATGCATAACTCGTACTAATATTTACACAGCGGCCTACATTCCTTATTCCACTATCATATCACAAATGTCAAAATATTATTCTTTTATATTCGTTATTCAATGTTTATGGCCTGGCGTATCTTATAAGAAAGTCGTGCGTTTTAATTTAGCATTTGCTTGTGCGTCAGTTAAGCTGAGTGCTCCTCACATACAACCCTATTTAATCAATGGTCGAAAATGACTACTCGATGTTTAATAGCCAATTATACGTTACATCTTAAGAGTTGCTTCCAAATATTTTAGATGACTAATGTCTGACTAGCTGTACACTCCTAGTGACAGGAATTACAGGAATTCGAGACATCTTTTAGTTGATATATTTTCCACGCCGTGGCTAAAATTATCCTGTATGTCGACGAAGGACTCCTTGTAGCAGCTCTGGGGTTTTATGTTCCTGAATTTTTTCCTCGATTCAAGCTTCTTCAGACCGTAATTTAATTGGGGATCCCAAAGAGGAGTAGGTGGGTATCGCTCAGAGCTCACAAAAAGAGCGAGATCGCCCTCCCATGATCAAAGACATGGGATTTATTTCTGCATCCCACCCAAGAAGCTCAGGAGCAAGGGACGGAGAAGAGGAGGAGCTTTTAAGTAGGAGACAGACGGGAGAGAGAGAGAGAGAGAAATATGTGAGCCATCAATGTATGTACAGATGTGTTAGCCATATACGACGGCGGCGGCTGGACGGTCGGCCGCAAGCGTGTTGGTTGCCAGGGCGCGGAGTGATCACATCCGAAAGCACTTAAAATAACGGGGTTGGCAGACGGAAGGGGGATGGTTTGGGGGGGAGGAGCCTTGTGCGAAACGCATTAGGCGCGGAAGGCAGGTCCCATCCACCGCCGCGCATCTGCCGAAAGGATTCTCCTTCCTCAGTCGAGGAGGGAAGGAAGGTTTGAGTCGTGGAGTAGGGAGTTTCGAGGGAGAGGGAAAGGGAAAGTCTTGGGGGGCTATGCATCTTCGCGTCTCGGAGGAGTCTGATTAAGATTCTTTGGAAGTCAAGTTCCCTTTTAAAATCTCCGTCGTTTTGATTTATGCTTACGGGCGAGGCGCTATCCCTTCGCGCGCGAGCAAGCCAGACATTGTTAAAACGGCTCCTGGAGGGTCATTGGCAAAAAATTGCGATTTTTTTCAACTATCCGTCACGCCTTTAAATAACATCACTAAGAGTCTAGACAAGGGGTATCAAACAGAAAGGGCCATAACTTTTCCGGGGAAGGCACTCTAATTAGCTTTGTAACATTCATGACGAAGCAGTCAGGTCGTGATGTTGCGAACTTCGCGAGTTTTAAACTTTTGGGAAGAACGCTTGTGTTTTTGCTCGGTGTAACTTTTCTTAATGGAAGAAAAGCATAAATTTTGGCATTTATTACGAACAAAGCATGTAACTAGTTTTTTTTCCTTAGCATCTAATTTAAGAACTATCCACTCTACGGAATCCGTTTTTAGCCATCTTTTTTGTTGAATTATGGTACAAAAATTTGTCATAGTTGAAGAAAAATTGTAAATGCCATATAATCCTCCCTTCTATTATTCCTGCTCAATTGCAACGATAAAATAATGATGATTAACGGTGAAATTTTTTTTCGGTTTAGAGAAGTGCTGTAATTTTTTATTGTGCTTTTTATAAAAAAATCTCCGTGATTCCTTGAAATACCCATATATTTAAGATATTCATAATATCAGTAATATTAGTTCATGAATTATAGATTCCTTAATTGGGCCCTTTTTGCACGTCAGGTAATCAACTGAAAACCGATTGAACACTTAAATCTATTCAGTGACATTTCTGAGCCCTGAATAGAAAGAATTGAAGCTGTAATGAGTTTCAACATTTTTGGTAATGAAGTACTACTTAAAGATGTTAATAATTTTCATAGGTTGACTATTTAGTGAGTCACATTCCCTTTGCGTTCGTACTTGATTATAAAATACAAAAATTATTGATATTGCTTTGAATTGCGGAACGGAATTTATTCAGGGATTTACATAGATAACGTAGCTAGATCCTGATAATGAAGTACAGGTAAGCATCAAAATGATGTTAACCATCAGATAGTTTCCAATTATTCTGTTGGCGCTCATCGTAACTCATTGTTGTATCAACCAAAATATTTGGCTATATACAAGGTCAGAAAAGGCAATTACTTATATCCCTAGGAAAAAACTTAATGCATCCAGGTAAAAATAATTTCAGGCATAGGTGTATCTGAAGGAAATAGAAGTCTTAATTTGTTTCATGGCATTAATTTTCTCAGGACTTCCAATGCTGCGAACTGAAGGAGGTTGTATTAACCCAGTGAGGAACAGCAAGGATCCAATGAATATGTGCAGGAAATTGACGCAATCTTATTTCTTTCTTCTTATCATTTATTATTTCCTTCTCGTATTCAGGTGTTAATGCCGTTTGCCATAATAAGTCTCCTAATCATTATAATTCATTATAAGTCACTCCTAGTCGAAAGTATCTCACGCAATAAAGTAAAGTCGAAGGACGAAGCTTTAATCTTTTGGAAGGTTGCCATATGGAAATAAAATATCTTAGTGACTTCCACACTTTAATTTTAAAAACTGAGGAAACCGATTTAGTTTTTAAATTGTGGAAGTAACTAAGCTATTTTATTTCCATAATATCTCACGCAATGTGTTACCAAACATGATATATCTGGAGGTGAATTCCCAAGTAAGTTTTTATGATATACATTAAGAAAAATTCAATCATTAGGAGGGAGATTTACTAAACAAATGCGAATAATGCATTTTGTTACGATTTATTTTTTGATCTTGAATAATTAGCTATGGGAAATGTGAAGCCGGAACAAATGAAGCTAATAATTATCATCGCATACCTAAATTGTGAATTCTGTTATTCGTCCCTGAAGATCCGCCATTAAGTGTTCCGTCGATGTTGCTCTTGAAACACGAATTCCTTCGGTCTGAGAATTTTATCAAGGTACGAGACTCGGTTCATCTTAGATGCCTTCTTTTTATCGAGATGACTGCCATGTCATTTTGTTGTTTGCAACTATTTTAGTGTTCCCTCTCAGCTCATAATTCATCAACAGTATTCAAAAAACCTCTTTGTTGCTATTATTTTGGCCTATTCACACAAGTATGTTTTTAGTTGTAATAACACTCCTGTGACGAGAAATTCTCCGAAGGCAGTTTTTCTTTTACTCACACGCTTGTGCGTTTTTTAATGATAAAGTTTTATCCTCGACTGCATTCAAGCGTTCCTCAGCATTCGAAGGTAGCCTTACGAGAGAGCGAGAACGAGTAGCGAGAAAGAATGATCTTTCCGAGGTGTGTTTTATCGCATTATTCAATTTTTATTTATCAAATTTTGATCATAAATATTCGCTCAAATGAGGCACAAGGACGAAGGCTTTCATTTTTCAACCTCGCATCATTGATTCCATCTCTCCTTTTCAAACCTGACCACTCTCTTCTACCTGCATGAGGAGGATTTCGGAAGGAATTTGCATTTTGCCAAGAGCCGATGCTTCGGTCGCGCCCGTGACCCGTGACCAGAATGTTAAAATGTTCGTGATGGGGCAAAATTTCGTTGTTTACTTTCGTTTATGCATGGAGAAAACAGAAAAAAACACAAGTGCCTCTGAAAACGCCTCTTGTTTTTTTTTCCTCATTTTTATCCCTTACGGATTATAAAAAAAAATAAGTGTCGGTGCATCACATTTCCCACGAATTAGTGTGACACGGTCTTGTTCTTAGCGCCTTCTCTTTGCAACATCCGCAGCCCTGCCACTTCGCAAATCCCTCCTCTGGAGCATGGGGCGTTGAGGTTGATCCCCGATAGGTAGGAGGCTACGGAAAAACTTCGTTTCTAATCCAATCGGACGTGATTCCGTGTGCGGAGGGAGAGACTGTATGGGGAGTCTCCACTGCAGCAGTGCGCGGGTTCCACTCCCTCCTGCCCCCTTGCTCTCTCTCCCCCCTCTTCTCCCTACTTCCCAATCTCGGCACCCTCCTCACTCTCACTACCCACTTGGGAGGAAAAATTCTCTCCTCCTCCTCCTCTGCAAACCTTCCCTCTTCCCCAACCCTCCTCTTATGAACCGAGAGGCGGTGGGTGGAGGCCGTGAGAAGGCCCCAATTCGCCCTCGAGGTCACGTTTTGAAGCGACGTGACTTCACATTCCCAAAAGGGCAAAAGCTAATAATCTTTTTTGGCGAAATTTATGCGCAAGAAGCCTCTATCCTCCTCATTCTGTTCTCTCCCCCATCTCACCCCCTGCTGCGCTCGTGAAATTCCGTTCTCTCCCCCGTCTCCTCTCAGTTACTCCCAACTCTCCGCCCTTTTCTTAGATGCTCGCATTCCCCATCCCACTTGCCCTTTCATTTCCTCCAGGAGCTCTCTCTCTCTCTCCCTTCCATCTCCAAAATCCCCGCCGCTATCTAGCAGTCCTCCTCTTCTTCCTCTATCTCTTTCCTGGGTCCCCCTCCTGTTCCCGCATTCCCCGTTTTGGTTCACCATCAGATCCACCGTTCCCAGTTTGGGGTATGCGCTATTCTCAAATGATATAAGGAGGGAAAAATATTTACCGATATCATTTCAAAATATTCAGATGCGCATTTTTTGCTGCTCTTAGGTTAATGTTAAGGGGTTTTTACGGAGAAGGATACACTCCCGTCTTGGTGTGTGTGAGTTGGTATCACACAAGGTGTCCGTTAAAGGATTCCGAATTGTGCTGTGATTTACGTTGGCTGGTGTTAAAGGGTTTATAAATGCTCTCTGATCTGACTGGGACCCCAAAACGAAATGCTGAATGCAAACACATTAATATATTTGCATTTTATACCTTTATAAAATCCCATTTAAATATTTTTTAGCCTAAGTCACCCCAAATGATCTTACAAGAAGGGAATCACAATTTTAATAACTCATCTCTCTTTCAGGGAAAAACGATTGTAGATAAATCCTTCCAAATGTTTTTCACTTCTAATTAATTTATTGTGGTCAATATTCAATCTATACTCGCTTGACTGAACCCCTACGTATGCCTTTAATGTTTAGCTGCCGTGTAAGTCGACTGAAAATTGAATTACGTAATATGAAATGTAAATTTTAGAATAAAATAAGAAATCGTCACCTTTGCAGAATTTGGAGAGACCTCGCATACTGAGCGTTGCGTAAATTCCTTTGGATGTAATTTATGATTTCCTGTTGTCGTTATTTAGCTCAAAGATATCCAATGGTAATTATGGAGTGTGAATAAATACATTTGTAGAACTTGAAAAAGGTGATGTCATGTGCAGGATACGCAATAAATTTCGCTTGGGGTAAAATATTAAAGTTTAGAGAATTTAAGTATGTACCAAAGCCAATGTTCAGCTGTAAATTTTCGTTAAGAATTTTTTCTCATATTCTAACATCGTAGAAATCCCCGCAGTGGCATTCATAGATCAGTACATGCGAGATGCCACAGATAGGTGTAATTAGAAAGAAATGTTCGCATAAAATATATTCGTCTTGCAAAACTATAAAAAACTCTGATAATCTAATATCTAAATTATGATCTGAATTATCTTGGTTAAAGTGGCTGTGAAGTGAAGTGAGGAGCCCATGATTTTCTCTTCATGAAGTCGATGGATTCACGATTTAATTCAGTTGAAATGTGGAAATTATTTCCATCCATGGATATCAAATTCACCAAGTTACTCATATTTAGAAAATTTTCTATTGATTCATGAAGGCAGGACGAACGACATCACTCCTCGGTATCACACTTATCACAATGCCTCAGTGCATTGAAGTCCCTCAATTCTAACTCTCCCTTTCTTGTTTCCACCTTTTCCTTTCTTCCCCCTCCATCTCTCCTTCCTTAATCCTTCATTAGACTTAAGGCATATACATTTATTGTCGAAAAAACAAAGTGTTCGTTCATTGATATACGATTAACTGATAAAAAACTCACGTTGTAATTTATTTCGTCGATTATTACACTGCACTACTAATTCATGAATGATAGAAGCCAATCTAATCTACAACTACATTTTACCCTGCGAGCCATCAGAAGAGCATATGACAGGAGGTGGTAGGTCAAATTCTCCAAATATTTTCCTCTAAAATACACCTCCTATAGGCATCATTTTTTAGCACTCTGATCATGACAGAATGAATTTAGTTTTTCTTATACAACAAAAAAGTTCGTTGAAATGGGGAAATCTCCTGGAGTGCATTCAGTTGCAATACGTAAGAAATTTAGATACTACGGAATGCTTAAGGTGCAATATGAAATGAGAGAGGTCTGTTATTAATAAATACACTACCACCATAACTCAAAAAGAGGGAAATATTTCGGTTAGTCATCCATTTTCCTTGATATCGTGATCTCAACAATAAAATTCATTGGTGAGCGATGCTGAACTATAAGGTGTTAAGTCAAGGCCTGAGGATGTTAAGGCATATGTAAAGACTCTTTTCTTCTAACATTTGAAGGGGGATATAGATTTACACTCACGTCCTCGAAGAAGAAGCCCATCGTTGCGCATAATGAGCGTCTTTTACTCCAACAAGGCCGTCGCACAATAGTAGTGGAACCAATAATTCATCGTTATTGTCACTTGTGCCATTAAAATTTGCCAATTTTTATCCAAAAAATTAACTTTCGGATTGAATCTAGTTGCAATTTTAAAAATATTTTGGTAGCCTTGCCTCAGGTGCATATCACACAAGACATTATCTGGTATAAGCTTGGTCTACAAACTGGAAGCATACGAAAGGAGCTAAAAATAATTTGCATCGGAGCTACAAAACTAGAATCCTGGGTATGATATGTGAATGCTGATACGTCACCTACATGTTCAGCTACGTAGCACCCTGCGAGCCTACTTAGTAGCCCTGCTGCAGTGAATGGGATGGTCGTGTTTCTTTTTATTTACTCCCAGATAGCAATAGTAGTCGTCTGCTAATCACATTTATCAATGCAGCATAATCGTTAGACCCGAGAAAAATATGGAGCTTGTGCAAAGTAGATTGATTATATGAATACTGAGAGAACAGTTCCAACAATATCAGTTTCTATCTACTCTCAACAGCACACAGAATCAAGCGTCAGGATCTAAAGCTGCCCGGAATACGAGTTGCGTACCTGGCGACCGCGGTCTGCCGCAACGCAAATCGATATATCTCTTCTTCTCGAAGATCGCCGTATCATTGCGATATCACGTCAGTATCGCGCAGTGCGGTCGATTCATCGCAATATCGCACGGCCCATTACCCTCACCTCTTCCTCTCCAACCCCCCTCTCTCTCTCGCCATACCACCCCCCAGCCTCCCCCCGTCACGCCAGACACTCAACCAACCTCCTATGGCACCCCACCATCCAAGCTCCCATTCGACTCCGTACCATTCCCCACCAATAAACCCATTTAATCATTCAACCCTTTAGCCATTCCCCGGCCCGTGCCGCCGTTCATCAGTCCGCGAGACGACTCTTCTCCCCCCCCCCCCCCCCCCCTCCCCACGCACACCCTCTCTACCCCCTCTTCTCCAGTCGGCCACGTTCCCCGTCACTCCAAGAGAGACGCGGAGGGGTAGAGAGAACGGCGCCAGAGCGAGCGGTGTAATTGCGCCCGCGTCGTAATGGGAGAAACTTGTTAATTGATTCGTCCTCGACGCGCCCACGAGACGCTTCATTGAGATCAGAGCTGCTGCCGAAGTTGCGCTGCCTGGGAGGGTGGGAGGTAATCCCGGTCATTGCGTCGTAGTCCCATCCATGCCGCCGACCGTAGTTTGCAATCGCGTTTGCCATTAGAGGCATGAGCCCCGGCGTAATTGAGCATGGATCCTGTGCCCACCACTCCGCTCCCAGCCTCTCCTTCCATCCGCTAGAGGGTGGTGGCGGCGAGAATGCGGGCCTGTGTTCTCTCGAAGTATCAACTTCTTTTTTGGTTACTTCCTTTCCTCTCATTTTTCTGCTCACCGACAAGGCTATCCCGGACGCGTTACCGTCGTCCGATTCTGTTAGGATTCCGGTAAATCTTTGCATTGACGGATCCGGACTCCATCCCAGAGGGGGTGATTAAAATTTGGCCCACCCCCCACTTATATCTCAATCGAATCCGAGAAAGAAAAATCAGTAGCTTCAGCTTCGGCAGCAAAACGTTGCAGCATTGACGCTAACCTCCGACCTTTAATGCTCTTCGAACTGCGGGAATACGTATTCACAATACAAATTGTGGCTATGCAAATTGCAGCACATGTCATGGCGTTTTAAATATATATCGTAGGTGGGAAAGTGCAATTGTTTTATTTGACTAGAATGTCTCAATTCCATAATTGACAGGTAAATAATGAGATAAACGTATTTGAGGCACTTTGTTATTTCACTTAAATTTAGCTTTGGAAAATTTCTTGTGCCTCATTATAGGAGAGTTTGGTTTAAATGAAATCGAAAAACGTCAATTGAATACAATAAAGTCCTAGTTCTAACTCACTAAATTGAGTTAAAACTAGGACTAGGCCTCATTTTCTTAGCATGTATAGGACAATCCACGCAATCCTTTTTAAAAAACAGTTATACATAATTGCAAAATTAGGTGTATTTTGCTATTCAAATCTAAGCTTCGTTCATGAAGACGGGGAAGCATGAATTAGGATATTTTTAGGGAGTATAGAAGTTTTTATGCAATAATCGGAATACACATCTTATCTCACGTTTTACATATTTATAGTTCACCACTCAAACGAAGGGAGGGATTTGGATTACAATATTTGCATGGTGTTAAACCGTCAGGAGGGAGGTAATCACCCCCACCATCCTCGTTAGTGTACACCCATAAACCACAGTTCCATTACGCCTACCTGGTCACGTCACTGGTCGATAATGCCGGTCAACGTCGAATAACCTAACTGTAGTCATAATAATTACGCTGATTCCGAAGCTCATACTCTCGGTTGCGATCTGAGAGCATATAGCCTTATTCCTCGCCATTGCACATTGAGGTAGCAATATTTCGCAAATGGACACTACAGGCAAATTTCAGTACCTCCTGAAAACAGCATCCGCCATGAAGCACGTAGAAGTTAATTGGTTGCCCTACCGTGTACCTAAGAACTTGCGTAGTGTTCGAGAAATGGTTTTACATGGTTCAAAGTGTGACGTGATTAATTAGCAACAATTAATGCAAGCATTATCCTAAGACGATCGCGAAGTTGAAATTCCGATGCGGGGATCTAAGCCGAAACCTTTGGACTTAAACCAGAGCGCCAACTATGAGTCCATTGCAGTTATCTTGATATAATGATTATTTGTTCGTAATGAGGAAGAATAAACTATGTGAATATGAAGAGGTTAGCCGATAGTGGAGAGCTGCGTCATAAAAATAAATCTTAGTATCGTTGATTGATATGATGAATGGCGAAGAAGGTTTATACACTATACAGTTCTTGTGATCCGGGTGATGAAAGCAAGTCAATAATTAAACAATGTTTTTATTTGATAGCATTACATAAATATTGCAAACTAGCATATCAGAAAATGTATAAAATTATTTTTTTTCTCTGTATCTTGGTGAAGACCATGCAGTACTAGAGATGCTTAGCACTCTAATGGCTAAAATTATGGTTTTTAAGGGAAGAGGTTTCTAAGTTAATGAGTTATTTAATAATTTTTTGATAGGTGCGTAAGAACGTATGAGAAAGATTTTTCAAATAACAACGGAATGGCGGCGTGAAACACGGCGTCGGCATTAACCTACTATTAACTCAAGGCACCAAGAGGTCCACGGTAATGTCGCATCCGACTGACGGAGTACAGAACTTGATGTGCTCTCCACGCACCATTCAAGTTGGGACATATACCAGAGAAAAATCTGTACCACTACAGGGTTTCGAACCCGGGCCCTCACAAAGTGACGACGGCACACTTAGATATCACACTAATTTGACCCCCCCGAGGTTTATTTTATCTTGCGTAATTCGATCCTAAATATTTAAACGGGAATGATACAGGGCGCCAGATACTTAACGTTTGAGTAACGTCACATGTTGCGGTCTCAGACAGTGCATACCGTTCCCTCCCTTTATTTCCTCTCATAGTTAAACGAACGTTAAGGAATTTTTCGGCTTTGTGTTTCCTCCCATGGTAGAGCGAGAGCTCGGCATCGCAGCTTCGATGCTCAACTTTCATAGGTTTTCGAGTGCCCAGAGGGGATTCGTTGGAAAACAAAAGGGGGACCGGAAATTTGACAGTACGGCGAAAAAAAAATTCCATCGCGACTTCGCCCATAACTTGAGCAATCAAGGGACTTTCCTCGGCTCAAACCTCTCACCTGATATCCTCCCTCTTCGCTCACTCACGCGGTCGCTAAGAGACTGCGCCTTCGTTCGGTTCAGTTTAATGTAGGAATGGTCTTTCTCTCATGAATAATGCCACATTCCTTAACCACTTATTTATTCCGATTTTTTCTTCAACAGGCCTAACCCGTCATCTCAATGCGCTTATCTCCGATGTGTTGAAAATATCCTTCGAAAAATTTCCAACATTACATTCTCCTTGGATTTTTGATTTGCTTATCAAAAATTTCGTACTGTATAATCTCGCCTATTCTGTAGGTCACAAAAATAGCGAATACTTAGACGTGCCTAAATAACATTTTGTGGAGATCGAACGATTCCACCTAGTGGTTAATATACTGATTACTACATTGAACGTTCACGGGAAGATGTTTGATGACTTGGCAACTCTGCGATTGGAAGTATATCACCCGTCAGGTGACAAATCCAAACTAAAATGGTACACTAAGTTCCGAAATGACGTGGTTCTGACAGCGTAGTAGCCAAGTGATTAAAGCGATGTTATAAAGAGAGAAGGTCCCAGGGTTAAATGATGATAGTTTTTTTCTGACCCTTACAAATAAATATTGGTAGGGTGATTTTAAGAAACCCAGTTCATTCAGGGAAATCATAGTCAACATAAGAAAATGAACTGGCCATTCGACCCTTAGTTTTCTTTCTTTTTTTATTTCTCGCTCCTGCCCATATTACTAGCCACATCCATTCTAATAGAATATACTTTTAAGTCACCCTGGCTAGGATGTACGGTCCATGAATTTCGTTACGCTCATTTTCCAATGTTTTAATCTCCCCCATCATTCCACAGTGCTCCATAATAGTCTGCAAGAATCCACCTCCCTCCCCCAATATTGATTAACGCTGCTCATGAACCCTCATTTTTGTGAATGATTAAGTAGCCATTTTTATTATATTTATCTTATAAAGTGCACAATTATTTTATATACCAGAAATGGACTTGTAGTTATCTTTTAACGTAACGAAAGGCTGGACCTCTCCCCTTCTCTGTCGATAGTATATAGTAACATTAGTTGACCCGACCCCTAATCTCCATTTAGCACTACGTAACATCTGAACGGCTCCGTGATAGTGATTTTTTACGCATCATAATAAACCTCCCTTCTTTACCCATCACAAAATACCAAGAATATGTGTCTGATGGGGTCATCGAAAGTGCCAACCTACCTTCCCCAGAAACTAGCTGCGTCTGCCAATGTAGAAAAATTGCATAGACATGTTCGTGTAATTCCAACGCTGCGCGTTAATTCAAGGGGATCAATTTCGGCCACCTGGGATCTGAATGGTGAGTGCTCGAGACAGTAAGACTGAGGTGTAAACGAGAAATGAGAGCTTCCACGACGAAACACTCGGGTCCATTTCCTGTCTTAATAGTCTCACGCGCGTCTTGGGACTCCTGATCCGATGTCCTCATCGTCGTCGAATTCCGCGAGAGTGGCGCCATCCATCGCCGGATCCCTTCGCCTCTCGCCTCCCACCCCCAACTACCCCCCCCCCCTCCCCGCCCTTGCGCCCTCCTCAGGGGGTGTGATTCGGACCGGATAATCGCATTACTCTCTCCTCCTTCCTCCACTCTCTCTCTCTCGTTCGCTCTCTGAAGGATGAGCGCCCGCGCTAAAAGGCGAAATCCCGGAAAAATACGCCCGGCGCGTAAGTGGATTAGTTCAAGGAATCCCCTAGGAAATGCCATCATTATTCATGGCATAATCACTCGATTTCGTGGAATAGGGTGTAGCGGAGTGAAATATTTACTGTTTGAGCCGGAAAATATTTTTCGGGGTCAAAGAGGATGGCACGCCTAACTAGTGGCGTACGCAGGATTTCCTTCTTGGGGGGAGGTTTTATTAATATTTATGCGTCTCAGAATAAAATGATATTTACGTTATCATTCACAAAAACAATAATTAAATTAACATTCTCTTTTCGCGAAGACGATTAGAATATTTTTCGCTCAATAAGCAAAATTCTAAACGCTAGTGCAAAATATACAAAATTAGTTAACTACGGGAAAGAGTAACTGAATATTAGAAGTGAAATGATACATTGGTATCAGGTAGAGCGTAGGACATTTTGCCAAGTGAAGAACGTGATTAAATATTAAACGTGCTCAGGGGTAAAGTGTGGGTAGAGCGTTACACATGTACCAAGTTATAGAAGAGATAACTTACAAATTCAGGTAAACATGTTCCGGGGGGTTTAACTTCTAAACCCACCCCCGTCTGTGTGCCACTGTACCTAACCTATTGAGTAGGTTTTCTAACTACTGGCCTGGAGGGTCGAGATTCATAATTTCCTGGGCAACTACAAAAAGTACAGAGTAAGAAATCACCTTGTTCCACCACGATGTTGAGTTTCACTTTTCATTTAGGCTACTACTTACAGAGCACTACGATCACAAACCTGATAAACTCTTGGGTTGAACTCAGTGGAGGTTTAAGGCGTGAGGTGAGATTCTTCAAAAGTATGATGAAAGTTACTTTTTATTTTTGGAACTTTCTATCAGTTAATTGCAATAGGCATGGAAGAGCATTCACCCCATGCCGGAAATGAAGCCATTCGTCAGTACTCCACCCAGGCGCCAAGTTCTGATCTCATTACTTGGTGTTATTGTGAGCTCTCATTTGCTAATGAGCTTAAGTGATTTTTATTTTTTCGCTTGGTTATTTTAGTGGAAAATTAGAGATCGTTGACTGTATATACCTGTCCGTGCTGTGCTTATTTTGAACATTCAGCTTCTTCCTTTACATATTCTAAGCTCTTTCTTTACCAAGCGGTTTGCCGACTAAACGAATTGAATATTAGTTTATATCCTGTAAGATATTTACAGTCCCACGAAGCATATATATCTCGTTAATGATATTTTAGTAGTACTACGCATTGTAATACATTCTTCAGTTTCAAACGACTAGTTATCCATACTGTTGTAGATATGTACAATGTTAATTTTTCTTATGTCTTCTGAGAGGACTCACTGGCATTATCTGCCCTGGCCAATATTTTCTTTAAACTTGTTTAGTCCTCAGTTTGTCATTTTCCTCCCGTGTAGTGTGTCCTTGATGTCCTGGTAGCCAGATGGGTAGAGTTTTAGACTTTTAACCATAGTGTCTCGGGTTCAAATGCGAAAGTTGGCTTTGGTCATGCACAGTTAAACTCAACGACGTGTTTTCTGTGTACTGGATTTCGATAATTAACCATTTTCGGCACAAGGGAATGAATTGGCCCTCCCATTCTTACATGTGAATGTCACACGTCCTTATACTTAATACTGGATGAGCTTCTCACCTTCACCAACCAGACTCTCGCGTTAAACACCGAGTCATTTTATTTATTTTTTGTTGAAAATGGGCAGGCTTTTCCTCTGCGTGAGTGATGTGCTGCATTTACCTCTTCGGCTTCAGAAAGGAAGCTGAAGAGAGCAGTGATGAATAGAAGAAAATTTACACCGATGGGTTATATTAGAAGGAGAGGGATGAAAAATCTTTTAAATTTACTTCGAAAATGACCAAACTACTGCAATTAATGTAATTAAATACCTATCCCATGAAGAAAAGTTAATTGTCGCTTAACTTAGTGTAATTAGTCCTTAAATGTTCCTAATTCCTGAGGATGCATTGCGCCTTCTAATTTACAATTAGCCCTACGAAAAACACCACATCCATCCTGCCTGGCCGGAGCATTACCGGCATTGGTACTACTTCTGAAATTAAGTAGGTATCTCTCAGGTCTCAACCTTCTTTGGTTTCATCTTTGCAGCGCCTATTATATTGGGATTCTTCCTCTGCCAGAAATCGCATGTGTGGCTTCCAAGAGACTCTGTAGGTGTGGACATTTATATGATTCAGTCAATACAGGATAGTTAGTGTCGAACATTACGAGTCACCTCGACACTAACCTTAATTTTGTCAAGTTTTGATGTAAACTTCTGTTTATCAAATAAACTTTTTTCGTTATTTACCCGCTTTAGATAAACCTGAAGAATGCTGTAGCCTATTGTCGCAAGCATCAGGCAGGTCATTACGGGAGAGATAAATGCCGAGACGAATGCAGGCGATTAGCATTGATTGCGCCCAGTTACGTCTGTCGACGTGGTAGTCAGACGAGGGAAATAAATCTGACGCGAGCGACGGAAATTGCCGAAAATATCTCGGATAGGGGAGCGGAGAAGAAGGCATTTGTCGGGAAGGCGTTTTCGGGAGACGGATCTTCCCTTCTCTGCAAGGAGCAGTGTGGACGGGGTGGGCGATTGTAAAAGGGGGAAGTGCAGGAGGGGAAGGGAAATGCGCAGTCTTAAACCAATCCACGGATTTCAAATACCGACGATGACAAAGGGATGGGCTTTTAGGAATTTCCGGAGGGGCGGTATGTCCTGGGGGAAGCGAGGCAGGATGGGTTTTTGGGTTGAGGGTCTGGTCTCGTGCTCTTGGGGTCGGGCGGAGGGGGGAGATATGGTATAGTGACCCAAGTGGGGGGGAGGGGGGTGCTGTGGAGGCTTTGAAGGGTCGCACATGGCCGCCATCTGCCGTCTCGGATGCAGTCCGGAGGGCCTTAGCCATCTCTTTTGGCGTGGGTGGTTAAAAGGACCCTTCCCTTGATCTGATTCACGCTCCTGGACCTGGAGGGTGACTTTTATGGGTTCGCTAGGCTCTCCTTTCTTCCTCCCTCCGTCTTGGTTTTTTTTTTCTTTTCGGACGAATGCTCTCCACCCGTTAAACAGCGCGTGATTTCCTATGCTGCGGCGTAGTTTGTTGGCGAGGGGTTCAGGAGATCGTCGGGGCAGTCGTAAATATCTGGACCGTCATTTGCGTTAATCGCGTATAAATTACTCGCGGCAAATGCGTTAAGTACCCACGGAAGCAATTTGTAGCCTTTGTCGTGGGCGCTTGACATCTAAGGCCATGTGTTCTGTTTAACTGAGAAAGGCGTACTTGGCTAAGGAACGGAAGGAAAACCGTGCAAACAGTCCGCTACTTAGGAGTAGAAGATTTGATGCGTGCAGCACGACACACGAGGAAGACTTGGGCCAGATTAGATGGGTCATCGGTTGGCTGCCTATGCACCCGCACTTTTACTTATTATTCATCGTTTACAGCTCTTCATTGGTGGAGGAATTCTCAAAACCGCAATTAATTTCAGCAAAGCATTTTAAATGGTCCACATGCTAAAAGTAACGTACTATGAGTGAAATTTGATTCTGTTAATAACCCAATGGCTTCCTTCGCCAATCAGGATACCTCGCTGGTTAAGCCACTCCGCCATTCTACTCAGGAAACTACGTAGGCTCACGCTTTTATTTCACAATTTGCCCTAACCTAGCATTTTCTCAGTCGCTGTCACATATGGACTCCCTTCTCATAAATGGGTCATTCCATGCCAATTCACCGAATACTTGTTGCAGCACCATTTCAGAAAAAAATCAAATTTAACACACTTACTACTACATGTCTGTAAGCCTCAAAACCAATTTTTGTTAATTTTTTTTCCATGACTTCAAGGACTTACAGGGCCGCGAAGGTCACAGCGCACAGTAAAAATGACACTTTCAGCGAGTATCGGTAATTAGAGTTAATCGAAGACTACAGGGTGTAGTAGAATGGTTCGAATACCATTTTCATGGTCATAAATTGAGCTTTTATTTGACATATTTTTTAATAACCTTACTACGTAATATCTATGAGAATGATGAGTACAAAGTTTTGATACAAATTGCTGTTTTTTGCAACTTTTGCTATTTATTTTCTTATAGAAGGGTTGTGATCACAAGGTCTATATTTTTTTTATAGTATATTTGGGTACCATAGTAAATGTGTGTAAGAAAAAAGTTGTGTGTTTGTTAAGCCTTTAGCTGTTACAAGCTTCCGCAAATAGGAAAAATTGAAAATTTACCATTTTCGGGCCCCTGTATCTCTGGTGGGGGACTTATTAAAAATTTGAAATTTTCAGTACAATAAGCTATGATCCTATTAAGAATGCACTAAAAATTTGGAGTATGTGTTTTGGCTCGTTTGGAAGTTACACCAAACTGAACTTTCAAAAAATTTTCTCTCGCTCACTTTGTAGAAGCAATGTATATATTGTTGCATACAATTAAATGTTGCCAGAAATAAATCCAAATAATAGTTATAACAATACTATCAAACTAGTGCCTTGAAAGTTGTATATTTCAGTTCGAATAAGAAGTAGGCACGTAGCCAGAAATTTGCTTGGGGGGGTAAGTCTAGTGTTGCATAACTTGAAACGAATCAACTTTGCCCGTTCAGTGCCGACATGTTAAAAATCTCTTCCCTCAATTTTCAGTGCTTTGTATTTCCTTTCACAGTGGCTATTCCTATCTTTTCTCACTTGTAAAATTCACACAAATTCAAAGTATTTATACTCATGAGTTTTTCTTATGCCATTGTCTTTTAGAGTTTCCGAACTGTAAAATGGACGGAATTACGGACCTAAATAACAGTTAAATGGAGCTATACATACAGAGGGGGCATTTTTTAGAACAAAGTGCACAAGCTGCCGTAGATAAAGAAAATGCTTTCAAGGCATTGCATTTTGAACAGAATAAAGCAGATTAATGATACTATTGAATCAGTGCAAAAGCGAGCAAATATGGTGCTAGTACTGTGGGATTAGACGCACGAAGAGTACAAGCCTTTTAAAGAGAAATTAAAGGAATCCACGACTACTTTTCCAAATATAATCTCTGTGGGCAGGAAGATCCGTTTTTACTTGTAATCAAACTTTTAAATGTATTGAAATATGCAACGTCTTGAATGGTGTACTCCATTTAACGGTAATTTAGGTCCGTAATTCTGTGTAATTTTAATGCTTACTGATATGTCCGAAATATTGGTCCTGAATATTGGTAGATGCATGCTACTTTCCTCTCGCGTAGCTCTAAAGGTCGTTTCACGGGTGACTCGTCATTGCGCATTCATGAAACGTTGTCTGCAGGTGAAAACTACAACACGTAACGCATCGCACACAAATATAAGGAAAACTTCCCAAATTTATCATTTAACATATGCGGAAAGATGCCCCTGTATTTTCGCAACTTCATCCTCGAAATTTATAGGATTTTACAGCGCTTCCAACTGTGCGTTTATTGCTTCCTGTTAAACAATGTGTGGATTCTCTGCCGACTCATTTGTGCCTGGTAAACTAAAATTCTGAACCTTAGGGATTAGGCAATGCTTGTTTTTGTAACCAAACCATCCTCCCTTTCTCCAACTTGGTGATACTAAAACCTATTTCACGAGAGGTTTTCAGTAATTGTCACGGGGATATTTATTGTATAGTGTCTCTACACAGGGCCTCGTAACGTGGAAGGGACATTAGAAGGTGTTTTTCTGCGTATGGTACGTCATTGACACGTGTGATTGATCGAATGAACCTCATACATCCACCTTGGCATAACTCCAATGAAAATGCTAACCGAGTCTCAACGTATAAAAAGTAAATTTTAAAGGATATATGGAAGAAAATTTTAATCTATGCAGCTGTAAGTGCATCAGTCGGCCAGACTGAGCTGGTATAATACTGACCTTTAACTCAGAGGTTCGGATTCCATCAGATATTTTTTTAATTCGAAAGTCGGACTCTAGTTGATTTCTTTCATTCAGTAATGTGTCTATCGGATGGACCTTAAGCCATGGTCTCCCCATGGTGACCTTTCTTAAGAAAAGTATAATGCCGACAACGGATTTTTCTCCACCCTTCCTTCGTTTCTACCCTTTGATTCCCATCTTTGTACATTTCCTACCGGTCTGATGCGTCTTTAATTGTGGGGACATATTGAAACCACATATGAAACAATCAAATAACACCAGCATTCTCCAGGGAAACATACGTTATAATTAGCGATGGCCATATAGGGAAAGGGAATTTCTCTTTCTAGCAGGAAATCAATATACTGGAGATCACTGCTGGGAGCAGAGCCCGCATCGGTTTCTCGAGCCATGAACGAACACAATGCACGATGAAGTCACTCTGTCTTCCAGGAAGGAGGGAGTTTTCTCGCAGATTAGCTGGAGCGAGCGGGGAGAGATGATGAGACGAGCCAGGGGAAGCCGGGATGGCGGAGGGGATGAAGGATGTGCAAATGCGGTGAATCACGACCCGAAGTGAACGAAGCCGTTTCAGTTTGAATACCAAATGTCGGCATTTCCGCTCATTGGCTATTTTTAGATGGTGCTCTTGGCAAAGTGATCACAGAGATCCAGCGCCCTTTTTTTTATTTCTTCTTCGATGGAAACATTTTTTACCCACTGAGCCGCAGTCGTTTCCGTTTTGAGGAAATAAGTCTGGAGCATGTATAAAAATTTTTACAGCAGCAGAAAAGGATAAAACCGCTTCTTGATATTTTTTTCCCGATTCCTTAGCCTTGTAGGTGACTTCAATCTTCCTAAACGAATGGTTTTTCTGCTTGGTTAATGCTATTAGGTTCCAAAAAAGGAAAACAAAGGCAAACCGGTTGCGGGGCTCTCAAATCTTTGTCTTTTAACTCACTGATTTCTATGCTATCCAAATTTCTTCTCAACATCAAAGTGGTGCCTTTGGCGCTATTTTTTGAATCAAGTGAAGGGCAACGTCTTTTGCTTGTTATCACTAGACGACAAGCTTCAAATTCCCGTTGCCGGATATGTAGGCTCTCAGTATTTGCAATTTACAAGACAAGGTGACAAGAATAGTGAAACATGCATGTTAAATATGAATGCCCTCCGAACTTAAATTTAGGGCCTTGAGTCACTCTACTTTCGGGGTACGAATTACTCTTGCTAGATTATGTTGTTGGTCAGAAACAAAACTGCCGGAATTCAGACGGATGGAAAACTTATATCTATGAGTGAGAGAACGAGAAAGTTGAATTTAAGCGGTACAGTTGTAAAGAGGAATATATTAATTTACAGGTTACTGGAATTTAAAACTACGCTATTCTACTCTAGAAATTAGTTTTCCCATTCGTTTTTGCCATCCAACGTGAGTTTTTTCTAGAGTATTTTATGATCTCCGTCTGATTATTTGAAATTGTTAGACAACTGGCAGTAGAATAGATGACCTAAGGAAAATATATAGTGGAAAATATATAAAATCGGTTGCACCACGGAAATATTAAAATCATTCGCTTTAGTGCATACCCTGATTACCTTTTTTCGGCTCCAGTTTCCTAATTGATTACTTATCTTTCATGGAGTCTTGTTCATATTTTGTTATTATAATTAAATTTACTCGATATTTTTTTTCCTTTTACGTACTATGCCTATTTTTTTACCTGGTAAGAATAATCGGTTTATACTTTTCATATTAGACGTATGCACCAGTATAATGCGTAGGATATTCTTCTGCTTTCTATTATCATCTCCAAGTCTACAGTGTTCAAAATTATTGCTATTGTTCATAAATATTGCAAGCATTATACCCCAACTAAGTGCATTGCTGGTGTTTCGCAACATCCATTACACTTGCCGTAAAGTTTATCTAAAATTAGCTATTTTTTCATTGACTTTTATTTCACCGAAGGACATCATATAAAAATATTTGGGTGTTTCAAGATATACAATTCGGCTCCCATAAAACTTTCAAGAAATATTTAGTTTGTTTCGTCTTCACTATGATGAATCCACTCTTATCGTAACGGATTTTTTCCTGGCTGCGTGCCGGAGATAATGGTGACGGATAGTCATCCACGAGTCCTTGATCTAGTTTCATTTTCATAGAGCACGCATTCGTTCATTCATAGCGCTCATTATGGATATAGTTTCGGTGAAAGGTTTCCGTGCCTTGATCGCCGAATGCACTCGTATTAAAGCGTATCGCGCGTCGGGTAGACATTTTGGGTGAGAGCAAATAGCGACTCCAGAAGAGGTGCCTTCTCCTTCCGCACCACCCCCGTTTGCTCTCCGCCCCCCTATCTCCTGCTAAATGATGCGCGAGGGTGGTGTCGGAAGGAACTCCGAGGGGTTGGCTGGCTCGACGGATGTTGGAGAGATCCCGCGGCGCTAGAGGTCGACGTCGAACAGACGGCAGCCCACCCTTGCAAAACCTCCCACGACCCTTCCACTCCCCAAGCGTCTCACGAAAACCCCTTTCCACCTAAGGGCAGAGGGGAGAGGAGTGAGTGAGGCTCGCTTCCTTCCAAATTCCTAAGCCGATCTTCCTCTTCCGTAAGCTGATTTCTCTCCTCACTCAAACCTCCCCTTCTCACACCCCTTCCCACCCCGATGGATCCTTTCCCCCACTCCCCCCGCTCCACTTTTCCCCTCGAGGGAAAAAGGTCCCTCTCTCAAGAAAACTGCGATCTCCTTTTCCCTCCCACCCTCGCCACGGCACTTTCTCGAGTATTTTTTTCCATAAGCGACCCACCATTCGTCGTTTTCGAACGCCCCTCCTCGTTAATTTTCTTCGCCCGAGAAGCGTGCCTTGTATTTTTTCCCTTTGCTCCTCACTCACCGAATTTTTTGCGCCCCCTTAAAAAAGTTGTTGGCTGAAGAAAAAATGATGAAAATGAGTTGGGGTCGTCTCACGATCAGGCAAAATCGAGGACGATTTTCATAGGAATCCGTGAATAACCGCCAACCTGTTGCCTCGGGAAATGTAGTTTTCTTAGTTCGAGAGAAAATATGGTGGCTCTTCGACATTTTACATCGGGAGAGCTGTGAATACATCACGCATAAGGGTTCAGGGGAGAGCGTCTATGGAAAATAAATTAGCATCTCATTACTTTTCGACGGCAAAGCTTCCATCAGGGGCATATTGATTTGCTTATTAGAGTTCCACCGGTTAAGACAGGCTTAGATGCACATGATATTCTTTTTATAAATCCTATATTATGATATTATGTCTTCTTTAGTTTCTCGTACTACCTAACCCTTATCGCTCTATCATAACTTTCCGACCTTCTCTTGCTTATACTGGTTACTCAGAATTCTCCCCTCTCTTATTCCCTTGAAAAGAAATTTTCTCCTTACTATTTGTTCTCCTTGTCGTCTCCTTATTTCTTCATTCAAAATAATTTCCTCTATTGCCATCTCTAGTGCCTCCTCGTTCATCTTCCTGAGATATAGATTGTAAAAGAGACTGTAGCTAACTTAAAAATATATTGATGATAGTTGATGCATCACCTGAAGAATACTTGTGAAAACCATAATGTGGGTATGCATTAGAAGATGAATATATAAGAAAACTACTTTACTGAGATGGAGTTTTTCTTAGAGAAGTTAGATGTGACCTTATTGGAGTCAAAATAACAGACGATGGACGAAGCAATCTGCCAAAGATCAATATAATATCCTAGGCAGAAAAGGATTTTACAAGAAGAAAAATCAACTAGCACCTAAATAATTACAAAAAACCATCTGCATTGACATATAATCCCAGTCTTGAATGAGAGGAAATGTTTTTCTATGCCTAACGTAAATAATCTTGATAGTGTTGAAGAATAGGCAATATCGTCCGCAGACAAGTTAAAACTGGAAGATTTGGAATATGGTGTTTCAATAGAATGATGGGAGTAAAAGGGAAAACCCGAGGAATTACGATAGAAAGTTGTTAATCCCAAGATGAAAAAAATGTAACTTTTTAACAATTCTCCAACGAAATCAGGAGAGTATTATGGGACTTGCCTTGAGACATAGTGGTCACACGAGACTATCGTCGAGAGAAAAGTAAATGGAAGAATAGTAGAGGTGGTTGGATAAAAAATGTAGAGCAAGTGGTGAAGAGCGTAGAAGAGGGGAGTCATGAGAACCTTTTGAAATGAGGAAATGCGAATGTAGTGCTACATCACCTTGTAACAACAAGCTTATAATTGAATACAATTGATAATGATTCCCATTTAGAATTTGGCATTTTTAGTGATTTATATTTTACAAACGTCCCTTTGGTGTTCTTGGTATTTTTCATTATTTTAGCTATTTCAGATTTATTTTTCATTCAATTCCTCCATTTCGAAAGTTCAGGGTTATTCATTGATAAATCAGCCCATTTCACATGTCAATAAGTTTCGCATGCATTAGACTGTTTGAACGTGTGATTATTAATCTCCGGCTTCTTGTGGATGGCATTTGTTGGCGACCATCCTCCTTCCCATCACTTGTGATGCGAATGACATCATTTCAAGGGAAAAATCAGGATTACCCTCCTAACGGAACTCCTAGAATACGAATCTAGACGGGATAAATGGGCCATCCCTTCTTTCCCACACATTTGGCCAGGGTACAATTGTGTACCCATGTGGGTACACATTTGGCCAGAAGCATACAATTAACTTTGGGAAGGACTCCCCTATTAACCGAGGAATTACTTGGTTTCCATTAGGTTTCTGTTTAACCAGTTTCGTGGACCGGCACGAATTAAGCTTTTGCTATCATCCCGAGGGGAATATAGCCGGACTGGAGATCCGACACTCTCCAAACAATAGGTTGCTCGAATGCAACCGTTTCTCGGAGGCTCTGTGCGGACGTAGGGGTAATGAGAGTCCTGGTCCCTTGCCATCCCGTTTCCCTATCCCTTTCTTATCCCATTAATAGGACCACGCCAGCTTAGGGTCCAGGGTTCTTTCCAACAACAAAACTTTCATCCAATGAAGGTACATAGGCTAAACTCTGTGGAATTCTTCCTAGGTTAGAGTAGAAAAAGCATATCAATTATCAAATGATATTTGTTGGATGGAATGCGACCTTTTTTCAGGTACATTTTTGTTGCGAGATGAGACTAAATAAATGTGTTTCGGACTCACCTTGTGTGTTGAACTCGAGTTTAATGACGCTTTGGTTTAAGTAAAGTCTAGTCTCATTCCGTATGAGGCCCACAAGTCTTACAAAGGGACTTTTATACATCAACGGATAATTGGATTATTTGAAAGGAAAATATGTCGATAAATAGATTTTGAAGTATCAATATGATTTTCATGAAATTAGTGGTTAGCTTTTGAGTATATAGCAATAAAAGGGCACAACAGAAGAAAACTTCCCAGTGTATTTTACCATTTAAATGCTTTTTAGCCGTATTAATTGCATTTCGAAAATATTCTCAAGTTTTATCCCACAAATGAGATCGGACGCTATTGGTTGACTCATGGTAATTAGCATATTTCGGAATTATGTGATTTTTAATGGCTCATATTATTGAAGTTTTTCTGCTGAGAAAGTGAAATCGTTGTTCCGGGGTTAGGAATATTATCTTATTTTCCGAACTGATATGTTTGCAACACTTTGGGTTCGGGGCAATGAGATTTATCAAAAATGTATTTCCTCATGTAATTATTAATATTAAAAGTGATTCAGTTGTGTTTTTGGTGATACCTATAGAAAAACATTTTTGCTTACTAACTCAAAAAACTTACTCAAAAACGCTCTGAACACTTGAAACAAAATATTTCAAACATATTCACTATTCATAGTTGCAGAGTCCACATAAGACATAAATAGGGACCGTAAAATAAAAAATATATTCAAAAAATCAATGTAAAAAAGGTACCGATTAAAAATTCCTGCCACGGCCGGTGTTCAAATACACATCCTCTCCATGGTCGGACACTATAATATTATGTGATATAAAGCCTATTCTCATTTTCATAGTATTCTCGTTGAAATGCTATCGTAAAACTGTTTAGATACGAAGAGGATCGGATTGGTATGGTGATTAGGATACTGGTTACTTTCAGCCCGATAGAGGAGATTTGAATCCCGGCAGTAGCAAAATTTTTTCATTGGCCTACCGGTCCCTAATTGAGTTCTGTGTGGAGAGAACTTCAAGTTCAGTTGATGGTTTAACGTCCGCGGAATAGGACGTTAAACCATCAAAGCCTGGGCTAGGTGTCTTTCTTTAAGAGCATTTTAGTGTTGCCGCCTGGTTTCATTCCAAACTACCTCCGTTCGATCAAAAATTCCTACCGTATCCAGTTATCCACCTATCTCATACGGCGCAATGGTCTTTTCTGTCGGTCACCTCTCCCAAATAACTACCCTCCAATAACTCCATCACCTGGAGATCAATGCCTTATATTAGTCGGAGGCTGGTGTCGGAGGCTTCGCTGTTTATGCTGGCTGATTCACGGATCTTCTCTGCGTGCTGTCACTATCGCTATGTGTGATGCACAGCTCTTTGGTAACCGACCATTTGTAATTACTGCTATTGCGGCTTTATTTCCCAGATGAACCTGTTGGTTAAATGTTACGGGCACAATTGGGGAAGCAATGCACGTTTACGTTTCCGGATGCTCTGTGAAAAAATAATGATTTTTGAAGTGAACCTGGAATGAATACCCATAATCCTGCCCCTGATTTTGTCTAGAGCCTGTTTTACCTAATCCAATTAGTACTGATCAAGAAACGTTTAATTAAAAGTAGGCTTCGGATGCATCAAAGAATATTCACTACTGTCAATTATTAAAGAAAGCCTTATGATAATCTGAAGACCTTCCACGCCTGCTTGGGAAGTTCTTAAAAACTTCATTTATATCCCAAAGAAAAAAAGGACCCCTGTTCTCAACTGCCATGTTTGCATAGCATATTATTTCATTATTAGTGTTCTGCCGGTGAAGGTAGGCTTAAATGGACATTTAATTCTTCCCACCCCCAAATTGCACACGATGTCCTTCATCAGCCCCTCATACTTCCTGCCACCCATCGTTCCATCCAAGCTACCCGTTCTTCTCCTCCCTCTTCCCCGCTTACCCAACGCTCTTCCCTCAATCACCTCCTTCAAAACACCAGCCCCATGTATTACCTTTTCCATCCACACCTTCTGCCTTCTCCTAATTTCATCTTTCCAATTTCTTTCCTCTCCCACCAATTCTAGCACTTCATCGTTCGTCTTCCTTTCGACCCACTTTACTTTCTCTATCCTTCTCCACACCCACATCTCAAAAGCTCAAGTCTATTTTTATCTTCTTTTCGCAAAGCTCACGTTTCCGCCCCATATAGTGCAACGCTTCATACTAAACTTTTCACTAGTGCAAAGCATATAAATTATTAAAAAAATTGCAATTTTTCACAAAAAATTCTTTAAGCCGACCGGTTTCGACGTGATTCATCATCATCAGGTATGATGATGATCACCTGATTTTGATGTATCACATCAAAACCGGTCGGTTTAAATAATTTTTTGTGGGAAATTGCCAATCTTATTTAATTATGTTATTCCACCACATCATGCCTGAAACGTTTCATTTTATTTAAAGCATATGCAGTTTAAATTTTTGAGGCAAAGTAAATACCAATGTTATATCATTTTAACGGAACATCAGTATAGCTTCAAAGAACGCTGTTCATATTGGAATTTTGAGGTTTATTTAGTAGTGAGTGTGAAATGCTGTAATGGCAATGAAGCCTGGAAATATTCACGGTAATTTTTTCACCACCATTGCATCACCATTAACTTAACCATGAACAAAGGACTTACTTAGTATCGTAGATTGTCATATTTAAATTCATTAAACTATCCAGCGTACAAAATAATTTCTACAGTTAGGGAGCTATATCAATATAGGCAAATCTAATGAGCTCAATGCACTATTCATGTAGCTGCGGTAATTTGCAGAATTATTTTTTATTTCTTTAATGCAATTTGTGACATGGAAATTTCAAGCGCAAAGAGTTAACTGTGAGGATATCTGTTCACAATTTAATATATTGGGTTATCGTTTTAAGCACTAGTTCTCTTACGTGTACCTACCCACGAGGAAACGGTAAATTACTGTGGTAAAGGGAATTATATCGATTTATGTATGATACTGCTGATACTACTGGTGATGTATGATACGATAAAGGATAGGAATGTCAACAAGGAAATGCGTTCCCTTAGTGTACGGTTTTCTTCCTCCGCCGCAAGATGTCGCTAGCATCGAGCGCTGCTAGCTTTTAAGCGTTGTACTGAAAGAATCTAATTTAATGAGTGTCAGAAATTTCATTATGATTCCCAGAAAATTTGAAACCCATGCAAAGTACACGTTAACTACTCGTACTAATTTTTCAATGACCATCCACCGCGATAAAAATTAATTTTACTTAAGAAAGCGAGGGTGACCAGTACACAAATCTCGCAGCTATATTTCTATTTTTGGAACAAAACATTATGATGGATTTGGAATGATCTCAGCTTCTTTCGCCATAACTCAAGAAGCGTTTGGACATTGCTGAGATTGGTTCTTATTCTCTCTACGTTTTATATTTTTATGTATAATTAGCTCATAGTAGGACATCATTTTTGTGACATTTATAGGTGCAGAGGGATTTGCGGAATCCCTAATAATCAAATTAATTATAGCATCAGGAGATATATCCAACGAATGACATTCTAGTTTTCATATTTAATATTACATCACCAGAAAACTGTAGTAAAAAAAGCATTTGTACCCAGTGAATTGCAATTATATAAATTCGAACCTTTAAGGAAACGTGGACACGAGCTTATTGCAATTTAAGTAGGTGTAATTCCATATAAAAACATAAGCTGAAGGTTTTTCTATAACATGTGTGGTAGTGTAATAAAATTACGTTGATAAATAGTATCCTTTCATAACTTTAACCCCTTCGTTGGGGAGCAATTTTTTCTTATCCTTCACCTGGTGGGGAAGGAATCCACCAATTTGTTTGGGAAAAAGTGATATTTTTCCTGTTTGTAGTGGAGAACAGAACAATTTTCAGAACGTTTTTTGTTAGTTTAAAAAAAAATTTTTTTTTTGCAATAAATAATGAAGTTTTGCTAATTTTTGCATCACAAAACTGTATTCATAACACAGTAAACATACATGTGGTCATAGTTACAATGGATTTCATTCATTTAACATTAATTTTGCTGTATTACTTTGAGAAAGTTTTTCATCAAAAATTTACAATGATTGTTTTTTTAAATTTCATAGTAATTAGCGCAATAAAATATAGATTTGATAATTTTATTCCCTCATGTATTTCAAATTAGAAATACATGAGTTGGATTCAAAGTAAATGAAATATATAGGTGAAATATAATTTTAAAATGTAATTCCTATACAAATAAGTAATTGTTTAAACTTTTAATGTTTAAAATTTAAAAGTTTAAATTTTTTTGACACATTTTTTTTGTAATTTTTCGACATTTGGGATACAAAAATGGATGAATATAGTCCTTCTAGGTTTTTTCATGCGTTTTAACTTTTTTCGCCATTTTTTGTGGCATAATTTGTTACCGTATATTTTATGGAATAATCAAGGTATTTATGGCTTATTTTCAAAACCTTTTGCTGAATCAAATGAAGTTTTGGTAAAATAAAAGTATGTCATGTGTTACTTAGTAAAACCTATAATTTTTTGTCACTCTAAATTTTAAGAATTTTATATTTAAACAATTTTATTGCCACACACAATGTTTTCACAAAAATGTTCATATTGTTTGAAAAATCAATAATTTTGTAATATATGATACAATCGAAAACACGGTGCCGCACATAGTGGGGCATCATACTCGTTGCAACAAAATATTGTCTCTTTTCTTTGTCCCTTAGCCTTGCAAACGGTTTTCTCGCGTCTGATGGTGGCTTTAGATTTGGATATTGTCGGCCTGCGAGTCTTCCAGGTGTTTGTATTTTGGATCTTTTTTCTCTGATTGTTGACTCTTTCTCTGCTGCGTCTCTTCCATATTTCATTTGCCATTTTGAGGAACAGGCCCTCAATAAGTTTCATCCTGATTTCGAGTTGTGATAAACCACCACCTTGTTTTTTGTATATAACAAATTATTTGAATACTGTTATATCTAATAAGTGCCGGAAAATCTTTTGATAATATTTTTTTAAAGTCTATTTTGGGCCGGACTGTACGTTACTATGCACTGATCAGACAAATCCACTCCTCCCATTGCATCGTTGTAATCAACGCAAGCCTGGGGTTTCCATTTTGTTCCTTGTCCTCTATTTAGGACATCTACCATAGAGGTATCATGCAAAGTACTCAAGATGCACACACCCTTTGTGAAAAATCAAAAAGTTCAGGGCTACTGAAGTAATTATTTATTCTTATTGTACCTATACCATTGCGAAAGTAAATCTTGATAGAGAGTACTAATTTGGAAGGTCTTGTAAAACCTGAAACGCCAAAGCCTTTCACTGTTTCAGCGAGTTCGGTGTCCTTTCCCGTATATACAAGCATGTTGCACACATACCCGGTTTTGGAGTCACACAATTTAAAGGATTGCATGCCAAATCTTGACCATTTCTTAGGAATGTATACTTTTCGGACTAGGCGACCTTTCCACAGCAATAAACTTTCGTCAACAGATAGCAGCCCCTCAGGAGTGTAACTTTCCTTAAATTTTTAGACCAAATTGTCCACGATAGGTTTTATTTTAAAAGTTTCGGGGAAACTTGAGCATCGGACTGGTATTTCTCATTGTTGGCAAAGTACAAAAACTTCAGCAGCAAAAAAATCTTTTCTCTGTAATAATTTCATAAAAAATAGGCGTAGCCTAGTGGGAAGTGGAGGAGGGAAGGGAAACTCAACACATTCATCCCCCATCACCTGTCCCGTGAGTGATGAAAACTAGGCTAGTTTGCAAAATAATACGCTTGAATATTGGAAGCTCACTTCACGGCGATTGAAAATAAAACCAGGAGGAATTTACCATGAACGGCAAGAATAGCTAAACAGCAAGGAAGATCCAATAGTTAATCAAGTGATGTAATGTGGAATAAGAAATGAGCGAATATTTCGTACGCATCAGCCAGGAATTCGGAACAACGCTGCATCATTCAATGTCAAAATCATAAAGAATTTCACGAGAAGATTCGCCATGAATATTATAAACTTCAGTAATAATAAGTGCATAGTGATAAAAACAATAATTATGTGTGTATATCGTCTGACCATGATCTGGATGGCTTGGATAAAGAACTGCGTGAAGGGGGTTTATTCGAAAAAAAGAAGCTGAACGTCAAAAGGTTCTCCATAGGCATTTACAAATTGAATTTCTTCATCAAACTGACTGTAAAATATGTATTTTTTTTAAACAATTCCAAATAATCATTGTAATAACAGGAAAAAAGGAAACAATCATTTACAACGTCTTATATAGCACGGAGATAAATTAGCAAGTAGTAAAATATACGAAAGAAAAAATTTTGCGAAATTCAAATTTATTGTCAGAACTAAATAAAAGCGTAGTACTATTTCATAATATAAATAATATTATCTGCCGGTTAAAATTTCAAGTGTCAATTATATGTCTAAATAAATGTCAAGTCATGAGATCAAATACAATTCATAGCCTCATGACAGAACAGTGCGAAAATATGGCGATACGCTATTCAAATGCAATAAATTCATGCTATGAGTAAACCAATATAAAAGAAATATATGGTTCACTTAAGAAGCACATAAGTTTAAAAAAGGAAAAGATGACAGACCAGAGTCTCATAGCATACCTTAGGAACACGGCGCACGAATATATTTGCCTTCCCCAGCAAGATAGAGATAACTACGCAGCGCGCGACTATAGTCGCACACCCCACCTGGGATGAAATAATGGCTCGCGACTATAGTCGCTTTCCCCAGTTAAGGGGTTAAAAACCCCATATTTAGAGACATTTCCGATATTTCCGTCTGTCTTTACATTCACAGCACCTTCATGACATTAAAAAACTATTCAAGCATTGTAGTTATATTATACATTCAGAAGAAATTATTAATAATGCAATTAATGCACGAATTATGCAAAATGCGTAAAAGAATTAACTCATTATGCTAATAACTTGCATATTTACCATTTCAAGCTCAGTCAAAATACTTCAGATAACCCTACGCAATTCAGGGATATTAGATAAGACATAAGGAAAGCCATGATTTCGAGAAGATATTAATTTTATTTTATTTCCACACGCAAAACATTTTTAAACAGTTTGAAATTAAGATGTAATCATCATCATCGGTCAACAATCCTAGTATTGATTTGACGCATTCCTCCACTCGATTCTTCTATCGTCCAACCTCTTCATATTGACGTAGCTCCTCTCTTTTACATCCTTCAAAACTTGCTTGATATACCTTATACGAGGTCTGCCTTTTCCATTCTTCCCGTTCACTTTTCCCTCGAAGATTGCCTTCATCAGGCCATCGTGTATCCAGATGTGGCCAATTAAGGTGTACCGCCTTCTTTTTAATGTTTTCAACCCTTTTTGCTTGGGTAATTCTACAGGCAATTTCTCTTTTACTTCGTCCATCGCTGGTTACTCGGCTTCCCAGGTAGCGGAACTCTTCCACCTCCTCGATTTTTTGTTTTCCTAGTTTAACATTGGTCTTGGCTTCCTTTCTCCTACTGCATACCAGTACCTTAGTTTTCTTTTTATTGATCTTTAGATGATATCTGGTCATTGTTCTTTCCATATTTCCTAGTGTCTTCTTTAAGACATCTTCTGTTTCTGCCGTGACTGATATGTCACGGCAGATCGGCGAATCGTAGCATGCTGATTTTATCCCCGTGGATATTTGCTCCCGGAGATTTTTCTTTAACTTCTTGGATGGCTTTCTCGATGTAGACATTGAATAATACGGAAGACAGAGCACATTCTTGTCTCACTCCTTTCTTTATGCTTGCTTCTGTACTGCTGGGTCCTGATTTGATTATGGCAACCTGGTTTTTATACAAGCTGTGGATAACTCTTCGGTCATTGTATGATACTCCAATTTCTTTCTGAACCTTTAGCATCATATTCCAGTCCACGTTGTCAAATACCTTCTCCAAATCTACAAATGCAACAAACGGTGGTAGATTCTTCTCTATTCTCTTCTCTATAAGTAGCCTGAGGGCCAAAATCGCTTCTCTTGCGCCCTTGTTTCTTCTGAACCCGAATTGGTCCTCATCCAGGAACTCCTCAGCTTTTTGCTCTATTCTTCTACAGATGATTCTGGTCAATATCTTCGATGTATGTGTCGTCATGCTTATGGTACTAAAATGTTCACAGTTCTCAACTCTCTTCTTTTTTGCGATAGGAATGCTGATGTTCTTCTCAAAGTCCGTGGGTATCTCTCCTGTTGAGTACATATCGCATATGGTTTCGTATAGCTGAGTAAATGTCTTCTCTCCGGCGTTTTTTTATTAGTTCGGCATGAATATCATCTATTCCTGAAGCCTTATTTATCTTCAGATCCCTTACAGCTGCATCAAATTCTGATCTTAAGATTGGAGCTCCCAATTCATCCTTATCGACTTCATTTTCGTCTTCGATTACTTCCGCTCTAAGATAGCTTCCATTGTACAACTCTTCCAAGTATTACTTCCATCTCTTTACTTTATCCTTGTTTTCAATTAAGAGTTCTCCATTCTTGTCCCTGATGCTGTTACATCTTGCAGCCCGTTCCGTGAAGTGATTTCTCACCATCCTGTACGCAACTTCCACATTTCCTTTTGCAGGGTTCTTTGTATAACTTCGCATAGATCCTTCATCACATTTCCCTTGCTTTTCTCGCTTTACGGTTTATTTCATTCCTGATTCTTTTGTAGCGAAGTTGCCCTTCTTCAGTTTCCACATTTTTATATTTTCTTCTCTCTTCAATCAATTCTAAGACTTCTTCTGTAATCCAGGGCTTCTTCTTGACAACTTTTCTTCTCCCCAGAACTTCTTTTGCTGCTTCCTGTAGCCCGATTTTGATTTTCCCCCATCTCTTTTCTACTGATTTCACGGTCAAATCCTCTTCTATTTTGTTTTCCACTGCCTTCTGGAAGGCCAGCCGTTGTTGAGGTTCCCTTTAGTTTTTCTACTTGCCATACGTTCTTCATTGCTTTCTTCAATTTCTTGTGTTTTAAGTGGCATTTCATCATCACTAAGTTGTGGTACCTGTCAATATCTGCACCCGGATAACTTTTGCAGTTCTTCACCTGGTTTGTGAAACTCTGCTTCACTAAAATGTAGTCCATTTGAAATCTTCTTCTGTCTCCGGGCATTTTCCAGGTATATCTTCTCCGTTGGCGCTTTTTAAACAATGTGTTTTCCACCACCAACTTGTGTTGAGTGCAGAATTCTACGTCTTTTTCCTCTCTCATTTCGATTTCCCAAGCCATATTTTCTTATTATTTTTCCACCTTTACCTTCACCAGCGACAACGCTCCAATCTCCTAAAATAATTAGGTTTTCTTCTCCTTGGGAGGCCGAATTTTTCTAAGTCCCGAGTTGAAGGAGATTTGACAACAGTTCACCCCTGTCCCTTTAAATACCCTTACCAAGAAAGATTCGCAGGACCGGGGCACGGTCGTCTTAACAGAGTCCCTTGCCATGGCTTGGGGGTGAGACCCTTCCTCGATGACCTGTACAGGGATTTTTGTGTTGGAGGGGGGGGCGTAAAAGGTGGCCCTTGACAATTAGTACATACCTTATTTGTGAAGGGCAATTTGTGTTTTTATAAGTTAGTAACTTATTTGAGAAGTGCAATCTGTATTTTAGAAGATGGTACAATTGTTATTATTATTATTATTATTTATTTGGGAACTGAAATTTGTATTTTTAGAAGTTAGTACATTTGTTATTATGTACCTACGCCATATTCCGACTCGGACATAATTCCGACATTCGGGTGTATTGCTAAAAGTACTAAAATTGGCGGACAGTTATCATTAAATATTAGAAGGGCGTCTATCAACGATAAGATACCACCAAAAGTTACATTGTCCTTGGTGTGGCGCTGGCTGTATAAGAGCACATTATGTGTTCTAGTGCGTCAGGTGTGCGTCTTAAGGAAATTGTCATTTTAACCAATTTTCGGTATTTAATTTGTATAATGTGCTATATATTTTATATTCCTTAACAGCCTATTTGTTGCTCTATAGTGCAGCATAAATAGTTAATGGAAATAATCGATACATATTGAACATTTCAAGAATGAGTTAGAAAGATCGTGGACTCCCTAATTCCGACAGGTGTCCTAATGTCCGACTGGTAAGGACTAGCTGCTCTTAATTTTCGTTTAACTCGCACATAACAGTACCGGAGATCGTTGAATTATGTGCTACTTACGTACACCGCTATTTTGGTTTTTGAAGGCTCTATGGTTAGCTGTGACCTTACATAAAAATCTTTAAGGGTAGCACAAGTATTCATTGAAATAAGTTTTGTAAATCATGTACGATATTTCGTTCTTCAGAAAATGAGTAAGAAAAGATCAAAGATTCCGGAGGACATGATGACGCTTACAGGTTCGGCGGTGAAGAATAGCGTTCCTCTGAAAACAGCTGCCAAAAAATACGGCATCGCTAGGAATAACCTCAGGTACCACGTTACAGCTGAAGCTGATTAAAAAAAATATTGGTCGTCTGCCTCTTTTGGATTGTGATCAAGAGAAGGAATTATGACGGAGAATTTTTTGATTAGGAGAGAAAGAGATACCGGTAAATAGTCGACAGAGAAGAAGTGTCTATACCTACTGTGAAATCAATGGAATCAAATATAATTTCGATGAAAACGCATGATTAGCAGTTAGGAAGTGGATGAAGTTATTTTGAAGTAGACATATGGATGTGTCAAAGAGGAAACCAAGGTAGAGCAATGAAATTAGAACGCAAGATCGTGAAATATTATTTTGAAAAGCTAAAAAGTGTCTTGATTGAAAACGATTTTATTTGAATACCTGGAACTATCTACAACATTGATGAAAAATCATGCCGGAAGAAGAAATCCTGAACTCGAGACGCAGACCAGCCGGGTACTAGTGAAATGCCTTCGTATAAAAAAGAGTAACGGTATTGCACCATTTACAGAGAGCACAGGGTGGCCGATATGAGGGTATGCAGCGTTTGCAAAAAGTATGTCCATGAAAAATGTGCAGATATAGAAGCTAAATTTCGTGGAATCTTCTTTTTTCCTGAATGCAATGACTAGTAAAATGTTTTCAAGTATTGTCATAAACCCTTTATTTTGATATTATTGCTTTCTTTTGCTTAAATGAAACTTATTTCATTTCATTTTCCTACTCATTTCTTGCTTTTTAGCTCCTAAACTTATGAACCACACTCTGTCTGAATTAGAAGCATAGCTGTGTTAGATTTTAAACCATGGGGTCCAAACTCCGACATTTTTACATTTTTTATTTTGTTGCCGAGAAAATAGTGCAGATATTACCAAACAAATCATTTTTTAGTATGGTGCATATCACAGGCAAACTTTCGTAAAAACTAGTTGTGACAACAAAACAAAAATACTGTTGTGACAACAGTACACCACACTGGTAATACGGAAACTTTCATTATGCATTATCCTTTGACAAAGAACTCACAGTGGCAATATCGCAAGAGTTGGAAATGTTTCCTTGCTTATAGACACAAACTGGATCACGCTAACTGTCCAGTAAATAATTAAACATTATTCACCGATATTTTCTCATGCAAGCAGTGCATCCATAAAAAATTCTAGCAGCGCTAGGTAGTAGCGACAACTGGTGGCGGAACACTGAAACCGTACACGAATGGTACGCTTTCGCTATGCGGCGATAGCATTAAGCTTCAGGGGGCTGATACTGGCTTACCTCTTCATTTCATGAAGAATTGAGGAGAAATGGTTCGAAGACGGCATGACAGCCGTTTTGACGTATATGTGATCTCTTTTTGTTCCTTTGAAACTCGTTCCGAAAAGATTTAATTCCATTTGTCGTAAAAAATTTTAATGGGAATAGGAATAAATTGTACTCAAATAGCTTGCTACTATTTCAAGTGTCGAAAGTGTTTTTTTTTTCTTTTTAATTCTACGTTCAACTTCATTCCAACAGTCTTTTTCCTCTTAATTAATTGCATTCACATTTATATGCCGTCTCCAAGAATTTCTTGATTCTTAAACAACCACATAATTGACTTGCACACCCTCATACTTGTCCTGAAAACTTACAGAAGCTAAATGATAGTAGTAGGTACTTGTAAATGTTAATAATTCATCAAGTTTTAATTCTTCCATATACTAGCGTGAATATACTGATACATCTGCTTAGTAATGTGAGGAACGTTATCAAGTACCCTCTCCATCTCTCTCTTTGTTTGCACAACATTATATCCATACATTAAATAAAAAATATCTATGTATCTCTTCAAGCGCTATAGTGGTGGCATTGTTCGTACGCTAATATCCTCAAAAAAATGTCCGTTAAAATTCTCTTATTGGAGTCATTTAATGAAAACCTCGTCCGTGCGTCTTATAGACAATAATGATTGGCAATTTTGTCTATAAGTTGTGAAATAGAACTATTATTATCGACGCCTTAAAATACGTTTCCCTATGGACTGAGTCAATATGAGAAAAAACATCAACTTGGCGTCTTTAGAAGGTCATGAAGTAGGGCGTCGTTCCCGTCCTCGCTAGCTCCGAATTCCCGGTCGTTCCTTAACCCTCTCATCAACCCTCCCACTCTCGCGACACCTAGCGTCGTCGCCTCTCATTCCCTTTCACCCTCTGAGAGGCATTCGTTCATTCGGAATTCATACCCTCTGCCTCCTTTGCCTCTCTCACACTCGGCGAACCCCATCCTCCCCCACCCCTCGGATTGCCTATTCTAAAAGGATTTCGATTTGCTGCGTGAGCACCTTTCGGAGATGGCGCGAGGAGGAGGCGGGGGGAGAGAGTTGAGTGGGGAATAAATGGGTGGTGGTGTTGGTGGAGTGGCCGGGGAAGGCCCCGGAGGTTGACGCTTGAGAGTGAACGAAAGGAATAGGGAGCCGCGAGATTGCGATGTATCGTCTGCGATATGCGGCATTCGCGGAAAATCGAAATGACAAATTAAATGTTAGGTGTCAGAGCGATATATCATGTCGCGATAGGAGTGCAGTGTCAGCGATTTGAATCCGCAATGCTTTATGTTGAGGGGTGGGGGCATAAACTGGAAGCGAAGCATGGATTCGATGCGCAATTAGAAAAACTATGTACGATCGCGAGTGATCCAACTTAATCTCCTGAGCAAACGCATTCACATATGCAGTACAATATTGCGAGGGGAAGTATGTTAAGAATCATTTTTTTAGCAACACAAATTGTTTTTTCCGTGGTCCAGCGTCTGCGATTATATCACATCATCTTTTCCTAAGCTTTATTTTCAGGCAATGATGGCACCCTAGCTCAAGGCTGGGTTCGAACCCACGACCCGTTCTTAATATTCTCTTATTCCTATAGTCGATCTTGCAGCGTTGTGCATTCACTGTAAAAAGTAGATCTGATTTTAAGGTACAAAAGCGATCTGAATTTCAGATGCAACAATTTTAAGACAGGGTATGTTGAATTTCAGCAGTAATATCTTGTCTAAAAATAAGGCAGGTGAACGGCTGAAAATCAGATCATCCAGAATCCTGCTTCCTCTGCTTCCTGCTCAACTGCTCCTGTACCAACCATCCATGTTCCTGCCTCTTCCGTACCTTAAATCCGTGTTCCTGCCTTACAACCAGACAGCGCTTAAATTCAGATCGCACTGAAAATCAGATCAACTTTTTACAGTGTTAGTTCCATCGCTGTTCGATATTCAGATTTCAATATCGCTCGGTCCTAAGGGGGAAATGGGAGTGTGGGTTTATTTCGGAGTGAGGTGTGGTATTTGGTGTGCTCGGGAGGGCACGCTTGGGGGGAGTCCTCGAATACCTCCGTAGCCCCACCCCTGCTAGAACTACTCTCTCCCTTAGGGCACAAATTCATCGCCGCTCTCTCGTCCTTTGTTTGCTCTGCTTCTTGCAAGGGAGGCGGAGATCATCTTCCTCCTTTCTTCCCTCTTCTTTCATCCTGCTTACTCCATATCCTTGCCCCATTCTCTCACGGGCATTTCCTGGGAGTAGTCGGAGGTAGGGGGAGTTCTGGAGAGGTAGCAGCCAGCAAGCGCTCTTCCCGTCTGTCGGGGCATCCAACTCCTGGCCCTAATTTCGTATGAGTGTGCTGTCTAAGGCTGCTTAGTCCCCGAACTCACGTTTGTCAAACGGCTTTAGTTTTTTTCAACGACTAATTTCGGCATTCCCTTCGTCTTTCATCATGCTAAGGACCCTAATATTTTCCGGAGAGGAGGTTGGTCCTCTTCAGGGACAGATAAGCTCTTTTTCACTTAAATCTGTTCCATGGTGGAAAGAATTTGTCCATTTCCCAAAGGTATTTCGCTTGTTTAGTCGTAAGGCAGTCGTAGAAGGATATTATCAAGTTCTTTAATTAATAATACACTTACTACCGTGCAGGTATGCAAAATATAATACTCTGTGCATTCACTATTTATATACAGCAGCAAGGACAATGCTACCACCCCAAGGAATATATTAAACATGCAGTTACCATATATGTGAAATTTTAGCTAAAAATGACACAAAATTGTTAGTTTATGCAAAGTAGCCTAATTATTATTGATAAATCAGTGATTGCTACGAATACATTAAATTATTAAGTTATATTAACTAGAGCATGCATGAGTTAGTAATATTAAAACATGTATTTTATGAAATAATCACTGCATTCAAATTTTTGCACCAAAACCTACAATACTCCAGGTGAGGAACAATAATTTCCCCCTTTCCACTGCCCGTAGCTGTTCGAAGGAGCTCTCGCTGGCCCTTTTTGACCTGACTGAGACCGAATATGACATGAGTGGTCCATCTAATGTCCGACCTGGACGGTTCGGAAGGCGAAGAGGATGACCACATATTTCAAGCTGGGTTGGTCACCGCTATAGCATGATTTTTGAAGCTAATTTCCCAGTCAACATCGGCAGTGAGTAACTTATGAGGAGGGAACCTATAACCTTGGGGGAAGAAAATCGTGTGTGTCTCGCTTATGTTGATACTGATACATTGTTCCGTGCATTATCGCAGAAATAAGTCCAAAGTGCGTTCTCCTGGTGCTCCATCTCTACTACGTTTGTTATGAAAGTGACTGTCCGGCAGCGAGCAGTGTGATGCCTCAGTGTATAGCATCACAGTTCTGCCGAAGGAATCGCATTCCCGTTGGTTGACTTGACTGTATGATGGGAAGCAAATAACGAATTCCACCATTTTATCGGTGGTAAAAATATTGATATCGCCGATGACGTGCGTAAGAGTAAAGAAAGTGAATAAAAAACTAAAACATGCAGAAAATTTGACAAATGTGTCTCTTAGTAAAATCCTTAATACCATATTATCGATGTGATTACCAGTGATAAGGGAAACTGAGTGTGCCAGGATGTTTTTCAATTTTCTGTGGATTTTGATAAGAGTATTGATCATTTGCGAGAATGAAAGTACTAAGGGGTGCTGTGACAAAGAAATCGGTTCAAGATTCAAAAATAGTAAGTACATAGAGCAGAGGGCTCCGACAAGAATTTACGATGGAAAAACTGGGCAAGCGAAGATGTAGCTACGAATTATACAGAACTCTTTGTTTTATGCGATATTTCTGATTACATAAGCTTAATAAATGGTAAATGCGAGTAGGAGAAGCTTAATGTTGGTACAAAACTTGGTGGTACTAACTTATATAATCGTAAATTCGTCAGTAACCTTTGGTTACATATTTAGTTATTAGGCCTTGATTTTGATCTCTGTTAGATACGATAGATTTAAAAGCCAGTTTGAGAGATTTGGAATGTAGATAACTCAAATGAAAGTTAAAAAGAATCAGAGCCAATGAGAAAAAGATGAAATAGATGAAATAAAAATTAGGAAGGCATTCACTAGAGCTGGGGAAAACGTTTAATTAGTAAGGTACCCTTACGCAAGTGGGTATGAGGTTACAAAATGAATTGCTATGTTATATGGGTTTTTATAATGGAAGAGGACTCGGAAAGAACCTTCAACAGAGATATGAATGAAATATTGCTTTGAAGATCATGTTATGGAATGTGAAGTTGTATGGAACAGGATACTGGACCTAGATTGAGGATAAATAACGAAGATAAAATGGAGGTTTTCAGACGTGGTTGAGGTGAATAAGGAATAAGTATGACGACTTGCAGGAGGACAAATTCACTGAGCAGAATGTTAAAGGGAAGAATATTGCAAGCGAATTTTAAAGGGAAGGCAGAGTGGTTTGGTGTTACAGACTATCAGAAAGATTGGAATGTTGTGGATTGTGTGGGATCAATGGGATTGTGTGAACAGCAACTTATAGTAGAATTATGAATTAGTGAGGAAGAGAAATAAAAAATATCTTGCGTTGAAACAGCTAGGTCCTTTATAATAATTTTGAAAACCACTGGTAAACTTTGCGTCCAATTTACATTTCTCACTGTAACTACGATTTTTTCAAGCGTTAACCGGTGGTATTCTGTCTACCTCACAGACCCTTTTCCTTCTCAACGTGATGGAATTTCATTTATAGCGCTCCTAAAACTTTGTGTGGAAAGGTAATAAGTATAGCGTATTTTTTTCTATGGGCAATAATGAGTATTCCATGAATAAAATAGTAGTTGGTGGTAGTAATTGGTGGAATGCAGAGGCATGAAAGAGATATGGTATAGCGTCCTTTTCGTGAACTTCGTAGGGAGGTTTGCTCATAAATTGAAATTCATATTATTTTTTCATGAACATTTTTTTCAAAATTGAGGAAAAAACAGTTGTGATGTTTTATTAGTACTATTTAACTATCTAGTAGTAACTAATAGAATAGTTCCTACTAATAAAAAACATTGTAGCCGTAATTATTAGTTGTGTTACACTGTTCTCGACCGAAGCTGAAAAAAGTAGTGAAAAAGGTTCTTCATTTATCCAGCATCTGCAGAGACTTGCTTTCACTTTTCGAAAGCTAGGCATGTTATGGAAGTTGTCAGAATGCAGTAAAAGGCCGAATTAATTAAATTCAAAATTAATATATTTTCAAGCAGTCACAAGCCAACCTGGTTAATTAGCCCTGATCGCTGTTTGTTCATATCTGAATTCACCGTTATTGTTGCTGGAGGGTTTGAAAAGAAAAAATAATGCACGGTAACGGATATTAGCCTGTGAGCATATTTTTGCGTGTAGGTATAATGTTCACCCCCGAGAACAGTGTGCAGTGCTGCATCAATGTAGCGTCATCATTTTGGGGTAATAATTGAATATATTTGTTATAATCTCAAGAACAAAGAAGAATGCATCATAGTTTTTGTAAGCATTTTACTTCTCACAGAAATACAAATAATGCGCCTCTTAGGTGTCCTTTTTATGTACATTGCATCATTTTTTTATGCAAATAGTAAGCAATTTTGTGAATAAAATCTAACTCTCTGTGCCATTATTCATTTTACTATTCTAAGTTTTACCGTGGGCGTGTAAAAACAACTACATCCGTGCGACCATCGTGGGTAGCAAAACCGTATTCCCGTACTTAACCAAGATGGCCGCTGGCTTCTCCAATCAACTGCAATGCCTCCTACGGTGCATTCTATCCACCTTTGTCTGCTCGAACTCAATGGACACACACAGAAATGTAATTGAATAATAACAGCATTTGTAAAATATGGAAACTGATGTGAAAAAATAACTTGGGATTACTCTTGAGATAAAAATTTTTGCTTTATAAATGGAATAATTCGAGGTAGGATTGTTGATACTTGCATGTTACAGCAATCGATTGGTATTTAGTAGTTATTTTGTAAATTTGCAATGTTGATCGCCATTTTAATTACGTAACCGGAGAATCAATCCATAGAAACAGTGGCTTTAGAGGAGCTGCAAATAATTAAATGCCGGTCGATCTACTTCTACTTCATAATGCCTCTATTACAAATTTGAAATTAAGTCTTCTCTTTGTTCCCTGGTTAATTGAAAATGCAATAATTCTGATGCATGTTCATGTCCCATGAACGATTCCCTATATTGGCAATTATTAGTAGTCAGAATTTAAAATTCCTTTTAGTGAATTCCGCGGTTATTGAAGTTATTGAAAATTATAAATATCTTAGGGTAAATTGGTCCTGTGGGCTGTGGCATTTGGTTCAACGGTTATTATTTAACTGCACAATTGACCTCCATCTTCACCATACAGTGTTCTTACATTTCTTTGCCATATGTTTCTCATTCCAGTGGTGATAATTTGGCCTTTGGGTGGAACAAATAATTTTAGGGAATTTTTTTTAGTAATAACGGTAATAACAACATAATGATATCCTTAATTGAAGCCGAGACAGTTAATTTTATCAGCATGATATCCGTTTAAAATTCTGGTCCCGCAGCGATAGAAATGAATTTTAGCATTACAGAGAGAGGGACAGTACTGCTATACTTGAATTGCGACTGACTGTATAGGGACAAAAAAATTTTTACCTTGTTTTGATAATTCGGGAAGTTATTTAAATGGCAATGTTGGAAATCGTTTGCGTCTCTTGCGGCGTTTCTTTCTTTAAATATGTGCCCTACCTCTGTTACATGTGTTGGCTAAATCTAGATTGCAAGCCGCGTAGAGCCCCTTGTTTCAGTACATGTGACTTTGAAATAAGTACGGTGGTAGGGAAAATAATAATAGGCCCCTCATGAAATTTTTATTTTAGTGATAATATTTCATATATAAAGATCGTATATTGTGAATCCGTTTTTAAACCGATAAAATTAACGCCAAATCATGTTTTTTACTGTAAAAATGCAATTTCAGCCAGCCATAGGAAAGTAATTGAAAAACTGCATGTATATTCCTCTATTTTAGATTATCTGATACATTGGAAACCATTATTTTGGGTGTTCACAAACCAGTATTAGTTATCCCTGGGACGAAAAAAAAGTGAATCAAAATCTGTATCTATAATTTCCCCTTTCTTAGCTGATTTCCTTCTGTATGGGGGCCATTGTAAGGAATTCACAACGTGTTATTTTTTTTCTGAATTTTTTCAGCCTTAACGATCTTGAAAAATGATTTTAACATAATTGTTATCTTGTTGTCAGGTAATGTAATAAAAAAGCGACTCATTAACGGACCCATCATCCTACATAATAAAATATTACGCATGATATTTCATATCTTGATAAATAAAATAAACTTATAACATATGTAGACTTCCAGGAGTCTTACGCTTTTTCATTGTAGATGGCGACGTTTCATCAACTATGTTGCAGGTGTCCTCAGACCAGACTGAAGTTTGACTGAGGACGCCTGCAGCATAGTGGTTGAAACGTCGTCATCAACAGTGACAACGCGTAAGACTCCCGGAAGCCTACCTGTGTCATCAGAACGCCGCGAAAACCTTCGCCAGAAAAAGAAACTTCTACTTTCATTTACTGTTGCTTATCACGTGAATAATTCTTAAAAATAACAAGTGTGTAATTTACACTAATACTTTGTATAATATTGACTGTGGTATTGTAATTATGATTAAACTGTGTAATTAGTTTAACCTATAATTATGTTTTTCATGTTGGGTGAGCAATAAATTTATTAAGTAAATAAATATTACTTTGAAGTTTCCAAATTTATACAAATATATTTATGACTGATGAATGATTTTAAAAATATTGCTACGAAAATTATTGGCTTATCTATCCCTAAATTTTATCTCCTGTTATACTATACTGAAATAATTCATATTATATTGAGATTGAATGTGTCCGAGAATGAAACATATTTTTGACCGTATCCTTACTCTCCTTACTGCTCAGTGTTATTTTCAAATTGGTTTTTCGCGCACCTGAGTTCTATGACGGATTGCCTTAAGAGGTTCCTTATATTTTTTTTCTTCTGCTTCAGGTCTTCCAGCAAAGTGCACCGAGGATCCGAGCTGTTCGGATGAAAGTAGAATCTTACGGTGCGTGTAGCTTCCTCTTGTGCTCCTCAATCTCTTTAAGAGTTCTGCTCAACACTCTGGCTTCTTCCACGGAGGATACCATTCTCCTACCCCAGCAGTGGCTGTCAGCAACACGTTTCATCTCGTTTCCTGCGCCGCACCTTTCGCTGTCCCCGTTTGCAGGATTACCCTCAAGTCGTCGGGATGTGAGTTTCTGGCTTAAGATTTCGTATTCCATTGCATGCATCTGACACCCCGTCCTATCCACGCCTCGACACAGTTGATGCCAAATAATTTGACCAGCGGACTAGAGAATACCTAAACCTCGCGTTCGCGTCGGCTAGGATTTCAACCTGGAATCTTAAATTGCGCCCAAGGGAAGGCTTGTAAAGCCTTTCATTATCGCTCTCGAAGAGTAACGCCTTTCATCTTTATTGATTTCTTGCAAACTTTTATAGAATAGACAGAAACTTGCTTTCCTATTTTTCTAAGTGCATTTGTAGTTCAAGTTTTCAATTTATCGGGAACTTCATTCCCTACATTGGCACTTTTTTATGGAGACTCTGGATTTTGTGCTCTTTTCTTCTTAGCCAAAAAATTAAAGAGTGATATTAATTCAACTATTAGGTATTTATATTTCTGCTCTAACTTTGTAAATCTGCAGTTTTCCTCTTACTGAAAGTGTGTATTGATTTCGTAGGCGTTCTGTATATATATTTTTTATATTATACTCAAATTATTCTGGCAATTCCCTTCATTTTAGAAAATACCCCCGAGGAAAGTATAAAAGAGTCAATTTTAAAAATTGATAAAACAGTTCAGGGTTTTCCTTCATAATAACCATACATTCAGCTGTTGGAAGAAGGTTACTTTAATTTTGCTCCTTAACGATGGTCCATTTTCAATCATTCAGTAATGTTTTTTTATCTGAAGATGGTTCACATAGTTGCCTCGTGATTGTAAAATATCGTGTCATTCAGTAGAGTAAGTTCATATTTTTGCTTTTCGAGAATTTGTTATTGACTTGAATGGTTGTAATGTGCACCATATTATTAATCAGCCTATGCATTGTCTTTCTCTTGGGATAAGATAATTACTCTACTTGCGAAAATTGAAATACAACTGTCTCTGGTGCGAATCCAATCCACATATTAACATTAGAAGATATAGCTTTCACTTGCCAACCCGTGCGGATAACCTGAAAGATGAAGTTTGGTGAATACATACATTTTCCTCCTCACCCCCTTTCCACCTCACAAGTGCAGGACAGTGAATCAAATATAAATTTGCCGGAATGAGAACTAGGAAACGATGTGGAGATTGTGTGATTTTAATTAACGGGAAGGGGAATTCTCGCTTCGATAAGAGGGATACTTAGGGAAGCCTCTTGCATAGCATTGCGAATTGGCTGGAAATAGTTCTTCTAGGGGGATGGAATTCGCTAAGAATAATTAATGTCATCGGATGAGATTCCCTTCGGAAGCCATGAATAGGATGGGAGGGGGGGATGGAGGGAGGAAGGGAAAGGAGGAAGCGGGAGAGTTGAACCTCGCGGACGGCGAGGCGAAGCGGAGGGCAGCATGAATTCGTTATGGACCGCTTAAAGGTCAAGGTAATGGGTTCGCGGAACGAAACATTCGAAGAGTGAAAGTTGTTGCAGCGGCTACCTATGCAGCGGCCTCAGGATTGGGAAGGCGGGCGATTGGGATTTTCTGCTGCCGTTTTTCACAGCAAGCGTGTTGGAAATTGCCAGAGGAATAATGGTTTCCTGGACTGGGAATCGACTCACGAACGTTTGGCATGCCGGGTCAATTTTTTTTTTTTTCCCACTACCGCCGAAAACAGCACATGTGGCCTTTACATCGGGGTATTTAACATGTAACAAAGGACGAGCACACACAACCATGTCCTGAGTGGTGAAATTACCCACTCAGGCGGGACTCGAACCCGCGACCCTCGGGTTAGCAGGCGAGGACTTAACCACGCCGCCACCGGGGCCGACAATTACATGTACATAAATGTACATACATACCACCAAAGTAGCCAGAGGTCTTGTTTCAAAGGTAATTTTTACAAAATCTGTAGGAGCTAGGTCTCATTTGCCTATAATTACGGTCCAGCAATGGATGGTACACGTAAGACGGCATTGTGATTCAAGTAAGCCACTGAGCAAGAGGATAGATCCCATAAAATACCACCTGTCATCATCATTATCTGTGTTTTCAAGTCTGTTTCCTCTCTAAAAGGCACTTTAGACCGGGAGGAAAGATACAAGGATGGAAATGAAAGGGAAAGGAGGAATATGGGGAAAAACCTGACGTCGGTATTAGCCTGCTCTTAACGAAAAAGCGCCAAGGGAACCATGGCTTAACATCCAACCCGACGCTTGGAGTACTTTATTGGAATGTCCTCCATAAGACACTCAATTGGGACCGGAGGACCAATGAAAAATCCACTGCCGGGATTCAAAACCGGGCCCTCATAGTGAGAGGCCAATACTCTAGCCACCAATACAATACAAGCCATCCGTTGATGGACCGTAATTATAGGAAAATGAGACCTGGCTTCTATAAATCCTCGTAAAAATCGGCTTTGCGACTCGTGTATCCGGTGCGTGATGGTTTACGCATTTGCCAGGCAAGTCACAGTTCCGTAGTTCGTTATCTGGTCCGGGAAACCTTTTTTCCTCCGCAGATTTTCGAGCAATTAGGAGTCTATGGCATTGCTTGTCAGTCAGGGTATTGTGATTCTGGTGCTCTCTGTAATTTTACTCGTTTAAGTAGCTTTCCAAAATACTTGTAAGTACAGTAATCAAAGGGGTGAATCGATCAAGGATGTTGGCTTTGCGTCAATGCGGCTTAATTTGGATAACTATTACCGATCTCTTTACCGTAATAATTAAATGACAGTCTGAAATTCATGATTATCTAAATAAAAAACATTAACCTTCTTTCAGAGAAAAGAATCGAAATTGGTCTGGTTTTGTGCGTACGTAGCTTTACGTCATGGTTGAGACATTGGGTATGAAATTCTTTTTCGAGGATATTTAAAAGAGAATAAGTAACAGGCGTCTTTATCAGAGTAACTTAATATTTTGAGCAATTCTGATTATCATGTGGTGAAACGTTAGTATGGCAAGTTGGATGTAAAACTTTTTATGTAAATATCCGCCTAAGAATTGCAGTTAAGTCGACAACAAATGGGACTAGCCATGTTATCGTTTCAATATCCTTGCAACGAAGCGATGCATTTATATTTAAAACCAATATGTAGCTTAATTGAATTAAAGTTTCCTAAAAAGGAGTAAGAAAATTTTCACGTTACTTTAAAGTAAAGCAGCCATTGCCAATGGGTCCCATTGGGTATCCTCGTGTCGAGTTTTTTATTGTGCTTGACGTGTTATTTTATTATTCGATTATATGTTTCTATCCGTCACAGATTTTTTTGCTTTTCCTATCCATCATCCATCAGTGCTTTCTAGTGTGTCCATCACGAATCGTTCCCGGGACGTAACGGTCGAAACGTAGCTGTCTCGCTGCCCTACCCTAGAATTAAAGCTGGAGGTCAATACTCTCTCCACCCACCATCAGTTCCTTTGCCTTGCTCGCCGAAATGAAAGCGCATATAAAACCATTTTGCATACTTTAACGTTGTGTGCAATTATGTTAAATTAACGAGCGACGCAAACGGCGTGAAGAAGTAGTAAAATAAATACAGTAGTGAATGATGAATTACTATCCACCTGAACGGTTAGGTGGTAAAAATGAAGATTTAAACCTTCTCACTTTCTTCTACTCTTTTATATAACTTATTCTTTACTTTTGTTACGTTCTAAATTTAACCCTTATATGCCATGTATATCCATAAAATTTCTTATTAATTTCGAAGAGATTTGTAATATATATGAGATATACGGAGCTAGTTGTGAAGGATGTAAAATAGAGGAGTTACGTCAATGTGAAGAGGTTGGCCGATAGAAGAATGAAGTGGAGGGCTGCGTCAAACCAATCCTAGGATTGTTGACCGATGATGATGATCGTAATATGTATATCGGTGAGGTATTTTGGCTCGCGGTGGCCACTTAAGATCACTTAATCAGTGATTCAACCCGAAGGTTGGTTTTGATAGGTGAGGGTAGAGCTCACCCCGAATTAAGCCACAGGTGTGTGAATTTCACACATTCAGGGTAGGGTGGCCAGTTCCTTTCTCTGGGCCACCTCGCACGCCGAGGATTTTTTTCGTTCGCACTCCGAGGAGTTTAGACATCAATGGGACCCCTCTGCTGTTCACCTTCATTCATCGTCATTTGGAAACTGGTTAATATTTGCTGCTGACAATTTTTCGTTCGCGGGCGTCCAATGGCTTCACCCGGATTTGAACCCGGGACCCTTCGATCAGTAGCCAAGAGCTCTACCCACTAGACCACCACGCTCCCCACTTAAGATATTGTATGCTAATTCATTCTAGACGCGTCTCCATCCATTTATTTTTGTCATGAAGATTTATCAAAAGCTCCAAATAGCGAAGCGAGAAAGGATTAATGAAAATACACAATTTGCTAATTTGCTAATTGTGCATTTTCATTAATCGAATTTTGATTGAACCCAGCTTTGCTCTAAACTCTAGAGACTTATCGGGTGTTATTTTGCGCTTTGTTCTCTGTTCATATGACAATGTTTTAATTTGGGATTATACATTAGTGGCTTCCACAGGGTTAATTCTCGAGGAGAATTTGACATCAATGGCACCCCTCTGCTTACCTTCATTCATCGTCATTTGGAATCTGGTTAATATTTGCTGCTAACGAGAGTTTTCTTTAATTGGTATTTTCTTCTTATATATCCATTGTGTAAAAAGTTAAATGACAGGGTATTTTCATCGGTGGAGTGCTTAGCAGTAAGTGTGAGGTCTCCATAAACAGGAAGGAAATGCTGTTGCAGCGATGAATGAATAATATCTTCTAGCGATCGCCAGTGAATATGGTGAGAGGGCAGGAATATAATATCCACCACCCGCTAAACGTAAATTCTCGGGTCCAAGAAATTACTCTCTCGGGCATTGTTTCTCTCCTTTAATGCGTGATACTCAAAGGACATTCATTTTAGGTGTAAGTTAGTCGTACCACGTCCAAGGAAACCGATCTTCGTTTCATACATAAGCAAAGAACCGTGTGCCAAATTCTACTACGCGGAGGATTATGAGCGGTTATATTCAGGAAGCAATATGTTACACCTATCAACAATATTCTATCCCACATTTCTTATAATGATTTTTGCTGTATTTTTTCTCACACTTCTGAAAAAAACCTACCTTTAATCTACTTTATAAATCTAAATAAAAATCTACTTTGTATCCCTTTAAGTTATTGGAAAACTTTATATCCCATCCAGTATTGAACGAATACCCCATTCAATACGTCAGCGGTACATCTAGGAATGCTTATCTTAAACCATTTGGAAATTTTAAAGTGCATAGGAGGGACAGCTGCAGCTGTTATATATCCACTTATAATTAATTTCTAACCGTTCCCTTAATCGCCCTTGAGGAATAAGTTATTTTTTCACCTAAGGCTTATATTTTTGGATATTTTGGTGGATATTAGTCATCTAGTTGCATATGATTCTAATATCTAACAAATTTCCATGCATTAGTAGTATCATAGCTCTTATTTTCATGTCGATATTTCACGACGTGATCTTCACCCCCTGCCACACACCCTTGCGGTGGCTTGTAGGGTATTACGTACATGTAGACGGCAATGGATAGAACATTAACCAGCAATTAATTATGCCAATGTAACAGATGAAAATTAATTTACTCTGATGCCGACGGATAAAAAGAAACAGCGGGAAAAAGTAGCGCAATCTATCCTCTTTTTGTGATCGCAACGCAGCAAGTTTTTAATATGGCTTCCTTCTTAAACCTTCGGCGTACATAGAAAATGTAACATCGTTGTGGCTACGTTTTATTTCCAGGTTCGATCCCAATATCGACAACTAAACTATTTATTTTTTGTTGAAAATCTAAGCCGAAAAAGATTAATTTTCATTATTTCGTAGCAATTGGTAATATCCAATTTTCGATTTTGGGGTTGGCGTTTTGAAAAAAATGCTGATATCTTTTTGGGATGGCACTCGGATCTTGCCCGGATCTTGTTTATTCCCGCAGCGTAGCATTATGTGAGCAACAAGCAATTTTTACGCTCGCAGTTTATTCGATCCCTTTTGTATTTATCACACTCGCAGGTTAATTATCGGGACACTGATCTCGGAAATAGGGTCGATTATAGACGCGAGCGGGAGAAAATTCGCTGGGCTAAAACCTCTCCCGTTCCTCATCCATGTCTAAATATCGGAAAAAAATATATTGGGGGTGGAGGTAGGCTTACCCGTCCGTTCCGACCTCTGGAAGCTGGGGCTGCGCGACACTCAATTTACGGTATCGATCCTGGGTACAAAAAAAAAGTATCGAGGTAGGGGCGATGTATCTACGCATCGCTGATTATCGGGTGTGGCGATAAATATCGGCCACATCCAGTTTATCGAGAATTATCGATTTAACCATCAATACCGTGATATCAAAAATAATCATTGGCATACTTTTTCACATTGTTTTATAAACGCCATCGGCCTTTTGGAGAGAGTGGTCAACGACGCCGTTGTTTTTCGTCAGACTGTTGATAACGTCCATTTGTCATTTCGATGATATTACTCTTCATATCGAATGTGTCATCCACATTGACCTTACTGACCTCATCGTCACCTCGACGATTCTTGTAGCCATCTTTTTTGCCACCGCCTCAAAAAAGTAGCGTTTCGCGAACGCGGCAATAATTAGGGACCCATAATGTTGGTCAGCTCCTCCTATGTTTCGCATTAATGTGGAAAAAAACCGGCTTGGGATCGATTTATCGCCACATCGCGCTGCCTCATGGAGGGCCGTTTTCAGAATATCCAGAACTTTTCTGTTACTCCTCAAGCACTTACCCACTTCCCCTCATCCTTAACCCATCCATCCCTCCCCTCTCTCCCTTCCGGACCGCCCATTATGCTCCTTAAAGACACTGGGCAGAACGCCCTTAATTGGTCGCGCGGGGAGGCTAAGGAGGAAGAGACTGCTGGCTTTCGTTTTTCCTCCTTAGCTCGAAGGTGGGCTATTGGCTGGACGCGCGGGGTTTAGCCACGACCCTCCCTTCGGCCGACGCCCTTAACCTTCCCCCTAACCCCCGCCTCCCCCCCCCCCCCCCAGGGTCCCTTATACTTCCTTTTCCACCCTCTTCTCCTTTCCTTTATTTTCCGGGGCACAACTCCGGCACCCCTCCATCCACCCCTACGGGAGTTATGAGAAGGAGAGGAGGAGGGAACGAATCCCGAGACACATCAAGGAATCGATAACGGCGATGTTTTCGCCGTGATGCATTGCTGTTGTGACATCGGCTCTGACCTTTACGCGACATTGGAAAAACATTGGCTTCTTTTCTCCTGATGAGGTGTCCCGGTCGAGCCGCCCGGGGCCCAAATGGGTGGATTGGTGGGCTCTTTTGCGGGACTCCCGGTGGTTACTTCGTTTTGTTCTTTTGGGAGTGCTCGTACCCAAGCGAAGCGTCATCGATTTAAGTCGTGACTCTTACTTTTCTTCCTCATCGGCTCAGGGAGTCCTTTTCATGTGATCGATTTTAGCTTAGAATATTTCCATTCGGGAGATTGAAGTGTAACTTATTCATGTTGCCATTATATTCACCGATAACCAGCACATAAACCAGGGTAACTACAGTATCCAACCCAAACGTGTGTTGTGATTGATGAAGGTTAAGTTGTTCTCCTTTTGTTTCTAAAGGTACTCCAGATTGCTCTAGTGCATAGGCAGTTACTCACCTTAGGTTTAGCTGTATATGCACTTAAACGTTTGTTTCGGAACTGAGCTAGGCATAGAAGTAAATTGCTAACCCCAGAAGCTACATCGGGGAAACACGTGGTATAAATATAACGTTGTATAAAATATTATAGAAAACCATGATTCATTTCCGTGCTTTAAACAGAATCGCTTACGCAAGGCGAAATGATTATGCTGCTAGGTGCCTAGAGGATCTGCCATTGGGTTTCCTTCCCGGGAACTTGGGCTGTATTCCCATCAGTGGCAGAGATTTTTCCGTGAATCTACTTACTCTTAGTAATATTCTATATCGATAGCAAATTCAATCGGGTTCCGTCGGATGACACGCTTAGCGTTAACCTTTAAGTGTTCTAATGCTGACGCAGCGTTTCTCTACCCTCCTTCTCTTCTACCAGTCCCACCCGTTTCAATCTTCTCCCCGGCTGGCGTGTCTTTAGGTACGGATCAAAAATCATTTGAATTTTCAAGAATTACTGTTGTAAGTAATTTTCACTTTCCGTGGGAAACCTCAGCATGTTAATGTGAAAATTATTTCTGTAGTTAACAAGAACCATAATATTGCACTCAATTATTTGACTTCACTAGCATGGTGTTTAATTCATTCGATTCATCTCATTTTCGATGCATAAATTTGGGTGGATCATCCGGCACCGTGTATGAATTACCTGATTTTTCATGTTTCCCATAAGTAAAATAATTTTAAGCTGAAACTTGTATGAATAATTGTTTTGTGTTGATTGTCATCATCAATAGTCATCAGTCCTCAGATTGGTTTGACGCAGCTCTCCAACGAGTTCTTCTATCAGCTAATCTTTTCATATTTACGTAGTTCTTTTCTTTCACATCCTTCATCACTTGTTCCGTATATCTCACACGAGTCCAGTAGAAATCGACTAATTGAGGTTCTGTTATCGACTGCAAAACGATAGTTCATCCATACGCGGACACAAGGGGAGGGCATAATTGATCTGTATTGTATGTGGAAGGTAAGAGGCTGGATAGCTTTCCAAATATGCTCCGTAAATGCCAAAGAGAAGTGAGGGGAAATCCCTAGCTAAATGAATGAAACCATTACTCCTGATGATTCATGAATGAGTGATTTTGGCCGTTTGGCTTGCTACGCTTAGATATAAAAGTGAAACGGGGGAGCAGTAATGCCTATGTTCGGACATTTTATGGAACAGTTTTTATTATTTTTATGGAAATCGCTTTCCACGAAGACCTGGAAAATTTTGCCGAAAGTTTCCCTCGGTGTTGACCCTTTCTTTTTTTTGCTCCGTCTTAATTGTTAGGACATCGATGCTCTGCCACGTTCCACGTGGGTCGACGGGAGTGCCCTCTTAGAGCTCCTTGAGATGCCTCCCATATTGTCAGTCTTCCGAGCAAGTAACCCGGTCCATTAATGCAGGGGCATGTACTCTCTAAGGAAAGAAGCCCTTGTGAGACGAGCGGAAAGTTTCGCGAGGGAATCTTGAGTGCGCGAGGCCCTCCCATTCAGGACGCCGTTGTTGAACAAACAATATGTTGCGTTTATAAGGATGTGCCGTGTGTCAGGGAAGTAACTTGTGCCGAGGAATGCATTAAAAGTTTGCATTATTCTTTCTTGGCGAAGGTTTATTTATTTAAACAACTAAAATTTACGAGACCAACGGGGCAAGTGAACCTTCATCAATAATTCGCAATCATAAATATATTTTAAATCAAAACGATAATTTGCAACCTTATGAATATCCCCTTTACACTCTTATTAAAAGCTATTTACAATTTTAGGGAAAGGGTTGCCACTGTTCCCAATATTTAGCGCTTCTTTACATTTCTCGTGAGATAACAACAGTTTCTTAGGCAGGAAAAATAAGTTTCTGAAGGAAATCTTCCTTATAAGGTACACGCCCGAAGTATATAGGTCACAGAATGAATACTTCTTTATTAGGCGTTCGAGTCTCAGACTGACTTACTTTCCTCTTTCCCGTGGTATGAATTCCACGAGAAAAATGGTGTTCCGGATTCAGCCGAGATGAAAAAACTCTGAAATTAAATTCATAGACTAACGCCTGATGAAATGAACCTGTCCGTTATAATACACAGCTAATAGAATCAGATATGGATAGATTAGGTTAAATTATTTGCAACTTTTCAGTTACAACTCATTCTTGGAGGAGGAATGTATATGGATTGAACCTCTAGTAAACATCTACGCAACAAGAAGGAATACTCAAGGCTCAATTTAAGTTTCCAAAAGAGAAAGGTTGTCATTGAAAAAATCATATCTGTTGAAAAAATAAAATATTCTCTGTTCTACAATGCCCAAGTAAAGCTAAAAGGGATTTAAATCGTTGGTCGAGAGGTGTAGTAAGTATTTTAATTGGCTAAATATATATTTACAAGTATGTATGTATTAAGAGTGATCATTATGAGTGCTGTAGGAAAATTTAAGATCTTTAGAACTCAAGATTTTCTTTGCCCGCGCAATTACTCGTGAAGAAAAAAATGACCGTCCAGGCTTCCGGGAATGGGCGATCGCAAAGAAACCGTAATTCGTTCTGGACGGGGTGCGTTCGAACAACGGCGACGAGGAAGGAAGAGGATTTCGGGTCACGGGAGTAGAGACATTCATTTCACCGTTTCAGAGGTTTTCCCTATCGCTCGCTCGTGAGCACCGTCGCGAATCGGTAACCGCACATTCAAATTTGGACGCGAGCTTCTCGTGCTATATCTGCTGCATTATTGTGCGGCAGAGAGAGAGAGGGAAGGGGGGCGGGACGTATACATTACGCCAGAAATTGTATCCTGAAGAGGGCAGGAAACGTCTCCTCTGGAAATTGATTGTACAATAAATTGTATCGCGTGAACCCGACGAAGGAGTGGAGGGGTTAGATGAGGAGTCGGGAGAGGAAGGAAAGGGTGGAAGATTTGGTGGAAAGGGTGTGGAAATCGGGGTGGGTAGAAGTGCAGGGTGGGGTGGGGGTGTTGAGGGTGGTGTTAGTTGGGGTTCCCACTCCGCATAATGGCCCGGGCTCCCGGGTCAATCCAAAACTCACGCCATTGCGCCACTAAAGTGGCTTAAATCTCGCACCCACCCCTGCCCCCTTAACTTTAGTCCGGCGCACCCCTTCCCGATCTCGCCACGCCCTGCTTCTCGCGTCTTCCACCCTTTTTAGGGGCCGCCTATTCCATCCTCACCTCCGCTCCTCACACTCCACCTTCCCCTTCCGTCCATTAACGGTGGAATCAATCTTCTCATGTGCCAACTTCACATCGCAGCACTCATGTTGGTAAATGAGACCTACACAGAATGTTTCCGGCAAAAATATTTCATGTTTGATGCGCAAATGAATTGATCTTCGATGATAGTATTGCGTCAAAGAGATGAAAAAATTGGCAAGCGCTATGTTGGAGGGCACGAACCATATTTCTTTTACAGATTCAGGCTTGAATTAGCAACACTACTTCACAGGAAAATAATTATAACTTTGTACGTTCTACACTTTTTGCTTCCCGATTATGGTTTCCACATTCAGTGTCATCATTCGACATCAATTATCATTATATATTGATGATTGCCATGACTGAATGAAAATCTTGATGAATGCTTGGCAAAAATAAAGTATGGAACATACAAAGTTATAATTATTTCCCTCTGAACCAGAGTACGTGGATGAATTAGCCTGCTCAAGTGCACTTAAAAATTTCAAAGGAACTAAACACTTAAAAAAGGATATTATCGAGTGTGCGACGCATTGTATGAATGCTTTAGGAATGGAAGATAAGTGAAAATTATAGAAGAATGGAGAATTCCTTCTTGATGGAAAGAAGAACGAACAAAAAACTATGAATGGCTGGGGAAAGAAGTATTTGGTGGAAAGTATTTGAATGAAGCAGGAAACTAGGTGTAAATAGTTGTTATAAAGTGACGGCATGTTGAAGACGTAAGAAAGTCGAATGCATTAGGAGAAAGTATAGAACTGGTCAACTAGCCATCATGAACAAAAATTATCAGCAAAGAAAATAATTTAGCCAAAATAAATAAATTGGGAGTGAAAAAACTTCTTCTGAAGCGAACAGTGTTAAATAATTTGTATATAGAATATTGTATATAGTTGGCACCCTATTTTTCGAACTTCTCATGACAATTAACAAACATATTTTATCAGAAACAGTAACGTACGATACGTTGTCTTGGAATCTCCTCTGTAACGGGTTTAAGTGACCAACATATTGGTATGTATGTAGCTTAAATATTAAATTCATTAATATTTTGATATATGTTACGGAATATGAAGCGTGTAAAAATCTGCACTGATACATTTGTGAGCTTGTATTTAGTTTGGGAATCACGAATAATGCAAAGGTGTTTTAATCACGGAAAGTGTTTATGGACTATTCATGTAAATAGAGCATGTGGAATATAGAAAGAGTCCGGAGAATCATTTAAAAGATAAGTTAAAACTAAAATTACGACTTAATATGTACTACCTCTCCGAATTAAATGAGGACGAAGTAATTTTGCCAGCAGATTGTAGGACATACTCCAATCCTCTTCCTTTAAATGAGAGAATCAATCGTTTGGTAAAAACTATTGGTCTTTGATTTTGATTCCTCAAATCGCAAGGTTAAGGCCTGAAGACATTAGCAGATCATTCGAGAAATTGGGAATGTGCAAGCAAGGGAAAATCATTTCGTACTGGGGATATGAATCTGCCTCTCCGTCTATTCATCTCAATAACTCTTTATGAGAACAATTATGATGGTATGTGCCAAAGGGGAAAAATGAACTTGTCATGGCGTCATGAGTTCTTCATGTTTGATAAAGCACATGACCAATATATTTTAAGAACTGTGATACCTGTGCCGAACTTGTAATATCAAGGTAAATTTTGTCTATTTTTGTTTTTACCACGCGAAAGGGAAGTCGTAATAGGTATTAGTTAGTGAATTGTGGGTCTATTTTGTTATTTAAACACTGATGCGTGTGAACAAAAAATGCTGAATTACGAGTAAATTGTGAGGAATGGAATGTGGCTTTCTTGACCTTATTTATTCTTTCTGTGTCGTAATATAGTACGTCCTGGTTTCAAACATATTTTTTTGTACCTTGGGGTTTCCTTAAATGATTATCATTAGCTGAGGTATTCCCTTAATGTTATTCGGTTATAGTTTTTGGACAGTTCTATTAGATAGTTAGAAATCATTCAGAAATGTATGCCCTTTGGAGAAAAATTACTCTGGATTACTTTGTACCTTTGGGGGAAAATGCGATATCTTAAGCGGTAAACTCATCGAACTTTTTTTGTAATTCAGTGGTAAGACAGCTGTCGATAAAAGGTGAAATAAGAGAGTATTAAAGAAAAACCTCAAATGAGATAAAGGCATTGAGTGTAGTGAACAATGCAGGAGAGAGGATTTAAGTCATTATACAGATCGACAGAAAAACCGTGCGGAGAGCTGCTTCAAACCAATTTGATGATTCATAACTATTTATGCGGCTGTTTCAAATGTTGCTTGCAGATCCATTTTAGATTATTACTTCCACAGATCTATTTTAGACACTAATTCGACGAAAACTCATTAACTCAACTTATTCGTGTCCTTAAACTGAAAAATGACTCAGAAATTGCTGTGTGAAGTTCACCATCCTAAAAAAGTTAAATGATTCCTACTTTCACGTTTTGATTGTTATATTTGTAATTTCCATTGTGAGGAATGGAATGTGGCTTTCTTGACCTTATTTATTCTTACTTTGTCGTAAAATAGCATGTCCGGGTAAGAAACATAAGCAGCAGATTTGAGCGGTTTACATATGCACGCGGTCGTCAAATCCATATTTCCCTCCTTCCTAACTACCTTTCTCGACTTATTTAATATTTCCGTCTGCTTCTCATTTTCCTTTTTCTTTTTCTTGTTTATTTGTGGCTTGCAAGCTATCCTCATCAATTTTCTGCTCATTTTTCTTCATTCTCCTATGTGATTCCTTACAACGAGGGATGTATATAACTACGTTACGAAAGATAATTCCCCTTTGATGAGAGGCAATGAACTACATTATCACCTCCTAACCTCCACAATGAAATATCTGGCTTATCACTTATATGAAAAATGCCTATTTTAAGAGAGTGGGAACTAAGTTTAAATGTTTGTTTTATTTCTCCTTTGCTTATAGGCATACTTTCCCTGAATACTCTTGACCCTCAATCCCAGTTCATTCGCTGCCGACTCGATTTTTCTATTGCATTTTTCCCAGTCCTTCCCTTATCCCTCTTTTGTATCAGGCTATTTTATTTATTGCCCAGTAGGGTTTATTTATTACGATTAATGACATTTAAAAACAGCAAAGAAAATTGTCTGAGAGGACGAAAAGGGGTCTAAGAAATATGTTAGTTAACCTTGAGAGAATAATGAAGAGATATCACCTAATCCTAAATGTAAAAATATACATTCAGTCTTGGATAGAGAGTGTGCGAGTATTAGGCATATTAACTTAGGAAATAAATTATGTGGTGGAATGGTTTTGTAAGTTGGGGAATGGGTAAATCTGCGGTAAGGAGCAGAAAAATGGAAACACCTCATTGCTCACGACAAGATGAGTATCCAAAAGAGAAAATCTCATTAAAAATCTGATATTAGTCGTAGTTGTATTTTTACGGGAAAGGCAGCAAATATCTATATCATCTACGCCATGGGCTCGTAAATAGGTATAAGTAGAAATTTTTTAGGGAAAGTGTGAAGGGTGAAGATAAACCCATCGTCGGCATTAGTCTACTCTTAGTGAAAGCTGATTGTATTTGGTAGTCCCCAATTATTTCATAGAAGTGTCATTTCTGGCCCTTATATTCGATGTCAGACATTAATATTCTATTCACTTTTCTGCTGAGATTTTCCGTGATTTTCAGGCACACAGGAGTGGAAGGAAAAGTCAGTTTCAGTTTCCTCTTCGCATCGAGGAAGGTATAAAAGAGTTTCGCATATTTGTCATTATGCAGTCACTTTAATCTAGATGTTGAATAAGCTGAATGTTGATACGAGATTTCTGCCCTCCTCCTGCTCCCTAGTTATTCTGGTGCACATAGAATTGTTTCAACTTTTAAGTCCTAGAGGGTTAGTTTGGCTGTCAGTTGGAGTTAACGAAATACTACCGATCTTACATCATCTCTTAGTATGCTGTTTCGGATTTTCAGAGATCTCATCTGTGTTTTATGGTCTGTAGGGTCACTTCATAGGAGCACCAGACCGAGAGAAAGAATACGTATAAGAATGGAAGGGTAAGGAGAAAGGTACGAAGAGAAAGCCGTCGTCGGCTTTACGAAAGCTCTGCTCTTTACGAAATATGGCAAGGGGGCCACGGCTTAACTTCGCATCCGACGAACGGATTACTGAACTCGAATTTTCTCCATACAGGAAAAGTGGATTTGTTTTAACAGTGAATAATGCCATTTATTGACGGGATTCAAACTTGAACCTCGGGGTGGGAGGTCATTACTCTTATCACTACATCAAACCGACAACTCGTATAATATTTTTTGAGGGATATTTTTTAAATTGACACGTAGATTTTAGGCACCGTCAAGTGTTTTGTCTGTCATAGGTCAGGTCTCTTGCGTTCATAAGGAATGAATAATGTACGTACAGGCTACATTTATGCTGGCACTCATACGAAGGTCAATTAAATGAACGATTTAAAGAATTTGGAAATGTTAGGGATAAAAAAATAGGTAGGGAAAACAGGGAGACGTTTTATAGTTTCATCTTCATATATACTCAGCCTCATTAGTGACTATTTTTCCCGGTATCGTAGAAGTATGTCGAGTTAATGTTATAAAAATCAATAGTATCAAAATAACACTGGAAAATTTTCCTTGCGCTGAAGACGCCAATATCTATTATTTATGTGTCAAATTCAAATGGGCAAAAAAGGCTGCAAATTAGCGCCTAATGATGTATCTGAAATGCGCTAGCAAATTTTTAAAACATGAATTCGTTGAACCTTCAAAACAAGTGAAAAGACGTGGAAGTAATTACTGTCAGTCTCTATTTATTATTTTATTTCAATTGAATGAGTACGCACGTAATACAAGCTGAATAAAACATCAAACTGTACGTTGAAAGCTACACCTTGCCAAATAAACCATTCCTGAACGCATGAGGTGTGCGCAACGCTCAAACACTCGTCTTCCCCCGAGTAATCATTCCATGTCGCGTGCCAGTTTGCCTTTCCGTGAACACGTATTCGCTTTTTTCTCTCCCCACCCGGAGTGCTTTTGAATGCGTGATTTCCGTGATGTGAGCACCCGGTGATTTCCTCTGAATATTCTGTTCGAGTGCGGCGGGCGAATGCAGCTTCCGCTACCCTTTTACAGTCACCTCCCCGCCGCAAGGGTTCCCCCATCTCCATCCTCCCTCGCGACATCAGAAAAAAAAAGCCCTCTCTCCATGGCCCCCGGGTTCATTTTTGCGAGGTCCCCCGACCAACTCGCCCCTTTCATCAGCCGCGACCCGCAATCACTCCAAGCTACATCAGCCCCCACCTTCACCACCCCTTTGGTGCTAGCCTCCCCTCCTCCATCCCTCCACAAAAACAGTACGCAAACGAGTGATCGAGATGTTTTCTTTTACCTCCCAATCTGCCCTTGACTGGTGTTTTTTTTTCTTTCGAAATATAGCTGCTTCTTATTCCTCATCCTATTCCTTAGGGCGCTCAAATGTGCCAACGACATCTGCGATCGTCTCATTGTCGTGTTTGCCCCGTAGTCCGTGTCTTTTATTCTCCCATCACTCCACCCCCCTCTCGATCTTCCTCACTGTTCCTTCTCCATTCCCTTCCTCCTACCTACGTCTCCTCTCGACTTCCTTTATCTTAACCCACCACCCACCTCCTTCCTACACCCACCATTGTGTTCCGCGCCACAGCCGTGTCCCTTAGCTCTTATTTTCCCGTTCGCTGCCGCTCGACTGAGCACATATTTCTCTCTCTCTCTCTTTCCTTTTCGAGTGCCTGCCCTTCTTCCTTTTTCATTGACGTGCCATCTGCGTTCGTGTATTATTTTGCGTTGGATTCCGCTGTGGATTTCCATTTCCCAGACCCTTCAACAGCCAATATTGAGGCATACTCGCGCCATGTAGCCTTAAGTATCTCATTCTTGGAGAAACTTCGGCAAGGTACGCGGAGGCGGGGATGTGACTTGGACGAAGTCACCCGCCGCGGATGAGAACAAAAACGCTAAGGTTTCGCGGTGGGAGGAAAGAATCGTCCCATGCAATCAAATGCTTTCTTCTTTCCATCCTTCCCCCATATTCTCGCCTTTGCGCATTGCATGTTGGGAAATGTGCAGCATCCGTACCCGATGCGGGCTGTGACTCCGTGCGTGACCTTTGTGAGCTTGATCGTACGCTGTTGGAATTATCAAGAACGTGAATGTCGTGAGCGGCAAGAGTGCTCTCCTGCGAGTGACAGAAGAGGATGGCATTTCATCCCCATCCAAGTTTTATTCTTGGCAAGTACAAATTTAGCCCATGAGGGAATTACAGGAATGGCTGTGAATGTGCCGTCATCAGGTATCATCACCCAATGCATCCTATTTAAGCATGCAATTACGTTAAAACTCATTCGCTAAGCAGTTTAACGGAGATCTTATCTCGTATTTTGGATGTCAATGAGTTATTGCAAAGAAATGGTGAAGAGCAAAAATCAAACAGTTTCTTTAATTTAAACGTAATTGAAAGGATACATTTTGAACAGGGCATAAATTAATAAATTATAGGTTCATATAATAACCAGTGATTAGCCACTGGTTGAGCACATGTTGTAAGAGGAAACTGGTTTGAATTTGTCTATTTCTACGAATGACGATGGTGTTTATCTGGTATCTGCATGTTGCTTTCTGATTCTATTCTCGCAGCCTACCCTCCAGATATATTTTAGCGTTGTTGCTACTGCCAAAGACTCACGGATAATTATTGAGAAGGTGAGACGCCAAATCAGAATTCCTCGCGTAACTGTGGTAGGTTCTTTATGTAATGCTGCTTCACTCTAGTATTCCAGCCTTAGATTCCTAGTTACCGATGACTGAAAGTTTGTTTTGCGCAACATTTTCCTTTCCCCACATCCACCTGGTACCTTTTATGCAGTCAGCTGGGATGTGTCACAAGTTAATTTTAATTAATACCTACATTTTTTAATTGATATTAATTAAAGTTGCCTTACAAAGGTAAGACGTCCACAGGGAAAAAGCATCCACCGTGATACTGGAGATGGTACATGTTGTGCAAATCAGCTGTTTGCTTATTTTAGGTTTTTTTACTACGAGTTCGAATTTCTTGAAGAACGTCTTAATTAAGAATGCGTTTCAATTAACTAACACATTTGAAGTCATTCAGAAACCTTCGTAATGTTCGAACTCTGCAACTATCTCACTCACTTTACATTTTCCTCGTCCCCATATATGTGTTAATCAAGTTGATAACGAGCCGGCACGACAAATAAAATATCGCGGAATAGCCATTTTTGTATAAATAATAACTATAATGTCCACTAATTTCCACTAATTTTATTTAAAATATTACAATAAAGTGTCATCATCACATACTGTTAACGATTCGTGGAATTTCAGTCGTTTATATATAGTTTTTCAGGGGCAGAAGAGGGATTTAAAACAAGACGTTTTGGGATGGGATGGGGGTGGTGTAATCTAACAAAGTTTAAAATATTAAGGTTTTATTCCTTTCCTTTTGATGATTTCCCATTGCTTCCAGGCGTCTAGACGCCATCCCTTGTCCACCAAGTGGAGGATCTTTCACTTAAACTCCGTGAAATGGTATGCGCCTGTTAGATGTTTGGTTAAATGGATTTCAAAAAGCTTGTTTAAAAAACACTGTTATTGTCCTTTCAACCACGTTTCAAAATTCCTCCTACTTTGACTCATGCAGACTCTACCTCATTGGTCACAAATTACCTCGTATGTCCCGAACTTTCTCAAGTCATCATGTAGATCCTTAGCATTCCTAAAAAAATGCTTCCCAGGTCGCCAGTTAGATTCCTGCCCAGAGCATAAGTATATTTTTTGTCTTATGTTAATGCTTAGGCTAAGTATTTCTTGATCTTTGGAATATAGCCTCAGTTAGCTCTTGGAGAACCTAAAAATGTACATTACATTAAAGCGCATCAACTAATTTGGTGCATTAGGCTGAGCGGCGATACCCACTGAATTAATAGAGGAAATTCACCCAGTACTGAATACTGTAATCTCGCATTAATATTGACGACGATTTAATCCATCTATTAAAAGGATAGGGATAATATACTCCAATATTTGGAACAACACTGGACTTTGAGGATGGAATCAATTCGCCCTTAAGCTAAAAAAAACTGCGAAACAGGAATACACGACGACAGTATACACTATATCTGAGGGCAGGCAGCACTAATCGCACCGCTCAAAAACTGCTCGACGGTGGCGAGGAAAACAAAATGGAAGTGATCGGCTTGCATCACATCGTCCCTGGATATTGGTCGTGTACTCCCGAATACCACCACCCCACTCCCATAAAACTCCCTCCACCTCCGGCCTCTTTTTGACGGGTAAGTTCCTCGGGCGCATTAAAAAAAATTTCGTGCTCCAGTAAACGTCGCCTAGATTTTTTTTTTTTATTTCGTTTTTAAAGAGCGCTGAGAGAGAGAGAGAGGTCGGGTGGGAAGGTTGAGTTTCAGAAGGGTGGCGAGGGAGTGAGGCGATCGAGGGGGATGGGGTGAGAAATGGCAATTTCGCGGACCGGAAGGGCGTATGTCGGCGCGGGGAACAATGGCGCCGGAAGTGACGTGTCAGCCAGCATGAAGTTGCAGCGATCACTTCGGACGGAGGGGTTGAGGTCACGGGGATAGAGTGAGAGAGGGAGGGGGGGAGGGTTGCAGGGTGGAATGGCTGCGCGGACGAATTATTCCCGCCTCAGCGATCATCGGTAATTGTTCGCTTTGCGGGATAGGTGGGGGAGGGTCGCTTTGTCGGCTGCTGTGATCGGAGAGGGGGGGCGGGAGGGTAACGGAAGTTCGGGGTGCGGCAAAAATCGGAGGGGGTGACGGACAGGGCGGGCGTGGGCAGCAATGTCCTGGAGACGGCCCTGGCGATGGCTGACTGCCCAAGGGGAGGGCGAACAACTTCCGTCGTCTATCATCCTCGTTGAAATTAGCTCGGGAGCGACGAGGAAGGATGTGTCGAAGTAAAAAGAATGATTATACCGTGACCCAAGTTACGATCGCATTTTAGCAAATGCAGAATGAGCAACTTAGCCTTTAATCTCATCAGCTAAGAAAGCTCTATATCAATACATGATCCGACTAACCGCCGCAAGGGTTTGAGACATGGGGTGATCTATCACTAACCGTCAAAAATAGCTTATGGCGAAAGAAGGAATCATGAAAATAAGGAAAGGAAAAGGAATAGATTAAGTTTATACTATGCCGTTAGCTCAGTTTGCCTACCGCCGGCTAGTTAGCTAAATCCTTGGCTTAACCGTCTCTGACTACTTTGGCTGGCCTTGAAAAAAAATGATGTGTATGGAAGGAGAATGAAATTTTTTAGTTGGAAGCAGGTGGTAGTATTATGCTTTGTTTGTTTTTTGATCAAAGATGTGTGCGAAAAAGGGGGTTTTACGAATGCATCCGATCTATAGTTTTACGTTATTCTTCTTTTTTTTACTTTGGCATGTCTCTGTTTGTGTGGTCAGTGGGTAGATGGGTATCTACCGTGTCAGCATGACTAACACCATGGTCCATATGGCATTCTCCAGTTTCCTACCAAAGTCTCTCCACTGCTATGGGAAAAACAGTTTTTCAAGTTCATTATTGACAGCTTATTAAAAATAAAAGTATTTCTGTCGGATTGCACTGTATGTGGCAGCAATAAGTAGGCATATATTTTATTTAATCCCACTATTTTTCTGTCAAACCTTTATAGATCGAGTAGTTAATGCATTGGATCTGTTCTTTGGGGTGCGAGTTGTAAGTAATATTCATAAATGTACTTTTAGTTTTACGAATGTCCGTAGTTTAACTTGCATTTTGAACGTAAATTTATCTTTTGTCTAAAACTTATCATCACATAAGTGGCTTGTAAGAAAAGCAATTTATTGAAGATAGGAATAACATTCCTGGATTGCATTATAAGGGGCGAGTCAATCTATGCGGATGTGATAGGCTTTAAATAAATTATTTTTTGCGTCAAAAAAGTAAATAAACATATATATAAAGTTTTAAACACTATGACATACAGGGTAATAAATGTTTGTAGTAATAAAACTGTTATCAATAATTTATTCCTATATCAGTTTACAATTTTTTCATGCTAGTATGTTTTCATAAAAGGTGTAGTCTATTGGCCAGGTGACGATCATTACCTTCAACAGTTTTTAATTTACTCATAGAAGTTATTAGTTTGATGTGTCCTTTCACCAGAATTTTACCCGTGATTATTGTGATTTGCGTGGAAATAATTTCCTACGTGGCTCCGTCGTCTTATGATGATAGGAAAAATTTTCCATTTTTATTGATAGTCATTAGGATTGTTTTAAAAATAAATGTAACTTAGTGATTGTTTACCATTAGCATGGGTTTTTAAATACGAAGAGGAACTTCAATATGTCTGAAAACAAAATTTCTTTGAGGCTGATTTACTGTGCATTCGATTCGATATTAAACTGGTTCAGCTTCTCTTCTATTTCTGGGGTTGATACTTAATTATTCCTCATCACTCATTTCGTTGAAATAGTTATATTAATCACGTCATACATCGTCATATTTCCTACACTACGTTGCACCATGTAATATTATTTTTGTCCCTCCTTCTTAGTCTGGAAGATGCGTCCCTGAAATATTCCACGGGTAGGAAAAATGAGCAAATTTGCTAGGCTACTTTTTAATTAGTTAAACTTCTGTGGGTCAGAGATTTGAAATTCATGAAAATTTATCGGTCACGAAACGTGTAATGACCCTGGGATTGTATTTGTAGAGTCATAGTGACGTAGCTGAGAAATTATTGCAACTCAGTCCACAAATACTGTGGTGCATTTCAAGGAATATGTATTTTGAAAGCTATCTGGTTAATGAGCGAGTGCAATTACTCTCCGAAGAGTATTTATTTCAATGCCACCACAGCGTGCATGTTTAGCTATAAGTTTCAAGGCGTTACCCATTTAATAGGGTCCACGGTAATACGGAGTAGGAGCGTAATTAGTAATCTATACACGGAATCTCCTCATTAAAGTGTAAGGTCTCTATTTTAGTTCATAACCACGAATTTATTATCCAATTATGTATCTCCGTTGGTGAGATTATTAATTGAAAAAGTACCACGTGTTAGTCAGGTGAAAAGGGAATCTCTGTGTGCCGAAGTTTGAAATTTAGTCTCACGACTCAATCACTCCGGTGACGACTGGAGAACGATATTCCCTTTCCCCCGAGAGAACTCGGATTCGACTGAGAACGCCTTAGGTTGGAAAGCTCCGCGGTGATGCTCGAGCGCTCGCGTAAACTGCATTTGGCGCAAACCCGTCAGAATTAGAGCGAGCGGGCACAAATAACGCTGAGCTTCTCGGTCGTTTCCGAAAGGAGCCAGGATGCACTTCGCGCTGAGCACTGGAGAGGCGCCGAGGGGGGAGGCTGATAGGTGAGACTGCGGTTTAGGAGGAGCGGAGGGGAGGGATGAGTTAAGGGAGGAGGAAAATCGAGTACGGATGAAGGTGAAGCATTTGGATACGCTAACGTGGATCTCGATCTGAATTTCCCCGACTGTGGCTCGCGACTGAAAACGTCTCATGTTACAGTCGCCGAAGATGAGCCCTGGTGAAGCACATAGGGACGTGGGGAATGGGTGGAGAGAGGGATGATGAAAACCTTCGATGTTCCTTCCCGGCCTTACCTCGACGAATCACCTAAGAGAGAAGGACACAGCAAAGGAGAGAGAGCCTCTCTCCAATCGGGAGCACGCGTGGGCTAACCTTTTCAGTTCTTCGATTCCGGGAATAACAAAAGCCACGGATGGAGTAGCGGTATTTCCTCTCTCGGTTCCCTCTTCTGGATGCATGTGAGGCCACAAGGAAACCGCATATTGTTTTTTTTTAATACTTCCAAAAAAGATATCTGCAGATGCTTAAGGAACTTTCTTTCAAAGGCTTGGAAGAAGCTGTAAACTTCAGAAAATAAATTATTTGTAAAATTTTTCACCTTATTTTTTCCATGGGTGTTTTCAAGTCTGTTTTTACACTAATACACGCTTTAGATCGGAAGGAAAGGTATATGGATGGGAATGGAAGGGGAAGCATCTTATTTATTTATGGGTGTTTTCAAGTCTGTTTTCGCACTAATAAGCGCTTCAGACCGGGAAGAAAGGTATAAGGATGGGGAAGGAAGTAGGGACCACATCTTATTTGTGTAGCTTCGATGAAGTACCTCTACTCTGCTTTGAATATATTGAGCGGTTCTTTCTATAAACCATTTCTTTTCATGCTTCATAAATCCAAAGCAATTTGGATGGCACCCGCTCTTAACACAATTTCTAATAGTTATTTATTCATTTCTCTTCCTCGCTAATCCTAAATTGCACCTTAAAAATGGACTTTCAGTATCCCAATGCCCGTGATTTATTTTTCCATCCTTCAGCTCCATATACCCTTAATTTCTTTTAACAATGTTTTTTTCTCTCCAAAATTATTCAGCACATCATTATTTTAATTTTATACTTAGAAATTATAAATATTTTACTTTCATGAGAATCTATCGAGGAAGTAGGGATGTAGAATGGGCTACCATGATAATTTCTGCTAATTAATCCGAGGTTTGTTTTAACACTTCACTCCACTCTACTTGCACATGTTTTCTTTACCTCTCAAATAATTTCCATTTTACAAATGAAGAACGGTAATTTTAAGTCTAATTACACATTTACTCACTCAGTGATTCAACCCGAAGGTTGATTTGGATAAGTGAGAATAGAGCTCACCCCGGACTAAGCCATTGGCGTGTGAACTTCACACATTCGGGGTAGGGGGGCCAGTTCCTTTCCCTGGGCCTCCTCGCACTCCAAGGAATATTTTTTTATTAGGGGCTCGAACTCAAGGAGTATTATTGGTAACAATGATTGGTTCCATTTAGGGCCACACTGGGAACCTAAGCGTCCCGGCGGTGACGTAGTCAATGGGCTCCAACGGACAAACAACCCCCAATGTGAAAAAACAGTTCAATGAACAATTTACAACAACAGTCTTTTCAGATCTTCTGATGTTTGAATAAACATATCTAAATTTTTTTCTGCATCAAAAGCTAATAATATTTCAGCACACAAAAAAACTAAGTGCGTCCTCTCATTTCACCCTTAATAACTTGTTGGGTCCTAAGAAATTGTCAGGCGCTAAAGGGACCAAGGCCTATCCGAGGCAGTCCGCCCCAAATTACATTGAAGATGGCATCACTTACTAATAATACACTCTTCTTAAATTTTAAAATCAACATGAGTAGGTATTCATATTTCAGGATATTTCGGAAATGCTACACTTCATTTAAACGCCATTTTATCTGCGTTAAGTTTAAAATCATCCTCTTTAACTGTTCACCCAAGTGGTATTTGCAACGGAGAAAATTTTAAACTAGAACGGGTAAACTATCAAATTTAGTAAAAATTGATAATCCCTTAACTTTGAAAACCCCTTTGTTTCATGTGGGTAATTGTAGAGCTACGCTACTTCGCTCGCAGGTTCCTTTTTTTTAACTTAGAATCAGAATTTCCTAAAACTAACTTTTAAATAAGCTTATATAATAAATGCTGTCATCTACCCTTCCTTTAGTTTGTGGACTGCGATTTCCTGAATAAGAGGAGTAAATGACATTCCCTTGCTTCCTCCAGATCCTACTCTCAAATCAATTTGTAGGCGACTTCCTGTTGGCTCCGTTTATTTTACTTTATGGGAAAATCCGAAATTAATTTCCTTCAAAAATTCTCTGATTGTGATCAATGTCCGCTGTCAAGGAACTCGGCCTTAATTATCTTGTGGAGAAATTATTTCATTTGGAAACAGCATATGAAATTGTAAATGATAACTTTCCGTTTCTGTCCTCGGTCGCGTATTTCCTCATCAGTTACTCAGAACTACGGAGTTCATGTTCTCTTCCGTTAAAATGTTTATTCCTACACATTATATATCTGGTTTGAATGAGAATATGCGGATTAAAAAAAAAAACGATAACCCCTCTTAAATTATTTCGATTACATATACCCGTATTCGTCTGCCATCTATTCAGTAGATACAAATGAAATACCTACCTTAAGCTAGTACTATATGAACCAATTTTTATGATCTTTATGATTTCTTAATGTTCCTTATGATCATTTAAAAATACGCATCATGTGATGCGTATTTTTGTCTTATTTTGTTATTGAAATCTGTAGTCATTTCATTTTAAATCGACCAATTTTTCGAAAAAAATGGCGCCTCACCATCTCAATTTTCAACGAAATTCGGCTCGTGAGTAGTGCCTAACCTTGTGACCCATAATCCGTTGACTAAATTCACAAGAAAACATTTTTGCCCCTGAGTTATAGGCAACGGTTCATCACTTGGACGCTTGGAAAACGTCATTTTACGCTCGATTTGTACAAGCTCCAGCAAACTTATTTTACTAGGCACAAATATAAAAAGGTATCAAATGAAAGAAAAAAAGACTATACTTGATACTATTGATCTTGAACGTCCATTTTGTGCAAGTTTTAATGCTTCTTCAACTACTCTAAGTCTAAGTACAAAATGTAGTTTTTTTGTAATTTTGGGCAATAAATAAACTCAGATAGACTCTAAGTAACAGGCTAATTTTCTTCGTTTTTTTCGATTTAAAATGGAATGACCCTGTAGTCTTAGCTGGATTTTTACTGGCATATTTAATCAATTTTTCGTTAGCAATTATACGTATTCATAGAATAGTTATTTACTCTTCATTTTGCGAGATTTCACTTTCCGGCTTTTTGTTTCTATAAAGCCATAACCGGCACTTTATACTTCTTCCTTTTTTTCATTACGTGTGACAGACATTAACCTTAAGATCTATTATATTTCTCTTTATGGGTTCCACCGATCTTCAAAATACACAATTATCAGGCGTTAATGGATCCAGCGTCATTCAATTTTAAATTATTTTGCTATAATTAATTTTTTTATTACTCATTTCTGAATGAGTAAATAAATCCCATTAATCAATGGACCCCGAGAAAATTCCATATTTGCCTCATATACAGTTAGGTGTTTAAATTTTGCAACTTTCCTAACGATCGTAAATTTCTTCAGGAGAACGTTAGTATTTTAATGAATGAATCTATTCCGTGGATATTAAAATGTCACCAGTTGCATTCCAGCTAAGGAATTTTGAGCGGCAGAAAAGGTGTGATTACTTTTATTTTACTATAATGCAGGTTTCAGCCTCATTAGTTCCTTTGAAGATGGTATCACACGCTAATAATACTTTCATTGAAAAACAATTCAAAGTTGACTCCCTAATGTGAACTGTATTGGGTATTTTTTGTGATGAAAACGTGATTCTGCGAAGAACGTGCGATATAGTGAGTTTAAATCAAAGAATTTAGCAAGACGAAAATATTATATGTAATAGCTTCATGTACCTAGTTGTTAGTGACAAGAAATGAACTTAATGATATATCAACAATTCTAAGGAGCTGGCCAGCTTAGTAATACGTTGGTTTGATAACCCAAAGTTTTTTCGTTCCTAACCTCCTCTCGGATAAGGTATTTTCATATTCCCGAGTCCACTTTAGTTGGTTGAACAGCTTTTTATTTGATAAAACATTCCAACGGCTATCCAGTTGCTACCGCGGTCGGAAGTAAGTTATAAATCATTGATGATTGTCCACATAAATATCCCATTGCTTTTCTCGCAAATATTCAAGTCTAGCTTTGAGTTGGTTGGATGATCTTGAAAACAACGGTGCACGTGTCTATTTGAGAAAGGTGTACGACCTGATATGCCATGTGCGTCGCTATCCATCCCAGATTTCGTTGGAGTGAACCGAAAGGAGCACCCGACTGTGCTTACCTGCCTCCTCTTAGGAGTCCTACCGCACTTCAGACCTCCTCCTCTTCTCGCGCTAATCCCTTCGCACATCTCCTCTCTCCACCAAACACTCCCAGTTTCTTCCTAACCCACCCCAACACTCACCCGCACCCTCCCCCATGTCCTTCTATGTATATATCTCACTCTCTCCAACGAACAATCTCACACCCTCCCTCCTTCGGCTCCTCCCCATAATTCCCGCGCCAAAATCGACTCTGCCGCCTTAGCTCACAATCGGATGGGAGCAGTTACCCCACGGATGACGATGGCAGGGTATGGAGAGGAAAGGTATTGAAGGCATTGTGGGTGCAGGATAAGGGGGATGTGAGGGAGAGTAAAAAGTGGAGGGCTCGGCGGTCTGCGCTGCTTCTCTTGGAAAACGGGGAACGGCAAAGGACGTTCCATAAATTGGGGGGATAATATTGTAGGAAGAGGGTGGCGAGGGGGGGGAGTATATATATCCAGGGGGGTGTGAGTGCCTCGGAAGGAATGGGAGTAGTCTGGAGTCGTTCAGGAAAGAGGAGGCCGTCGAGAAAGAAGGGGATGCAGCCCACCGCTAGAACGGGTGGTGGTTTCGTGAGTTTGAGAGGAGGGAAACAGTAGTCGGAATTATCACGTTACTGCAACAGCGGCGGTACGAGTTTGGAATGAGATAAGCCGCCTTCGTCCTTTGATGAAATATGGAATGCAATTGAATGAATGCCTTGAAGGAAGTGCCTTACATTTATTTCAAGGCCGGAAAAGAACTGTCGTAGGATTTCTTTTTATCAGAGATGGATGAATGTAAATTCGTAATAATCGGTGATTTGTGCCATGTAATAATATTTATTAAAATAGTTTTCCCAAGTTTTTTTTCTTTCTTCATTATTAGAAAGTACTAAATTTATATTTTTATATTGCATGTTCTACCAACTAAATTTTAATCCATTAGGAGTGGGCCATTCCACGTGAATTTCACCAGAAAATCTGGCAAAAATGACCCTCATGGAAACCGATTTTGACCAAATTTGGCAAAACGCATCATTTTATGATAAGATGAAAACGTAAAAGACATTTTGCCATGCATCAAGCCGTTTAGGATAAATTGCAACGCTGCATAATTCGAATTTTGTAAAAGTGACTACACATTTGACCATATATCTCCGAGACTGCTAAAGCTACAGGTGTGCAAAATAGCATATTTTAAAGACCTTGAATTATAAAAGTATGATAAAATATTATATTGTCAATTTAAACAATGTTTTAGGTTTTATAGCAATTTTAAATTTTCAAATCGATAACAGATATTCCACAGAGAAAAAAATCATTCGCCTTGTCCCGGACAAGGCGATTTTTTTCTCTGTGGAATATCTGCTATTGTGCAATTTCAGCGGGTAACGCCACTCAAGTTTTCACGGCTATTACTTGATCTTTGAATTTTTCAAATCGATTTTCAACGATGTGCCTGTGCCTTTTATTTTTCTTACGTTTTATATGTTGTAAATATAACCTTACTCTAAAAATAGCTTGGTATACGTGATATTCCTTTTAAGAAAGAAAAATATATTTGAGTGTAGGCGTAACGCCAGCCGGTTCGCTTTGCGCGCGATAGGTACAGCATTCTACAGTGCCTGCATTTATTTTTGGCTTACTAAGACAGACAAAGGTAAATATTTATGTATATTTAATCATTTAAAACCCTGAGAAATTATTTCACTCAGTTTTAAAGGGGTCCCAGTCTATACTTGGTAAACAGTCTATATTAATATTTGGTGTGAATGGAGTAGCCAACGTAACTTTATATGTATAACTAAAAACTAGTTTCTGTTCAAGGTTTATATTTTTAAATTAATAATCGGTTAGGAAATAGAAATGGGCTTAATTGATATTTCATATTGTGATCTTACATTCCACGTTGATTCAAAGAAACTTTGAAGAAGATACAACCTTAGAGCCCTGACAAGTAACCCTTATTCTGTATTACGGAAAAATCTGTTAAAATTCTTTCCTGCGTCGTTATAGTTATCTCCTTTCTACGATTAAACCGGTTTACCGCCAGTAAAAGCTCCCAAATTCCGCTCGTTAGCTTTAGATTCATATGGACCCAAAATATTCTGATCGCTCCATCATGTATCAGCGTCTACTAATGGTTTCCACCCCGTGAGACTACCTATTAAACCGTAAACATCTTTAGAGCGGGCTTTGGGACATTTTGGCGTCGACTTTCCGATGACTGACTTTTATCGTTAAAATCTGAAGTACGATTCCATGTTCCCTTATGAAATATAGCGCTGTTGCATATGCTATTCCTCCGCTTGGGGAAGGTTAGAATATAATACAGTTGTTCTACGTTCCTTCTCCATTTTTATTCAATGGTCCTTTCCATACACCATTCCCCTTCCCAGATTGGCATGCCTATTTTCATTCCATATAAAATGTCACATCACTTCCTCTATCCTCCATTTGTCCTAGAATTCTCCCATCCATAATCAGCCTTCGTAATCCCTTCGCCCATAATTACTCGTTCCATCTACCTACACTGTACCCATGTACCCTCATGTACCCATGTTTTCCCTCCGTAGCAAGGCGGTAATCTTTAAGTGATTCCGAATTCATTAGATTTCAGAGTGTTAACCAAACAGCCTGGTATGGCAAGAGTTGTAGGAACTCGTCTAGGAGGGTTCAACTTCCAGCAGATATGGTAGAAGATATTCGGGGTAGGCAACAGAGAGCGGAGGTCTTTTGCGAAATTGAGGATGGTTGGATGTCGGTATGATTGTTATAAGAAAGGGTAAAGGATGGAAATAAACCCCGCTTCAGATTTGGCCTGCTGATATAGAAAGGCACCAAGTGGTCCATAGTTTAACGTCCCATCCTACGGGCGGGGCAGTGCTCTTGAAGTGCTCTCCACAATACACTCAAGTATTTAACATGCAAAAAAAGAAAGGAAAAAAACTTTGTACAACTTGCAAAGTAATTTTTAATATCCAATTGATTACAACGCTCTGGCGTCATTTTCTAGGACCACTGGTTTGTATTAGAAAGCATGAGCTATATCTACTTCATTGAAAAGGTAAGTTGATAGGACTGAAATAGAGGGGCGGAGTTGGTTGATATCGAGAGTGAGGAGGGAGGGTGAAAATGAAGGTGAACCTCATCAAGGCCGGGGGTAAGAATAGCATTGAAAGAGTCTTACGGGCTTTCGCGTTGGGAAAAAAGTCAGATTTTAAAACAGTTAAAAACATCAGCCAGCCTTTAAAATCATTCAAGTAATTAAAAATATCTGCATTTCATGAAATGGATAGTCTAATTAGTTAAAATACTTCTAAGTAATTAATGTTTAGCTTATATATTGGACATATTTCTAAGTAATTTAATGTGTATTCTTTTTATTCTTTTAATGTTCTTATATGTTGGACATGTAAAATTTAAATGTGAAAGTGGCTCTTATGACCAGCCTTTAGTAACTGCTTAGCCAAGTGTGATTTACAATCTGTATGGTTCACCCTTAATTTATTTCATTTATTTGACTCTAGTTTTGAATTTTCAGACCGTCTAGCCCAGATACACACCGTCACACCCACCAAAATGAAGTACATGAACAACAAATTTTTCTAACGATTCCACTTGGTCTTTAGAGTTAAAAAGCCCCTTCTACTCGAGATTGGGGAGTAAAAACACATTCTGTCCTACCCTTTATGAACATGCTTGAAAATACTGTAGGAGATATTGACATTTTTCTAGTCCTGTAAATTAATATTTCCCTCGTGCTTCACTATGAATAGAATAAGTTTTTAAAATTTGTTAAACTATAAAATCAAACATCCTACATCTACTCCAACAGCATATGGTGTCTTCTATACCTATTTACCAGTGATATATAGTGCGTTATGAATTTGTCCGGAATTCATGTGCTATTTCTCCTAGTTAGTAAGAGTCTCGCTTATCAGAGAAGAATGAAGTGTCATTGCCGGGCTCTTCCCTTTTTGGTACATCCAGTTCTGGAATATGAACTCCGAGTAAAACATTTCGAGGGGTAAATGTAAATAATTTTAATAACAAGGCGTTAAATGTTGGTATTGGAATTATTAAATGACTATATTGCACTGTCTGACCTTAGATCCTAAAATAAACACAAAATCAATGCACTTAGCGGGATTTGAACCCGCAACCCTTAGGTTTCCAGGTTGACTCATTAACGAACTGGCCGACTAAAGGCTTCGACGGTATCATTTTTCCAGCATCTCATCTGATGATCTATATTAAATATCTCCCCATGGCACTGAGATTGGGGTCGAATACTCTTGGAAAATTTTCTTCCTCTCATGAAACTAGCTACCATATGGGGAACTATATATACCTATTATGTAATAGCTATAAATAAATAATTAATATAAGCTTTCCACGTTATTTCGTGCATGGCATGGAGTAGGAACGAAATATGGAGTACACGGCTTATATCTTCATTGCTTTGCTGCAAATTATTGCCGGTTAAATGCAATAGTTTGATTAGAAAGGCTCTGCAGAGTTTCTCAGGCAAAGTATATCCCATATACTTTGGCCCATCCCAACATGCCATAGATATATTTTATGATGGATTGTTTCCTTACTTTTACGCTAGAATTTCTAGCAGAAAGTAGATTCTTCTTATGGCATTCTTGTTTATTAGTCGTCTTGGTTGTTCTTTTTCGGATTTTTCTTTTCACCTGTCTCTTCGTCGATCCATACATTTTTGATAAATACCCAGTAAATAACATATGGTTACACATTTTTTCGACGTGCATGAAGACGTTAACATCTTCTAAAAGACCACACACTTCACCGGAGTCGTGGTAACCGCTTGAATAAATAAATATTCGAGAAGCGTCGGTCGTTTCATTCGGCAGTCGTTTCCGTCCTCACACTTTTTTATTTTCCGTGCGCATCTCGAGATTTTTCTCCCTCCCTCTACCCTCCTCAAAAGTTAAACATGGACCCTTTAAAATGAGGGGTCTGTGAGGCTGACGAAGGAGAGAGATTTACCAGAGGAGGAAGAGAGAGGGTGAGATTCGGGAGGGTGATAAAGAAATGGCCGTGGGAGGATAAAAGGCAGCGGATGGAGTAGCAAGGGGCGGGCCAGGAAGGAAGAGAGGGCAGGATTATACTGGGAACATAAGTCGAAGCGAAGTGGGACGAACGGGTGTGGGATAGCCACGTCGGGATTGAGGGGAGAAAGGGGGGGAGGAAGTTGATTGGATCCGTAAGATATTTGCCAAGGACGGGTATGGAGCTCAGCCGGGAGAATCGGATGGCAGGAATAACATTGAATGAGATCGGAAGTATTGAGGCGTGGAATCGAAGCGAATATATAGATATATACATACATAGTTATGTATGTACATATCTGGGCCTTTTACTCCGTAAGGGAAGGAAAAAATAAAGATAGAGCTTTACCGCTCAATGCTTTCCGGTGTTCAAAGGACCCGATCTTAGATTAAACATGAAATTAAATTCACGTGATCAGCGGATGGGATAAATTACGAACTAAGCTGTTTTGAATGAGGTCAGCTAATATTTAGAAATGCAACTCTTGATATAAACCTAGTAATTGGAGGAAAAACGCCGCGACGCATCCGGTTTATGTTCAAAAGGTACAAAATATCATGGGACTGTTGATCGGCGCTCTTGATCGTTTCGTAGAAACAGTTATGCAAATTTCGCTTGCCTGCATATTGCTTCATGTTCAACCGCTATCAGATTCTGCGTGTAAAGAAGGCTCTTTTAATGCTATAGACAAATAGTCGAATATAGTTATAAGCATTCAAATTTAATTTTTATTAATTTTCCCTTTTTTTAGTCCCTTTGATCTACTATTCCCTTTCTTGGATCAACCCAGTTTTTATATTGTTGAAAAAAATGATTGCTTAATTATGGCGTTTTCAAGATATTATAGCCTTCAGAAAGAATATTAAACTATCAAATAAAATGCTTTTAGGCAGCCTACCATTATAACTCATGGCCAAATCAAGTGCCTATCCATTCAAAAAATGTAAACGTCGTTAATTTTTTTTTTTCGCTGGGAAATGGTGCACCTCGCGTAGAGAAAGATTATCTCTTCAAACAGTCTAGGAGCAAACTCCAACAGTAGCCACACAGATGGTCGAGTGAAATATCTCTCGGCTGCCTTCTTAAAATAAAGATCCAAATATACTTGTTCATGTAATTGATTAAGTAAACATGTAGGATTTCCTTGATTATAATGTCCGTCTTAGAATTAGGTACAATAGCAACAAATAGGTATAAGTTTCACCCAAATATAAACCCATCGGATTATCAGCGCTGGGTCGAAAAAGGGTTTTCACTATCGGGATGGAAAACCCTTATGGGGTATAATTCTCATATTTGAGTCAGAGGCAGAGGGTGAATGAGGTACATTCCCACTCCCATATGTACGATTAGGAAACAAGTAGCCTATCAGAGTAAATAATGGAAAATTTTCCTCCTCCAAATTTTGGATCCATGCAAAGTCCCTGCTGCAGAATAAGCCCGGCCAGCCTCTCATTAAGTTGGCACCCCGGCTGGACGCCCACTCAGCCCATATGGTGGCGGCGGCTATGTCCGTTAATTGCTTCTTTGCATGATCCCTCCTAACCTGAATCAAGTGTAGAACCTGCAGATGCCATTTTCCATGCCTTCCCACTAATTTCTTAGAATGGCATGATCTCGGCTCACGGTAATAGTCTAGGTGTAATAATTTATGCCATATTTTTTTTAGCCAAGATTATTCTCTTTCGATAGAGTAGGCGGTACAGTAGAATATAAATTTTATCTAGTAGTTCTTCGTTTTCTCCGCTATCCACATTTCATTCCTTTTTTATCCATTCTTAAATTTCTCCTCCAGGAGTCAAAAGAGTCTCGGTGCTCCCATAAAAAAGACGCCTCAATAATTCTGTAGAGAGGATAACCCAGCTCTGAATTGACGATCAGGACGCTCGTGAATAAAAAATGGACGAAGTTATTTTTTTCCCTAAATTGATACCTGGCAACGTACCAGCCCTGAGGAAAATCAATTCTGAATATATATCGTTTTTTTACATTTTCGCCACTTCTAGGCCTTCTAAGATTTAAAGCCATTGCATAATAAATGGCAGCTGAGACAGCCTTAAAAATGTCATCTCTCGCAAGCTCTTGCGGTTTAACTCCAGAATTCCAATTTTGGTGAATGCTACAGGCGGAATTGAAACGAGTTGAACGTGAAATCACTTCACGTTGAGCTTCGGGTATGAATTTTTTCCTAACAGTAATTTATGCATCGTGCACGTTCGCGTAGTTAGCCCGTTTCAGAGATCAACCCAAGAATGTAAATTTGATTTCATTTATCTCGCACCAATTTTTGTCATTTTTTGGGGCATATTCCTTGCATTTCTATGGCTTATACTGCACTTTACCAATCCAGACAAATAAGCAGAGTATCTCCGTATTTCCTCTTGTTCTATAACGCGTTACTGTTTCAACCGCATGGGGCTCAAATCTCAGTCTCAACACCCGGAGTTTCTTCGGAAACCTATTGCTCCAGCCCTCGGATAGAAAATGCATTTCACTTAAGGTATCCATCAGTGTAAGGAACCTGATGGTTTGACACCACTTATGTACGCTTACTCTTTGAAAAAGGGCTCTTCACGAATGTCAATGTTTATTGAACCTTAGGATATCTTTAAAAGACGCTATATTTTTTCCCATTTGCTGATACCTATTTTTAGCTCTGAGACCTCCGAGGAAGGTCAATTGTTCAATTTTGTAATATTTGGCTTTTAATTCGTGAAATTTCACTACAAAAAATATGTGATTAATTTTAGTTACATAAGGTTTTTTGTGATTATTTTCTTTATAAAAGTCTCATAATTATCAAAGTGAAATGTGTAATATTATACTTGCATCAAGAATAATACATGGAACAAGCAAAAATGTAGAACCTGATGTAGGAGCCTCGCGTTAAAGTTTATACGCGTACAATTTTCTGATATATGCATGCATAAACGCATGCCTAAAATAAACAATTTCTTTTGAATTTGTGTGTTGCCTTCTGGCATTGAAACAAGACTGGAATACGCAGCACGGCTCAAAAGCGTAGTTCTAGGCAAGAGAAAGTGAGGGTATATCAAGCATTTTTAATTTGAATGGAAAAAATAAGCGGCGCAAGGTATGATAAAAAGATGGATTTCGAATTGTATAACATGGTGCGAAGGGAGAGGAAATTGGCGGTATGATGCCATATTGATTAGTGTCGGAGCTGCTAACTAATAATAAATGATTGAATCCAACGGACTACCCAGGTTAAAATTGCAATGATGACATATGTATTTAGGCCTATGTATTCCCTACTTTTTTTCCAGATGATGAAAGTCTGCTACTAATTAGCATTGTTTTCTCTCCCTGATAGGACGACATCACGAATGTATACAGGTGCGAAAAAACTCCTAGCGATAAATTAACAATTTTGACTAGTAGAAATTCGTTATAGTTTCTTTGGCGTGATGAAGTTACAATTTTCCAATCACCTTTTACTGATTGTATAATTGCTATAGAGATACGTGTGTAAGACACGAAATATGTTTTCTCATCGCTGTGTCTACTTGTCCGTAGTACGCATTTTGTCATCAGTGACAGTGGTGCATCAGCGCAACCAAGCGAATACCCATCCTTGCAGATTGTATGTAGAGGGTGTGCAGGGATCGTTTACGCTAATTTTGAAGCCGTTTCTGTTTACCGAAAAATTAGCGAACGTCCAAGAATCAGGCGACCATCTAAAAATTGTTGAATCAGACTACCATACTGATAAAATTGAAATACTTCTCTTCTAGTGAGCAGTCAGAGATCAAAATAGCCGGGTCGATTGGTTTAATGTATGTAACCTAGTTTATTGTAAGTATGGAAGTAATTTTAAACCCTTCTAATGCATATTGTGAGCACTCTTGTATATCGCAAATAAATTATAGTGTAGGCATGCCAAGGCCATATTTAATGGTGGCTGATGTATCCAGTGTATATCAAACGAACGACTGTTTTTTATTACAAGATTTTCGCACAGAAAAAGCCATTCTCCTTGATTGGGATTCAAACTGAACTTGCGCCGAGTGCTTTAACTAGTTAAGTCACCACTTTTTCCTTTTCATGATTCATGTACATTTCATCCTCTAATATCTAGTTAGTTTGAAAGCCCTACAAATCTGGAAAAACAGGGAAATTGGATTCGAATTCCGGCCAAGCCGAATTATTTTTATCTCTTCGGATACCTTTATGTTGTTAACTGAGTGGATAACTCCAAGATTGTTCGCGGTCAAATAGCAGTCCTTGAGGTTTTCCTTTTATGTGTACATTGTTGGGGTTGACTCAACCCCAACCACCTCGACGTGGTTGCTAGGTACTAAGTGTGAGGGAATCGGTGACTTTCATGGGGGAAAGGAACTCCGGGATTGGATCGCGGTCGGGATGGCGGGAGAAGGGACAGAGATGAATCCTTGAGAGGAGCGGCCATCCCAAATGAAGGCTATGGGTTAAAATGGGGCATTCTACGGTGAGTGGTGGCCCGGCGATGGCCTCTTCCTCCGCTTGAGCTTTTCAGTACATCATGTTTGAGGATTGAAGCGATGCTTCACTGCAGTGTAGAGTCCTCAAGCAGTGCGATCCATTAGAATAGTCCAGGGACGGATGATCAGAAGAGACCGTCCGATACAAACCTGATGCTCTACCGTTTATGAGCATTAAAGTGAGGCAGTAATGTTGTATCAAATCTGTATGATAAAGCAAATTCATTAGCAGTTTTCAATTCCGGGTTTGTGTGATGATATTTGGTTACCTTATTGTGGAATTGCGATTTTAGAAAGCAGTTTATACAATACTCAAGATGATCATTTATGTCATCTAAGTACCTACTAAAAAATCAGTGTTCATAAAATCGCGCCGCCTGAATGGCCGAGTAATATTTGATAGGTTTATTCAGCTTTCTCAGTTGAACACTGGAGTTATTGTGAAAGGGATTTGTTTACACTTAATCAGTGCATAAGACTTCTCGATGATATCAATCGCATACAAGTCTGTCAAGATACTATCGGATCTGTGAAATTTATGATCAACCAATGTATCATGATCTGCGGCTATGTAGATTATCCAGTGACTTGATAATTTTGCATACATTGCCAAATCAAAATATTGTTCCCAAATTTATATATTTGATAATGTTATAATTTGATAATATTTTTCTCTCAAGTGTTTTGCCAACAGAAACAAAAAATATAATCGCACCTAAGGGGACCTGAATCGTATGCATGCGTTCGCTTTTAAGATTGTGAACATTTTTCTTCCAAGTCCGAATGTCCGTATCGTAACTCACATTTCAAGTAACAAAGTGAACTTACCACGTTTTATTTCGCCATTATTGGTAATATTTATTACGTGACATGGCAGTGCTGTTAGCAATGCCATTGCAAAAATTCTACGTGAGCCGTGCGGAGGCCACTCTACCGACACTTTGTAACTTGATGTTCCTACAGTGATACTTATCGAAGTTCTCGATCTACGCCCTAGTCCGATTTTCGTATCGAATCATCGTACTGCCCGCAGAGCCAGTGACCCTAACTCTTTTGCCGTCCGGAGAGCAAAGGCTCCCGGCTCTTAAAGCAGGGTAGTTTCCAGGGGACAAAAAGCGGCGGCAGAAACGTTGTCATGAATGCTGCCCGCCGCGCGAATTCGGACAATCGACCCCCGGGCTGATTTATGGAAGGGCCTGCCACCCGCGCGCTTTCCCATTAAAGGCTTTGAATAGTCCTTGCGCCGTATCAATTATGGAGCCAACTTCTGGCCGCAAGAGGGTGTTGGGCCCTGGACCATGGAGACGGGAGAGGACAAGGGGTTGCGGGAGGGAGCTGGGAGAAAAGGCCGAGTGTTGCGGGGGTCGGATCCGCGATGGCTTATGGGGATGATGACGTTAATACGTGCCGCCGGCGGCGTCGGGAGGCAGCGGTGCAAATCGGGATCGTCGGAGTGGTAGCCGAAACAAATGAAGGCTTTTGGGGTGAAAAAAGTATATAGCGTGATGGGGTCTTCTTGGTTTCTGGAGAGTGGTAAAATGAGAAAAAAATTTAAAGGAAAGGCCAGGAGGGCAACGATGGTGGAAATTATTTTCGTGCTAAACTTCCTCAAAAAATTTGCACCCTCCCACCCTCGTTGTGTGTCACCCCTCCTCCCCAATGCGTATTTCCGCAAGGAGCGCGCCAATTTCGGCATCCTCCGAAAAGGTTTGTCGTATGAATTCGACCTTTGAGGAATTACTGCGACAGCTCGGTCTCTTTCCACACATTTATAATCATCATTTATTCTCTTTTTCGTGTCAGACCGCCGCTTTGTAGCTGATGTGTGAAGAATGAGAACATGACCCCAGAGCATATTTATCCACCCTCGTCTACGCAAAACAAGCATAACTAATTTTGATTAATGGAATTTACTAATTGTCACGTAGAGTGTATTTTGTTGTTATCTTTCTACAGCTGAAGAACACAACGAGTCATAGGCACTTGTATTCAGAACAAGAACTCAGCAGATGACCTCGAGACGCTAAAGTTCATAAATTCATACGCTATTGATACTAATTCTACCTCACTGACAGTCTAATCATAGATAGCTTAGTAGGTATTATGTATGAAAATAATTTGATTGATAACCACTTCATTCATGCTGTCATAGCACGCGGATTACCATTCCCAAACCTTATTTATAAAGGGCGATTTTTTGCGGAAATCATGTTATAAAGTGATCAACTCTGGAAAAAATACTTAGTTTTTTGCTTTCTATCATAGTGTGAATGCATATTTTGAGATCCGAATAAGTTTCGCACTCAGGGAAACTACCTATGGGTCGTACTTTGTTAGTTATTTTAACGGTATCGTCCGACGCGAAATCATCACTCCACTGCTAGTTATGAATGTTACTCTTACTTGCATGCCATCTAGCAAACTAAAAAATGCCAAACTAGCTGTAGGTACTTGCTGTCGCTCTATCTGTAGTCATGAAAAATATCATTTGTGGTGTTAATTGGTGGTCTGAAACTGAAATTATAGCTATTTACGGCATTGGCATCAGAGCAAAGGAAATTCTTGGTGTGTTTGTCAGACTAAAATTCCTTCATTCAAGATGAATGAAGTGATATTAGTCCATACCCTGCTTAAGCGTAAATTTTATTTTCTGTGTCAATGTCTTTAATTTATCATTCATAAACAAAAGAAATTTCTTCTGACGCCCATTTATTTATTTCAGCCATTGCTCTGATAATTTTTCAAGAGTTTCTCCTACCTAATTAGGTAAAATGATGGTTTTGTCATTGGTGTTGTTTTTAACGGTGGGTTTTTCTGACTCCCTCTTGACTGTTTTTTCTAACTTTGAAATCTCCTTTCCTCTATTTCCTTGTGAAGGGAAGATTTTTATTTCATATTTTACGTGATGCTAAAAAGGGTAGCATTTATAAAAGAAAAATTTTTCTCAGTCGTATATTTGTTATTCAGAGACCCTAGAATAACTAGCCGTTTTACATGACTTTGTACCAGCATACCTCGCTGGCAAGAGTTTGCTTTGCGTGGGGATTGTAAATAGGGTTTGATGGAACTGAAACTTAACCGCCACGCCCGAAGCATAGCAGTGGAAAATATTTTTTATCTCCATCCAAATTTTTAATTGAGTTAGATTTCCTGGAAGGAAGTTCTATATTAGATAGGTCTTCAGCTCCTATGGTCATCAAATTTTTCCTCGAATCTTTTTCAGCATTCCACCTCTCTTTCATGAAATTACCTCAACTCATTTATAATTGCAAAAACGTTCTCTCCGTTCTTGGCTTCCTACGCTGCTTTGTTCTTTGAGCGTAATTCGAAAAATCCTTCTTCACATATTCTGATCATTACTGCAACAGATGATGGCGAGAAATGCCAGTAGTGGAATATCTGATATAAATCAGTTATTATTTTTCGTTTTTATATAATTATTGCTTGATGAGTTTCCCCTCAAATCTATTTCCTGCAAAATAATGCCACGAGTCATTTTGATCGTGGAAAACTCGAGATTGCTTATCCTCAGTCTCCGTCCCTAGAAACCAGGCGCGATCGTCAGCACCCTGTGTTAAGTTACCGTAATGAATCTACATCTACGCGATACCCTGCAAGCCACCGCGAGGGTGTGTGGCAGGGGCGTGGTGAATAGTTGTCTTCAGGAGAAGAAGGACCGAAGGATTGTATGTGGGGGACAGTACATGAGTGAAAGTGAGTATTTGAGTATCGGCAGGGTCCCTTAGGGAGCAGAGAGCCTACCAGGCTATTCTTAATTTAGGTGCCAGAAGGTTCACTGAACAACGTCAATGGACGCAGTATGAACATATAATGCTTACCGCAGTGAACTCAAGTTGTTTATTAGGTATTCGTAGTAGCATTGCAGCTCAGCAGTGCAAGTAATCACAGGAAACATGCTCCTCACCGACTCGCTTCCCATGATTGCTACTATTGTTGATGTGACAATATCAACTGTCTAGCATTTGGATGTTATAGTAAGTATATCGCTATCTTTCAAGATCACCTTTTCATTTCCTCTTCGCTCATTTCGCTTCCATTTCGCTTCGCTTCCTCATCGCTCTCTCATTACTGTGAGAGTACAAAAGATAAGTTTCATCGAGTAAGAGACGTAATGGATGCTTTTGTCAAAATAAGGTGTGCTATCGATGGAAAATTTCGTTATGCATCCATTAGGGCTAGATATTTTTTTGAGCTGATATGTAGAAAGAAACCTGACGTTGCCATTTGCTAAATCTTAGCCAAAGACGCCAAGGGGACCACTGTTCAACGTCCCTTCCGAAGGACGCAGTACCTACTTGATGTGTAGTGCTTTCCATTGGGTACCCATCTAAATATACATTTACGTATTACCTTACAAACCACCGGAAGGGTGTCTTGAAGGGGTAATTCATACCAGGCATGTATAAATGCCATGTAAATAATCCCATCGTCTTTACGTTCAGCTAGGGGTGCACGGCAGGTTCACATGCAATAGAGGAACTAATTTCTCACCAATAGAAAATAATTTACTACTGTCGGAATTTAAACTTAGGCTCACTTGATGAGAGAACGGTGTTATGAGCTAGTTTTCAACAAATGTATTATTCCAAAGAGTCAAACCTGTCCCTCCGACGTTGATATTTTGTAGCTATTAATAGGATATTACTGATGAGGAAAATTTATAGTGATAATATAACAAGTAATCATTGACTAAGTAGTTAATCAATAGCTAAGGAACTAGTATTATTGGTGTAGTGTTTTACCAAATATGTTTCAGTTATATTATTAGCTATATCATTATCAAAAAAAAACAGGAACATAACTCTCTTTGATTGTGACGAGTGTGAATAATGAGCTTTCATATTGCCTGAGAAAGCAATATTGTGTTAATTTGAGGAATGACTCCACGCTGATACTAAGATATTTACATTTATAAATGAAGCTGCATTGGAATTAATTTAATTCCCAGCTTTACTCCAGAGCCATATAGAATATACGTGAAGAACCGTATGAGGCTCGAGAGCTACAGTTTGTCCACCACTCCTCGAGAAAATTGGTACAACCAATTCGCACGTTGGTGTTCACTGTTTTTGTAATTTATTTTCCTATTTACTCCAGTGCCATTTCCTATTTACTCCAGTGCCATTTCCTATTTACTCCAGGCTCCCCCTAATTCTTTCTCTTTCATTGAATTCTCTCTCATTATTCGTAGTAGCATTGCAGCTCCAAGGTGCATGCAATTATTGCATGTTTGGTAATCTTCAACCCCTGCCACACACCCTCGCGTTTGTCTTTAGGGTATTGCATAGATGTAGACAAAGGCGAATCCAGAATTTTTTTCTGGGAGGGGCACAAGGATCAGACGGGCAAAAAGTCTTCTCATATTTGGGATCAACAAAGAACATACAACAATTACTGTACGACATATAGTCTTTATTTTAATATAAAGGTTATTATATGAAAATATTATTAAGAGACATATGTAATAATATTTTCTTTTATGTGTGCTAATGAAGATTTCCAATAGTTCGTTAACGTTCATTTTTGACACAATATCGTGTGTACGTGTGTATCCATCAAGACACGTCTTGATGGATATGCATTAAAGTCAGTTTATTCAAACGATCTTCTGTCATTCTGCTATGAAGATATGTTTTTAATCGGCGTAAGGTGGAGAAAGATCGCTCAGCAGTGCAAGTACATAGTCACAGGAACTGTGCACAACAATTGACACAGTTCTAATATTTGGCAGCGCCGTTGATGTTTTGTAGGCATCTGCTGGAGACTTTCGCATCATATTTTCTCTCGTCTCTTGCCAAATTTTTAGCTCTCCCTTCAAAGCTAAAAAAACAAGGAAGGTTTTTCTTTGTAGATTTCAGTACCTTGCAAAACATCCTCAATATCTTCGTTACTGAAGTTATGGGACAGCAGCTTTTGCAACTGTCCGATTTTTTGCAGCTGAGCGTTAGGGAACCTGGAGGATATTTACTATAACAAATAATCTAGAAAAGAAATATATATTTTACGTCAGTAATACTCTTCATTAGACTCAGTCTGAATATTCGACCTATTTTTTTGACGGCCGGTAATTCTCTGGACCGTGATTTCTGTACCCATTTCATTTGCAAGAACCTCAGCCATATTTAAAAGATTTTTTGAATGGATCCGTGCTAGTTTCAAGTTGCCTCAGCAGACTGGCTGTGGTCGTATTGATAAGCTGAACTGCAGAAAGTATATTAATTTCAATGGCTTTATTGATCGAGATAATGGCAGCGTGATTCCTAAAATATAAGCGAGGATTACCAAGCTTGCAAGAAATTCCGACGGCATGATAGCTTGGAGCAACGTAAATGCAGGTGTAGCACTTCTGACCCCTTCTTCAGCCATATTTTGCAAAATTCCAGGAAGATATGGCAAGACGTCCAAAAATGTCAAAACTGCTTCATGTCTTTCCACACATTTTTTTATTATATTTTGTTTTTCCTTTGGCAGATGAACTTGCATTTCTTCCATGAGGAGTTTTATTCGTTGAGTTGGCTCAAGAAAGAAAGTTGCTTCACTTGAGATAACCCCTGCGGCATTTCTTATACTGGGTATGGTGCAGGCAATACTGATAGTTAAGCTGAGTCGGTGGCTTGCACAATGAGTAAAAAAGGCTAAAGGCTGAATGCTAGATATGCATGCTTGAACACCTTTTATTTTACCACTCATGTTGACTCCTCCATCGTGCTTGACCCCGGCACAATGTCATGCCCAGGTTAAGGTTTTCAATCGCCTTCAAAATATGCTGAGCAGTGTTTTCACCAACAAGTTTATCAACTTCGACAAACATGAGAAAGTCTTCTTGTATTTCATTTTTTTCTACATCGAAACAGCGAATACAAATGGTCAGTTGCTCACAAACAGAAACATATGTGGTCTCATCAGCTATAATAGCAATTTATGTGGCCTTTATAATGTTGTTTGCTATTTTGGTTGTGATTAATTCCCCACAACCCTCAAACAAGTCATTTTGTTTCGACTTGCTTACGTAGGAAGCGTTTTTAGCACACATTTTTTACGTGTTCATGCACTATCTCATCTCCAGCATCGATTCGGAACTTGCCAACAACAACGAAACAACGCTCTGAAGTTGCCTTCTCGGTAGGACCTTCCCGATTCTAAATCATCATCATCCCTGTGACCTCTTAATGGTATGCTTTACATTCCACATAATATAATTGTTTTTATAATGGGTATAGTTTTTTTAACGTTTCTCTTCATTATTTTTCATTTCCTGGGATCTCATTTGGACAACAATGTCGATTGATTTTCCCTCCATTACCGTAAAAAATTTTGAGATGTTACCATGTTCGCATGGTGATATTTCGTGCTCTCGAGGTTCCTGATCGTTTCAATGACCTTTTTATATGTTTCCAGTGGTTCCGACACCAACTTTCCGTTTCACATTATTTGTATCCGCCTCACGCTGACCAAAAAGAATGCACATTTTGCACAATCCGCCACCAGCAATTTTGCCATTCATGTCCTTTTAAACAGCTCATTTGAATAGACCGCTTTTTCCCCGTCACTCACCAGTGTCGGTTGTAACTTAAACTTGTGCCGTAGAAGTGTGTAACATAAAGTCTGTTGTAGGTTTCCAAGTATTTTTCAACCACTGGTACTTACTGGATTCCCAAAGACGGACAATGAGTTTCACTCGCGTACTTTCCGGTAAATCCATTCCTCTATTTTGAAAATTAGCGAATTTCACGACAATTTAATTTTACCATAATAAGGTCATACTATGATTGAGGCTCCATAGTACACAAAACAAAACGAACGTAATTATAACAGCACCTTATTAAAAATCTTGCCTATTTTCTAAGTGTCTGGGGGGGGGGGGGGGACACGTGCCCCCGTGGTTAACCCCGTGCCCCCCCCCCCCCCTAAATCCGCCTATGGATTTAGATGTATTCCATTCCCTTCATCCCCTCTTTATTTTTCGCTGACCGCTGTTGGCAGGTTGGTAACGTCCGGTCTGGTAAACAAATTATCGAGGATTCGAATCCCACCTCGAACATGGATAATGCATTTGTTTTAGGTTTAAGAGCAGGTTATACGGTGCGTAATATTCTTAGCCGTTGGAGCACCAAAAAGTCCACTTCACTTCTTTTTATCCCCTTTCAATTCTTTACATTGAAGCTCACTTTCTTCATCCCCCTCTGCTTTTTCCTTTTCCTTCTCCCAATGTAAAAAGCTGCGACTATATCTCTCTGACATGTGGAGGGATACCACTGACGTCAACCAACTACTCTGACTCAAAGCCGACCCTCAATCCGGATTCCGGCAGGATTTAGAGGTTGGAGAGACTGACAGGCAATAGAATTCATCCTTGGCGTCCGCGTATCGACTTCTGAAGCATATGCTACGACAGGTTTGACAGCCTCTCCGCTGAATTGGTGTGGCTAAAGTGCCGGAGTATAAAATGACGGCACTGTGGGTAAATTGAATCAAATGCCCACGGGGTTAACAATATTCAATGCAGTACAGCGGCATGATATATTTTTTCCGTTCGTCATTCTTGTGAACCATTTTTTTGTCATTACACCTCAGTTCTGAAATAATTAAAAAACGTATTGATTGTATTCTTTAAGGTTTCATTTTGTGGAAAGCCTTATGCATATTTTAATAATATGTTGATACAATTCTCTGTTACGTCAATATGAAGAGGTTGGCCAATAGAAGAATCGAGTGGAGGGCTGCGTCAAACCAATCCTACAATTGTTGACATATGATGATGATAATTCTCTGCATTTTATTTCACCCTTCCCAGCCTTCGGCCTCTCAAACCTATTGTAACCCTAAGGCTAGAGATCCTATGATGTTATCAATCATTGGAGTAACTCCTAATCATGACCATTAGCTTCTCTGAATACTTATCTTTACTCTTTTACTTAAATTTTTACTACTGTTTAAGGTATAGAGGGAGGTAAGAGAATGGATAAAATTTACCCGTAAATGTCCATGCTTCCATTAATTTCTTCCGTCTTGTGCAATTTATTCAAGGAATACGAACTAGTCATGAATAACCTAGTAGAGTCACCCGGTGAAATGCACGATAGCAGAACTTCCAAAGAGAAAATATCCACTTTGAACCGGATTCAAACGCGGAACCCCCTGATTTCCGACCAGGTACTCTACCGATTGAGCTATCAAGGCTTCCCATACCTCAAGGCTCTATTAGAAATCCACAGAAGAGAAGGAAACTTTCGCTCAATTGGTAGACTACCTGGCCAGAGATCAGTGCGTTCCTGGTTTCGAGTCCTGGTCAAGGTGCATATTTTTCTCTGAGGAAATTCTGCAGTTACTTAAATTTGCAAATCTCACCACATTATGTATCCTAGTTTTGCATATTTTATGCATGTTAGGAAATATATCCAACAGGAATTAATTATTTCGACCGATTCACTAGTGTAGGTACTCAAAGTTTTTATTCCTCACAATATTACCATAGAGGTGGATAGAATTTTATTGCTTATTTGCCTTTTCAGCACCCTAAACTAAAGTTTATTGTCACTTAGAATTACTTTTAAGTACTCTAAGAGAAATCATAATCTGGTCTAGAATGATTTCGCAAAATATTTGCGTTCTAAATTGAACATATTTTTCTTTAATGGTTATTGTAATTTTGATAAAAGAGAATTGCATTCGCTGTGTTCAAGTTTGTTCCAGCGGAATAAAATTTTGCCATGAACGCCGCAGTATGGTACAGTACCCTGGAATAATTTGGTCCTCCCAAAGAACAACACGAAAATATTGTAGATCATTTGAAACTAGAAATCCCTTGGCCTCTTCACTTCCTGCTTTATATTTGCGCGAACAAACGGTACCGTAATCCATACGTTCCTCTGGAAAATTGATCACTAACATTCGGAGCAGGTAGCTCGCCGAGGAGGTTAATTATCTTAAGAAACGCTGCATCATAAACATATTGTGAGTGATGACCTAATTATGAAGCGAGGAAAAAAATAGGGGGCACTAATAAAGGATTAAAACTTGTTCAGGTATTCATGGAGGAATGTGAGTCAATGCCGGTTCAGATGCGCTGTGCCATCTGAGAAGGAAGCCTTATTTCCGGACGCGGGAAGGAATAGGAGAGGAACCGTATACACTTCCAGATGGACGTGGAGTGGCATCTTTATTTGGTCCAAATAGAGATCCTTTCGGAGAAGCCATCTGCATTTAGCCCAGGGTGGAGGAGGCGAGAGGGTGAGGCGAAATATAAGCAGCCGGAACACGAAGAACGGGGAATAAGCAAGGGAGTGGAGGGGAGGAGCCACGGATTTTTGGTTGCCGGAAGGGGGGAATAAGGGGTGAGGTGAATGCTGCGGGAATAGCAAGAAAATGAGATCAAGGGCTCGAAATGGACCGTGGTTAAGTATCTCTTATACGCGTGGCTGAGAAAGCCATTTGAGGTTTAGGGAATGTCGAGGACGGAAACGCCACATTTGGCGGTGGCTTGAGGGAATGAAGGACGGAGATGAGGAAGAATTTATTGTGAGGAAATAGCGTCAGGAAAGGAGAGAAAGGGCTGGGAGATTGAAGAGAGGAGTGAGTAGTCCGACCAGATGGGGAGAGAAGGGGAATGAAGAGTGGTGAAGGGGCAGTCCGGAAGAATAACATACACTGCTATTTTCCTCAAGGAAAAGATTGCCAGAGTTACCAGGAAACAGCAGCACGAATGGACCTCATTTGGCTCTCTCAAATTGAATGAATAAGCAGGGTGATGTTGTGCTTTTTTCCTGAGGATCTGCGGCAATGTAACGCACAATACTCCACTCAACGTGATTTCGTATGCATACGAGGTCACGTAGGTCTATTATACAAGAATTATGTGCCTTGTGGGTCTTCTCCTTTACGGAATGAGTTGAGAATATGTTTTATCCTTCTCATATCCATGAAGGTGTGTCCAAAAAATAAGACAATATAAAAGAAAAGAAAATAAGATAAGACGATAAGAAAAAATATTTTTGCATTGCATAAATTGCCATGAAAGAGCTACGTCATATACAAAGTAATATTATCAAATACCTATTTTGTGCTTAAATATGTCAGATCGACTACGAAAATGCATTTTGACATATAAATCATAGCTTATTCCGCGTTCCTGGTTTATAATAAGCCTACTGTGAGAGTCATTTGATTCACTTTATAGCCATGGAGTTGTCCGCAGTACAGTTTACTTCTTGGTCTCCTATCTTTTAGAAATAGTTTTAAATGTGCTGCAGAATTTCTGGTCATATAAACCAGAGAAATACGTACAAGGATCCAGAGCCACTTGAGAATGAAAAATGTTCATCGTGATGGTAATGTTTTCCCCATGGATATCGTTATGATTTTAAATTATTCTATATTATTTATTACTAATAAGCTTATTTTTAATTATAGGCCAAAATCTTTTTTGTCATATAGTTTTTTTGTGGTTTACATTAAAGTATAAATGCCAAATTACAGTTTGTAAATCTGACTTTAGCAGCGGGAAGCACCGTATCATATCCTGAGGATTAATGAGAATTAGTAAGAGGGGTATATTTTCGCCCCGGTAGAATGAATATGTTTTTGCTGCGAATGAGATTTAGGTCTTTGAAAGATATCATAGAGCTCCAAGCCTGGGGAAATGCCGGTGCAAATAATTACCTTTCACGGAAAAGCTCGCCTTTTACACTCGGAAACGAATGTGGGCCAACCTGATTTTTCTGTTAATTTTCCAATAGGTATATTCTCTGCATCAAATATTTCCAAAACTAAAAACACCTCAGGCTTCGCATTTAAACCGTTAAATGTTCTCAATTCAAATGATGAAGTTAAATTTTAAACTGGTGTTCTGCCATAAAAGTCCTTGGGAGGTAGTCTGCGTTCATTTGACGTTGAAAGCGGTGTTTGCCATATGACGAAACTGTGATGAGCATTATATTCTGGAAAGATGATGGAAATGGTTTGCGTGGTGCCTAGAGTATAAGTTGCATATCATAGGGATTCATATACCAATCCCGGAGGTAGCAGAGACTTCGAATGCTCTTTTTCTAACTTGCTTCTGATTTAGGATTGTGTCCAAAAGTAAAATGTTTTTTCATCACGTTATTTCCTTGGGGGAAATAGCATGATATTTTTGGCTACCTGTGTTAATGTTGTGAATTTCGTAGAGGAATTAACTGGAAATAAAATGGTTCCATTTATTACTTCTAGATGCCGGCTGCTGTAGCAGCTCGTACTAGTGATAGAGAATGCATTTATTGATTGCATATGCAATAATGCAATTAACGAAATTATTTTAACCTGCTTGCAATATGCTTTCCAGTGATAGTTAAATAAATTAAAATCTCTAAATTCGCTGCTCTTAATAGTAGTGGTAGCCAGATCGGTAACACACCGGGATTTTAACCCTGAGGTTATCTTTAAGGTTATGAATGTTTTCTTTGCCTTAGGATTAAGATACTTGTTTAGATGGTATTACTTAACCGTGGCCTTTGGAGCACACAAAAATCTAAGCCTAAGTTAAGGCTCACGGGGCACTTAAGCTCCTCCTCCAAACATGCTACATCACATATTTCCTTAACTAGTAACCACGTCGAGTTTACCTTGAAATAATGGTTAAAATCTAAATTTAAAAATAGGAGGTCATGGGAGCGCATAAATGTAATAACAGTAGTTCATTTTTCTGTTTTTAAAACGAGGATGAATTCTGAAAATAATTAGTTGGAGAATTGGAATAGCTTGAGTGGCGTTGATAGCAATAGGGTACTCATAATGGTAGCCTTGTGTTGATGCATGAAGTATTGGTTTGTAAATAATTTGATATGGATATTTATTTGATTTCTGGATTTGGAAACCGAAGAATGATGGCAAAAAGAAAGTCATTACACGTATTGATTTGAAGGATGAAGGATGAGTGCGAAAGGTAGAGAGGATAGTGTTCAAGCGGTACTGAAGATGAGGAAAGGAAGCTGCTGGATCAGGGTGAGGTGGAAAAGTCGGTGGGGTTAGTAATTAGGCTTGAAGTGATTCTGAAGGCTTGGTTTGAAGCAAGATTTATAGGAAAATGAGGAAAATGGGGGAAGAAAATCGGTAGTTATTTGATTTATGAGGAAAGAAAGTGGATAGTATGCTTATCTGAAGAAAGAGATACCGGGTGGGGGCGTTCAGGAAAAGTGTGAGAAAATAAATAAAGCTGAAAATGTTTACTCAACCGTTAGGACGCCAAACAATTCTTCTCGACGTTATCCTTGACAGTGCGGATGATTTAAAAGGGTAATTTTAAATATAAAGGCGGGCGAGTTCTATTTGAAATACATATGAAATACCATATTTACTTCTCGTGGTTGCCTCTTACTCTGGAAAAATAAAATTATTCTCTAACGGTGTGGAAATGAAAAAACACTGATAATGTCCTGATAGACGCATCAATAACTTAAAAATTCGCGGGGAAAACGTTATCGTATGCCAAAAAGATATTAACCGTAAAATGAAAGCAGTTTTGTTTAGGTTGCTGAGTAATACATAACGTTCACCTAATCTCCCAGGTGAGGCAGTTAAATTTGTTACTGTCCATGTTTAGATATTCCTTGATGATTAAAATCCGTCATGAAAATAGGATCCCGTGGTTTGTATCTCGGAGGTGAAGGCCGAGTCTCAAAGGTGTGACATCAGAGAAGTAGCTGGAGGCGTATAGTTGGCCCACGTAGAACCTCTGTTGAAATTAAGGAGGAAGTCTAATAATTATTTCATCCTGGTACGCGTTTTTAGCCGAGCAATGCTATTAGTAGGGTAATACTGGAACACGTTGGAGTGGACAGAGCTCTCAAGCGGGGGAGGGGAAGAAAGAAGAGAGAGAGAGAGAGTAAGGTAATGGTGCGGGTGTATGCGAGAGAGGGAGAATTACGGGGACGTTCCCCTGATATGGTTATGGAGACTCAAATGGCCGGGACCCCGTGATTGAGAGAGGCGGGGTAGGGAGGTCGTCGGTAGAGGCAGAGGACTGGGCCCGCGAGGGATTTTCAGGGGCCCCATCCGAGGCAACGCGGGGCTCCCGCGAACCCATAATGCATCGGTGGGGATCCAGCCAACCGCCGCCGTCCACCAGCGTAATGAGATGAGCAGCAGGCCTGGAGATGAGTGGGGAGGGAGAGGGAGCTTTTGCGCAAGGGGTTCGGAAGCCGTCAGGTGATGATGCCCTTTGCGGTCTCCACTCTGCTCCCGGGGTTGGTGGGGAGGAGGGTTTTAATTTCCGCCGAGAAATGGAGGTTGAGTGAGGGAGAATGCTTCGCGCAATACACGCCGTGTTGATATTTTGAGGCAGTTTCTCCATTTGTGTATTCATAAATCCCCGCCAACCTCTCTCTCTCTCCGTAGCCGCAAGCTTTGTGGGTACTACGGCTTCTCTCCTCTCCGCTCAACCTAGCGAATCCTTTCTCTCGTCTCCTCTCATCTTTCCTCCCCATTCCCTCACCTTGCACCCCATGCCATCGACCCTCTCGCCCACAGCTTCTCCTTCCGTCCTCCATTTTCTCCCCTGGAGCCTCATAACTCCGAACACCCCTCCCTCCCCACGCTATGGAGGCACCGAGTGTTCCCTTAATCAACCTATGCCCAGCATTTTTTCAGCTTCTCCGGGATCCTATTACGCGAGCCTGTCTACGAATTGTTTCCGAACTTTGCGAGCGCGGCAGTCAATGAAGTCTTGGAGATTGGTGCAGCGAAACGGGGCTCCACACGAAATTGAGGCCATATAATTGTGTCGGCCCACGCTCATCCAGGGGTAGGTTCCACGAGAATTTATGTTTCATCTCGATGGTGAGGAACGAATGCTTTGTTTTTGTCAGTAAGAGCTTTGTTATAACAATTCTTGATAGTGTTACGGCAAGTATTTACCTTGAATGTAAAATGGCAGCCCTACTCATATACTTAACCTTAATTTCTACATTGTACCACTCAGATTATATTTCATGGTTGCTATAGGGTCTGATATGAATTTTACTGAAGAAATATTTTATGTACTCAGTCAAGAAATTCCCTATCTTCCATTTTCATCTCCTCATAACTTCCCTAAAAATGGAAGGGCAAATTTTATGTCGCATCGGTCACAATTTTGTGTTAAAACCAACTAAGTTCACTATTATTCCTCGGCAAAGGACGGCGCTCTGCATTTGAACTTTGCAGAAATAGGAGTAATGCTGATTGAAGCCATTTGCATGGTCGGTATGGAGAATATTGGATAACGCTAGATAAATGGATAAGAAAACGAAAAAGAAAATATTATACATGTAAGGGAAAATTAAAGATGGTTGGATAAATTCGAAAGGTGCAATAAAATTGGCTGGATAGTGAATTTATAGGAAGAAGACTATAATAAATGTAAAAGACCTCCATTGTAATGAGATTGAGACAAAACTAAATAAAATGGGAGGGGTTGGAAAGGGCTAGGTCATTTAAAACATCGTCTTTATAAACGATATATGATAAAACTTCAACTGTTGCAGGCTCTACTTTGTGGAATTATGGCATAATGGAAGAAGTAATGCACATAGTACTTGTTCCACAAATTTATTTTAAACACAACCGGTTTCGACGTTAGAACGTTATTTTCAAGTGTACAATCTGCGAAGTTTCTGAAATCGAAGCTTTCTTTTGACCCCACATTGGTGATTCAGTGGCATTTTCCTTCCTCAACCACTTTTCACCTAATCTTCCCAAGGTATTGGTATGTATGTGACATGCGATCCCAGAAATTTCGGAGATTGTATCCTTGAGAATGACATTTTAACGTCGAAGCCGGTTGGGTTTAAAATAGACTTGTGGAATAAGTATCTACAAAGTGCATTATTTCTCCCATTAATGTATGATAAAATTTCAATCTTTTCCATAAATTTAGCATTCTGCCCTTGTTATAAGCATATAAAAGATGAATTCATGCTATTAAGTCATAAGTTGATAGCCAAAATTTGGGGCTTACTAAGTCAGATAAAGGCAATAGTATTGTTAGTTTAGATGGATATGAATACTTGGGAAAAGGTTTTCAAATTTCTAGCTTATGACACCCAATCCATGATTTCAAAAAAGAATCTGACTAGCTGATTCCAAACGTCAGTTAAATCATGACTACGTGCTTGTCTGCTGACTGAACACGAGAAATCGCCTACGCTCCTTCCGAAGCCTAAAAACCCTGCATCCCATTTCGTCCGGTAGTGACCCACTACCGCGCCTTGCCATATCCTAAATTAAATAACTTACTAGCAGACCTGCAGCCTGCTTTGCAGGCAGTCTATGTCTGGTGTGCTCTTGAGGGGAACTTTATGTTCTAGTGTCAAATGAGATTTTACAGTGTTTGTAAACTATTGATGACACATTTCTAATAGGAGGTAGTAGTGCTTGTGCTTCAGGCAGGCAGTTACTGCTTCACTACTCAAAGTAGTCTTTTCATAAGCATTTCGTATGCAGAGAGAAAGAAATGGCTATTTATTTTAGAAATAGAGAAATGTGTCCCACTCTAATTATCCTATTTGTTTTTGTACTTTTTCCTACACCATATTTTCATAATATGTTGTCTCCCACTCTCAAAAACCACGTTTTTAACATTTTTCTCTGCACCACAAACTGCTAAAAATCCAAAACTACTACCAAATCATGCAGACAGAGAATCCACACTCAACTCACCAAACCTCACTCTTTTAGTTCAAATATTTAGAGAGAACGAAACAAAACGGATAAAGAATACTGACTGACACGCTGCAAACTTAATATAAATAGATTCCGCTCCTATTCCAATTTTAAACTCACTTATAGCAAAAAGAACGCCATTGAATTAGCCCGCAGAGTATCTTCCATGTCTACACCTCCCAATACCTAGCTTGTACCGTTTGACGCTAAAACCCTTTTTACGTCTATCCCGGCGAATGAAGCATATTCTCTCTCATTTGAATGTGTAAATAAATCTGGGTGTGGGGATCCTATCATAAAAGAATCCAGCTTACTACTGCGCCTATGCCTCAGTCAAAATTACTTTTCCTTAAAGTCAATTTCTACCATCATGTCCGTAGACTATCCACCTATCACCTATCTCAACTATTTTGGCTGAAGATTTCATGGACCATCTATAAAATAAACTATTCAGTGAAAAAATTCACTTCTTAATAACGTACTGTATTACTTTCGCTCCGTGGACGATTTGATTTGTCTATGGACGGGGAGTAACAAACAAATAAGCCAGTACTTGACGTTGCTTAATTCGCTACACCCCTCTAATATTTACGATGGAAGTAGACCTCAGTAATATAAATTACTTAGATTTCACTATTTCACTATAGGACTCTATAATTACTATAATTATAATTATAATTTATAATTTTTATATACTATATATATAACTATAATTTTTCCATCACCCAGAAAAATACCTTTGCCGATATTATAATTCCGAATGAACAAATCATCACCACTCCTCTAAAACGTAGGCGTTTTATTCCATGCGTCATCGCCTACTGTCCATACCTTTTTCTCCCGAGGATTAAGCAACGAAATTCCACATAATCAAAAGGATTGCTAATAGCCATGGCTTCAATGACTCTTAGAGGGACACCTTGTTAAATCGTTTACGCTGAAAACGGCTCCTATGGGAATCCATTGCTCTTTCTCCGATCCCATTACCCAAGTGTAAATACATGAAATTACCCTCCATTACCAAATTATCATCATCATCAGTATTTCAATCAAAGGATTGGTTTACTGCTGCCCTCCACTCTGCCCTATTCAGTGTTAATTCCCTCACGCCCTGGTATGTTTTCTCTTTCACGTCCTCCTTCATTTTTGTCCTATATATTTCTCTCTTGGTCTTCCTCGCTGGACCTTCCCTTCAATCTTCCCTTGTATTATATTTCTAACGAATTCCATGTGCCTCAAGATATATCCAATCCATCTGGTTCTTCTTCTCCGTAGGGTTTTCCATAATGTCCTTTCTTCATCTGCTCTTCTGAACACCTCTTAGTTCCTCACTTTATCATTCCATTCAATCTTCAACATTCTCCTCCAGTACCATGTTTCGAAGGCTTCAATTCTTTGTTGGTCTGCTTTCCCGGTGTTCCATGTCTCTGATCCATAGAGTGCTTCGCTCCATACGAATGTTGTATTATCATATTTTATTATTATCATACGAAATTATCATATAAACTAAATGCTTAATGGTTTAATGCTTATAAATATAATTGACCTAGTTTTAAATGACCTAGTCCCTTCCAACGTCTCCCCGTTTTATATGGTACTTTCCCCCAATACCATCACCATTGACCGATAAGTTGCCCTTGACCACGGCTTTGGCGGTATCCTCCCTCCCTTCTCCCTGCTTTCTCCTTGCCATTCGACCCCCACCCCTTCTTCTTATTAACTACTCACTTCTCTTCCTTTTTGGTAATCCTTCTTCCCCTCCCCCCTCTCCTTATGCTCCATACTTATATATGCCCTCAAATTTGCATTCTATGTCATTCAGCACTCGTTAATGACTTGAAGAGGTCGAAACTGGTCGAGCGGTAATTAATAACGTTTGTGTTGAATGGAACAAAGTTTTTTATCTATATAATTTAAAACCGTATTACCCACACTCTCCATGCCTTGAGTGGCTAATTTTTTCTTGTTTCGCAGAGCTGGTAGGTTAAGAATGCTTGCCTTGCCGCGTTCGTACATTTTTCCAGACAGATGTTTTGCTGCGGAGTCTACAAAGTCGTTTGTAGCTGCGGCAGTCGATATAGGAAGCAGATTTCCAGAGCACTAAGATTCCCTGTACGGGAACGCCAGAAGGCTGCAAAAAACAGAAACGGCGTCTCTCCGTCATTGCTGAGCTGATCTGGTCAGGATCGGTGCATAACATCAAGTTGATGGGGTCAAATTAATCGCAAAAGAAAGACGCTACTTCTCACGGGTCATTAGGAAGCTACTGTAATCGCAAAACTCCAGAAAGTTTCAACATTGACAACCACTACACGCTTTGTAGCGCCTGGAAACGCCTGCTTAGAAAGAAACAATATTTTAACCAATCAGAGCATACCTTTCTCCAATGTAAATAAGTGTATCGGAAAAGAGTCATCTCCACTTCACGAAAATACCTGCTGCAGCGCAGGCGAAACGGTTGTCTGGAAAATTGGAAAAACGTTTCAGGTCACCCGGAATACTTCTCGTAGGTATTATCTTCCTGGCTCTTGCAGCAATGCTGCCAATCTCGATTATCTATTGTATCGATTTTCAAGGTCTGCGAAAGTAAGGCTTTAATGGAGTATTTATTTGAGATCTTGTCGTGAGAACTACTAAAATCCCTAGAGGTATTTTAGTAGTTCTACGTAGCAACAAGATGTTTTAGTGAGCTCAATACTTCATCTGTCTTTGTACCTTAAAGGGTAGAGATGATACTTCAAGCAAAGGGACGAAATTCAGAGGAATTAAGTTGACTCCGGGGAAAAATAATATGCACATGTCGGGTGAACGTGCACTTAAGCATATTTTCCCTAAACGGCTATAGATCCTCTCCATAAGAAAAGTATGTGAAGAGTATGGGTCACAGATGGAGGAGAATTAAAATGCGGCAAAGCATGAGGGAGAGGGTCACAGTGGAAGATAGGAATTGAAGGGTATATTTGCGTTTTGACTTGACAAATCAGAGCCAGTTAATCGTCGCGCGAAACTTAAGCTCTCTTTATTGGAAAGGTGTGGGCATGAATTGCGTCGAGTGCAAAATTTATCAGGCTAGGAAGGCACTCGTGGTTCGAGTGTAAAGTTCTCTTCGCAAATAAGGTACGGTTGTTTGCAAGAAATGATTGCGTACAAATAATCGATCGCGTAAAGTGTGGCACTCTATATGTATTAGACATAACAGCCAATGAGTGGAGCTTAATACGCCATGGACTAATTAAATGGGAAATGAGGTAATGCGCAAGCTAGAGAATGTTAAGAGGCAAAAAGAAGACAATTTTCAGGGAGGAATATAACGGAATTAGGCCTAATCGTAAGGTATTATTCTGGCTATCAAAAAACTGCTCGTTAGTGATACTCGATAGTGATACTCGTTAGTGATACTCGATACCCACGCGACGCATCCTTCTTTAGTGAATCCCCAAATCATTAACCAGGTATGTTCGGGGAAATGTTCCTTTTCAAGGAAACATATAAGGCAGATCAAATTCATAATTTTATTCTCATGAATAGAATAAGTACCAATATTCCTGGTTATTTCACATTTGAATGCACATTAATTGTATGTGCCCTTCTATTCGTGAATGATGATTTCTTTTTGCTCTTCCTGCCTCTAGCATGTGACTCCGAGCTTCCATATTTAATGTATTCTTTCGTTTGCCTGAAGCATGAAATAACTATCAAGTCTTACTATTCCTCGGGATGATTGTGTAAATTACTGCGTTGTTCTTTTGATATGATCTACAATCTCTTTGAATGTCAAAAATATTACAAGTGTAAATATTCTTGATTGCTTGTGGTTTGTAGTCAAACCCAGAGATTGGACTCATATTTGCAAGTATTTATGAAAATCACTGCGAACATCAGTGTTTTTGCAAGTTTGAGCATAAAAATATACTGTCGTGTGTTGGAACTGATTATTGCATGGATTGTCATTTAAATGAATAGGGTGGTTTTTTATTTTTTTTATTGCCTAGATCTGAAGTTTATGACCCCTGGAGTACGTACTTGAAGCCGTTCAATTTTAAAAATGGCGTTAAGTATTTTTCCTTATAAATTATTATGCTATAGGATTTTTTTTAGGAATGCGATCCGATTTTAAATTCGATAACATTTCGTAGTGGGCTGCAAAGCACCGAGGGCGGAGGCTCGGCGGAGAGGGCACAAAACTAATGTCACGGAATATATACTTTGTGCTCATACCCTTACACCCGTAATGCCCGCTGTTTACAAAATGGACTTTTTGTGGTCCAAAATTTACCTCTACACATCTGCCACGAGCTTCTGAGAGAGATGTAGGTATCGAGGACTGTGTTAATAAATCTGTAACCAACCACAATGCACGAAACTGGTATAATTCTCAAACTATCATAATTCACATGCAGACCTGTACCTGAGATTATATAAGTCATGAACTAATTGGCAACTATCAAAGAATGCCTCATCTATAGCATGATTATCTCAACGCATCCTCTCCCAGGCAATACAAAATACTTCACCCGAGTGTTATCGACGACCTGTACGAAATGCCCATTGCCCTGATATCCTTTTGCCTTGGAATATTTCCTATTATTTTCGTTCATTATGTGGAAAAGTTCACTCATATAGACTATTTGAGGATGAATGCATAAAGAAACTTACATCTTTTGAATTAGCTCCTGATAATTGTTTTCTAGCGTTCGCCTGTTTCAGTTTTGATTTACTTCCTAATTAAAGAAACTAGCTTACCTCTTTTACAAGCCCATCACTTGAGATTAGGGTATACATTTCAGAGTATTCAGCAATTCGTTCCAATTTCATATACATATTAATATTCTCACTCCTTAAATTAAAATTAAAGTGTCTTAATATACGTCTTGTCTTGTCGATATCCGCGTATTACAGTCCTTTCGATTACAAAAAAAAAAAAATGTAAATTGGAGGGGTGGGCGGGGGCCTTCTGGGGCCCTCCTGGCACTAAGACCTCTTTAGATCCATTGTACCAACCGACATTTAACCTGCCCGCCACTTGCAGACAGGGGACAAGAGCACCACGGTAGAGGTATGGAGGGGGGCTACCCATCCAACCTCCGTCCGGGCCCAACGTTGCTTAACTTCGGTGATCTGATGGGAACCGGTGTATTTTTTTTCATTTGTTTATTTCGTGATTAAAGTCACACAGTCAAAAGTTTTTTACACATAATTTTCTGAAATATTTCTACTCACATTCAGACAAAAGTATTAAAATAAATACAATATATATTACTTTTTTTAGTTTCTGCTATGGTTTAACATTTTAAGAGAAGAGAAAAAAAAATTTAACCTTGCAAATCAGTATATAGAGTTTTTTTTAAAACGTTTATATACAAATATCTATTAAAAAACATTTTCTAACCATTTTTTTTGACTGTCAGTTGAGGGTACCCATTTATTTATATGAAATATTTTTGTTCTAAGTTCTTCTATTATATTTTCCTTTTTATTTTTGTTGTATAAAAAATTCGAAACCAGTTCAGATATTATAACATTTTTACTGCTTGGGAAGAAGTTAAAATTCAGTTTAACCAAATCCTTGTCCCCGATGTCCCTCGCTCCAAAGGTGTCAAATTCTTTGAAAATTCTTTTGATTGTTTTCCATTCGCGGGATTCCGGGGAGCAGCCTAGGACGTGGTGGGTCGTGTCGTCAAGACGTCCACAAGCGGAACAAAGTGGGGAATCAGTGAGGCCGAATTTGAACCGTGTTTGATTTGTTGGCCAAAGGTCATTTAACGTAAGGAACATCTCACTTCTTTCTCCTGCGGGGCCCCTCAGCTTTGAGAAATTGGCCCATGATATCTTTCCCGGTGGGGGAGGGTCCCCGATATATTTTCTTGTGGTTTCGTTGTCGTATATTTTTTTTGTGTTTTCTGAACCTGAGTATTTTATTATAAAATCTTTGGCATCCTCGATTGTCTCACGAAAATAGCGCATTTTTTTTGCTTTAGTTAGGCTTTCGGTTAGTAGCATTATTCTTGCTCTATCGTCATTTCTAGTAATATCTGCTATGTTTTTTAAGAATATTATTTTGGCCTTTCTGGAGGCGTTTACTAGTTTTAGACCACCTTTCAATGGCGAAGCATACATTCTTTCCCTTGCGACTTTTTTTATGAGGCCACACCAGATTATTTCATTCGTATACTTTATAATTTCTGAATTCGCTTTTGCGGTCAATGGCCAGACATGGGCGGGATACCATATCACCGGGAGTAAGAATTGGTTTACTAAATTTATTCTACCGGTTATCGGTATTGTGTGCTGCGCTGTTCTATTAATATTATATCTTATTATTTTTGTGACAAGTTGCCAATTTCTTTCGACCGTTTTAAAGTTGTCCCTTTCCCACCATAAACCAAGGATTTTCAACCCATTTGTACGAGGCCAGCCAAAAGTCTCTTTTAACGCCACCCCATTAATGTTCAGGAGTTTTGATTTTGTCCTATTAACTTTAAGACCCGAGTATTCGTATACTCGACAGATATCGCTTATTTTCTGTAGGTCGTTTTCACTTTTAATAAAAATCGTCATGTCATCTGCATATGTGACCGCCGTGTATAGTTGTCCGTGTTTTCTTATTCCGATGTTTTGCTGTTCTAATGCCCTGATCATTGGGTCGATTGCTATCGCAAAAAGCAGCATTGATAATGGGCAGCCTTGGCGCACTGAGTTTTTTATTCTAAAGTTTTCTGATTTTGCCCGTCCGATCCTGATTGTGGATTTAATCCCATCATACATTATTTCTATGACTCTAATTAGTTCTGGCGGGAATGCCATTTCTTTCATAATTTTCCTAATCCACTCTATGCGAACTAAATCAAAAGCTTTTTCAAAATCGATGGCTAAAATCTCCATCGTTAGTGTGGTCTTTTCTCCTATTGACGACAAATAGATATCTCTAATGAGCGTGCACGCATCAATTGCGCTCCTTTTTTTAATGCCTGCATATTGATATTTATTTAATACTTTTTCTGCTAGAAGTTCCATTTTGTACCTAATTATATGCGCTAAAATTTTGTAATCACAATTTAGCAACGATATTGGCCGGAAGTCATCCAGGGTTTTTGGGTGTTGGGTTTTTGGAATTAGCCTAATCGTCGCCGATTTCATCTCTTCCGTTAAATGGCCTTTTTCTATGATTTCGTTAAATACTATTAAGAGCGCCGGACTTAGTTCTTCCCAGAAGTACACGTAAAGTTCAAATGGGAGTCCGTCATTGCCTGGTGCCCTTCCTTTTGTTAGCACATGCTTCAAGGTATTGAGTTCGTCCTTGCTAATCGAGATCGAGAAACTCTCGTCTTCGTTAAGCCTAGGGAGGGGTGGGATGGGGGGAGCTTCCTCCTCTCTCCACTCCCCGTATCGGTTGTATCGCTCTTCAAAGTGGTTTTTCGCATTGAGAAGAAGGTCGTGCGGTGTGGTAGGGGTCTCTTGGTTGCTATTTCCCGCCTCATTAATTCTTTCTGCTTCCCTCATCTCCACATTCGCAGTCATGCGTCGTAGTGTTGCTAACGATAGAGCTTCCCATCGGTCCTCATGGATTTCTCTCTGCCACGCTCGCGGGGCGTACTTGTTTATTTCCCAGCGAAGGATTCGTCTTTTAAGTTCTTTCATTTTCCCATTAAAATTTTTTGGTTTATCTTTTGACATCATCATTTCTTTAAGCGCTTCCCTATAAAAAGAAATTGTAAAATTTTGTTCTTTGTAAAAGTCTCGCGTAATATTTTGGAGTTTTTTAGTTAGTCGTTTTTTAAAAATATTTTCCCACCAGAAGAGTGGGCTTTTTTCTATCATTGGGTTATTTAATAGAGTTTTGATCTCGTGACGGATTTTCTCTAAAATATCGTTATCCTCTAGGATTTTGGTGTCTAGTCTCCAAGTTCTTTCCGCCCCTTTTTGCATTTTTTCGTTTTTTTCCCCTTCGCTTAGATTTATTTCTATTTTCATTTTTACTATGTTGTGGTCTGAGAGTGTACAGGGGATCGTTTCGAAGGTTCTTATTTTTTTTGAGATTAGATGCGAAGTGAACAGGTAGTCAATTCGGTTTCTCGAGGTGCTTCCACAGCGGGTGTACTCAATCACGTTTGGCCGGAGCGCACAGGCCGCATCGGTTGCCTTTATTGATTCAATTAGAACCCGTAGTGCTTTGGACGTTTGGTAAGTGACCTTCGTTTGGTTTGCGTCGCTGTCTTCCCTTCTATATATTGCATTTAAATCGCCACCTAGGATTGCCTTTCCCGAAAACCCGATTAGATACGGTGGCAGAGTCACAGTGAAGAATACGTCTCTCTCTCGTCTATTACCAGCGGGGGCGTATGCGTTCACGATGTGTGTGTCTTTGATCATTAAGGATATTATTCGCCCAGACTCATGCCTTCGCACGTTTCTCACAGTTAGATTCTTTTTTACTAGGATTGCAGTTCCCAAGTGTGAATCCCCGAAGTTATCAAAGGTATTGTAGTTTTGGTCTTTCCAAATTGCTCCCTTTCTGACTTCCTGGAGCAAGATGACATCGGGGAGTAGTTCCTTAAGGCTACTTTTTAACATCTCTATTTTTTGAGGGTTAATAACCCCGGCAACATTCAGAGATACGAAATTGACGTGTAACGGGTTAGCAATATTCATTTTACCCTCAGCTGACTCACATTTGTTTTTTTGTGCCATTTTCTTGTTTTTTGGTGGTGTTTCCGCGGTTCTCCGGACTCTCCCAGGAACTCTCCGTCCTTGAGGGTGTGATTCCTCGTTTCGCGAGCTTGACATTCAGCCTCGTGGCCCTTCTCGGTTCCAACGTCAAGGCTCCTTCCATCTCCGATTGTCCGGGTTCCTGCGTGGTGAGGGACCTGAGAAAAGAAATTTTGTCTGGGAGCTTCCCCCCCCCATCCTTTCTCTGCGCCGCCCCACCTCTTTCTTTCCCAGGAGCCGTTTTATTTTTCTTTTTGGTTCTCTCTATTAACTGGGGTATTCCAGAGCTTTGCGTTTCTATATGGGGGGTCATGTATTCTACTCCCGCAAACAAAGTTTCCCCCGAACCCCATAGACTCCCCAATATTTCCTGTTCCCCTCCCTCTCTCGGGGCCGTTGTTTTTAATTTCTTTCCTTTCTCTTCTTCAAGCAGGGGCCCCTCTCCATACTCTGCTCCCCCCTGGGTCCCGGCACCAGTGTGCTGGCTAATCACTTGGGCTCCTTTCCCTGGCTGCTCCCCTCCCTCCCCCTCCACTGTGACCTCCCGTTCCCTCCCCATTGAGGCTTCCCCAGAAACTAGCCCATCCCCTTCTACTCCTACCGCCTCATCAAGGGACGCTGCAACAGCCCCATGCATTGCTGCTTCCGCCCCATTCTCTGAAGACCTTGGGCTCCGCTCACTGTCCAGGTCTTGGGATTCCGGCATTCTCTGTCCCTCCTTTGCGGTGTGTGTCGGCAGCTCCATTTCATCCTCCCCGGTCTCCATGACCTCTACGTCGTGGTGTTGCGTTGACCGGCCTTCTCCCTCATGCCCTTGTACCTCCTCCTCCGCTGCCTCCCCCTCACGCCGCCCCATCATCTCCTCATCTGCATCGGGGGTTGCGGCTTCACCTGTTTTCATGATTTCCATGTCTTCTCTCTCTCCCTCATCCGCCCCCCTCCCGCCGTCATGCTCCGCCCACCTCTCTGCACTGTCGTACATTGCTATGTCTACCTCCAAAGTATTCTGCCTATGGATTACTTCCGCAGCTGGCTTTTTGGCCTTTTGTTTTCTATTCTGGCGTCTTTTTCTCTTTTTTTTTTGCCCATCGGGCACCACCTCCTCTCCTCTCTCGTCCAATGATGTCTGCGACTGGTTATCCTCTCCCTCACTTTCGGATGGATCAGTCACACTTATTGGTCCTGCCGTCCCCGATGGTCCCGGTCTATTTTCCATTGTCACCTCCTCTTCTCTTCTGGCAATCGCCTCCGCGGTTTCTTCTTCTTCTGCAGCGTCTCCTCCTCCCTGCCTCAAGGCATCTACGTATCGCGTAGACCCCATCAGACGTGGACATTTAATTCGCACGTGGTCGAAGGCACCACAACGTGAGCAAGTTATTTTTTGGCCCTCATAGTGTATTAGGGCCCTTTCCGTGGATATTGGTATGTAGCTAGGAATGTCACTTTCCAAAATCACTTTAACTGTTCTAGTTCCTGTATAACAGTGGTATTTTAAGCTACCTCCCCAGCGGTTTTCTTGGTATCCTACCACTTTTCCGTATTTTCCTAGTTCCTTTTCTACCTCCGACCTCGTTACTTCGAAAGGAAGTAGGCATACTTTCACAAAGGTTGCCCTTTTCGTAGCCTCTTCAACGGACGCCTTACCTAGTCTGTTGGTTCTGGAGGGGAAGTCTAGGTCTCCATTCACCTTCCCCAACACTCGATCCATGATCTTCTCTGTAATCACCTTCACAAAGATTTGTTTTCTGGAGGAGCCGAACTGAATCCCGGACACTTCTTCTGTCGAGAGCCCAAGATCAACATGAATAAAATCATGGACCTCAAAGGCCATCGGTGCACGATCCATTCCTTTCACTGTTATCTTCAGTGTGTTCTTCCGCTCGACCGGCATGTCGGGAGCAGAAGAGAAAAGCACTTATTTCACTAATAAACACAAAATGGATTTGCGTGCCTAGGAAGATCCTAGGCACACACAAAAGCACGTCTAGGCACTCGATTAAGTGGAAAATTATCCACAGGAACGTTATAAAAACGCTCCCGGCGACCGAGAAATTCTCGATCGCCGGTGAACGAAACACTTGACCTTCGCCGCTCAGAACTCGGGAGCTCGCCGAAGGCACGTCCTTCTCCTTCGAGTGTATCAACGTGGCTAGGCCCTTGCCCTTCGATTACAAAAACAAGAGAACGGGGATAACTCTGCCGTGAGGATGGATTTATAGCATCTTTTTTGCGAATAAAATATGAGGTAATAACAGATAATACGTAACCAGGGCAGTTGGGAGTAGACAAGTCATCTTTGCGTCATAAACATTGCGCCAAAACACAATAATTGGCAATTAAATAACGCGGGTTCAAGTCCCGCTCAGGTAATAGATTTTTGCTGGTCTTAGGAACTATTAATAAAAAAATATTATTTCACAGTAGCTATTTAGTTGCTTGGGTTAGCGCATTCTTCTCTTATTACGTTCTAATGTCATTAATGTAATTACGTGGTGTGACTTAGTTTTGATTCATCTCCCTCCTACATACCCTCGAGGTCCATTGCAGGGAAACTTTGATGTAGATAAAAAAGAGGATGATGAATAACTAATTTCGTATCATCTTACGTAATAACGTACATTTTCACCATTCATTCTGTTCAATGATGTTCACGAACGTTGTGAAAATATTGCATTCCCATTTCAATGCTTTCGCTCCCTTCTGAGCATTCTTTGTTTTGACTCTGCTACACCAAGGGTATAGTGAGAAAATGAACTCTTCCGAGGCCTTGTCATGCTGTTGTCATGTCATGTCACGAAAAAATCTTCATTGGACATAAATCCGTGGCTTCAGTGATTCATCATGATATTTTGTGTTGATTTTTTTATAGAAAGTTAAATAATACATCGATTTATCAACTTCCGTAATATTTTCGACAAGAATAGTCCATTCCTACTACTATTAGATCAATGCTTTTTGTAGCTTCCCTAGAAGCACAGAGCAATCTAATCTTGCACGATTGATCCTGCCTGAGTAAGCGTCATTTCTCCGGCCAGTTAGTTGTTTTTCAGGGGTCACCGGAAATCCGACCACAGCTCACGGGGGGGGCTGAATGCCCATAATCGATATCTATTGGTAGTAATAACTAGCAGTTATTTAATGCAGGAGTTCTGACATGCGCAGAGAATATAAACGAATTGATTTACAAGAAAAATACGATTGTATGCTTTTCCTCCATTGCGGCATCATGTATTTGTTTTAAGTGTTTTTATAGACCAAGAATAAGCCCTCCTCCGTGTTTATGAATATATAATGGACTCAATTGATTATAAATGATATTCCTCCTCAGGAAAAACATTATAAAGACAATTACTCGTAATTAATAAAAAAATATTTACATGAAATACATTAATTAACTAAATAAATACTAAAGGTAAATGTAAATAGTATTGTGTGAAAGTATCGGGATTAGATAATTTATAAAGATTCGAAGTAACGGGAGAGAGGCCGATTTCCAATTCCCACAATCGGTATCGGCGCAATTCTAATCTTCAGAAAACTTTTTATTGTCCTTTGGCATCCTCGCCTGCTCAGCATTTTACCATCGCTAGCGGCCATCGGCATTCCGTTTTCCCTAAATATTTTTTTCCATCCACCTACTCTGCCATTTCCTAATTTCTGCCAGCAATTTTGTTCTCTTCTCTAAAAATATGTAGCATGTCTTTAACCGTTTGCCTTCTCACCCACGTTTCTAAAGCTTGTGGGGAGGGTTATGGAGTTGGAGAGACGGACGGAAACTTAATGTTCTGGGTGAGATAAAGAAATAAGAATTCGGATGCTAAGATGTGAGGTACAAAAAATGCCTTTTAGTGATCTTCTATACGTTTCGTAACACTAAAGTATAAATTGTAACGATTCACTTTGGGCAGGCATGGGTGGTCTGTTTCGTTCGGAAAAACACAGAATAAATTCATGTTATTTCTATAATATTCCTTGATTCAAGCAGTAATTATTTATCAAATAACTATCAATTCAGATATATTAATATTATGAAATGAATAATTTTTTTGTAAAAAATGATTTTTTGTCGTTCACCAAGTGAGAGGGTTCATTTCCATCATTGCATACCCGTAGTTTGGAAGAGGGATTTTGATAATACTATGCAGCCTTGAATGAGGGGAGGCATCGGGGGTTAAAAAGAATACATTCAGGGTTACGATATATGCGGATGGGTTATTGATTATTAATCTTTCGTATCTGTTACGAAAAGCGTGAGGAGATGACCAAATCGGTCAATGGCCGATGTTTCTTCCGATCCATCGTCGGCGATCGCGAGTTAATCATCGTTATTCCGGCGTAATAACGCATTTCGCACCGGTAACGAAAGCTGCACCGCTGCATCACCGCGCGCCAGTGATATTGCAGGTGCGTGTTCTGCTAGCCATTCGATTCCGGCCGATATAATTTCCAGCAGGAGAGTGCTTTCGAAATTACCCACTCGGCGTCGGTCGTTTCCTATGTCGCGGATAATCCTCTCTATCTTACCATTTGTTGCTTCGCCATCGGGAAGTGTAATCAACTAGATTAAGCGGCCGCTCAAATGGCGTGTCATAGTGCGAACCGGCAATAAACATCAAATCCCTCGAAATTCCAGTCCCGAATTCTTTGCCCTTGGCTCAAAGGGCAGGCCATCATTAGGGCGAGATTATACCAAAGCTTTTGCGGGCTGCACTGAGCGGGGGTGTAGGGTGAGAGCGAGTGAGGAGGACGTAAAACTGCTCTTTCGTATGTAAATCCAAACTCTACATTCAACCTTGGAGAGGGAACCATTCACGAGGTTTCGATAGCTTCGAATTTGAACGTAAGTTATCTGCCGTGCTCGAACTTTACAAAGAAAGGAAATAGGCGTATGTTATGTTGTAATTAGCATAAATTACGACCGGTCAATATCCTGAGTGGAGACCAAAGCTGATTTGATTAATTGCACCTCGCGCAATACGTGCATTCGCCTACGTAATCGAACATAATTGCGAATCTAGGTCATAGGGACCGTTGTTTTTTTTATTGAGATCATCCCGCGTGTGTATATGCATCGGTGACCTCGTTAAATTTACTACATTGCCATTTCCGGCTGAATTTGAATTGTAATTAATATGAGATAAACGATTTATATCACGCACACTCCCTATGTGTATGCTTCATAGTGTTATACATTATCTGCGTAGAATACCTGTTTCCAATCAAAATAGCTGGTTGGAAAATATTAGCTTTTGTTGCAATAAGGCATTGAATTGGAAAAAGAAGTTAAATAGGTGATGGTTCTATTTTATTCCACTAACTTTAATAAAAGGTTGACTACTTACAGCTTTCACGATTTATTACCCTCTTTAATTGCAGGATTTCAAAAACTATTTGGCTAAACTAAGATTTCGAATGAATCGGCAAGACGTAACTAATCGGTGAAATCCATTGCGATCAGCAATACGTTATTTTCTTATAAGACGATTCCTAGAACATTTCTTACCCATTTATTTTAATTTTCCTGACTATGTTTGACTAATTTCGAAAATCCATTATTGAATTTAATTCAGAAGGGAATTGGGAATTTTAATTCCTCAGTAATGCGAGATAGCGTCTTCCAAGCATGATTGCTGGAAAATGGTGTCGTATGTATAAGATGTCAACCCATATTCAAGGGTCAAGGGAGAGTACTTCGAGTAGTGCCAGATTAGGAAATGTTGAACTGCAGTTTAATCCCATAGGTGCCGCTTGTGAGCATCAAATAAAGATGCATGTTACTCTCACAGGTTTAGCGTGCAAAAGTTTTCCCATGAAATCGTTAACCAAAATATCTACATCTTTAGCTGGAAACTATATCAATTTGATAAGTCACAGAATGGCCATATGAAGAATATAATATTTGGTGATAAAAACTTTTTCGCTGGTGACTGTTATTTCCTCTGGTCGAAACACCGACTCCTAAATGAAAGTTTAAAATACCATAAGTTTATCCAAAATGCAATCTTTCTTTTGTACAACTCATCCTCTTTTAACTTCTTTATCAATATAAATTCCGAGGAGTAAGAGCTGTCAGACCATTTAAATTTTTATACTGGATTGTATTTTTGTTTCCCAAGTATTGTAAGACGATTCCTAAAACATTTCTTACCCCATTAGTTAGTCGATAATGAAGAAATATTTTCAATTTGTGCCACATTCGATAATTTACTTTTATTTTATTTTTTTGTTGATTATTTTCCATACTCTTTAGATCTCTCATTGGGTGTATGGAATATAATAATTGCAATTGAAGGCCTAAACACCGATTATGGCTCAAATTCACCATTGAAATACTCCTACATTTGTTGCATAAGTTTTGAATTGTTATAATTGAATCATGCTCATAGAATGAACCATGACCCAAGTTTTAACTAAATTGTACAAAAAACCTATTCGATTTGCACTCCTTGCATTTCTTTGAAGAAAGAGGTTAAAATTTTGGGTAATTAGGGTGATCATATACGTCCAAGGGTTATGGGATACGATAGTGATACGTCCACTGTGCTTTCTCTGCTAGGAACAAACAAATATGATTGCGTTCCAAGCTTTGGTAGAGTAAGTATAGTTCCTGGCTGAAGTTACTTTATTTATTTAGAAAATTCATCAAAGTTTAAACAGGGTGTGACAATGAGCGGTAGAGGGTGTAAGGGATGGGATGTTTGAGTGGGAGATAAGAGTTGCTGAGGCCGAGGAGGAGGGAAAGTTTTAAGGTTAAAATGAGCGACGCAGGAAGTTAGTGAAGGTTGTTGGGAGATGTGTTAAGGATGGCGTATTAGGGAAGCGAGAAAGTATTTGGACGAGTTTACCATGGGAAGGAGGTAACGCTATTAAAGAAAATCTTTTCTTACCTACTGGTAGTATGTTAATATTTTATTAGTCACTAAGTCGTTTTTTACTTATTCATTCATCTGCGCATCGCCGGTAACTGCGCAAGACGCCATCTGATGGTAAGGCATTGGGTGAGATCGTGTGATCATGATATTGCTGGATGGCTGCATTTTCCTGTTTATTTGATCTAGGCACCCTGCTGTAGAGTATATTGCATGGGATCATCACTAACCAGGCTCTTATTTTCTGCTGGTGAAAATATAGGTATGCTGCTAATTGGTGAAAGAAATTGTGGCCGATAGCGCTCGCTGGGCCCGCAATACCTCGGTCCTGCAAATCGAAGGCTACAGATTCGAATCCCACCTAAACCATGATTTTTTGTTTTTTTTTCTTTGTGTTTATAAACTTAAATTAGCATTGTTACAAGTGAGCATTTGGAGCAACTCAAAACCTAAGTATACCAATGTTTAAAAATATGATCTCGGCTTAGCTTACTAAATGATTGAAGACTATGATGAGTAAAATTTTAATTTATGAGTGAAAATAAGATTCCGTTGATTGCTCTAGGTTGGTTATTCAGGGGAGGCGACCGACAGCTGAGGTCCTTTGTGCCATTTTTGAGATAGGTGGATAGTTGGGTGATGCTAGGAAATTTTAAGGTAATGGAGGAGGGGTGGAGAGAAACCCGGCGTCGGCATGAGCCTACTCTTAACAACAGGCGCCAAGGGGACAACGGCTTAACGTCCCATCCGACGGACGGAGTACTGAACCTGAAATGTTCTCCACTACGCCCTTAAGTAGGGATCGGTTGGCCACGGAAAAATCCGTCACTACCGGGAATCGTACCCGGGCCCTCGTGATGGGAGGGCAGTACTCTAGCCACCACAACAACCCGATAACCGACTAGAGTGAAGGTAACAGAAATGCAATTTCTTAAGGTTTAATCAAATATCCACCACATTCCTTACGTGTACACTGATTTATAACTACCCTTTTTTAATGTAGCTTTACGATAGTTACGATAGGTTGTACTATTACTCCACCTTTCTTTACTTTTAGGATATTCCTAGTCAAATCCTAACCTAAGCAACTTCTATCGAGAGTAGCAATGAATAGCATTGGTAGCTGCATGTTGGTATGAGTACTTAAAGCTAACCCTACTAACAGAATGTTTTTGCATGTTTTCTTTGCAATTTCTATCTTTTTAAATAGTGTAGTTCTGACTACTATATTAATACTATTCCTTTTTTATGCATGATATGTAGTGCATGTTTGGTGAGCAATGACCCCCTGCCACACACCCTTGTGGTGGCTTGCAGGGTATTATGTAGATGTAGATGTAGATGTATCCGACAGGGTCGAAAGTTTGACAATTCACCTGCCTGGTAGTTCAAAGCACCCGTTGTTTGAATCCCGTTTCGGAAGTGGATGCTATGTATCTTTACATTAAAGAGCTTAAATTAACAGGTGTAGTATCAACTATATATCCAATCCCCTATCGATTGCTCTATATATTAGAGTGGGCGTAGGTAGCTATTATGCGTTTGATGTGAAATTTTACGCGGAAAAGAGAGTCATTCGAGCCATATCATTTCTTCTATTCGCGTTTCATAATACAAGAGGAAACCAAGATGTGAAAAAAGAAGATCCCTAACAAGAATAAGATACATTATCCCTTAGAATTTGAATGAATTCTTACAGTACATGATATTTGTTCTGCCATAAAGAATATTTTATTTTACTACCGAGGTTTCGACGATATAGCGCCACTTACCGTTAATGCCCTTTCTAGGTTTCTGCGTAATATCGTCATAACCTGGGTAGTATATTAAAATATTCTGTGGCAAAACAAATTACCTTGTTTCATTATGAAAAACTACTTCCACAAAGTTACGAAAGAAATCACCCACTTTAATTTAAATGTTAAAAAGTTTTGCGTGAGTTCTGCGAGTCTCTGATATCATCTTCATTATTAATACGTTTATTCCCACACACAACATTTCCTTGGGGTAGCTACTAGAGAGGACAGTTGAACCAGGAACGTTATTCCATCGAATACTTTAGTAAATACGATGGTTGTGGGAATGCGGAAAGATATTTTGAGAGAAAGCCGTGGAAGGAAGAGGTGGAGCACACGCTGTCGCTTTTATTACTCATGTTCAAAAAAGCATCGAAATGCATTTGGTAAGTGCACACATGCAAATGTATTTCAAACACACTTCCAAAATACACATTTTAACTCTGGTATTATCCCCAGTTCTTTAAAAGTGTTACACGAAATGCATTTGCCCAAATGCATGCCTCAAAAATACGCCTTTTAAATCATTTTATCTACTTTATTTCTTCCTCGCGTCCAAAATATATTTCATCAAATACCGCTCTGTCAGATGGATTGCTCTAATAATAAATTGCAGTATGAATATTCTTTTCTTCCCATGTGAATAAGCATTATTTGTATTGGACGAAAGCTGGTAATAATATTGTAGACATGTCATAACATCCATTCGCCTAAAGCATCCGCGTTTAATTAGTTTTCGTTGTCATGAATATATTTTCGGTGTATTTATAAAAGTTCATTTCCTGAAATTATATACTGATACTTTGAAACTTTCTGCATGAATTCAAATTATGTAAACACATAAGCTTATAAGAAGTACCGACCAAATGTTTTTTGGCGTGGTCCTGAGATATGAGGACAGCCGTGGTAGTTTGCGCCATTTTGATTGGACGGAGTACGCAATTGTCTTCATGATATGGGTTACAGTGAAATACCACTGTCCAGGGATGTGCAATATGCCGTTTTAAATCTTGTGCTATGATATGAACTTGATATCGCACCATCGTTGATATATCGACTTCGCGATGTAAATTGGTAATATCGCATTCTAAACCCTGATATCCCGCGATATCGGTATACTATATCGAATATCGGTTTGTATTGGGATATCGCTTATCGGTTGGAATCGGAATATCTCGTGATATCGTTATATCAGTTCATATCGAATGTTGGTTGATATCGTGTATTTGAGGATAACAATGTATAGTGTTAGCTGCTGTTAAAATATCGCGATATAGTGAATATCAGCTATCCCGGACTATATATTGTAGTATCGTCAAGCGCTAGGTAATCTATCTCTAGTTACTACAATTAGGCAATCTCGCTAATTACTTCAACAACCGAAAAATGGGGGGAATTGTTGAAGAGGACGAAAGTGAATACCGTCTGCGGTAGGCATGTCGATAGGTCTTGTTTTAAATCCCGCCTAAGATATGGATGTTGTTTCACTGTATTAAGTTATATTACATGGTGCAAACTTACCTAACCGGTTGGAGTATCTTAAACCTAACTGAAGTACCGTCTCTCAAAAATGTAAGGGGATATTTTCCTCTGCAGAGGATTCGAATTGAAACCTCTTTAGCTACGGCGTGAATAATTGCCTATCAATGTTGTGATTGAAAATGTGTAAGGAATAGTCAAGAAAAGAGTGTCAGGTATGTGGTGGAAGTTTTCCGTCCTCGGAAAAATTAAAAAAATAATTTGTGAACTCCGTTATCATTGTTATTTACTGCATGGACATAGAAGTTGACTCTTTTAAACTTTTTGTCATCTTAAAAATGAAGTTGACATAAAGTGTGGTAACCTAGGTTGCTGCTATAAAGTTGAATGTGGTTTCAAGTTATCTTTTTCTTCATTTTTCCGTCTTAGGATAAAGTTCGTTTTGAGGTTGCGGTAAAACCAGCTTAAGTTACCTCCTAATACCATTAATTGCCTGTACCTTAGCTCCTAATGCTATGACTACCTACTACTAATATCTACTAATGAGAAAGGGAATAATGGGAAGGGAGTGGAGAATAGTGTTCGGGAATTGTGGTGTGTTTGAAGAAGGAAAATGGGGCTAAAGGTGAAAGGCAAATGAGAGGGGAAGTTGTGCATCGTCGGGGGTGAGGGTTGCTGGAGAGGGAGGGTGAGATTAGGTGTAGAAAGCAGCGTGGTAGTAGAGGGGCGGGCGGGCGGAGATTTTAGGTGGGAAAAAATGAGTCGAAATTAAGAGTGTGCCAAGGGCGTGGTGTTTGCTCAGTTGTCAGGTGTGCGTGGGAGATATTCTAAGAAAGCACGTGAGGAGGTGCGTGAGGGCAAAACCTTTCTCCACCCCCCTCCTCTTGCTCCCTTTAACCCGCGGCTGACTCCTCAGCCCCGCCCAAACCCCACGCCTTTTCTCTCACTACATTCTTCCTTCTTTGTACGTATTTGATCAAAGTGCCTTCCCAAAACGACCCTCGGCGTACCGAGGAACGCGTAAGTGGTACACAGTGCGAAAGGATCTGGTTCTGTGGAACTTACGGTTGGCTTTTAGGCGCTTTTTGTGGCCCACGTGATTTTGAACACGCTATCTATTATTATGCGTTCCTCAAAACTTGATTTTCCGATCGCCAAATAGCGTCTAATTATAGATCAAGCACGGAAACGGAAAAATAAATTTTCCTTCTTCAGTAAATAATACGTATCATTCAATGACAAATTATTCTAGATTTATTTTCTTCGCGTTCAATATACTTTTTTTACGCAGACATACTTTTTATGCGTTACTCAATTGCGGAACGAGCATATGCCGTTTTGCGTCGTTAGCTCTCAGGATACGTTTAGAACAATTGGCGAGTAAGGGATAGTTTACCCTGCGCCGGCCGCGGTGTTCAACTCGGTAGCATCCTTAAGACTCTTCCCGGTGCGATTAAATCATAGCAGTAGGAGTATCTTACAACCTAATTCTACTTTTTCCAATGCTGCCAGGAGAATCTTTGTTGACGCTGTAGAAAGATATGATTTAAATTGACATTTTTAATTTAGCATGTTTTAGCAAACTGCTATCTGTAAGTTGATCTGGTTTGTTGCTGTTTAATTAACCGTCTTCTTTGTAACTCCTAGTTGAATTTTCGAGGTGAAAATCCATCAATCATTGTTTTTTTCAATACGTTTCTTTCGCGTAATATCTCTATCGTTATCTTATTAGAGTTTTTATTTCATCTGCTTCATAGTAATTCGACAGGTGAAAATAGAAATTCACGCAAAATCTCATTGTTGGTGAAACGAACCATGTTTTCGCCGCCAAATACTTGAATGCCTCATTAATGAGAATTTCCACAGTCCTCTCTTTCTCGAATAATGATCCAAATTCTTCGTTTTTAATGGAATGTGAAGATATTCGGTCCGTGAAGGAAGACGATGAGCAGATATTGGATGCTTTTGATGTGCTGAGATGGAGAAAATGAAAATGAAATTATCTAGGCAGGGGAAAATGCAAAAGAAGGCATGGAGGAATAAAGTTCCTTGTTGAACTTTAAAGAGGAAAGAACGTTCGATGGTGAGATATTAAGATTAAGTGCCCCTAAAATATTTTATAAAAAGCGTAATGGAAGTTGCGTAATTAGGTGAATATGTTGGAAGTAAGAATATCCAGAATAGCAATTACCTCTTTGGCCTCATTGCTCTGAACTCTTAAGCTATTGGAATATCCTTTTGGCGTTTCAGATATTACTAAATTTAATAAATTGAATCTTTATTTATTGCCATGTAAAATGCCAGTTAAAAGTAATAGTGTTCTCCTGATAATATGTACCAGAGTTATTTTTATTTAATTTATATTGTTACATTTTAATTCGCGCAATGAGAATCGGCTATAACCTTGGCGAAACTATAGATATCCGATACCGTATAGTGTGTTATTTTATCTAGAAAAACATGAAGTAACAGTCAATTTGGATGATGGCGTGACATGCCGAAACCTTGGATTTTAGAATTGAATGTGCGGAAGTTTTTTACCATTGTTATTCTCTCGCTATCTTTAAACTAGTAGATTAACTAATCGCACAGTGTTGCAATGAAGCTCAACTTTTGTTTTGACACTTTAATTATTTTCTGAACTGTAAAATGTTTTTCGTGCATGCATTTAAAATCATAGTGGAAAATACGTGACGCTTGATTGTGATTTTATTGCGTAAAACATTCAGTGGAGTGTGAATAGATGTAATTCACTAATGAGTCCCCGTTTAACCCAGCCTGTGTATTTATCAATATTTTTTAAAATATGTGCAATTATTTCCCACGTCAGTTCTTGACTAGACCGATGTCAGTAGCTCCGTATATTCATACCCTTGTCGTTCATGAGGAGCATAAGCGCGATCTACCTCTGTGGGCCCGAATCAAGCCCATATAGCGGAACGCTCCTCAGGACTTACTCATTGCCAGTAAAAGTCGCTCCTGTCGCACCTGCTACAGTGTTTCATTGAAGAGCCACCTACTGTCGATCCCCGAGAGAGAGAGAGAGAGACTCAAGAGAAGTTTTCGACCGAGTTCGAATTTCCATTAAGGCGTCGTCGCGTGAAAACAACTCAGTGCAGAACTCGGTACGTGAGGTACAAGTGTTTGCACTGCGAAAGACCGAATTCTCGTCGGGGATTCAGGAGTCTGCAGTGTCAACGTGCGAGTTGTGTTACCTGCTCTTCTTCCGCATCCTCATCCGTTTCACTGTTATTTTTTATGCTCCCTAACGGTACTTATCTGCTGACTAGTCGATCACCCATTCCATTAATAATAGCGCAGGCTTGTTTACTACTCCTACGATAATGTAGATAGAATCTTTTATTTCATCAATGACTCTTACCATTGCTACTAATGACATACTAATGTCTCGCAACCATATTGTATTTGTTTGTCGAGCGTAGAATAAACTGCTTGGTTTGAGGTAGTTATTGAACCAGTATTGTAAGAATAAAATTATGTCTGACCTTTTCAACTTTAAATAGCACTTGAATATTAAGCTTCTTTAATTTTGTTTCGGAGAAGACAGCGCAGATTTTTCCAATTTTTTTCTAAATTACCTAAAGTGTCTCGGCTAATGATTGGTTGAGTAGGGATTCTATAGAGGAAATAATAACGTAATATGCTGGGTTACGGATTTCCGGAATTATCGAGGTTTTCTGTTGATTTTAACCATTATTTTAACCCAGGTGACGTAGTATTTTAGTATGACGTAGACGTTTTATTTCTTCTCTACATTTTCGGAAGTATCCCTTTGATGTTCTCTCTTGTATCCCAATCTTTGGGAGATAATTATTGCGTGAAAAAAGCAACTAGTAAAATCCAAAAAAAATTTCTTAAAAATTCACTATTTCCTTATGATACACATATTTAAAAATATATTCTCAAAAATGCATTTTCCTACAGTTACTCATTAAAAGAGCTGTAAATAATCTGACTAATTTAAAGGCATTTAAGTTATTCGTGGTCACAATCACCTCTGAAAACTCCAGAAAATGGATTGACGAGCTAATCATACTACCTACTAAGCCACATTTCGAGGGCCCAGATTTGAATCCCGGATTGGTAGACATATTTCATTAGTATAACGGTCCTCAAGATATAGTAAAGTGGGGAGCACTTCAAGCCCCGTTGGATGGGAAATCCTCTGCGTACGTTTAACATCAAAAGTAGGCTAATGCCGCCACCGGGTTTCTATTCGTTATCTGAAAATTCCCTAACTCTGCTCCTGCCCCATTACTCACCAAACATGAATGGTCAAAATGACCTTAGCTGTCAGTCACCTCCCCCGAATAACTACTGCCTAGTGAAAGCCTGAATCCTAGATTACGCATTTGCAAAATAAGCGGTCTAGCGAACAGACGATTAGGTTTCATTTAGAGAGTGCGAGACGAGGGTGATTGTTGGCCAATGCCACTTTTCCCTTGTTAAGCCGCATTCAGAGTCGCGCGCCACGTGAATGTGTGTATAGTGCAAGGCAGGCTCGAATACCGAATCAGAACACGTACTGCTAGAATCAAGTTGATTTCTGAGTGAGAGTTATCATAATCTGATGAGTGTCTCGTACTGAACATAATGTTTCGGGTGGTAAGCTCTACTAAATCGTCCGAGCCAGTTAAAACGGGGACGAGTTGATTTCCTAACATGTCAAAGCATTCTACCAAGTCGTTGAACAAGCAATAAAAGTTCATGACGATAAACCACCAAAATACTACTTTCAAATATCTCTCTTTGTGTGTAGAGGATCAAAATAGATGGCATAAAGACAGGGTTGATCGGTGAATACGAAGGAAGTCTAGTTTGAGATACAAATTTTAAAAACTGAAAAAATATTTTCTAAGCTACGTCTGTATTTTCCACTGAGGATTCTGCAAGCCACTTCGATAGTAGCATTTTACCCCTTGGTTTTATGTTAGTAGTGCATACGTGTGGTGATTTTGTACCCTCCTGTCTCGCACCCTTGCTGTGGCTAGCAGGGTATTGCGCAGATGTAGATGGAGTAGGCTGGAAGTGAATAATGAACAAACGTGCACTACGAGCATGCAACTAATTTGTACTCCACTAATTTATTAGAGAAACGTGCTATTAATGCAAACATGACGCACGCGCAACACGCTGATTTGTATCTACAAAAGAGTTTAGTTTTTTGGTGGTTTATCCATGGGAGTTGAATGCATTAGGTTTTAATTTCAAGAGAGACGTACAAAAGTGCATTTAAAAGTGCACAATATCGAAAGAAAGTGCACTTAACATGGGTTGATATAGTTGAGTACCATTTCAAATGCACTACCAACTATTTTACCAGTATCCACTAATTACTTAGTTGCATTGTTGACTATAAATACTAATGATATTTTGTCTTCTAAAAAATATTCTGATGTTAAATCCTAAGAACAGAAATTATTGTAAATTAATTTATCTCCTACTAATCATCAAATTTTATTGTTTCTGATCGTTAATGCCTAATATTTGTGGTATCCAATATCTGGGTGCTTAAAGGTAGTTGTTTCAGGCTTAATTAGTTAGTTTCAGGCCACCTGATGATGGTGTTGTACACCGAAACCGGTCAAATTAAATATCTTTATTCTTGTGGAAAATTGCCAGTTTTTCTTTCCATCTGGGTGCTTATCTGGTGGAGTTTCACCCCATTCCACAGAATTTCATCGTGATACTTAAGGCTGGTAAACAATCAACGAGTAGGTACGTGTAGTGTGCAACGTATACGTGTAACGCGATGACATACAATAGCACGAAAAATATGAGCAAATGAGCACAACCACCGTGTACGTATTCCGCAACAATCATCGCTACACGTCTCGCGTACAAGATGCACGTTGATTTTTTCCCAGCCTTTACGCTGGATGCAAGTATCAAAGATATTGTGAGCAGGGCTGTAGAACATAGAAATGAGTTTTATCAACAAAATTCAAAAGAAAGAACAGGCAGTACGCAGGATGATATCTCTTCCAGTGATTGTTTTCTATCTTCAATTATCTTTTGCGTGTTTCAAACAAATACGCAAAACAAAAAAATTAGACAATTCTATTGAAATATCTTACAGAAACAGGAAATCGCACGTGGCACATTGAATCCATATGAATAGCGCAGCCTCAACTCAGCCCGTTTAATGTCAAGCAATCCAGAGTTCCTTGCTGAATTCCCCCCAATCAATCATGAGGAAAAGCAGTAATTATGGCGCATCTATTGCAAAAACATGATTCTTCCCATAAAGCAATAGTTCCAATCCTGTCGCTATTTTTTCATGAAAATTCATCTGTGGCGTTACATATCGCTGTGACGTGGTATGCTTAGTATAAACGAGAAGCAACTGTGACGAGCTAGGAGGAGAGATGCGAATTTTGCTAATATGAAAACAGCAAAAGTATGAGAAAAGATTTTTTTAAATATCTGAAGCAATGAAGAAATGGCCGATGAAAACATTTCGTTATTTTAAATATTTCCCCTTCGATAATGCGTATTTAAATTTGTGAGCAGTGAGTGAAAGTATAACTGCATTATACAAATATTTCTCATTTTAACAGAGGAAATGTTTTACAGTGAACAGTACCATGTCTATGGATACCAACTAAGAGGAGGGAATGAATTCATTCTTCAAATTTAAATGCCCCATGAATAAAAGCGATTAGTGGAAAATTTTAATGTGTAATTTTTGCGTATACGTGACAACAAATATTTACTTATAAAGCAGTATGGATAAAGCTGTTATTGCCGTTGTAAATGTGAATAACTATGAAAGCTAAAGAATTAGAGGAAGCGCAAGAATTACTTCTTAAATCATTGTTTCATTCTCTGTAATCAGGGATTGGTTTCGCACCAATCCCCTTCCTTTCGCCTGTGACCATGGAGCTGGCACCATTTGCAAGTGGTGAAGAGGATAAGGGGGACAGAGATATGCTAGAAAGAAAACATCCTTGAGAGAGCCAACACCGTGGGGACTAGGACCGCGATCCATTTCCTTGAGACAGAATCCCAAGACTCTGGAAGAGACCGAAAAGCTGGCCAGAAAGAGGCTAGTGGAGGAGGCAATCACGTCCATGGGAGTTCGGTGCCATTCCATCTCCAGCCTCCGAATAATCTACGCCCCAAACTATCATCTCGCGTATTTTAATTGCTGCGTCAACGTCGCGTTCAAAGTTATTTCATTGTTACGTCTTCAACATTTTTTTTAAATTCCTTTGACGAGTAAAATCAACGCGTTCGTGCAGTTTTCAGTTTCACTATGAAGCTGGCAGCTCTACACTGAAAACTATACCGTGCGTTAGCTCTTAACGGTGGTTTCCTGACTCCCTCAGTTAAAAATTTTGAGAGTTCCAAGCTATTATTCCTCACTATTCGAGCCACCTGCTTTCAACAAACTCTCTCACTCATGCACGCGTCAGGAGCTGGAGCTGCTTTTTATTGTTTTTACTCATTATTTTTTGGCTCTTGAGGGGAAAAAACGTGCTGAACAGACTAGCATGCTGTTTTTATTGTTCTCGTTCTATGATAATGTTTCTGGAACCTTTTTACTACTCATATTTTACTCCTTAAACGCTGGAAGTATGCGATTTGAAAGTCTAATCACCGTTTATGTAATATATGTTTTTATATATATTTCATTCCACTTGTGTAAAAACTCGGAAATGTAAATCATAGCTTGAATATGATTACTACTTCTACTCGTCAAATTTCGTGCAGTTACTCAATCTCGTCTAAATCGTGTGCAAACTAGTATATTCATGGATAATATCCTTTCTTTCTCCCCTTTCGAGAGTGCGTTGAATGGTACGAAATTTTAAAAATAAGGACAAGATTTCATGAAAAGCTTTGAAAAGCATTTTTGAATACATATAGGTGCTGTTTGTAGACATGACTAGCGTAAAAAACAATGGAAATGATAATGGCGCTGCTATAGCGGGATAAGGAACTAATTTCAAAGAAACAAGTGAATTCATAATGCGAAAATATCGATAAAGAGTGACGGGTGACGATGTATATATTATCGAGATGTTAAGAGTGACGAGAAGAATATTGGGTATTATAATTTGTTAAAGCGATCTAATTTACAACTATTGATCAGATTTTTTATTATCACTATATCTTATTGTGATATTATATAAAAAAAGAAGTGAGGATTTTGCACTCATAGATATGAGAAAAACTCGTTTTCATTCTCATGTTCGGGTTTATACAGTGTGAATTTATGAAAAGGTGTTCTGGTATATCGTACGGTGAAAACTACCCGTCATTCACTCCACCTTGTAATCACTGCATGTAAAGCTGTTTACAGTATGGGTTAATTACGTGGTGTGCTGTAAACATCATTATTTACATTGTACCCTGAAAGCCACCACAATGTGTATTAAAGGGGGTGACCCCCCACCAGACAGGGTGAAAGAAGCACTCTCGAGGGAAATACATATCACACGGGAAAATGGAGAGATGTGAATCGATTCTTTGTCGACAGTAAAACCCCGTATCACACGAGGGGTTGGTGAATACGTTTCTCGGTTTCATTCTCGACCAATCAGCACTAACCGGCTCTCGGTTACGGATGTCAGTTGGTAAATATGAGAGCGTTTATTTTCCCAAGGATGCTAGAATGTGCTGGGGGAGGCATTGGCATGTTAGCCTATGGGCGACAATGAAGCCAGAATGGGGGTGCCTGAGAAAGATCAGACCCCTCCCACTCCATACAAAACATTGCATTTTCCATTGCCTCATATGGAGACCGCATGTTCATGAAATATGAGAGACTTTCTAGTTTTCCACACTTTTGGTTTTTATTAACCTCTACCGTCTTCAACGTCTCCGCGCCGCCGTTATCAAGAGCACAGTAAGGAGACGTTGAAAGCAGTAGAGGTTAATAAAAGAAAAAGTGTGGAAAACTAGTCTCTAATTTCATGATAAAATTGTCCCTCAAATTGTGCTCGTCTACGTTTGATTTGAGACTGCATGTGTATTAAAGCATAAATACAAATGAATTCGTGTACAAATTTCACCACATCGGTGTCAGTTAATCTTCAAAGACTATTTAAGGGGGGTATTAATGGTCGGTGAAATATGCTTCGTAATTCCACTGTTTTAAAAAAGAATTTATTTATGACTATTTTTGTAGTACTGTGGCATCATCAGGTATTTAATGCAAAATTTCACAGTAAGTTTTCTTCTTTATGTATTTACACAGAAAGCATATCAACTAAATTGAGGTATTAATGCATTTTATACCGTTGTTAGTTCATTAAAGTCAGTAAAACTCCAAAAAATTTCAGTGATCGAGAGAGGTGCAGTATATGTATTACAACTCATAGTAAGATACGGATCAATCTTTTACCTCTTCCGTTTCCTATTGACTAGAGTTCACCCTATATCTGACAGCCCTTAGTATTCCATTTCCTTAAATCATTTGCACCACCGCCACTGAATTTCATTCAGTCGCTTCCAATCATCCGTAGCAATCCTAGAATTTGTTTTTGCTGCACTGAGGAAGGCAACCGCCATTGAGGACAGGTGCGTGATTGAACGGAAGTAGTTATTTTATGGATTGAAGGAAGGGAAGGGATGGGACGGAATTGATTTTATGTACTAACTTATGTTGTACAATTAACGTTACACATATCTATTCTCTGAGTGGAGAAAAACCCACGCAGGTGGGGTACGAACCCGCGACCCTCGGCTTGGCAGGCGAGGGGTTTACCGCCTGTGTGTGGAGAGAAACGTAGCGTTGGCATCAGCCTCTTCTCAACGAAATACGCCAAAGGGTCCATAATTTTATGTCCCATCCGACGGACGGAGTACTGAACTTTAGTTCTATCCAACAAACATTCAGTAGGTTTGATGAAAATTATATGCTCTTAATGGGATTTCAACCCAGGCCCTCGGGGGGGGAGAGACAAGTACTCTATCCAATACACCTTTCCTGACCCCTTATTAAGTAACCACTTAAACAAAGTCTATACCGTCAAAAATCCTGGATTTATAAAATCCGGTTTTGTGAAAATACTCGGCCACAGCACGGAATGCGTTTAAATACTTACCTACATGGGAAGACACTCCTCCAATTTCATCCTTTTCCCATCGAGTTACCTTTTCAATTTATCGATTTTTTGTCGATTCCTCTTTCCCTGATTGGTAATCCAACACCCTCTACCGCGGCATTGAGGGAAGGGCCATAATGCAGATTAAGAGCGCTGTTGCACCTGCAGTCCATCTCATCCTTTCCCAACCCAGGAGAGCCGGGAATACTATTTCACACTTCGACGTTAAGCGCGGACGCCCACTCGCCAATCGAGGATCATCAATTGGTGTTGCTCCTTCCCAAGATGGATGCGACCCTCGAATCTCCGGACGGAATCCTCAAAAACAGGTCCCGGGACCCGTTCCAAAACAACAGCCGTAACTCAGCTTGTTTTCAACAACGTCGAGTAACGAGGTTGTTTGTTCCAGTGCGCATATCTTCCGTCGCTTTTCTCGATTTGGTTCCAGCATGAAACATTCGACGAGCCGATGGAAGAGTCGTCCTCACGAATCTAACGCCCGAATAAATTGTTGATTTTACGTACACGCGCAAAATACTGCGCGCGACATTAGTGACGTGTCATTGAATATGTAAAATCGTAAAATTATACTTAGGTATCCTAAAATGTTACTTGATTTTTTGTAAAATATTGTGGAGTATGTATTTTAGCGCGCTTATGTTCCACGAAAATATTTAGTGAAATAGTGAGCGGTGATTTAAAATTTTGAGTGTAAATTCAGATACAAATTTTCTTGGTAATTCGAATCCTATCAGTACATATTTAGCTCATATACGACGAGTTACACATTTTTAATACCGCCGTCTAACTGATATCGATTCCATTTCCGACATGGTACCTATTAGTGAAAATGCTAGATCCTGAATAGGTATATTTTTTTTACCTTCCTCTCCGCGAGCTATCATAGCGATCAGAATTAATCATACAAACTAGCAGCCCTGTTCCGTAAGACACGAATGTATTGTGACCGCTAAATGATCGTAAGGTGCATAGAGATTAAATGGCAGAAGGGACAGTTTTACCTCAATCTCGCCCCAAAAAATATATTTTATCATTATTATTATATGCCAGTCTAGTTAGTTGTATATGTATGAAAATATTTCAATTCTAGAATGACAATGTTCCTTCTATGTGTAATTTTACAAGCATAGAAGTGTGAATACAATTATTGAGTATTCATCAATTAATTTATTAATCCATATATACTAATCCTTTACTTTCATTAAACGTTTTGCAAGTATGGTGATGTTTTTACCCCTGCCGCTCAATCTTGGAAACGCTTTCAGAGTACTCAAAGAATGTAGATGGATGCGCACCATGTCTAAGCATAGGCTATAGCTCGCTAGCGGCCCCTGGGGAACAATTGAGGCTCCGCGTTGGTGACGCCTGACTGAGGAATCCCCAATTTCGAGATCGTGGCTGATTCTGGCCCACATGGGGCACTCCTGTCTGAGATTCCGATTGCATCACCTACCTACCGCAAATTTATGAATGGTCCGCAAACCCTGTGATTCACGGGGGACGTCAATTGGAGGCAATAAAGGGGATACGTGACTATGACGTCAGGCGCCGAACGGAGAAAGAAAACTAATGTTAATGACGGTCAAGACTTTAGACCTGGACATGGTCATGGTCGTCTGCAACATAGTTTGCCTATCAAAATAGGTCTAGAATTACAAGTAAAGCACCCAGGAAATGAGAATTTATAGAAATAATTGAGAACAACACATTCTGAATACAAAGGCCGACCAAGCTGGTGTGGTGACTGGAGAGCTGACTTCCCATCTTGACGGCTTGGGTTCAGATCGCTGGAGTGGCTTTGAATACATCGTTTGTCAAACGGAGTGTAAAACTATAGATTCAATGCAACCTTCATCTACATCTACACGATACCCTGCAAGCCACCGCGAGGGTGTGTGGCAGGGGTTGAAGATCACCAAGCATGCACTAATAACATGCAAACTAGCAACTATACTGTCTCATGCAACTTGATTGTTAGTATCTATAGTATTTAAGTGGTTAATACATGCATCATGCACTACAGAATACTCTAAAATATTTCCCCTACCTATCCCTTTGCTATGCTGCCTATTCTGTTCTCTTATAAGACCTTAATCCCTTATCACCTTCCTCTAGAGGTGAGCGAATGCCAGCGATGGGTATTCCTCTTTTCTTCCAACTTCCCTAAAATGTATCTTATCAACTCTAGAATCGATATGATTTATATAAAAATTATATAAACACCCGTAGAATTAAGTAGATGACTCGTCATGCATGACAATATTAATGTCTGAATTGAAAGAGAATTTTTATAATTGTTATCAATTAGAGGAAATTTCATAGATTGAATAGAATAGAATTGCGTATGTTATGCCTCCAGCATTTTTTTCCCTTGTTTCCTAGCGCAAGCTTATCGTGCACCAACGTATTAGAATTCTCGAATCTCGGAAATATCAAGGTTATTACAACACACCGAGATAAATCGAAAGGCAGCAGCCAAGATTTGGTGAGTTTGTGATCTGGAGGGAGGAACACAAGGATTTTTTTAGTGAAATGAAATAATAATGGGTTTAAACCGCACTTGAGAGGGATATGATTGGAAAAAAACTTCAAATGCGTTCAAAGGGGGTGGAATTGATTTACTTACTCTGATCCGTATGCGTCGAGCACAAATCAAATGTACGTGCCCTTTCTATCCTCGTACCATCGGCGTATCTCTTACTATCTTCTTTGAATATACCTTTTTTATAAAACTACGGGGGAACGTAAAGTTTTGCTTCCATTATTATTGTAATAATATCCCCGGATTCCGGGCCGGTAATGAATTTGCATTAGATTTACTTCAGGTCATCATTCCAAGGGCTTCCAGGAAGTCCGACCAGCCGTGAAATGTGCAAATGTCCCGCAGCCCGCTGATTCACGGGAAGACGTCATCCGGGTGCGGGCGATCTTGGCACCCGGGCGTCGCCTAGGGACGCGGACCGGGCGTCGATCTGATACGCTGCGGCGGTGATGCATTGTCGCTGTCGCCTCCTCTCTCTCTCTCTCCCTTCTGGGGAAGCATGTGGTCAGCGACCATTCAATTCCATGGAAAGCCGCAAGGGTGATGTGCAAGTATTGAGGCTCGTCATCTGTTCGGTGTTACCACAATCCCCCCGGGGAGAAAAGGTAGGGGGGTGTGGGGTTGGAATGGTCCTATCCCAGAACCCCTCCCTTATTCGGTCTCTTTTGCGCATCTAGATCACCCTCCGACACTCAGACGTCTCGTCCTCCATCTTATCTCTCTCGTGGCGATCAAAACGCTCCCTGCCCCCTCACCATCCCTCACAACTACGCCGTTTGCGTAAATGCATAGTAGATGCCCCCTTACCCTCCCTCTGACCCTATCCCCCTCTCCCCGCCCCCCATTCTTGTTGCGAGGGTACACGACTCGGGGTGCGTCATACCCCCACTGCCACTTCATCGTTCCTCTCTCATCATTTCTCACCCATTCCTTCTCCGACACCCTTCTTTTGTTTTTGTCTCCCCCTGTTCGTCCCATCCGCTCTACACTACTCGCCCACCCGCAAGCCGTCAAGAGAGGATCTTTTCCTCGCTGATGCATTTGATTTGCTTGAACAAGCGGCTAATATGTTGGTGAACCTCGGAACGAATGGAACCGAAGGTGCTGTGTACAACGACGGAGTCTTCGAACGCAGTAATGTTTGTTGGATAGACTGTGAGGAAACTCGGGAGGATTTAGGAATCATTAAAAAAATTTTTGCCTGCCATAATGAGCTGACATGGAAATCTAAAAGGAGAAATGTGGTTAAATGTCGTCTAGATCATCGCTGTTAGGTTTAAGTTTAAGATGCGATATAACCTAACCCGTTAAAGTACCCATAAACCGCATTTAACTACGGCGAAATTTCTAGAAACTCTCCAGAGTATCATGCTAACTACAATTTATTAGATGCCTTTTTTGGATCGGTAGACAGTTTTTTGGGGAAACAAAGAAGCCCTAACATAGGCATTCTACTCTTAAGAAAGGGCCCCTTGGGATCCAATGTTTGACATCTCATCAAACTACCAGAATAGTGTACTTAAAGCGTTCTCTCAGCAATTAAGTGGGGCTCGAAGCTCCGCTTAAGGATCTCCGTCAGGACTCGAACCCAAGTTCTTGGGGTGGTACCAATAGTACTTAAGTCATCTCATTAGCATCGTCCTTTATATCGCAAGGATTTAGCGAGAGTTGAGGAAGAACAGAAGAAGGCATGACATGACTACCATGTTCTGTCATTTATTTTCCCCCACATTACCCCAATAAATGTGGTTTATTTATTTAAATGTGGTACCTGATATCACTTGGACCTCATAAGATAAATATAACATAAAGTATTACGTCTGATCAAATATTTGATATCAACGTGTGCAGTTGGAGAACATTTAAAGCCTTCTACTACCAATACTTAAATTCCGCTATCTATTTTATAAGGAGATTTACTCACGCCTTTAAAATACTGACTATATTGGTTCTGGAATGTTGGCTGAACCCCACTATATCCACTCTTCATGCATTCCCTATCTTTATCTCGCACCACTCTCAATCACTTGCTAGAAATAGGCGTGCTCCAGGCCTTCTTTAATGTTCAGTTTGAAAAAACATCACGGACTCCGATGTTTTTAATATTCTGTACGAAGCGCATCATGTCTTATGAAAATATGTTTGTTTTGTGCAGTGAAAGTCAATTTTGTTTGTCTGGCACGTCGTGAATATAAGAAAAAATTAGCCGGGGCTTTTTAATGATTTATTTTATGCATGCATATACTCACCGATTGACAAGTTCTGTTATAAAATCAGGTATAAATATTATTTGTGCAAGATAGAACTGCTGTTTTCAAACCTTTGTTAAAGTTAGTCTAAGCCCCAGTTTTACCTTCTTTCCTGTATTCCTCACGTGGTTGGAACTTTACTGCCAGCTTCCCTTGGAAACCACGGTAAGCATTTGGTAAGAAAGTGCGAGTTGGAATGAGGGTGCTGTCCATATATTGCGTAACGCTAAAAGAGGTAGGAAGGGGTTGGGCCTACTACTAAGATGCGTTATGAAAAGAGAGGTGGGTAGTCCAGCTTTTGATACGCTGGAAGGAGATACATTATGTGCTCGTTCTTTGCTCAAATGATAATGATCATTGAAATACAAATAATTGTTAAATAATAAAACTAGAAAATAAATAAGGTGTTTTAAAAACATATTTGTTTTGTCACTCTCAGAGAGGGCTGGTTAAATTTTGTTGTATCCTAATAAATTTCACTCGTTATTTAAGGTGAAAAGAGTCTCGCAGGAATTCCATTCTGCTTCTTGAGGTCAGAATAACAAAATAACGTTTTTTACTACCTTTGTGTATGCTGATGAGATGACAAATGCATCGTATCTACTCATATGAGATATATGAAACAACTGATGAAGGAAGTAAAAGAGAAGATATACGTAAATATGAAGAGATTAGCCGATAGAATAAATCAGTGGAGAGCTGCGTCAAACGAATCTCAGGATGGCTGACTGATGATGAATGTATTCTGCTTCCTATTGTTCCATTGCGATTGGCCCTTTCTTCGACGATCTCTTTCATGGATATGGAATTTTGTACCTGTCCTCATGATTAAAATTCTTTGTTCACAATTACAAAATCTCAAATTTATGACAGAGTTTGTTGAATAAATGGGTAATTACGACCGGGCAACAATTGGAATGAGTGCGTATAAAAGCAGCGAAAACTGATTTTTATTCTTTATTTTACCTGAAGACGGCGAATGGAATTCCGGCGAAACTGTTGTTTTTTAAATATAAATAAAGTGGCGAAACCCGTCGTGATACAAAATTTAGTACATCAACACCGCGGAAATTTACGTTTGAACAAAGAGAGGATTTATTGCCAACTTTACTTTATTTAGGCGGGAGGGCTTATTAGAATGGCATGGAACGTTTTAGACGGAGTTGGGACCAGAAAGTGGAAAATCAGCGTTATATTATGTATGGATTTCTCCTGTCATCTCGCTCCCCGTGTGCGTTTTAAGGTCCAGTTGTGTCTCCCATCTCCGTTCACCAATCCTCGCTGCAATTCCTATGCTGCTGTTTCCGAGTGGCAAGCGGTCATCGCCTTTCCGCGCGGCGAATTGGACCCCTCGGGAATCGGTCAGGATTCGTGGCGTCCAGGTACCCTGCCTGCCCTCACCGTGTTTGCCGGACTGTTACCTTCGTCCCTCCTTCCAAGCTTCGCTCATCCCCCACCCCATAACCTCCTATTCCCTACCGCATCCCGAAAACCGCTTGGCAACCATCTCCCCTTCCCTCTCAAATCCCCTCGGCCACCCCTCGCCGGCCCTGCGCGTCTTTGAATGACCTCATGTGTACGCCGCTGCGCGCCTGCGCGAGTGTAAACGCGATGATTCAATCAAAGGCTCGGCAAATATTGGTACAGCGAGGGAGAGGGAGGGTGGTGAGGGAGTTTTATGGAGGGATTGGGGGGAAACGTTAGGTGGGCGAAAACTTCGCGGTGGTGCCGAACGGACGAAACGTGGAGAAGTCTGAAAATTAACGGTAACATTTTCAATCAAATTGCTAACGAACCCCTCGCGTCGATTTAAAAAAAATGCGAAGTTTCTTTGTTGTCAATCGATTGTAAATTCTAATTCTCGTGAAATTTTAATGGAGTTTGAAATTTTTACGGAAGACTTATTGGCGTACAATAGAGTAACATTTTGTATATTTGCGAAAATAATAATAGGCAATGAGATTAAAAATAAATTCATAGTATTATGCCTTCAAATGATAAAATGGTTTTATGGAAAGGAAGTGATTCTGTTCTTAAATACTAATGTTCTGATATTACTGATTTGTGAATAAAAAAACTTTGCTGTTTCTATTTTATTCACAAATCAGTAAGATGGATTTCTACAACGTAAAGGCCTCTACTATTAAGTGCATCAAGTTCTGATATTAGTTAGACAGAATTGTTTATAGAGTTTTTGGTCGTAGTATTTGTATGATTAACACCAATTTCAGCCAACGTTTCGCTTCTTTTATTTAGGCTTCCTCAGGGCTATTAAAATACATAATGTCAGTTTTACAAATCGAATTATATTAATATACTACGATATTAGATTTCTTTGCATACCTCTGGTGACAACATTTGAAAAACAAAAACGACAATGTTCTCCTTCTTAGAATCAAATTATTTCTTCAACACATTTTTTTTTAAAGACGAGCAACTAAGATTTAAATTAGAACATTAAAATACTTAAGCAAACAAATTTTTAACAAAAGTGAATTTTAAATGAATATTAGATTGTGTTCAATTAGATCTTTATGTTGTGGACGTAATGATATTATGATATATTTTGCTTAACTTCTGCATATCTATTCTTTTATTACATGCAGTAGGAGTTTTAATTATGGGAACCATCTCTTTAAAGAGCCTCTTTTGATGATTAGCTTTAAAATCAATGGATTTTGCGTCTTCAAAGCCAAGGTCCTTAAAGTATGAGGACCTTGGTCTAGAGCATGTTTTGCCAAGGCACAGGTTCCGGTAGTAGTTTTAATGGATGACATATGGCCATTAATTCTATTTTTTAAGCGTTGTGCAGTTTGTCCAATATAGATTTTGTTACATTCTTGGCAAGGTATTTTATTAAAAATGCTACTCTTGTAATACTTAGGAATTTGGATCTTTAATTTCGAATAAACTGTGCTATGTAGTATTTTTCTTGCTCGACATGTTATGCTGAAAGTAGTTCTTTTCAATTAGATTAAAATAAAAATTAAAAAGTAAAGGTGAATCATGATATTAATAAATAATCTCTATTTAAGTAATCTTTCGGCAAATAGTACGTGCTTACTGTACCGCATATTACGCTTACTGTATGTTTGGTGATAATTTACCCTAGCCAACAGATGGCCTGCAGGATAATTTTTGGGTGTGGACGTACAATCCGTGTTTCTTGCAAGTTCTACCTTAACGATCATTTATAATGAGACCCTCTAATTTTTGGCTTCTCTTCATACAATCTAAAATGCGTATTTTTTTAGTCCCTCAACCCTTACCTATCAAGATCAATTTACTCCGTTCATGTGCTTAAACTAAATTTTTCCGGCAACTTCCTTTTCTTCTCCATCATCAATGCCACTTTTCCGTCCTTTCTGCCTTAAGTAAAACAAGTCATGTTGCTTATGTTGCATGTTATTCTCAGATTTCGTCAAAAATAATCCAACTGTCGCTCGAGTAACCATGATTTCTTAATGAAAGAGGTTATTGATCATTCTAGGATAACGCGCAAGACATGTTTTTGTATGAATTTAGACATAATAAGATGTATTTACCACGCGAAACTTTATCAGTAGCCAACTCTGAAATGATGAAATCAGAGACGTTTTCGGATAGATAAAGCTAAAGAATCGAGGACTTAAAGAAATTAACGAATAGGGAACCCTATTGTAAACAATATAAAAATCAATATTGAATATTTCGTCAACTTTTTAGACACAATAGCTTTTTTATCACCACATTCATATGGCGGAGGTTTTCGAAAAGTGGATCAAAATAATACCAAGAATGCAGTACTTGAACAGGCTAGAGGAATTCGTAAAGTCTAGCCGCTACCTAGATTTAAAGAAAGTAACGGAAAAAAAGATCACTTGGTTGCAACGATAAAGCCGAGCCTTTTGTTAAAGAAGAAGAAACTTAAATATTTCGGTGTCCCTCATCCACCATACTCGACAACGGTGCAAAACAGGTTACACGTAACTAAACACATTCCATATTCATTTTATTTTTCTTCAGCATTTAAATTTAAGGACGCGGGACCGAAAAGTGCCGGCAACACACGCTGATGGTGGCTCGTATAGTATGTTTTTGCACATAATTCTTCCTTTTCCTCTATGAAGAGCTGGAATATTCGCACCGTTGATTGCCAATTAGAATATATGTGTTTTAAAATATGAGTGCAGATTAAGTACACGCTTCGTCCATAAGATAATTCATACATCATTTTTAATAAAGTTGCGGTGTGTAGGAAGTATTTTCATTTTCCCCTAATTACGACGGATTTATTAATGGAGTGTTTGAATTTTTTCGACTTTTCTATAAACTCACGTGCTGATAATAGTATACGCTAGAAATCTCTATGAGCTACTGTTGACCTAGATTCACATTTCTGTGAGGATAAACACTCAGATATTTCAGGTAAACCCTCACTGGAAGCGAGTAATGCGAGAATACGTTAAATTCATGGCAACGAGTAAAAATGAAAACTTTTAGTCTATTCCACACAACTTTTTAATAACCGGTCTAGGTTTCGACAAATTTTTGTCATTCTCAAGGTACCTTGTATCTGAGCAGCAGACATATATCCGCCAGGTCGTGGGGTGGAGGAAAAGGAAGGAGGGAGGGGGGGAGTGGGGATTGGGGAAATGAGGGTTAAGAAGGGAAGGGGGGAGGAGGTTAGATGAATGAGAAGGGGGTGGGAGTTGAGGGGGGGGGGAGGAGGAGGGGGGGAAGTGACCTTAGCTGAAAGTGAGTTGCATGAGTATGAATCAGCTAGGAAGGGTGATTTTAAGAAGGGGTGAGGGGGTAGGGAACCTATAGTCATTGCTTAATCGTTCTTTTTCCGGGCTATTCCCAATCTCAAATTGTTCCAAAAAGTTCAATTTCAGCCCTTTGTTACACATGTGTAAAATCTTGGGTTTAAAATCACTAAAATGGCCCATTTCACATAAATGCTTTGACAACTCAGATTTGTCGTCATGATTAAAAAACACTGTTTATGTTCCTTGATGTTAATAGAAACCTTTCCTCCAGTTTGACCAATGTTTATCTTGTCACAGTCTAAGCACTTTAGAATATACACATCACTCCTGTCCAACTCATCAGTTCGATCTTTTGAGTTAAACAAAAGTTTACCGATGGTCGTTGGATTGTAAACAGATAATCTCATAGTGTCTTTAGGAATTATATTACATAGCTTGTAGGTATGTTCTTTTATTTACAAACGGGATCACGCACCATCTCTTAGGTCTAGTAACGATAGCAGAAAGGTTTGTTAAAGTATTGATAGCGGTCTTTTTCTGTGCTCTGTCAAGGAGTTTTAAAATTATAGAATCGTCGAAATCATTTCGGTTAGCTAAAGGTTTGATGATGATAAGCTCTTTATTAAAATTATCTTTTGTCATGGGGATGTTGAGCATTCTAGAAATCGATGATCTAAAAGCTGAGACTTTTATCGTAAAGTGATGGCATGAGTCCCTAGGAATAGTGACGTCTGTGAAAGATGGTTTCCGAAAATCGCAAAGACATGTTTACCATCTTTTTTTTGAATGGTCAAGTCCAAGATATTTAATTTGCCACCCCCAATTTCGATGGTGAAATTAATGGCATCATGAAGGGAATTAAGGAATAGAGCGAAACTATTGAGCTGTCGATAGGTACCGATCCACGCACACAAAATGTCGTCAACGTAACGATACCAATAAACAACATTACTCAAAAGTGGGTGATTAGATTTAAAAAGACGACATTCTAAATCGTCCATAAACATGTCCGCTAAGATATGGGATAAAGGTTATTTAAAAGTTGTGTGGAATAGACTAATTTTTTTTATTTTTATTCGTTACCATGAATAGTACCTATAACTAAATTCCACAAAGTGACGCCTTCAGTTCTATCTGAAATGCGTAAAATGTTGGTTGCCTGGCAGAGTTAATACTCAAATTGTAATATCTGAATATTAATGATCTTCTTATCACTACGATTCGAAAAAAACATGGCGTAAAATTAATTTGCAGGTAACCTCAGACTTAGATAGTCAAGCTTTACTTTTTCACTTTGGCTATAAGTTTTGCGTTTTTATTAGATGAATCAAATTTGTGACAATAAGCATGTTTCCCACTCAGTAAATATAAAGATAAAGTTTCAGTTATGTAACTAACCATTTAAGTTATATTGAGAGAACACTGGCTTGGGAAGGGCCTTTGATATATCAGTAGTGCTAGCTCTTTGTTCCATTTGTTGATAATGTTTGGTTGTAAAAGCTCAGTGTGTCATAAACGTTAATCACTAAAATGTCTTCTTTTTTCGCTGCGTTTTTAGCTAATAATTTATATAGCATGTCCATTAACCATCGTGTGAGATGCTGTCGTAATCACAACTGTAGTGGCACGCGAAAGGAAAATTAATGCGTCTTGGTAACTGCAGAACGGCATTGAAACTAGTAGCCGTAGTATATCGTTTCGCGAGATGCCTTGAGTGGGGAACACAATCAACATTACTGAGCACGCATGACAAGTACGAAATGGGATACGATGCATCTATGGTATTGCCTGGGGCAAAACATCCGGGGAAAATGTTTGAAATATGCTCGGGGGAGTCTCAGCTTACTCGGGTGCAATAAATCCTTTTTCTATCCCATTCTATTATTCCGTTATCTTCGCCCGGGTCTCCTCCCCAGCAACTCGCTCGGTTTAGATTTCTCTTCCTCCTCCTTTCTTCCTTCCGTCCACGACCCCGCAGGTCTTCATGCACAACCTCTTCCTCCTCCTTCCACCGCCGTCAAATCTTCCCATCTCACCCCCGACGTACAGCGCACACATCTCCGGGAAATCTCCCCGCTTCTGCCACAGTGTTTGCATTTCCCCAAACGCTCTTAAGGGAGGGGAGAGATATGCGGCTGGGGTGGAGAGGCGGCGCAAGGAACAGGCCGTCCCATTCAGAGTTGAAATACGATTGACAAGATCAAAGTTCCTATCCTCCTTCTCCCCCCACCCCCTCCCCCATTCGCCCCCCTCTCCACCTCGTCGCTTTTCGGTGTCCAGTTTTGCCGAGCGTGCAAACCATTCGGTTTAAGTTTGCTTACACTTCTGGGGGCATCCCGGGGATGTGCGCTCATGCTTCTGTGTTGTGCATGTGGGGGAATTCCTTAATGAAAACTCTATCATCATCATCGTCGCCGTGCCCCTTTCCGATTTCTGCTTCCTCGGGCGCGAATGCCTCTGGAGCCCGTCTCGAGCCTGGGACGATCCTGTGGGGAGGGGATACTGCCAGACCCCCCCCTGTGTGGGGACCTCGCTTCGCAGGGCTTAGCTATCCTAAATTTTCTACATCGACGCTCGAGTAGCAGTAATAGTACTAGAATTCGTGTGCGGTTCCCGACGCAACGTTATCTACGTCTACGAAATACCCTACGAGCCACCGAGCGAGCGGTGTGTGGCAGAAGATGTCAGATCACCAAAAATGCACTACTTACTTGCAACTAATTGTAAGAACTACAATGTTACTACTCGATTGAGACGTGTTACATTTAAGATTCATGTCCAACTATATGGTTAGTATGAAATGATTATTGGTTCGGAAGGTTACATAAAGAAATATGAATATATTTATCTGTATTTCTTTGCATGATGGGTTATTAATGCTAAAGCATATTTCATGCACTACAGTAGCAATATTTCACCTACCTATCCCTTTGCTATCATGGTCTCTTATGGTACACCATAAAAAATGACATTTCAAATCTATCGGTACGACAATATATCTCTCAAATCATGTTCATCTGATCAAATATTATGAAATAATCTAATTAACATCTAATATTATCTTCTAATAGAACCTTCACGACATCCACTCTCAGACAACAGAGAAGATTCGACGCCCTCTATGAGAAACAGCACCCAGAGCCACCAAACTGCGACGCCAAGGTGATCTGCAATCTAGCGGGCATCCCCCTGAGCAACGCGGCAACCTCAGTCCTAGCCAAAGGACTTAATTTTGCCTTCTCACCAAGCCATATTCCACACGAAGAAATAATTACCGGCGTGGAAGTAGCTCTGCGTAAGCTGCCGTCAGATGAAGCGGAGGAGTTACGACAGGATGTGGCCAATGTTCTGAAGAATTCCAAACCGCCGCGAGCCAACCTACCAACGGACCAAAGACGGGCGCTGCGCCAGCTTAAATCCAATCCGGACATATTCATCTTGCCTGCAGACAAAGGGAATGCCACTGTCATCATCGGGAGGGAGGATTACAACTCCAAGATAAGACAGCTGCTGGAGGATCCGACCTACGGAATACTGAAGAGGGATCCATCAAACAAAATAGAACGGGAAGTAAGGGAACTCATCAAGCGCTCTTCCATTCCCGCCAAAGAGCAATTTGCCCTACTCCCTTCATCCTCTCGTTCTCCTCGCTTATACGGTCTTCCCAAGATACACAAGGAAGGCATTCCTCTCCGTCCCATCGTCAGCTCCATTGGTTCTCCGACCTACGCCTTGGCACGACACGTGGCCTACCATCTCCAACCATTCATAGGACAGACCGGAACCTGCGTCAAGAACTCGCAGCATTTCATCGAAATATTAAAACAACTGACGGTCAACGAGGACGACATCCTTGTCAGCTTCGATGTCATCTCCCTTTTCACGAAGGTCCCCATCAAAGAGTCAGTGGACATCATCAGGAAACTCACGGACTTCGGGCTTCCACGGGATTTCCCAAAACTAGCCGACTTCTGCCTAGGGAATAATTATTTTCTTTGGGGTGGACAATACTACGAGCAAAAGGATGGGGCAGCCATGGGAAGCCCTCTCTCACCGGTCGTGGCCAACCTTTTCATGGAACATTTTGAGGAAGATGCCTTAGCCTCCAGCAAATTAAGACCGACATGCTGGATAAGATATGTAGATGACACGTTTGTCATCTGGCCGCACGGGAGAGACACACTGGACGAGTTTGCATCTCACCTAAATAGCTTGCACCCGGCCATACAATTCACTATGGAAACGGAAGTCAACGGATCGCTAGCCTTCCTGGACGTCCTGGTGCAGAAGGACACTAACGGGTCCCTCCGACATTCAGTCTACCGCAAAGCTACCCATACCGACCGGTACCTTCACGCAGATTCCCACCACCACCCTCAACAGAAAGCGGCGCTCATAAAAACCTTGCTGCACAGAGCCAGATCGGTGTCCGACGACCTCTCCCTGAGGACCGAAGAAGAACACGTGAGGGCAGCGCTTCGACAGAATGGCTATTCTGATTCCTTCATCCGCCGCCATTCAAGAAGTTCGAAGACAGGGTCATCACAAGGCACGTCAGGAAGGGAGGACACGAAGCCAGTCGCTTACGTATCCATTCCGTATGTCTCCGGAACCACGGAAAGGATCTCTCGCGTACTTAATAAAGCGGGAATCGTGACGCGTCACCGGGCCCTTAAGAAAATGAGAAACATCTTTCCATCCGCCAAGGACCGCCTCGATCCACTCCACTATGAAGGCGTTTATAAAATCCCTTGTTCCTGTGGTAAATCATATATTGGACAGACTGGCCGCTCTGTGGCGTGCCGAATAAAGGAACATGAAAGGGCCCTGTCACATAGGGACACGGGTAAATCAGCCGTAGCGGAGCACGCCTTTTCCGAGGAGGGACACCAAATTTTAATTGAGAAGACGCGGGTGTTAGCCCAAGAAAGCTTTTATCACCAACGACTGATCCGCGAGGCCATAGAGATTGAGAAATGCCCCCTGAACTTCAACCGAGACGAGGGTATTCGACTAAGTCCGACTTGGAGAAGGCTCTTCCGGAGTAATGAAACGCCTGGATGGTTCCACAAGAAGAAAACAATGACACACCCGTTGGCACTGTGAGGGGGAAGGAAAGTTCACCGACCCCCCAAGGACAGGGCTAAGGGGCGGCCAACAACTTCTTACGTCATTCACCCCCTCCACTTCACAGTAAAGGGGGGAGGGATGGAGAGATATAAAAAAACATCAACTTCCCAATATACTTTTTATTATTGCCTGATGATGCGTCCTGCAATGGCCGCGAAAGCTTGCCCACTGACAACGCGTTATACGCAGCTGCACCCGAAAGCCTCTGACGACGATGGATTCCGCTGCGAAAACCTACGTTCCAAATCTAATATTATCTATCTATCATAAGATCTAATATTATGAAATCAGTTCCTAGGGAATTAAAGGAAACGTTAACGGTGTGTGTACAACATAGGTTTCGATGATAATGCTTCATATATGCTGTCTAGATCCTTGAGCTGTTGGTTGGTCAATAGGTACTTGATGGTTCTGTATTGAAACCTATTAATAATACTAAATATTCTGTATGGAAAATCAAAATTCTCTCTTTCATTACGTCGAAAAATTTGGTTTTAGGCGATCTAAAGGACGGGTTGTCGTAGAACGCCATGAGATCAGGTGATGTAAACAAACAAGGTGAGTTGTGGGATAGAGCCACTAGATTATTTTTGTGAAATCACTGATCTTTTTACGCGAGTATGCTGTAAGTGGCTGAGTAAATATTCCTTCGAAACTATAATATGTCTAATTTTTTCCCTACTCTTATCGAGAATTCAGAAAGTCCAGTCTTCTATCCGTCGTATAAAGGCCGCTTAACACGATACAATTTTTGTACAATTTCTTGTACAAACGCTTGTATAAACTGAACGAAATTATATGCTTCTCTGAATGAAATTAGAACAGGTTCTATTTTCCGTGCAGTCATTCAGACATTCGCGCAAGCGTTCACACAATTTGCCGCTTTACACGGTACAATTTCCTCATACAAGCGTTTGTACTAGAAATTGTACAAAAAATTGTGTCGTATCAAGCAACCTTAAGACGTGGTGCAAGCTGCACCTTTCGTGAAGAGCACACTTATGCCGACGCTAGGTTTATCTCGGGTCTTCCTCCATTCCCTGACAAATGCTTACCCTCACTCAATCACCCACCTATCCTAAATTACGCTAATGATCTCGCATGTCGATTTCCTCCCCCCGAATAACTAGTACTACTGCTACCTGACACTAATACGGTACTCAAGTCGTCCTTATCTCTGCAGGGACCTGAACTCAAAACCTCTTGGTTGCCAGCCTGTCGCGTTACTCATCTGGGAACTACGCCCGGCTCTTTGCTCAATACTAATATGTTAACGAAAATCAGGTAATGATTTGACGTTAATTGTCAGTTTTATAAATTATTAACCTCCTTGTCCTGCATATCCACATTCAGGGATACGTTTCTGCTAAATTTTCCTTTCTGCTGCATCGATGACTTCCGAGAGTGTCAATCATGTAATGTTGACTGTTAATATGATTATCTTCAGTTGTCATTATGCCGTTACTGATGGTAACCATTTCTTTAGTTCCAGTCTAAATCGTAGGCTGTATTTATTTGGTTAAATGAATGAATGAAGTTTACTCTCACTATGTCAATTTTGAGGCGGTTGAACGCTTTGTTGTACAATTTTGTAATCGGTTGTTTTTTGGCAAGTCTTGCTTTTGGAGTGAAGTGTCCCTATGCATTTCATACCGAAGTAAACAAAAATATTTTCTGATATTATCAGTATCTTGAAATAACAGTGATGACCCGACTAACGGAGTTAACTCCTTCTGGAGTCGCAATCCTCAGTTGGGACGTGATTTCCCATAGGTTTCCGGATAAACACTTTAATTTGTCCTGCATGCAGCCCACTATTTGATGATAAGTGTTATTAAAACTTAAAAAAGGCAAAAACTCGCCAAAGTCTGGTATGAACATCTACCAAATTGGATGAAAAGGAGAATGGAAACTACATTGATTAACTAGCACAACCGTTCTAAACAATATTCTTTATTTCATGCTATTAAGCTTAAAACATGTGCGCGTCGTTTTTATTATCCTACCCCCAAATAATCGAAGTCAAATCTTTAGTAAACATGTTCATCCTTTGAAACATTCGTTAGAATAATTCTTATTCGTTAACTAACACAAAAAAAAGAGAATATACCTTCGTCAGCAGAATAATTTGTTCATCGGTTGACTCGCTAGATGAAGTATCTCTATATCATCTACTAGTTTCATCCAGCTTCTAAGACTTTTGTTTGTTACGACTCAGTACTTCTAGACTCCAGTGCTTGGTGTCCAACAAGTAGCCACGAGTGCGTGTGGTATGGGGTAAATAATCGAAATACCACATATAAATGCCTCATCAGATAAATCTTTGTGGGAAATTGTGCACCATGCCTTGTACCTGACACGTGCAAGTAAATGATTAGTATATCTTGGATGCAGCTCGTCAGCAGCCACACATAGGACCCAGTAATCAACAAAAATTCCCCGCAGCACCAGTTTCCCACCCCCCTTCCACCTCTTCCATTTCATATAAATTCAGACCAACATCGCCAGCGGGTATTCATTCCCTTTAAGGAAGTGACCAGCATATGGGGTAACGAAACGTCGGACTGTCACCAGATCTCTCGCGGAAAGATCCCGAATATTTTTTCTGCTTCAATTATTTTGCCTAATGATTAGTATCATCGTCATCATCTGTAGTTTTCATGTCTATCCACGCACTTAAAGACGCTTCAGATCTGGAGGTACAGTAGGCGGATGGTAATGGAAAGCTAAGGAGGAGGAAGGGTGGAGTGGAACCCAGCATCGACATCGGCCTGCTCTTGACGAAAGGCGCACTATGGGGTACAGAGGTAGCGCTCACTTTCAAAATCGTAGAACTTTTGAATGAATTGAGATACTAACATAAAGTTTTTTTTACTTGAAAGCTAAAGCCCTAAGAAATAGAGGAAAAATATGTATCACATGAAAAATAACAATAAAAGTCTGCAGAAAGTGTGCGAATGCCGTAATTTTTTCCAATTATTTTTATAGACTAAAATTAATCGGCGAAAAATAAATGTAAAAATAAAATTTAACAAAAAATTATTTATTATTTCGACTTGGTTTAATCTTATTATGAATGAGTGTGAGAAAAATAGTAGATAATATATATTTCTGTTTTTAAACATTTATTTTTCGCCGATTTATTTTAGTCTATAAAAATAATTGGAAAAAATTCCGGCATTAGCACACTTTACCCAGACTTTTATTGTTATTTTTCATTTGATACATTATTTTCCTCTATTCCTTAGGGTTTTAGCTTACAAGTAAAAAAACATTCATGCTAATATCTTAATTCATTCAAAATTTCTACGATTTTGAAAGTGAGCGCTACCTCTGTACCCCATAGTGAGGCGCCAAGGGGACCACGGCTTAACGTCCCATCTGGCAGACGGAGTGCTGAACCCGAAGTGCTCTCCACACAGCATTTGAGTAAGAGCCGGTTCTCTAATTAAAAAAATATTCCACTGCCAAGATTCGAACGTGGACCTTCGGGGTGTGATCCAGTACTCAGATGATTAAGATTGATGAATGCTATGAGTGTAACTAGTCATTTAGTTGGATCAAGTGTTAGTAATATTTTGAAAAAAAAGTACCTGCTGTACATGTCTTTCGTCGAAGTCAAATGTTATGCCAGTAGAAAGCTGTTTACAATCACCTTCAAGCTCCTTATCAACCTAGTCGATATAAAATATGTATCGAGAGTGGCTTCGATGCATCGTCACATCGTCTGGTCTTCTCTGTAGCTTTCCCCACGCTTACCCCACGGGTTATTTCAGCCTCTGCTTCTTTTGGAGGGGTTGGATACGGTCGATTAAACTTTAGCTGGTCGAGTTTTGCGGGATCCGTTCCTGTCCGTGCTCAAAGGCCGTTGTTGATGCGCTCCTGCCCATCCCTCCGCTGTTATTGTTCCATAAAATATTTTTATCCAGATGAACTCCGCTTCAAAATATAAGCACGGTTCATTAATTTAAGCCAGACTCGAGCCGCATGGAAGGCTTCCCGAAACGCACACTATTTCGCGGGAAATGTGATTGCCTGTATCGAAACTAATTTGGTTTATCGTCGTCTTTGTTATTTTCATTCCAGCACACCGCATAAGCTGGCTTTGACCATGGAGCGACCTCGTAAAATGACCCTAGTACTGCGTTTTCCATCGGTAAAATTAATTATTCGTTTAAAAATGTGTGTCAGTAGGGAATGGTCATTAAATCATCCTCTGAAAAATATATTTGTATTATCATTCCGACGTCGCTAACATTTTATTCTTTTTTTAACGTCAAAGGTGCTTTGAATGTGAACTCAAAAGTCTCTTCTAATTATAGTTTTTAATATAAAATTTCTCGGGATTGTAGATTTTGAGTATACCTACAGGCCATTTTCCTCGTAGTGTCTATTGATTTAAATATGGATTTATTTTCGTGAAATACATTGTCAATGTTTATTTTTTTTTCATTTTTTGTTATTGAACACATATTAATATTGAAATCTGTTGATTCTGCTGATATTGCGTGGTATTCGAACATATCAGAAAGAAGACAAAATTTGCAATGTACCACATAAAAACTTTATTCCGACCCGGGTTTCGTTACCACATAAAAGTTTTATGTGGTAAATTGCAAATTTTGTCTTCTTTCTGACTTATTAATATTGGTTGATCATTTGATGAACCTTTATTTACCGCCATCAGACAAGTATACGTGGCGCCACGGAAAGTTGGATTCTTATGTCCTCTTTCATTATTCATATTATTGTCAAAGCTAAATTCATACCATATATATTCCCAAAGGTTTTCTCATCTCTACGTAATCCAAGCAACCTCTCATCTCATTATTCTCGTCTTGCGTTTCCATAAGACTCAGAAATAAAATCGCAACGATCATAGCAGAAATTGCTTTCAGTGACAATCAACATTCTTTGTTTCATCCAACCATTTTTTGAGACAAGTGACAGCCTCTTTATTCAGTTTAATTTATGATATATTTCTTGTATAAAATATTTTGCTTAAGAAAGTACGCACCACATGAAACTATCCGTAGGAAATCACTGTAAAATGGAAAAAAATTGAACTACTAGTTTTCAATTACGTAATTTCTGATGAAGTAGAATCTCTGACTTCATTTTTGATTGGCATTCAGGCATGATCTCATATGAAAACATTTATTTCGCACTAAAATATGAGCTGCTGCTGATTCCTTGGTTGAAAGCGTGCGTCAAAAATTTATTGAGTTTCAAGGTCTTGTAATGACAGGGAATGCCAGAGAAATTATCAAAAGACTCGGTAGTGTGGGACGTGGGTTTGACTGAATTCATTGGCCTTGAATTTCCAGGAGCCTTTAAGATTTTATTCTTGGATATAATCGGCAACCTTAAATGAGCAAGCACTTAGGAAATCTGCAATATTTTATCGGCTGATGGAAATGCTGGGGATGGTTCTCCGCATTTCATATATAAGCTGTTGAGGCCAGGACTCGCTTCCCTAGGGATGGAATCCTATTATTTGCCGACTACTCATGGACTCCCGACTCATCCAATTCCCATTCGAGCCACCCGTGCATCCGTCCGTGGGAGTATAACCTCTTCTTCCCCGTCCCGGAAATCCTGCGCTGGCTAATTCTCGAAATACTGAACCAGGCAACGTCTCTCCTTACGGGTCGGTTTTCCTGCAATCCGCACCGCTGATCTAGATGGATCCGCTCAAAGTAAACTTGCGTGGCATGTGATGGCCGGTGCTAGTTATTTTAGTGGTGTTTGAAACGGTTAAATTACGGCATTCGAGAAGCCCTCCTCTTCCACTTCTTTGTTAATGTGTTTTACCGCCGTTATTACCGACTTGCTTACTTATCTTTTCAAGTGCGCCGCATAAATCAACAAGGGTTAATTTAAAAATTTCCCATCTTCCCCAAACACGGAATGGGTTTATAGAGGGTTGGGTGGATGAAGGGATGGTTTCTCTCCGTACACCCTACCAGGAGGAGGGTGAACCCTGAGCCAAAGCTCCCACCAACCATCCTCCCCCATTCCCCGACTTTACTCCCTATTCCACCCCCTCCCCCCAGGATCCATTTTACCCTCTTCATTTCATCTCCCGCTCACCCTCCCCCTCCCCTTCTCTCCTTCCCTTTCCAACCCTCCTCATATCCGAAAACCCCCGTCGCATACCCTCTTAAGGGTTCCCCCACACCCTCTCCTGTCTTGTTCCCTTCTCCGTCCTGCCAACCTCACTTCCTCCCCCAATGCACCCTCCGAGCACTATCTGTCTCGCGCTCAAATGCAACCATCTTTTATCGCCCTTACTCCTATCCTCCTCGTCCCTGTCTTTCCACTTCCTTCGCCCTGCCAACCACCCCACCCCAACGTGTCCCCCTCCCGCCTCCTTTATCCATCCCCCTCGTCCATTTATAAATTATTCTCGCGGTACTACGGAGCCGCGAACGAAGATGTACTTAATCTTGGTTCTTCTCCCTCCCCCCTCTCCCTTTGCCAAAAATTTTCTACCGAATTTCCCTTGCGTCAACCCATGACATGAGTTTGAAGCCGTGAAAAAAAATATACATGTACCCATCCTAACATTGGGGAGAATTCATCAAAAAAATACTCTTCTTCGGTAACAGCATCATCTCTTCTTCACTCTGCACTCAGCACTCTGATCAGTGACTTTCGCTGTTCAGTGTATTCTCAGCAATCCATCTGAAATACAAAATTATAATTAATAAACTCAGCAATAAGTGCCTACCCTTTATTTGAGAACACTTAATTAGTTATTATTCAAAAAGTGAAACTGGATAGTTTTTATAACTACTCTGCTATGTGGAATTTGCAGAGATGTATTATATTCCAGATGATTTTTCTCTTACCAAGGATATTTCTACATTCAATGGACAGTAGATGATAGACTTGACTTTACAGCCTATACGCCAAGTATCATTGCGTAATGTGGAATAATTAATGTTTCTTTAGAGACGACACTTACAATAGCATTTACAATTAGATGGATGAAATGAATACTTTACTAAGTTTTGAAGAATCCAGTAAATGTTGAAAATAAAAATAGTTGGGAAAACAGGGAATATATATTACGAATTCACCCATATTGTTGCTCTATTTCATTCGAGATTATTTTCTGGTCTCCCTTCGCAGCTGATTTCACTTTACGTAGGAATTACATTGTCTCATATAAAGTTATTATTAACAGTAAACTCTCTATGTAGGTATTTGTTGAAAATGAATCATATACATTAGAAACAATAGCGGTCTAAATTGGTTAAGATGATGCGCATGTCATACTTGTTAATGTGCCGATATTTGACGAAACTGAGTTCTCTCCCTGGGAAAAGTAAAGGTAAACACGATTAGAAGTGCGAATCTGTGAAGAAGTTCCTTAGTAGTTTGGTGCTCACAGAGGAAAAAAAAAGTGTCGGGAGCTCACTCACTTTCTCGAGGAAAATTTAGACTTCTTTTCGAGGTGGCAAATTTTAATTTCCCGTTGAAAACATTTTTTCTTCTCTCGGAGCATCTTATGGAATGATAATCCTTGGCTCATACAGGAGCTTTTTCGAAATGGAACGATGATGTCAGAGTAATATTTCCTTAGATACAGTACATTCGCAGTAAACAGATTTATGGCGTTAGCAACAATAGTATAGTAATAAGAGTGTGGCACCTCACCTCCTGGTAAGGATACATAAGGCGGCCAAAACCTCCGGAACGACACTCATCTGCCCTGATGACGGTGCACGAGTCGAGCACCGAAACATCGGCCATGGACCAACTAACCCGGTGGAGAACCCGAGAGGAATTTCTACAATAGTATAGTAGCTCTATCCCACAACCCAAGGAGTTTAGAATGAAGTCGAGGAGGCATTGGCACTCTAACCTATGGGTGACAATGAAGCCAGAATGGGGATGCTTGGCTCCGCCTACTCCGTTCAGAATATTGTTTCACAAGGTCTCTTATGGGTACTGCATGTGTATTTAAACAATTGACAATGAAATAGTAGCCTAATTTCGTTGCAGCAGAATCATGTTATCTTTCTTACACTATTTAAGGGGATATTAATGCATTTAATTACCTCAGAAGTTAATTTTATTACTAAAACTGGTTTGAAGTTCACAAATAAAAATGCATAATTGGCGCCTAGTTGCTTTTTTGCGCACTTTCCCCTGTTTATTTAACGAATTTTAAAAATGCATTTCTTTATTTGTCTTTCTATACCTTAAGTTTCACTACGAGTGAAACCAACGTCATCCGTACGAGAATCGCGAGTAACAAGCTTGTGCCTCTGTGCCCTCTGTACCTACCAAGATGGTCGCTGGATTCTCAAATGCGCTGCGAGGCCTCCTCCAGTACATTCTAACCTCCTTGGTCGTAACGCCAGTCGCAACCCACGTTTTACGTCATCTCGTCCATTAGCTCAATGTGTTGAATACCGTCATCTAATCTTTTTGGCTTGCCTTTTGTTTTCAATGTATATAATAATAATAATTTTATTCCTCATATAAATAAATACATTGAATAAACATTAATAGTAGTTCATTTAATCGAGAATATAGGTACCCCTTAGGGCGTGCGCCAAAAACCAAATAGGTGCCAATTATGCTTTTTTATTAGTGAACTTCAAACCAGTTATAGTAATAAATTCAACTCCTGATGTAATTAAATGCATTAATATCCCCTTAAATATTGAGCGTTGATAGACGAGATTTTGAAATTAGCCATCCTCAACATTGAGAGGATGAAAATTCATACTGAGAATGAATCCAACTCTTTGCAGGCCAAGCGCAGGTTCGACTGAAGCCGTAATGTCACACTGTCTACATTGTCGAGGCTTGGCATTGTGAACTCGCGCCTGAATAAGACCCGCTTGGTGAGTTTCTTAAGGATTTCTGGAACTCATTGTCATGATTGTTTCAGGATACGTGTACCACATGAGCTTTGTCTTCCGGAGCGATCAAATTATGCACGCTCACTCGTCTCGTCTTCTCCTCGGCATTCTCACGGGCTCCATTAATTTTTTAAGACTCTCCCTACCACTCAAGTCTCTTTCCTCGCCATTATCTTTCTGAGCGTGGGAGTTTGATTCCTTCGGAGTGCACCGTGCTCCCAAATACTATTAAAATCAATCTTTTGATCCTCCCCGGATTTTCTCTGAAGTTATTCTTGGCTACCGCCCTCATCCCGTGCTTCTTCCTCAAGATCTCTCCTCATCCCCGTCGTGAAGTTTCAGCGCGGCGAACTAGTTACTATCTGAATGTGACCCTCTTGGCTAACGAAGCTTTTAGCAGCAGCGCAGCCAGAAAATTTTAATGGGGAGGGGTTGGAACTGGATGCTAGTAAGGGGGGATGGGAGAGCAGTCAATTGATTTGCAGCCGCACCGCCTCTCACCCCATTCTATTCCTCATCCTCCTACGTACCCCCCTCGATGAACACTGTTCCCGGGTCTCATTATTCCGCTTATTTCCATAAAAAGGCAACATAATAGCGCCGCCGTCATTATCCGACCCTACGCCTCCATTGTCTGTTCCTCGGGGGTGCCAAACGCCCGAACGCGTCGGCGTGCGATCACCGAGGACTCCCCCCTACAGATCCTGCTACGCCCCTCTCTTGCAATCCCCACCCACCATTGCGAGAGCGACCCCATGTGGGCGTTGCTAGTGTCTCCATGTTTATCTACCACCCCCTCCCCTCCCCCCCGCCTCCGCCCACCTTTGACAATAATATCTATTCTATACGTTGTGGGCATGCATCTTTTACAACGCTCCAGGTTGTATTTCGGAAGAGGACGGTTGAAATTTAGGTTGCTTACATTGTATTTCAGATTAGTAATTTTTGCATAAGGAGTTTCGATCAAAATTCAGGCGAGTAACTTCAATTTGAATAATTGAAGTTACTTGGAAATAAATGAATTCCTTTAATAGGAATTGAAGCATGGCATCTTATCTTAGACATGGCTCTAAACTTTGACAAAGCGCAATGAGCTAGTTCCGTATAAGTATAACAACACTGCCGCTATGAACGGCAATCGATTACGCTGAAAATTGCTGGAGGAAGGAGTGTTTGCGTCATTTACATTGGAACAATATGGATCATAATAGCTCAAAAACTTGTTTCTGTACAGTCACCGAAAAAAAACGTCCTATTGGTTAAGAAAACCTTGGAAGCAACCATGCAGTGGCTCTGCGAGACAAAGGTTTGTGGAATTCCAGTTTCCAGCGATTTTAAAAGCCGCAATTCAATTCGGGTCGTCGCATTGAATTTAAATATGTTCGCATTGTATTTCACAGACCCGAGAACTACTTGTGAAACCGTAGCAAAGAGAGGTGTCATTTTAAAAAAACGTTCGGTTAAAATTCTTGGGAAGGATAAAATTAAAGAGGATGGATGAAAAGAACGTTTGTAACCACTTTATGTTCATACAAATGGAAATGAATTCAAATATTCCTGTGAAAATGACGGCGAGTGAATGCTGGCAAATGAAACGCAGCTGTCTGTGAGGAATTCCAAACTTCAAAGAAGTACTTACGAGGCTCACGCAGGTGGCAACAAATAGACCAAATGCCAATGCATATCTTGATTGAAAGGTACGGAATATTAGCCTATATTGCCGGCCTTTGAGACAAATTTATTCTTCTATGATATTCACAGATGGCAGCTTACGTAATAATCTCTTCTATTGAATCTATTATGCTTTTACCTTATACACTATATGCCCCCTAAGGAAAGTTTCCAAGCTTCACTTCATTACCAATAGTTATGGCTGCAGGCCTCTTGCTTTTATGCCTGCATCAAAATACTCCCAGGCCTCCATCATTTTCTCTGCGTTTGTCACGAAAGAAGTAAATTGTAGGAGTAGTTTTTCGTAAACTTTCGATTAAAAGAAGCTGATAAAAATAGCAGGAAGTTCTTAGCACGATTTAATGGCTTTGTAATGACTATAACTCTTTAAACGTTATAGTTATTTTGGCCACTGAAGTACGAAGGTACTTATAAATTGCAAATCAAGAGATCCTGGCTGGGCTGTTGATATATTCAGAAAAACTAAGAGAAAGTTATGGTAATATTGATGGATGATGTGCAGATTGGTGAGAAAATTATCAGTATTCTGTGGATTCGGAGTGAATCCTAATGAAATCCTTCCAAACAGTCCAATGCATGCACTAATAAAATTGAGAGGTATCTCGTTGTAATCCAAAAAATTAACAACAAATATCTGCCGGAAAAGTAAGGCATGACATGGAAATACGAAGGAATAAGGAGATTGGTGGATAACAAAGGTAAATCGAGCCTCAATAACGTACAGCGCCAGTGTTAACATATCAAATCTGATTACTACTTAATCATTTCCCGGAACAAAAATAATGAACACAAATAGGTAGTAACGAGCATTAATATAAGTTCCTTGGAATCATCTCGTTTCGGTCGGAAGAGAATTTTCATGATTATCAGTGGTCATTAATCCCAAGATTGGAATAAAACGACGTTTTGGAAGGCTGGTTTGGTGAAAGATCGGTTGGAAGTCAGTTTGATTTGATAGAGATTTGGAAGTTTAACAAGGCAATCTTTCTTGTTGATATAATTGTTTTCCTTCGTAATTATCTCTACTTGTTCCGTAAATCCCAAACAAGTTGTTCCTTTTCCTTTCCTACTAGTTTAGTTCCTACTATACTACTTTTTTGCATGCAACTTTTATCATAATGCCATTCTGGGTCCATCAGTGTTGTCTTGTATTCTTTTCTCAAATGTTCATAGAACTCTAAATAATTATTTACAAACTCCACGAAATATTTTTATCTGCTCTTTCCATGATGCTTCCGTAAACCGCAAAGTGTATCATTTCAATTTGTAGGTTTTCTCTAAGTTTCTCTGAGTTTATTCCATAACTATACTTACTCTAGATACTCGATCAAAAGAACGATTTATTTTCTTTGGCTATTATATTTCTCAACTCTTCTCAACGAAAACTCTTTCTCACCTCTTCACACTTAAGATATCCGAGTTCACCCTTTGGTCTGGGAAATATTTCTTCAATATATTTTTTAGTTTGATATCGCGTTTTTTCTTAGATTTCCTTCGGCCTTTGCCATGGAATATAAGCTTTGGGTGAATCCAGCATTCCATTTTTCTTCGCGGGTACTCAGTACTAATTATTACTCCGTGAGTATTCTTCCCTGTCTTCTTTCATCACTCACTCAGATTGAACACATGAAGCGATTATTAGAAGGTTGGGGTTTGTGTGTCATGTAGCATGTACATACATACCTATGGTAACTTCCTCATGTAGGTTGAGTATGTGGGATTGTGGAACAGTGTACAATATAGTATGAGGAGAGATAAAAGCAAACGTGGTGGGGAGAGGAATACGATGCCGATATGACGATAAGGTGTGATCATTCGTAACTCTTTGCTATAGTTTTTTTTAGCAGTAAAATGTATTATCTACATATCAAAAGCATTTCCTTTCATCTAAATCTACAGAGTGCCAAGCAAGCCTCCTCGATATTGTGCAACAGGGATGAATCATAACTAAGCATGCAGATATATTATAGATGCATAACATCAATATTTATTTAAGCAACGATTTATTCATTGAATCCACCGTTGCTTAAATCCAATTAAAACACATGGATTTGAGAGTGAATAAAATAGCCCAGCCCTTCGAGATTTGTATTATTAAACAATGTTTACGAAAAATATTTGTTGGCAATGATGGGAAGTAAGCAACTCCCCATATCCTTCAAACATCCTCGCACCAGCAGTCAGGGAGAAAATAATATCGAAAAGTCGTGGCATGAGTCAAAGGTAGCCAAAAACCTTCCCTGGCATGATCAACTTGTTTTTCTAAATGTAACACACTTTTCAGATTATTTGTCTCCGCTGAACAGGAATAAACCATGCGTGGCAATTTAATCTGCGGTAATACAACTTCGAATCAACACTAGATACGTAAAAGATGTGGTATTATATTCGGATTCCATATGTATCGATCATATGTACGCGGGTATTGTTTTAAAATTTATTGTGGTTTTTATTTAATCAGTCGCTGATGAATGATGGAAAAACTCATTTCTTCTCATGAGCGTTGAGCATTCATTTCAGCGCTTGAAACATTTAATTTCCAAAATTCATTGCCGTTATGGAATTTATTACCGTTTTGGGTCATATCTACATCGATATGATCCAGAAATGGGAAAGGAAGGCTTTTATATATTCGTTGTGTATGAACTCCTTTCATTCGAACTGCATTCCCTCTACCAATGTCAAAATACCTGTGGCCCATCCATTTCTAAAGTTTTTTTTTGTTTTTAATAAATGTTCGGGTTACCAACATAGTATACTCATGCATAAGGTTGCGTGATGAACTCTTCTTTCAGTAAACAACATCATACTACAACCTACCTGTTTAATGCGTAAACTGTTACAAATACCACCAAATGTATATTTCGTGGTATTTACCACGGTACCACACAATATATTTTGTGATATTTGTAACAGTTTACGCTATAAACAGGTTGACATGGAATACCACCAAGTGAACATGGGCAAAGTTTAATTTATATTATAACCGATATTACCGATCATGTATAGGACCTAAATTAATTCATTCTTACCGTATTTTTGTATGCTTACGTATTTTATCCGTCACGGGCTCGTATGTGCGTTTACGATTGTTGAGAAATTCACTGAGATGATAAAATATGCCAGTACATGATGGAGAAACAGGCACGACGCGCACAAGTACAATCTCGGAAAACAGCGTAGGTATAAAATGTGTGCATCTCCAGTGGCAGTCCTCCTTCCTCAGCGGACGGAAGAGACATTTCATCCACTTATGAAGGTGGTGCCTTTCGTCAAGATTTCCTAAAGCAATTTATGTGTATGCCGCGTCACCTGCAATGGGATTGAAGGAGGATGGATACTCTTCCATTGCAGTAACTCCATTCTCTTCCCATGTACCGCCTCTCCTCAAACGCTAAAATGACCTAAATTTTCGATTGGTTCCCGCAATAACGGCGTTTATAGTTGTAGTAGACTTGGGTTTTGAGGTGCTCCAACGAATATTGTTTTATCGCACCGTCTAAACAATGACATTAATCCTAAGATGAGCTCAACATCCATGCTCGAGGTATGTACGGTTTGAACCAACTAAACAATATTATGCAGCCCGCACAACTATGATCCGTCAATTATTTTAATATTTTAGATAACGAAAGTGGTAATCGACTCGTGACGTTCTTTTTAGTGGTTTGAATGAGAAGATATTGTGTACACAACAAGCATCAAAATCAGTTGTGAATACTAAAAAGGCATTTCTTTAATATACTATATTAAATAGATACAATAAATTGTTCTTGGCCATACAAGTTTTTCCGGCCCGCGTTGGTATGTCAAGTTCAACATCCGGCCTACAGGTATGAAAAGATTGCCCCCTGCGTTAAACTACACGTTAGCGTATCTCTATTTTTTGTTCTTGCTTGGGTGCCATCTTTCCTAGGGTCATTGATTGAAATTAGGGCCAACCTAATTTCAATCAATGATTGTTCAGCGAAAGCAGTTTTTCGCTGTATTATCGGTTTACGTATGGAAGAGATATCTTCAACCGGGATTTTTTGAAAAGTTGCAGCATTTTAGTTGAAATGGCCAAATTTGGTACTTCTAGCGCACAGGTTTATCTGCCTGCAAAGCAATTTGAATGGACCTTGATCCCTGCCTGCTTCCGTACACCCTTGAAATATGTGCTCCGCCCCGACGGGTGGGGGCGAGGAGGCGGCATTCAGACTAAGTTTTCTGCACCCTGCCCCCCGCCACCCCCCCCCTCTTTAAACCAGTCTGTCTCGTCGGCGCCCCCTCCCCTGCGTGTTACGCCCTCGCTGCACCAAGCGGTCTGCGCTCACGGATCGCGTGCGTTCGCTCGGGCGTGTGTGCGTTTGGTGGTGTCACCCGGGAGAGTGATGGCCGGGGAGATGAATGAGGAGGAGGAGAGGACCCTGTGGGGGGAGTGGGGGAGGGGGAAAGAGGGTTTTAAGCCTTTTCGGTCGAGAGCTTGTCTGAGAGCGGGAATGGATGAGTGCGGAGGAATAGGATGAGGGCTTGTCAGATTTCGTAGGTCGAGGGCCATTGGGATGTTGTGGGGGGAGATTGGAGAGGGTTCCTCTGAGGACTGGAGTGGACGGGATTGCGGGCCCCATATGAGGGGAGGGGAATATGGAGTGGTTCGGGAGGCGAACGTCAGGGCCTTTAGCGGAGAAGGAACGCGGAAGACATGATCCGTCTTGTGGCGTACGCGATTAAAACGAGGAATTTTCAATCTTGTCGGGAGGAAATGTTGAAAAAAAACGATGCTATCGAAACCGACGTCGGGTCAAGGCAGTGATATTCTTATATCTTCTCGTAGAGCCCATTGAAATTGCACGTCGAAAGATGCATCTGGGAGCAAGCAAGGAGACTGCATGTAGAGTAATGTAATGATTTCTTTCAAATCTCAGTAATATCAAGTGCACCATTATAAGAAATTGGAAAGCATTTTTATGCCACAAACTCTTGAATGTGGATAGAATAGAGATTCACAAGAATGGTGGTTCATACGCTCGACTTCGATTTGTTAGGGAATTTTTAGATGAATGACTCAAATCCCTTAGGAGTGTGTATTCATGGAGGAGTCTTGATTAGACCTCCATAAGTCTACCAATTCAGTGAAACTCAAGAGGTGGTCGTGAACTGGTGCTGATTCGCGAGGCATTGGCTGCCTGGGTGATGTAGATTTTGGGGATTTCTCCGCGAATACGTGGTTTCCTTCCAACGTTTCCCCTCCGCTGCTGGAGACCTCTACTTCATTACCCTGAAGAGGCCTCCAGCAGCGGAGGGGAAACGTTTGTAGACAACCACGTATTCGCAGAGAAATCCCCAAAAAAATAGCATCACTCAGAAGACATGGACCGCGAAAGTTTTAGCCAATTGCCGATTGGCTGCCTGGAGTAAATGATTTCCACCAAGTCATGCATGTTTCACTTCGTTACATAATGTAATCATCATCATCAATATTTCAATCCTAGGAATGGTTTACTTCAGCCCTCCATTCTGCCCTATTCACATAATGTAATAAGCATTATATAACTACGATAATAGATTTTTATAAATAAATACCCTAAGTATACAATCGTTCCTACCGGTTCGAGGAACTTAGAATATACATTAACCGTCCATCGCGGTAAAAGATCTTAAGTAGCATTGCGTTTATCTACGTGGTGTGCTTACTGGTAAGGTTTGTCGGATATAAAGAATGTGGACCTTACAAAGGGTATTCTTTATCTCCAGTATAGAGGGGTTTCATATAATAAACCCTGAAATCACTACATGTGGTCAAATTAGGTTTTTGTTAGCATTTACATTATCTTTTGCTGTTCAAACAATGCTTTTTTGCCATACTATTTCCCAACACAACACAACATTAGTCATTTTAACCTCTCCTAAGCCCAGCCAAAATAGCTATTGTCTCTTTTTTCCTTTCTTTTCTTCTCCTTCCCAGCATTTTACCTTATGTAACACCCTTCAGTAACCTATCACCCCTAATAATTGCTTCCCCTTGCTCCATCCGTCCTCTTCACCTACCTCAAATTTCCTCTGAATTCCTTACCACCTATGCCTACCTACTATATACCATGCCTAGAAGTTTATCATTTGGTGTTTTCTCGGTGTATATGTTGAAATATTCCCCTCTGGGTTGTTGTCTCCATTTCTATCGACGTTTCGAGGGTCGACTTAGCCATTGTCTTCAGTGTTTCTGAATTTGGAGGCAGGTTAGTGTCTCAATTTCTGTCGATTTTTCGATGTCCGATTCCGATCTTCTTCAGAATTTCTGAATCCAGAACCTCTGAAGACGACGGCCGAGTTGGCCTTCGAAAGATCGGTAGAAATAAATAAAATATCTGGTGGAGGACCCGATAAGAATTCTTTCAACTTCATCATTTGTTTACCTCTAGGTCGATCACTTAACGTTTTGCCATTCTCCCGTTTCGCAAAATTAATTTATCCTTAGGGACCAGATTGTGGTTCTAAATGAAATTTTGATCCACATGACCCCAACTTTTACGTGAAGGTATAATAATCTTTTCTGGAATTCTTTACTCAAGTCCCTGCCTGCTGTTTTACGTTCTTTTTCTATCGTCCGATGTGTGTCCCCCAATATTACTACCCTTACTCTCACCTCTACTCCCACCTTATTCTGAAATATTGTTAGATAAACTAAATTGCTCTGTCTCTTTCAGTTCATTCCCCTGACTATGCTTGGCGTTGATTTCTACCATGAAAATCTCAAAATATCTCATAATTGAGTCTACGTGATATGTCGATGCATTAAATGTTTCACGCTCCTTTTGTGTGCTGCAGGGGAACCATGCTTAAGTATGTTACTTGCGAATATGCGATAGGGTTGTTATGTTTCGTGTTGCGCTCTTGGAATTCACTTTGTTTCTTTTAGTTTCCTTTCAATACGAGAATCGATGCGCTATCGTGCCATGCAAATTACCGGAACGGTTTCCATTTTATGTATGGTAACGTCCATCCACTCAAAATTAGTCCATGCTTCAAAAAGCGTCATGAGAGACTTTGCGTGCGTATTTCATCCTACCTCCTTTTTATGTATAAAACCAATTGCATCCAATTATCAAGTTCGTTACAGCGATAAACATTTGTTTGCTGTAATTTTGTTGTTTGCCGTTCTATAATTAAGTTATTTTTGGAATTTGTGTTCCAAATGAACCGTCCATCCCCGTATTTTCCGACACATATGTACACACAATACCCTACAAATCACCACAAGAGTACGTGACAGAAGATTTAATAATACGTAAAAAATCCTTTTCTCTACCGGTTTGGTGAGGGAGGACAGGCGCTTGTGAAAATACACAACCACGCTCAAAAATAGAAAAAATCGGAAAAACAGCTCATAAATTTATATTTTATGCAACTTGGCAAGAAATATTTAAACATTTAAAATTTGAACGCTGAAATTGTGATGGCGCTTTGTAAGTGCCCTGAATGTATTTCTTAAAACCAGCCTTCTTTGTTCGTTCACAATTAATTCCGCTAAAAATCACTCACTGAAAATCTATTATTTTACTGCGATAGCTTCTGTTCATTCATTTTTCTTACGAGATGAATCATGATCACTTTATATGTATTACATAAATTATTCCCCCTTTTACCACTTTCGCTTCATTCTCTGGATTCCCATGATGCATTTCAGAATTATCCCTGCCCTCAGCTGTTTTCATCGTAGAATTCCAAGGCTGACTGACATTCTCCTTGTTGCCAAGCCCGACTATAGCCATAACTATAACCTCAAGATTTACTCCAGAGTACGCTGGGATTCAATCTGGCAGCTACACCAAAGCATCACTGTTAATCATCGTAAGTGAAAGACGCCATGACTTGGTTTTTCAATCCTTAATAAACTACCCAAATCTCATTTTATAATGTGACTTTCTTCCTCCTTTGTATAATTAGCCAGTAACTGCCCGTAAATGCTAAGTTTAAACTCTTTTAGGAACTCGAAGAGTTTTATAGTATTTTAATATATTGAGAATTATTTTGCATATTTTCTACAGTAGAGTGGATTTGACGCATGCTCTACGACGTATGGAATTTAAAATTTAGGGTTGGGAAGGAAGAGTCTCTTTTACACAGGTCCCCTGACTTTTGAGAATCATTTGATTCCCCGTGTATCTCTCTCTTCGGCTTACTTCTAATTAGACTTTGCTCATATTTGTACGCGGTCTTACTCTAAGGCCTAGCCTCTTAATCCTCATACTGCATCGGTACTTTGCAAATATTAATCGATTCCTAAAATTACATAAATATTTCCAATTTCGCTTTCAACTGATTGTGAGTAAAATTTAACCTAAGAGTAATTCGCCATGATTCTTAGGTTTAAATATACTCGTTGAACTTGTGAAGGTTGGATTCTACTACGGTCAGCGTAGATAAAGCTAGAAACATATTTCAATCTACTTAGCAATTTTGGAACTTTCACTTTAAATCAAAATGCAATAAAAGTAAAATATTTTTCCTTCTTGGAGCAACATATTGATTACTCGAACCAATACTAGGTCTTGGAATACACCTCCATTTACTTGGATGTTTTTGAGTGGTCTTTTTATGTTGTATATTATCTGCCTTTATATACTCTCACGATGTATATAAATTTGATTGCCAATTTAATTGTGAGTTTCCCCCTTTTGGGGCGCCTAATAATATAATATAACTTTAGTAAAATTTAATTAATCTCCTTTGTTTTCATGAAAACGGACCATAAAACAAAATTAAACTCTCGACACGTGTTTTGCTCTTTACATGTTCCAGCAACGTGACTTTGATTGAACGGCGTTTTGGGAAGTGGGCTAATTAAATCTCACCAGCGCTGAAATTTAAATGTGACCTTAAATGTTTTCCCACTGAGAATTTTATTTTATCTTCAACACATTAGACTTTTACGCTTAGACATTAAAAATGAAAACGTCCGGGAATATTTTCAATTCACGATCTCGCTCGCTTCTAAAGCTGTGGTCGGATCAGGCCGACTTAACGAGCAGGGAATTAAAAAATATACTTCATTCCGTCTCATGGAGGAAAAAATATCCACTCTGCACCGGAAAGGGTAGATAACATTTGGGAAATGATCTCCTCCTCGACCTTGGTTCGAAATTTCGTTCTGCAACTTTCCCTTTCCATTCTTGTTCAAATCGGATTTTGGGACGTTAACTGCTGGTACTCGGACCAATGGCCATGCTGAAGGGTCGGTCGGGGAGGGGGTGAGTGATATTCGTGCTCCCAACGCCCATAGGTAGTCCCACGCACGCCCCGCGCCTCCGCCCAACACCCTAATATCGCCCGTTGAGCATTAATGTTGACGTGCGGCGACCGCTGGAATACTAATTCGGTCCCGCATCGCTAATTCCCCGTAGTTCCCTCTCTCTCTCACTCACCCCGAAGCCACCGTCTCCTGTGTGGCGCCGGTGAGGTCCCCAAGGGATGAAACGGTGAGTGAACGGGAGTAGAACGTGGGTGTGGGAGGGGTAGGATCCCCTTCCGTTCACTGCCTCCTAACGTTCCCCGGACAGTGGTGCCAACCTTGTGAGAATGGTAGGCGCCGCATTACCTGTTGGTGACGCTTGGGGTGCCTGGTTTTCTGACAGGCAAGCGAATGCGTGCCTCCGAATGAATAATACATTCGTTTTTATACGGGAGTTGAGTGACGTACCGAAATCCGATCCAATTTTCATTAATGGAGAAGATGCTAATACGGGAAGGAAGATCATTCGAGATCCCGGGCGCCTTCGAGGAAGACGATGGCGTCTACATTTCACCGCCACCTAATCCGGATTCATAGAAGTTTTATCTGACACCCCTTCGATGGGATCCTTCCTACGTTTTTACAATCATGGGGGTCTGAATGATGTTACGCTACTTCTGGCTCGGTTGCAGAAGTCCAATTCTGGCGTTCGCAGGTGTTGTGAATGAAGGGAGAACGGTGCAAAGGAAATCTAAGGGTAAGAAAGAAGATCGTAAGAACTGAAATGCGGAAATAGGGTGGAAATAGATTTGAAAAGAAGCGAATTTCATGAAACTCAAATTTTTAAGAAGTAAAAAGCTTTTCTGAGCTACATAACGTCTATTTAGGTATTTAGGATTCGTTTGCTGAAAGTTCGAGGAGTTAAAAAAAAGTTGAATTAGCTTGACGAACGACTACTACTTAGCAGAAGAGCACGACGAAAAACGCAGAACTTAACCATTGATGGGCTTTGGGTTCTTGTGGTGGCTAGGATACTTTCTTCCCATCTTGGAGGTCTGAGTTCAAATCTCAGCAGTGAAGGAATTTTCATTAGGGGACCGGTCTCCTCACTAGTAGAGCACTTCGAGTTTAGTACTACGTCCTTCCGAATCGTAAAACCGTGGACCCCTTGGCGCCTTTTGTTAAGAGTGGGTTAACGTCGACACCGGGTTTTCCTCAAATTTTCCTCCTTCCATGCATTGATTTCCTGATTTTTAAGAATTTTAAGATCATTTTACAATAATCTTTAAACTATCTTCACCGTGATTAGACCTTTATACTACAACTCTCCAACCTGCGAACTTTCGGTACTTTTAATGATTGAGCACACATATTTACGCACAATGAATTATCTCAACCATGATTTTGTTGGCATTTTCTGTCGATAGTAGACTGTAGTTAAGTTCTCTTCTGAAATATATCTAAACTAACAGTATCCTTCTTTTTTTACACTTTACTACCAGTTAAATTATTTCATTCGCATTTCCAAATTTTTTTATGAAAATTAGATGCAGCCCTTAGTGCTACTTCGTAAACACTATTGGTTAAAATTTTTCTCTTAATAATAGAGATGCGTTTTCTCCACGCGCTAATTATACCCTAAAAATTATTTTTTTCGAGATCCCGAGGTTGAGGGGCACGGCTGCGTATGGAGCAGACTGTGCTAAAAATGTTCTCTCCCCCTGCAGCTAGCGTCTTCACGAGCGAAATTCTTCAGTTGTCTCCTTAAGATTCACGCTGTTACTCGAAAGGAAGTCGGAGCCACGGTATGCATAATATTCTGAAGAACTGGAAAACAGTTTTGCAATAAATGCTGAGGCATTCTACAATTTTAGCTTTCACGAGATTTTCTATAAATTAAACTCTTTTCAAATGAGCCTTCAATGGTTTTATACCTATTTCAGACAAGTATGGGGGAAAATTATATGTGTCCGAAGTAGGTGCGAAGAGATTAATGGTGCCATTTGCTGATAAATACATTAGCTTTATTTCTACGGTGATCTTACAGCTAATCTCTGTCATTTTACGTACGTTAGGGGTATATTCATATGCAACTATCAAGTGTATATCTGCACTTACAGGCGCTCCCGACGGTTAGGAAAGGTAAAAGGAAGGGAAGGGTGGAGAGAAACCAGCGTCGTCATTAGCCTGCTCTTCATGAAAGGTGCCAAGGGGGCCATGACCCAACGTTCCATCCAACGGACGAAGTACTGAACCCAAATACCCTCCACAAAGCACTCATGTAGGGGGCCGGTTTAACTAAAAAAGATTTATTCCACTGCCAGGATTCCACCCGATCCCTCTTGGTGAGAGACCAGTAATTTAACCACTACAGTACTCAAAACAAGTAGCTCCTTTAAACCCACCTACAAGGAGGAAGAACACCTTGGTAGCATAGCAACTAGCCGGAATATGGGGGGGAGGGTCAGAGTTCGAATCCCCGTCAAGATGGATGATATTTTCTCTGGAAATCTTGATAAAATATGCCACATTTCTTACCATTTGTACCATCATTCATTGTATATGCTAGTTCAAATTATTGTATGAAATCGAAGCTTTTACTTGATGAAAATTCCCTCATGTCAATGGCCAAAAATAGCGTACAAATCTAAATTTTAAGAAAAAAATTCTGTTACTTAGATAGGCACCTTAAGATCAAAACCTGCTATATCGTAATTAAATATGTGAACATTTACATAGGTACACAATCGTGTATCAGTTCAAAATTGTGCGGGGTTTCCGCGTGATTGTCCTGCAGGTCTTTGAATTCTCGTGTTCTTTATCCTCATACGTTGGCTAGGGGTGACGACTGTCTTGCTGGTCATTTCCGGAAGAAGACGCTTATAGATCGAAGACACTAGATGAGTCATCAGAAGAATGAATTCCTGAAGACAATAGTGGAATGGCTAGCAAATCATTTTAATCCCAACCCATCGTCCGCGGATAAGCCCAAGAATTCAGAGAAAATTAAAAATTAAATTTTCAACCTTAAACTATTAGTATTACGTGCATATAAATACGTTTCCCGAACGATCATTTGTATCTTATTTTGCCTGTTCGGTCACGACTTGCCTTAGTAGATAGGCGCTCTTAAAACGCTTTGCTCTTGCGATCCCCTCTAAAAGGTGAAGCTGTCCCTTTAAGTGATTGGAGAAATTCATATGCCGCCGTTCATGTTTTCCCCTTCCTACGCGCAAGACCTAAATAAGGATAGCACATTATTTAGCCCTGTGATAGTGGTTTCATTTTAGCTAATGTAGCGACCATAGTATTATTAGGTTATTTATTCGAGAATTTCCAGTTTTGGATGTCACTAGGCAATTCCATAGGTTGTTGGGATTTATACAAATTGTGAGCAACTCGTGGAGGACTTTCTGTAGAGAAAATCGATGAGAAAGTACATATTGTTTTTGCCATACACTGCTGGTATAATACAAAAGAAAAGTTTTGACAGCAATGTCGGAGATTTTTTCACCTGAAGTGCCTCGAGCGAGGACAGGCCAGGTGTCAGATGACATGCGCGCGTGAACGCATCGGAGATAAACACGATCGAAAAAAACCTTCCCGTCAACGTCGCTGCTTTTACGTCAAATTCGACTCACCTGCTTGTCACTGTCACTCCGTTGCCCGACGCCACTTTCACTCGGAAACGCTCGTCTTAGTCTCTCGTCACGGTGGCCAAGTCTCGCGTTCCCGAACGTTATTTCGAGAATTGATTTCATGCGGCGACACAGCGGTGTTTTTTGCGATTGCGGTTCAAATCGAAATTGGCTATGCGTCTCCAACGTCTAAGTCAGATTTTCAACGTCGTGATTGCGATATTCGTGACTGTCCGGCGGCATTTGGTGGTGGCGTCAATTATTTTCAGGCGAATTGAAGAGAAAGTTGAAGAGCAGGGGCTTAGGTCCTTGTTAACCTCGGGAAACAAAATCGTGATCATGTGATGATTCATCATCATCATTGGTCAACAATCCTAGGATTGGTTTGACGCAGCTTTCCACTCGATTCTTCTATCGGCCAACCTTTTCATTGTGACGTAATTCTTCTCTTTTACATTCTTCACAACCTGTTCCATGTATCTCATACGGGGCCTGCCTTTTCCAATCTTCCCGTTCACTTTTCCCTCGACGATAGTCTTCATCAGGCCATCGTGTCTCAAGATATGGCCGATTAAGTTTTCCCTTCTTCTTTTTAGAGTTGTCAGCAGACTTCTCTTTTCTCCTACTCTTCTTAGCACTTCCTCGTTACTTACTCGGTCGATCCATTTAATCTTCAGCATTCTTCTGTAGCACCACATTTCAAATGCTCCTACCCTTTTCTTCTCCGCTGCTGTCATCGTCCATGATTCACTGCCGTAAAGAAAAATGCTCCAGATGTATGTTCTGATGAAATTTTTCCTTACTTCTATGCTTGTATTTCCTGCTGTAAGTAGATTCTTCTTTTGAAAGAATGCCCTCGTTGCCTGGGCTATTATACTCACTATTTCTTTCTTGCTTCGTCCATCGTTGGTTACTCGGCTTCCTAGATAACAGAACTCTTTAACATCTTCAAGTTTTTGTTTTCCTAGTTTGACATTGGTTTTCGCCTCTTCTTTCTTGCTGCACACCAATATCTTAGTCTTCTTCTTATTTATCTTCAGCTGATTAAGAAGAAGAACATCACGTCTTGATAAGAAAGAAAAGAGTGGAGTAGCTGCGACTCCTCGGGATATTAATGTGGTGGTTTCCCCTTGCCTTCCACATCGCAGTACTACAGCCGTTAAAGTAAATTTTACCACGCCTGTAGTGAAATGAGTGTCGCTGTACCGACCACTGTGGTCTCCACCTTCACTCATGTGAAGAAGAGCTGCTGCCCTCTCCTCCGGGTGATGAGAAGCGTAATTATTGGCGGCCTCCCGTCGCCAAGTCACGGCATCTTCACAGGTTCTGTATTATTTAGAGGCCTATCTTACCCAGGGATAGACCATAACCCCTTCGGAATGCCGTCGCTTTTTGTCCACGACTGCTTATTCGACGAGTAAACTCGCTTCTAACTTCTATATCTAACCAACTAACCTCTATATCTAGAGGTCGACTCACCATCCGCAACCCGGTGGACGCACTCGGTGGCTTTGCTCAGCCGCGAGATGTGATGATTAAAGTAACTTTTAGGGTTTAAAGACACAAAAAGATACTTTAATCATCACTATGAACCGCGAAAGCCTCAACGAAGATTTGATGATGTGAATGACTCTTTTTATTTTGGAAGTCTGGTAACCAGTGATGGGCGCAGCAAGAAACATATGATCAGCAGAAAAGACCATGCAAAAAGGGTGCTCTACCAAAAGACGAATGTACTTAGAGATAAAAATACAAGTTAGGAAGCCAAGAAATAATCTATCAGACCTTACATCTGTACCATTTTCTCTTATTGGTGCGAGGGGAACGCGATAACTGCCGCACACCAGAAGCCTTTGAAATGAGGTTTTTTAGAAGAATGATAGAAGATAAAATCTTTGGACCCACGTTACGCTGGGAGAATTTTCAAGAGAAGTGGATGAAAAGAGAAGTCTAATGAACTTATATGTTTCGGCCATGACTCTCTGATGAAGGTATTCTTCGAGGAGAAGTGAAGGATATAAGGATACTTTCATGTACGCGAGAAAGGCCACGTGCATGAAGCAAGTGGTGAAGGATATAAAAGGGAGAATTATGTGAATATGATGAGGTTAGCTGAGAGTTAGTCATGTGGAGAGCAGCGTCAAACCATTTTTGGATTTTTGGTCATAGATAATGGAAGGAAAGTAATTTAATCTGTACAGTAAGTGTTCTTAAGTCATGAATATTTCTGAGACCAGAATGACCTATCAATTGCATTGCAGTCATTGCATTTGACGAGCAAAGAAGTTTTCGACAGAAGATTTTCCTTGTTCCGGAGATGTTACGTCATATATATGCACTATTTTAATTAACATTTTCAAATAACTCTAAAGTCTATGCGTTCTTAGCTTTGCAATTGCAAGCAATGGAGTGCATAGTTATTCCGTATAAGTGGAGAATTGAATCATCGGGGAAATGTTGTCCCTTGACGTATCCAAAGATCTGATTGTTAACGGCTCTTAGGAAGACCCATAGCCAGGAGGAAAATATGAGGTGAGCGTGAGATGCCTGATTCCGAATAAATTGAAATGACGTGGTTCAACAAAACGTGAAAGTTATTTTGCAAAACTTGATATTTACTTTACAGAAAAAGGAGTAGGCATGTGTTCACTTCGTGTCGCGGGTGACAAAACATCATTTTAGATCAAAAATCCTCTGTGAATTGTGGAGAATTCATCAAACATCATCGATATATTTCCTTTTCTAGAAGCATACTATGTTTAAAAGACAATGGCTGATGAACCTGAAGAAGAAGAGCAAGTATATTTACGGAACGGGATACAAAAGGCACTAAAGGTTAGCGAAGATTAAATAGACATGGAGTGACTTACGGAATAGAGTAATGCTATCGTGTAGTGTTCTCGAATAATTGAGTGTCACCATGTATAATAAGAAATACCAACTACCTGTTGCTTTCTCATATTTCAATGGCTGCCCAATAACTTTAAAAACTATAATTATTATTGTACCGCGATCAATAAAAGAATCTCGGCTGAATTTTGGATTGGAGGTTTTTCCTTCGAAGTCTCAACTTGGTATCGCTCCGTGCTTACGTCAATCCTCCCTCTTAATGACTCTTAAGCATAGAAGTCACGTTTCTTTTAGATAGGTAACCTAAGTAATTAAAATGGTGTACGTGATATTAAAGGCAGTTATCCAATCTTGGAACGGAGAAATTTCAGAGACAAAATGAAGAAAATGAAAGCCCCTTTTTTCCCAAACAGAACTGTCGTTGCTGAGAGATACTTCCTTAAGCACGCACCGAGCTGTTAGAGCTCCCGAAACGGCCGCTCATAGCGGCAGCAAAATGCCCAGAGTATCATGACCCCCTGAAGTTCCTACGGCTAATGGGAAACGAGTTTAGAGGCGAATCCAAATTTGCCCATTAGGTACCTAAATGCCCCTTTCGAACGGAGAAGCCATCTTGGAAGGTCGCACAAATTCGTTAGGCATCAATTTGACCACCGAGTTTAGCCATTTACGGCATCCGTTAGCGACGGAAGTGAGTGGTGTAATCTTTCGGACCCCCTGTTGGACTACGAAGTGAAATCATGGAATACTTTTCATATGTGCATGAATCATGAAATATTTTGCGTAGAAGCTTCTAGAATTGTATATTCAATGCTAAACAGGCGAAAATGGCGTTATTTTAGGGAGCTGACTGATATCTGAGGTAATATGTGCCATTTAGAATAGGTGTATAATTGGATGAGGGAAAGAATTTTACAGGGAACGGTGAAAGCGGTATTTCCTTTTTATTTGAAGTTTAGACTAGTATATTATTACTAATCTTTTTTATGCATGATATGTAATGCATGTTTGGTATGAATTCACCCCCTTCCACACGCCTCTATGGTGGCTTGTAGGATCTTATGTAGATGTAGATGAAAGGGTGGAGAGAAACCTTGCATCATCATTAGCTTACTGTTGACGAAAGGCGCCTAGAAATCTACAGTTCAACGTCGAATTTGATGGACGGAATGCTGCACTCAATGTGCTTAACACACAGCACTCAGGTTGGGGACCTATATACCAATAAAAAGTCTCTTATACTATCGGTATTCAAAACCGGGCTCTCGGAAAGGGATAACAGTACTCTAGCCATCAAACCAATCTGATCCCCTAATGGGAAACGTGGCCTCCGAAGACAAGAGATCACCGCTAATCGTCAGTGTCGTTATTTATTTCGTTCAAAGTGTGAATTTCGTCGTTATAGTCTTTGCCACAAGTCTTTCTGGGGTCGTGAAAGGTTTCGGGCGTAACTTCTATGGCTAATGGAGCATGCTTGAATGAATTCTGGCATCAGTTACGGCTTATTTGCGATCGAATAGGTCCAGGTTCACGACGGTGCCTTTGTTGGGAGTTGCAACCCGAACCGACACGGATATGCGCCCTTGAAGGGACATAATGTCTCCAAACATTCTCGGTATATTTTAGGGAAAAGGGGAGAGGGAGCGTCATCATCAGATGGCGATAAAGAAGGCTTGAGGGTTGGGGGAAGGGTCGGTCTCCCGGCTGTGTCCGTTGATGCTTGGGGAGAGACTTCGAGAGAGACCGTTTTCGAGAGGAGTCGAAGTAGGAGTGGGTTCCATGGGCTCGCTGATGGAAGCGGGAAGGGTGGGGAATGGCAAAGGGGGGGGGGAGGGGTGTTAGTACGAGGGAAGGGGCCGAAATGGCTTTTAGTTCTTGTGGCCGACCCCTGTCTGATGCTGGAGGGGTGGTGGCTTTGCAAGGGTGGGTGAGATGGGGGTAATTGAGACGACAGGGTTGAGGGTGGGGGCGAAAAAGGTGTGGGTAAGAAGGAGGAAATGGCGAGAGAAGATGTGATGGGCGGCATCTTTGACGATGGACCAGGAGGAGAGAGAGAGAGTGTGTCGGTTCGGGAGGTGGGAGCTGAGGGGGGCGTTATTCTTCCCTTAACTTGTGTGTGTTGGTGAGAGAGTAGAGTGGGTGACGATCCTTCCGATGGTTCCGCAAAGTCGTCGGAATGAATTGTCACGGAAGCGATCTCTTTCCTTCTTCTCCCCCCCCCCCCCCCCCCCCCCCCCCCCCCCCCCTTCCGCCCACTTTCTTTCGCCTCTTTTTCCCTCACACACGCGCGTGTGTTAGGAGGGTTTACGACTTGTCCACGGTACCGACTACTTACGCGTTTAACCCGTTAAGCTCTACAAGGCTTAGTAATGCGAACGAAGGCTGGGGCTGACCAATGTGAACATTCCTACGCGCTGGTTTTAGAAGATACGGTCGTAACCGGATTACGGCTTCGAATGCGGTGTCGTCTGGACGAAGGTCATAAGGAAGGCACGGTGGTAGGAGGGAAAACTCCTCTCTTTTCCTCCTCGCTCGTCGTTAGAACTTTAAGGACTTCAAGGTAGCTAGGATATTAGTTACGTATTTACGTTTTCCAGAGATCCCATCTCCGTTTCAAACAGATGAATAAAAAGGCCCACAAAAGCTTGGGCGAAGTTGGCCGGTACCTTTCCACGCGCTGTTCTCGCTTTGCCTTCCGATCGAGGACCACATCCAGATTATTATTAGGAAACTTTTAGGGATAAAGAGAGGTGTGAAATGTAGGTGTTCGTCTCTAACTACGAGTGGAATGGCAAAATACACTATCTGTACCGTATCGATGGAATAGCCTTATTATTTTGTTTTTTTACTTTGGAAACATTTATTTGCCGATCATAAATGCCAATTTACTGTAGCAAATGTTAGGTACCTGCAAGTTCTTAATTCCGCGCACGAAAACGGTCTTGTGAGAATGTACTTGATGGTTACCTGCATTTCTTACGATGGTTAGAAGAATTTAACGTGAACAAGGTATAAACTCGGAAGAGAAAAAGAGTGTGAGGGATCATAAAAGGGTGTTTGAGTTTGCTGGGGATTTTATTATCAAGCCGTTTCTGTAAGCGGGTCAGTGAACCGTTCACTATCAGTCATGATCTGTTTATCGACCCATGCCGCAAACAGTTCCCACATCGCATCGTGAAATTAGTTGTCTCTAATGATGCCTTACATTGGCGTGAATAATAGTAGGAATTGAATAATGATGCTAAAACGAGCGGCTCTTTTTCATGAAGTGAATCTGAACTCTTGTAGCTGTGATTTCTTACCAGTTTATATTAATTACGTTGCTCATTGCTAGTCCTATATGGTGTCTCACAAATAATGCTGGATACAAGTGTATACTTGGTTCAAGATGGCTTGATATAGAGTTTCCTTTTATTGCTCTTCGCCATAACGTCATAATTTTTTCCGCTTATTTTTGACGTTCAAGTAATAAACATCACATGGGCCTCGGTCAGTTTCTTTCAATCTGCCAGTATGGTTATTGTGATTTTCCCGTGAAACTTATGACACTGCACTGACTTACATTTTTCCCAAATTCTATCACAAAAAAACCGTTATGTGTACACCCTAAATAACGGTTAAGTTTTACAATGCGTTTCATGACTTTAGCAATTGCTTTTAATCACCTACTCCACTGAAGTATTTGTGCACACCTTGTACTGGCCTGCAAGGGAGGGAAATATTTTTTCTCGTTCTCCTGATTTTCCTGTCGATGGGTCATATTTCAGTCGTATTAAAGCTTTCTGCCATTTTTTCTTTGCCATGACTTCAATAATCCCATGTTTTTATCCTTTTGTACCAACAGGGCTCGTAAGGAAGAGGAGTACATGGCTTGATTTTCGTCAGATGTTGAAATTTCCTCGCAGAGGGCAAGGAACTCGGGCATCACTGTAGAAACTCCATCAGGCTCCTTTCTTGGACCAAATTAGTAAGTTTCAAGCACTATCTTTTCCTTCTTTTTCCCTCTAGAAGTATTTGCTGAGTATTTTAGAACAAATATCTTTTCGTTGCTTGTAAATGCTTTTAATTCTCCTATTATTTGTGAAATTATATTTTTTGATGCTTGCAAAAATTAGATGAGAGCATTTCAACATTAATTTGGCGATTTGCCGAGTTTTCAAATTTGTTCACGTCACAACACAATATATTCTTAAAGTTGATGTCATTACACTGTAAAAAGTAGATCTGATTTTAAGGTAAAAAAGCGATCTGAATTTCAGATGCAACAATTTTAAGACAGGGTATGTTGAATTTCAGCAGTAATATCTTGTCTAAAAATAAGGCAGGTGAACGACTGAAAATCAGACCATCCAGAATCCTGCTCCCTCTGCTTCCTGCTTAACTGCTCCTGTACCAACAATCCATGTTCCTGCCTCTTCCGTACCTTAAATCCGTGTTCCTACCTTACAACCAGACAGCGCTTAAATTCATATCGCACTGAAAATCAGATCAACTTTTTACAGTGTATTATAATACGAGAAACTCAAAAGCCATGAATGTTTTAACAAAAAACATAGATCCCACTCTTCCAGGAGAGAAAAAAAAGATTTTTTTTCCAAATTATATTCTTCCAAATTTCATTAAGAGCTACCCGCAACAACGCAAAAATTCTCACCTATTGATAAATTTCATATATTTCTTCTACCGCCATGCTCTTCTGCCTTCAGAAATTTCCTTATATATCTCAAGTTTTGATAAAATGTTCGCACCTTAGAAAATCAGCCAGGGTGTCACAGAAATCTCTTTTGGATTTGAATCCAAAACTATCCGTTTAGCCTTAAGTACTACCACTCATCAAAATATCCCATTTTAGGAAGAAGGAAATAGCCAGGCGGAGGACAAGCAGGTCCCTTGTTGTCTTTGTAACAACCTTAATATAAGGATGCACTTAGTGGCACTGCAGAACCTTTTGAATCGCCAGTCTCGAATATATTTTACTGCATATCATTGTCATAAAAGTTCTATAAACAGTTGTACGTGTGTGGAATCTCCCATCCTGCTAATCTGCCCTCATATAGAAGGGCACTCTTACGCTCCTCAATATGCAATTCGTGTTCCTACTTTAAATCTATTCATAAAGTATAACTCTAAATATCTTCTACCCGACTTCATGTCATAGCGAACACTTATTCTTTCCTAATACTAAATACATTTACTTAATCTTTTCCAATACTACTTTTTTATTGGTTATCTTATTTATGCTCACCAATGTTCCTCCAGATCACCTGATTTTTTTAATTATTACTGGTGACATAACTCAGGTGATGGAGTGACTGATGTATTGCTTTATGCGTTTGGTAAGAGAATTACTAATGAGTCATATTTACTTCGTCAGTCTGGATGCCATCCTAATCCTTCCCTTCACATTAATCTCTTTACAATACTATCTTACTTTATATACACTTTCCGGTACCTCCTCGTGTGGCGTGTTTTATGGCTATTCCAGTTTTGTTGAAATGGCCATTGGGGATACATTTCTCTGCAATGACAAATGTATTATTAAGTATATTATTACCTTTTGGTCATATTCTATACCTATCAGGCATTGAAAGCGAATACCTTTTCTGAAGACGTTTAAAAGATGTTAAAACCCCCACCACTTTTGTAAATTAGATCAAGGCGGTTAGAATGTACTGGAGGTGGCATCGCAGCTGTTACGAGATGCAAAGATTGCCATATTTGTAGTCACGGAGATTCAGGCTTACTTCTTGCGATATTCGCGGATAAAATTGATTTTGCATTCGGTAAAATTTAAGAGTACTTAGTTGAGCAATGGAATAGATTTTTAATAATCCTCAAAAAATCGTGTAATGAGCGTAAACACGTAAAGAAATGATTTTAATATGTTAAATTCAACACATGTTCAAGGAATCGAATGTACTCCATGGGGAATCAAATAAATTACCCCCTCTGCCTGCCTTAAATTGCGTAATGAAGATTATCAGGCACCGCTCCGTTGAAATCTGGGGACAATTTTATTGCCATTTTTAATTTAAAAGACGCGCAGTCTCAATGAGAGGCAACCGAAAACTCAATGTTTTGTACCAAGGAGGAGGCGCTTAACCCTTCCCAAGCATCCCAAATCTGGCTGCCTTGTCACCCGTAGGGTAGCATGCGTACGTTGCCACCAGTCGATTCTAACCTCCTTGGGTTAGATCATAAAGATTAATGCTATAGAGATGATTAACATAGAAAAATATAGCAGATAGGTTGACAGTAAATATCATTTCCGCATTCAATAAGAGAGAATAATAGATTAAATTGAAGTCACCGTGAAGATAATTAGGATAATCAATCTAATTTTAAGCTTTTTTGCTTGTCTGAATTTATTTATTTATACTGGGCTAGATGAGGCCATATGGCCCCCTCTTCCCCTAGGCCAGGGTTCAGTAAGGTACAAAGTTTCATAATTTTGAAGTCATTTGGCACGCAGGCCACTAATATAACGTAATTTAAAAAACCGAGTAAAAACGTATATGGCGTCCATATAGCAGTGCATACTTTTTCCATGGGTGTCGCTTTGGTGGCATTGCTCTGTCTTTGAAGATAAGGAAAAATATGTAAGCATTTCATCAATTAAATAGTTAGCAATAAAAAAATTAAACCTCTTTGTAGAGCCGTATACTTATTTTTTTACAATCGTTTAAATCATCTTGAAAGAATTTGTGGCTCTGCAAAGGAAAAAGTAAGTGAACGAAATTGAAAAAGATGAATTAGAAAGATAATTGAATATATGGTAAAATTGTCGTTAGAGGTCCATCCCCAGGGTTTGAACTCTGTGACGTCAACATGCGGCGGAATATTTTTTTGTGAAAGCCTATATAATTGTGTATCTTTTTGAATTCTGCCGGGAGGTTGTTATATAGACGCATGAGCTGGGTGGTGAATGAAGTATTCATGCGTTCAGTTCGATGAGACGGATAACGGAAGTTTGTGGAAGCACCCCTGGTGGATCTTCCGTGAACTTCGTCGAAAGTCTTTAGACGGTCGTTTATGTGCTTTGAACCACTATATGTAAATGCGTGAAAGGGTGTAAATTTTTTGCATATATATTTCCATAATCAGCACGAAAACTGAAATATATTTGTGAATAAATTCACTTTTACAATCCACAGGGTCAAAAATATACGGGCACTATCCGGATTTCAATGCATAAGCATCATCTTTAGGTGCATAAATGACAAAATTAAACTATTGTTGCGCGCTTATATGCATAGGTAAAAGGAAGGGGGGGCGGGGTTCACCAGGGGTTCAAGGTGCGTCGAGCTGGATACGAGTCGCGTCTCGTTTATGACATATTTTTATATGATTGGCGCAGTATATGTCCGTCTTAATATTAGCATGAGGTATGGGGCCATATTGCATGAGAAATCGCAGTGTTCCATTGCTAAATTAGTTTCTATCAGTAAATTAGGTTGTGCAGACAACAACTTTATGATTGTGACTGCGTACTCGTCATTAATGCATGCTTGCAGGAGTTTCACGCCCTGCCACACACCCTTGTTGTGGCTTAAAGTGTAATAATGATTCATTTATTTCACTTCAGCAATTGTACGAAAATATTACAGAAAAAGATTGGAATTAGGCACCCCAGAATACCAAGTTCTCATGATGGAGTTGGCGTTCAGTGAATACCGTTAAGTTTGACAATGACATGAATACATATAAACACACAAAAAATGAGCGACTAACCATAAAAAGTTCCGTGATAATTATGAATGTATTGTTTAACGTACGAGTTATTTTAAAACTTTGGAACTTTAGAACAAATTCAAACACGGAGATGGATACGAATGAAAGTATAATTTATGTTTGATTATTAGTACGTATAATTAATCACTGGATCGTTGGCGCCATCCGGGTAACATCGTCGCCTTTTCTCCAAGTAACCGATACGCCACAGAATGACGATGAATGTGGTTGAGAAAAAGATGTCTCAAGACGAAGGGTGAGAGGTTGGAGCCGGAAGAGGAGGAGTGCGATGAGATGGAGAGGGGTCCAAAGGCTGTTATCCGTTCCGAAATTGGAACCGTGGTGCCCGTGCCCTTTGACCCGGCCCTGCAGAGGACGGGCGGGTCAGGAGAGGGAGGAGGCTGCGGATCGGAGCTGGGGAGAGTTGGGAGGCCTCAAGGTCGGCGGGAGTCAGTCGATAGGGCGGAGGGAAAGTCGAAAGGGTATGCGTCACATCGAATGAGGAACGGTGCCAAGGACGGGGGCCGTGCTCCAGTTGTTCTTCTTGTGCCCCTGTCCCGCGGGATGATCCCCTCCACCCTCACAAGGAATCCCGTAGAAGCTTCTCCGTGACGAAGTCTCCATTATTAAACGGACTTTCGACTCAAGGGTTGGCATCGCGGCTGGTCTTGATATTAACGAATTTTCCCCGGACGAGTTGGGACCGAAATTCCCTCTCCACGCTAAACGACGTCGTTGGTTATGCAGCAAAATATATCCTCATCAAACACGCTATATGACTAGAAAACATTTCATTTACTCAATAGCATGTTTTTGTAATTCTCAGTCCGTCGTGCATTATTGTTAGAGAAGAGGTATGCTGAACACTTCGAAATAAATTTGGGACAACTTAGTATACCACTTTTTTTTTGAGATGATGGAGTGATGAAAATAATCGTCGAAGGATAAGTGAAAGGAGGTCGGGTTAGTGTGGTAGTTACATTACTAGCGTACAATGCAATCTAATTGCAGGAGGCACGGGTTCGATTCCCGGCAGTGGAATTGAACCCGTGTTTTTCATTGGTGAACCGGTCCTTGCTTGCGAATTTTTTCAAGACCAATAAGGGCAGGCTGATGTCGACACCGGGTTTCTCTCCGTCCTTCCTCCCTACCCTTCTGTTCCTACCCTTGTGTTTCGTAATGTATGAGAGAGAGGTCGCCAGGTGTCGTGGCCTACGACAACAAAAGAAAAACGCCCTCGATTCGATGGATCGTTTTTCGATTCGGATTGTAGAGGCCAGGAGGTCCGGAGAGAGGAGTTGACAATGTGAGTTCCGGACGAGCGGATTGGACGGCCGAAACAAGGACAGGAGGACGAGAGCAGAACTATTGCTGTGGCCTACGAGAAGGTAGGAGCGATACTGGGGCGTTCTCTCTCTATCAAAATACAGTCCACTTTCATTTTGGGGGCAATAATTAATTGCTGCGTAAAGGCAATATATTGCCTAGACACCTTGTACCTTTTCTCCCGGTCCTAAGCGCCTATTAGTGCGGGTATAGAATTGAAAACATAGGTAAGAATAAATAAGGAATGTATATATGGAGCAGTTATTATAGGGTGTGGAAGAGAGACATTATGTGACTATGAAGAGGTTAGCGGGTAGGAGAATCAAGTGGAGAGCTACATCAAACCAATTATAAGATCTTTGGCTAGTGATTATTTATAACTAAGGCAGAATACCAAATCCCGATGTAAGATTGAAATCCGCGACCTTTGGGTTGCAAGTCCGGACCGCTCCCGACCTGGCTTCCTCGGCCGGTAGAACTCTTTCTGATGTGTCGTTATGTGAAATTAAATGTGAATTATTGGTATGTGTCGTTATAAGAAATAAAAAAAATGTTTCTTGTGAGATAAACCACAGAGCAATGGAAGGTAACAAGTCCCTCAGTACGAACTTAAACTCTTCTCATACCAACAATTTTATCGGTGAACGTAATGTTCATAATATTTAGAAATGTATTGAAGCCAGTAGTAAGGCAAAGAATGAGAGACGTCAGCCGGCATAGTGAAGAAATATTCTGTGAATTTGAAATAAAAATAATTAGAGCAATCTATGAGCTAGTTATGGGAAGGACACATGTGGAGAATAAGAACGATCTGGAAATCAAATGAAATATCAGAGGGAATGGGCATAGTTAGGTTCACCAAGTCACTGCATTTGGCACGTTTGGGTCTTGTGGAAAGGACGGAATAGAACAGAATTTTTAAACTTCTCAACATCAAGATGGGAGGGAGGAGTAGGAGAGTAAGACCTCAAAAAATATGGCTGGAATGATGATAAGGATTAGATGGAAGGCAATGATAGTTACAACACCGAGAAAAAAATCAAGATATCTGAATGGGGTTATATGATAAAGGAAGACAAGGCACACACTGGACTGCAGAGTTTTTTATGACAGCAATTATTGAAGAGGCTATTCTTCTAAATACATAATATATCGGGGATATGGAGATTATCATTGATAAAATTATGCAAGTGAAAAAAAATCTTTATCTGAGAGGATTGCGTTGGATTTCGTAAATAAAGTAAAATTAAATTGGATAATGGTGTGTGAAAGAGCACTGAATTTTCCGGGCTTATTATCCGTTAGGAAATGATTATTTAATTCTGCAACTAATATAATGAGATGAAAAAAGTTCAATATATTTACTTTTGAATCAGCCATCATATTTATGTGAATTTCGTTATTTCGTAATATTTATACTCGAGCATATAGCTTTCTATTTTTTTTAATCAAGCAAACACGTTCTAATTGAGAATTGATCTTTTCTGCCTGCAATAATGAATTACATTGATGGAATAGTAATTAAAATCTGACAAAAGCGGGTCATATATATTTCAAATGATCATCCAAGTCTGGCTAATTTTCCCATATTTGTGTAATGGGGCAGACTAATTGTCAAAACTAAATTTAGGCGTACTAATTGAAATAAACTCACCCTCTTTGCCTCAATAAATGAAAATCTAGGATTAATATTAAAATTTACCAAATATGGTCAGTATACCAGCTGTTAGGATTTTCAATGCATAACTGCAGTTATTTCAAAGGTGATAGCTTAATATTTGTGAATTTATTTTATACCTGTCTTGAATTTCGCATTCATCATCCAGTATTTCGATATTGTTTGAATGTAGCAGTAAATTCGGTCCAAAAAGTGTGAATGAGTATAGAGTGGACGTTTTTTCTCCATGATACCATCCCGGAATAATTTTCTGCCGGGTTGAGTCCCTTCAAAAGTAGATTTATCTGCTGTGCAAGAGCGGCAATTAGGTATTAATAGCATCAAGGCCGTAACGGCTCATTAAATACCAATATCAAGTTGCTCAAGTGCACGCTAATTAATTAGTGATTATAAAAACCACAGTGTGCGCACGTAAACATGAATGAGTTGTCGAAAGAGCAAACCATTATTTTTATGGCGTATATGCTAATTTTTTATGCTGATTGGTGGGTTTGTGTACGGTCAAAGTAAGAAATTTTTTAGATATATTTAACCTCATAACTATAATTTTACGTAAGGGTCATTGATTTTCGCATAGCTAAACCTAGGCATAGCAACTTCACCTATGGATTTGGGAAGCTGGGTTTCTTACAATGCCGTGCCCTCAACATTTTTCTTCTCGCTTATATCTATGCGTTTTCTTTTTGCTATAGAGATTTGAGAGCCAGAAGCGTGGGTTCAGATTAATTTTGATGTAATTCATACATTTTTAAAGATTTTCTTCCTCTAAATTTCACCAGATGCTGTTCCTATTACGTATTTTATATCCTGCTAAATGTGTAATCCACCCTGTGGCTGGCGCAGAAATTTTCCACACCTCCATACACCTAGGCGAAAGCTTATTGGCCCTCTTACCCACGTACTTTTTCGTTTGCTTTGTAAGATATTTGGATGTATTTATTACTCCAGTGGAGCGAAAGGTTTAAGGAGAAGGACTTCTATATGCAAAGGAGGAAGCAATTGGGCGAGGGAGTGAGGGAAGATGTAGGGAGCGGAAAGTTCGAGTTTTAGATCAGGATGATCGATATGAAGAGTATAAAAAAATTCTAGAAGAAAAGTCAAAGGTAATGCAGTACTCCTCGTCAGTCATTCTTGTCAAGGCATCACCTAGGAAATAGTCATGCCCTTATAAAAGCAGTCTTAATATTTATTTATTCCATCTCTTAGAACAACACTATAGGACTTGTACCTTTGGGTGTATAAGAAAATGAATTTAGATAAATGCACGCACCCGTGCCCCAGGTAGTGAAAAAATCACTCGGAAGGGATTCAAACCCATGACCCTATAGTTTTCTGTATCGGCGTTCAACTACTGAGCAGGTGCGACGTGTAATAGCGAGTCGGAATCTCTAGGGATCAGCTGCGTCAACCCAAAATTCTGATTTGAAGCGGCTCCCCCATCGACGTTTCCGTCAGATCTCGATTACTCAATTTTATTCTTCTCTTTTGCGTCCTTATGCACTAGCTATTTCTCATGCTTGAATCTTATGGTTTCGTTGAGTCCGTTGTATTATAATTTTTTTAACACTGTATTTACGCTCTTTTTCTGCGTCTGTTAGTGAACATGCCTCACTGCCATGAAGCAACATGCTCGTTTTCATGAAAATTCACCTCACACCGCGGGTTTAATTTCCATGTTTCAGTATATTATTAAAAATATACTTTTCACTATTAGTATGAGTTTATGTTTCTTAGTTGGTTTAAGAATAGTTATTCGTGTGGTATAAAGGTTTCCTCGCCTGTTTTAGATACTCCATATCGCCATCCATCGCTACTTAGTCCTCCAAATAGCTTTCCCCTCCAACCGTTAGTCTTTTGCTGCTTACCATAATTTCTAACTATTCTACTCTTTTAGTATCCTTTTGGTGACATCATGTCATTATTACTTCTAAAATAACAATAGTTATTTGTAGTAAGCCAGTTTCTCATGACCGCTATTGGAAAAATTCACTTTATGATATGTTCCTCTTGATATTCAGTGCTCAAGTCTTGCCTTCCTTTAATTCGTTTTCTCGATGCACAGGCATTAAAATTTTAGCTCTGTAACAAAGAAGAATTACGTCAATATGAGGAGGTTGGCCGATAGGAGAATAAAGTGGAGGGCTGCGTCAAACCAATCTTAGGATTGTTCACCGATGATGATGTTAGGCATTTGTGAGAGGCATGCACTTGCTTTCCCTACTCCTTTCATCACTCTTGTTCTGTCACTGAAGGGCGTGACTAATCATTGATGTGGAGGAAAGCCATGTTACGAAATTTGCCAACCTTTGGTAATACGTAATATTTTTATAATTCCTTTCTATTCCATTTGATTAAGAAAATCGTCAAGGGAAAAGTGAACGGGAAGAATGGAAAAGGCAGGCCTCGTATGGTATTACATAGAACAGGTCGTGAAGGATGTGAAAGAGAGGAATTAAGTTAAAATGAAGAGGCTGGCCAATAAAAGAGTCGAGTGGAAGGCTGCGTGAAACCAATCCTAGGATTGTTGACCCATGATGATGATTCATTCACGGATCAAGTTTTTGATAAAATTCATATAATTAATATGCTCACTCTACATTCTAAATTCATTTTTTGGTTTAAATCTCAATGCCCCCTTACTATTTGGGGTATTATAACTATGCGTTAACACACAAGATGTGAGACTTCCAACTCATTACTCTGGAGTAAGATTTTCTTTGTTCTTGAAACCAGGATTCAAACAGAATAGCGTATTACTACATCTGATTATTGTTCTCCTTTTGAGTAAGACAAGTCTCCATGTCTTTACAAACTTTTGTGGCAATATTTTAGGAGATTAATGTTTCCTCACAAAGGACATATTGCATTACAAATGATTGATTTCTATCGCAGCCGGCACTCAGACTTATCAAATTTAATATTAGTAATTTTATTTGCAAAATTACCACTCGTATTTAAGATTAATTAATTAATTGCACTTCAGGGATTGACCAATTTATTTGAGATATATTAAATGTTATCCACTTACGCATCCACACAATAGAGTACTCAGTTCTGACACTGCTGAATGGCAAATTCTAATATGCTTCACTGCATGAGGACAATAATTGACCACATGATAAAATATCGTTCGTAAATATTATGAACCAATGCATTAATTGATAATTCAAGGAACTTTTTGCGATGCTATATTCTCAGATAGAACCAATTTATTGATTAAAATAATCAATACACCCCAAAATTAATGAGCATAAACTAACTTGATCTTTTATGAATAAAATGGCACTCCAAAAATATATGTAATTACTGTTGAAATGCAGCTACATAATCATAAATGCTATTAATCTTTTATAAAAAATATGAGATATTTAAATCAGTTATGTTTCCTTTTGAGGGGCATCTTGAAAAGCTGTTGGCATGTCTCCCCGTAATAATTAATCTGCCCACGTAAATATGCTCGAGTCAAATTGGAATTCCTGAGCGGTACAAATTGAAGAGAAGGGTTCCCCATTATCTCCACTTGCTTCTGGTGCGAAGCTTTTACCGATTTAAACGAAGTAGGTGCCGAAAAGTGTCAGGCATCCTTTCGAAAAAGGCTAGGGTCATTTCCCTTCGCATGAATTGAGAAATTTCACCCACGCCTAAACGCGGAGCGCAGTGTTATTTTGGGCACCGTAATAAAAAACGATTGGACGATAGGCGACATCCCTTTAAGGCAGAGTGGTGGTGTTGGAGGAATCGGAAGGAGAAGGAGGAGGGATGGGGAGAAAGGGGGAGAGAGAGAGAGATAGGAGATGGGGAAGGCATAAGGAGGCAGGAAGAAAGGATGTAGCGTGGGGGCGGGAGAGAGTTGGGAAACATTACGGGCGAAGGTAGGTATTATGGGACACCACGTGCTACATCTGAATAATTCCTGCATTAATACCCGCCGTATAGGGAGGAGGGAGGGAGTGGAAGGAGAGAGGTGGGAGGGACGACAACGTAGTTATGGGGAAGCATGGGGGGCGGGGGTTAAGGCGTAAGGCTACAGGAAGTGGGTGGAGAGGGAGGGGAAGGGAAAGGGAAATGGCTGATGGAAACGCTGCGGGGGGAAGTGGAGTGTGAGGGTTTAAGGGGCGGAGGGGAGGGGGGCTGGACGGAAGCGTTGGAAGTTGAGGGTGGAGGCGGTCTGCTGAGGGAGGGTAGGGGTGGGGGGGAGCTAGAGGCAGGAGAGAGACCGTGCCAATGTTGGGAATTGAATTTGGTATTATCGCGGGGTTGGGGATTGGTTGGGATGAGGTGGAGACAGTTTTGCGAGGCGCGAGCACAGTCCTCTCGCGGGTGAGTTCGGGAGGGAGGGAAGTTTCTGGTTGGAAACTGCGGGATGGTTCGTGTAAGCGGCCCCCGTTTAAAAGGGGTCGATTAGCGAGGATTTGTTATTCTGACAAGGGAGCATCGAATTTTAAAGAGGTTGGTTCCGAGGAAGGGGATGGGAGGGGGATGGTTATAGTCGGGACTTCATTCGCTCTCGTGCGTCGCCAAGGCTACCGCGGGAGCATGTGTATGGGATCCAGTGGTTGTAGGGGGGAGGAACTCGGAAATTTAGGGTGATTGCAATTTTATTACCGCCCCCGTTCATACGATGACAGAGTTCAATATCGCAGGAGAGTTATTATAACAATCGGCGACGGTCCATATTCTCTCAAAGGGTAATCAAGAATGCTTTTGTTTTCGTCGACGGTGTTTTGACGATTCGCATCAATAAAACAAGATGGTGCCGCTGCAATCTTTCTCCCTCCTCCCTTCCTTCTCCTGCGCTGATTGGGAAGGGATACAAACATCGGCGTTGCATACCTGCGTGAAAATGAATTTTATTGAGGACTCACTAACGAATTAAATTTGGTCACTTACTGCCCAATTTCTGGCACGATGTAGCAGTGTTTGGTTCTGCCTTCATTAAAAATTTTATAGATGATTATAAATAAGGGTCTACAGTCATACCCGATCTTTTCTTTCATCCCCATCCTTAAACATTTCCTCTCGGTCTGAAGCGCCTATTAGTGCGGTAACTGACTTCAAAACACCAATGATTTTTATGTACATACGCTATTTCCATTGTTACTATTAGAACCACATTAATACCCACAGAGAGTTCTACTCTACTTGAGCTCTCAGTGATGGGAACCATTTATTGTTAACTAGCTGATGGTGCCCGTTGAAATTCAACGGAAGGGAGAAATATAATAAACACGAATTGTATTAAGAAATTTAAATATTTTTCATGAAGGGGCGAAAACAAACTTATGTTATGGAGTTAGCTATAGCTCCAAGTCAGTATCGGAGCCATTATCATCATCATCGGTCAACAATCAAAGGATTGGTTTGATACAGCCCTCCAATATACTTATAATGGCCAACTTCTTTATATTGAGGTAACTCCTCTCTTTAACATCCTTCACGACCTTTCTATATAACTCATACGAAGCCTGCCTCTTCCATTCTTCCTGCTCACTTTTCCCTCGACGATGTCTTCATCACGCCATCGTGTCTTAAGATGTGGACGATTAAGTTGTCCCCTCTTTTTTTAGGGTTTTCAGCGGACATCTCTTTTCTCTCACTCTTCTTAAGACTTCTTCGCTTGTCATTCGGTTGAACCATATTATCTTCGTCATTCTTCGGTAGCACCGCACTTCAAATGCTTACAGCCTTGACTTCACTGCTGGTTTAATGGCAGGATGCATGCCAATTTATCCTATATTCGCTGCCATATAGGAGGATGCTCCAGATGTATGTTGTAATGAATTGTGTCCTCACTTCTGTAAGCAGGATCATCTTTTGGTAAAATGTCCTTTTTGCTTGGGCGATTCAATTGGTAATTTCTCTTTTATCTCGTCCAACCCTGGTTACTCGGCTTCCCAGGTAAGAGAGCTCTTCCATCTCCTCGATTATTTTGTTTTCCATGTTTAAAATTGGTCCTGGCTTCTTTTCTCCTACTGCATTACAGTACCTTAGTTTTCCACTTATCGATCGTCATCGGAATCATAAATATAATTTAAAGTAGGGATGGGTCGGTTCCACTTTTTTCGGTTCCGGTTCCGGTTCGGTTCTTAACTTCGGTTCTCGGTTCCGATTCTCGGTTCCGGTTCTTAATTTACCACTTCCTTTGCATTGCTCAATGGTAAGATAAGGTAATCAATAATCATTTTCAGAACTTAATTAGAATAATTCGCGACTTTGAAGCATCTAAGTACACTATTTCACCAGGTTTTAATGTGAAGCCTCCACTTTCGGAGTGTAAGTAGTTTTCAAACTGGTTTTCGCGCCAATTTTTTAAGTACCGATTATTTTTGACCTCGGTTCCGGTTCCAAGCTCAAGAACCGGTGGAACCGAGAACCGAAGAACCGAACCGACCCATCCCTAATTTAAACCAATGTAAATATACCTATAGTTAATTACTGCCTGGACTCATACTTGGGTCTGTACAAAACCAAGAATATTATTTAGAAACTTTCAAGCCAAAAGAAACAAAGGAGGTTAGTAGGGGAGGTGCATACGAATATCTGTTATCGTTGACAATGAGGCCAGATTCGAGTTGTTGGGAATGGTACGACCCACTTCTTCGGTAAAAAATGTATTCTCTGGCATTTTATGTTCGTCTCAATTCTCCAATTTCAGGAAAGTGGCGTCAATGAACTTCCTATGGATACGTATTAATGCATTTTATTCCAATTTGAATAAATTCTATTTTTGAACCTAGTACAGATTTAGCCAACTTAAACCAGGTACTTGTCTCTCAGTGCACACATTCTACTGTACATTTGACGTATAACTATATTGCAATTTTTTTCATCTTGCTAAGCTTACACTTCATTTAAGTTTCTTATCACGTTCTTGCGTCGTAAAAGACAACAATTTTGGGAGTGTTCCACTTCGAAATACGGTATAAATCCATAAAATGTTCACCTTTTGAACCCCCCAGAAACCTTCATTTAAATACTTTTCGTTTTGCCGAATGCAAACCTATTTGATCTGGGAGTAGCGCGTAAATTAAGTCGTATGATTTTTCCGAATGAAGTAGCCGATTAAGACACAAGAATTAGCTGCGAAACTTCTTTTAGTACCTTTCGACATCTTCACGAAAAGAACAATGCTGTTTCCGGCATCGCTTTTGGGCGAACTTTTTTAGAATCATTGCAATGGCATCAATGAACATTCCACGAATACTTAATGAGACACTATTTGAATTTTATTCCATGTTTGTTAAAATGTCTCACATCTCAAGCTCTCTCCATCGACAATGATTATCTCTTCTCTTCATGTCCAAGGTTGGTTAAAATGCACAAACCCGTAAAGAAAAAAAAACATTCACAATTAGAACACCGCTGAAGCATTCACTAAATACTCCTAATTTTAACCGAATGCAAACCTTCTTAATCCGTGAGTAGCGCTAGCAGTCAGCACGTTTTTTTCCGGAAAAATATGGCTGACCTAGCTTCACGAATAGCCTACAATGTCTTCAGTACCTTACTATATCCTCGCGAAAAGCATGATTCCATTTACGGCATCCCTCTATGACGAACTGTTTAAACATCAGCGATGTGTTCAATTCGGAGATGACAATGGCAAAGGCCTTAGCAACGCTCGGAAAAGATCCGAAAAAAAACAGTAAATTTGAATGCAAATTACACATTGCCCGGAAACCTCAAAGATACAGTGTATACCAGTTAAAAGAATAAGAAAGTTTAAATATTTTCACATTAAATGCATAAAGAATGAAAGAAATCGATTAATATGAAGCTATTTTACTGAGCGAAAAAAAACTCTTACGCTACCATAAATTGAAAAAGTCCATTTAAAGCAATATAAATACATAATTGGCTCCAGGAATCGAACTCGGGCCCTAAGCCTTTTTTATATAGCCTATAGCACCTTTTAGTGTATACGCTAGAATCCTACAAAATTTCAGCTCAATCGGTTTGTTAGTTTTTGAGGATATGCGTAACAAAATCTGGCAGACAGACAGACACCACTTCATTTTAATATATTAGTATGATATATAACTTGTACTTGCTTGATGAAAATTGTAGCGTATCTTTCATTTTAATAGAATCTTGTTCATTAGGTTTTCTAAATGAACACTGGATTTATATCTGAATCGTTATATATTCGAAATCATTCTATGCATAGAAATAAAGAAATGATCACGCAAGAAAAAAATATACAGTCATATATATTCAACTCCTGGAATAAGCTTTGGATGTCCTTATTTTAGATGCGCTTGGACATTTTCGGCAGCATTCAATGAATTTTTAGCAATTATTTATTTATATTTTAACCCTCCTATCCTTTCTTTCCTCTACCAGTTAAAACAAGCAGCTACTATTGGCATTATTCGTTTTGTATATGTTTTCGGCCGCAGACGTATAACGTCTCGAAACTACTCCATTTGTTTAGTAAAGAATCTTCACGAGCTCATGTCGGTAATCTTCCTGAATATTATGGTTGTTAAAGAAAAATAGCATTTGTCGTTTTTCTTTATACTTCAGGGCAGTGTTGGCATATTTCTTTGACAGATTCAATGGTTTGCTTTTAATTTAGAGATATAACTTTTATCTCCGTTACCCTAACTTGAATAAAATCTGTATTGCCCAGGAATAATTTTCCTTGCTCACATACTGTACAAAATTTACAGAAAAATGGTATCAACTACTTGTTTATGGTTTTTCCACCATTAAATTAGTCCCATATTACATAATTAATGCTGTGTCCGGACTTGCTGATTACAGTTCGGTGTTATTGTGCTATTTGGGACCTTCTTCATTGCAGCGGAATTTTTCAACATTATAAGTCCCGGACTCTAAATTCTGGTAGATGTGCGGTCGCACGTTTCCCTGGTAATAAATCCTTTTTCTGGGCCAATGGGCAAAGAAAAATTACGAGATCCAGTGCTATACCTCCTTGGCATTTCGTCTCCCTTTATATTCCCTATTTGGCGCTCTTCCTTCACCACAAGGAATTTTACGGTGATGGTACGTGGGGAAAGGCTTCATTCCTTTTTATGCATTCCGTGAGGGAAATAACGAACTTTTATGTTTTTTCGTGGGTCGATGAAACTATATTTGGTGGGAGAATCTTCATTGGAAATTTTTAGTGCCAAGATAGGTAGGTATTACTATATTACTGCAGTAGCATGCTCGTAGGTATTTACGCAGTTGGTATTATTATATTATTAAAGCAGAACGGATGGATGATTTCAACGATCTATGGTGTTTAAATGTTTTCATGGGACTTACCCTTCATGCATGCACAAGTATGTAAGACATTACGTGAATTCACTGTTAATAATATGTAAAAAAAAAAAGGTAAAAATCTAAAAACGATGATTTTCGGCAAGGACCTCATATCGGCTTGCGCAGAAGGCCACTTCAATACCTCTCCCTTTTTCATTTTCACCTGTCAGGAAACGTCACATTCAAATCCTCCCATCCCGTCTGCCCAAACAAATCCCTTCTCATAATCCAATTTTCCATTATATTATTAATGCCTTCAGCATTTCCTCATTTTTAGACTTCTCATTGAAATAAATCGCTTTTTTCTGTCAAGAAGGCACTCAAATATTGGGTACATCGTACAACTTGCTTGCTTATATTGAAGAAGCATGAATCTTCACTGTAAATGCTTAATATCAGAAAAGGTAGGTATTATTATATTCTTGCAGTAGCATTTTAGGCATGTACGAGATCTTGCAATATTTGTTTTCTGTTGTACTTGTAATAGGGAGTAATCAACTAATGATTCGCTAGTTTTTTTCTTTCGTTTTCTGAAGATAGCACCACATTGATGGAAACTTAAAAGAGTATTATTTAAATCTGACCGGTTTTCAGTTGCGTTAGCGATATTCTTATTATTTAAGTTATCGCTGAATCAGACCCATACGTCTGCACGTAAGTGTTCGCAATATCGTTACGTATAGGTGTGTGAGTACAGTAAGGTAACCACATAATTATTTTCTATAATAGTTCGTACGTATCTCAAAGCTTCGTTCTAGTGAGCATATAATGATTTCATATCAAACCTGAATTTGTAATTCGTTGTCAATTTAAGTATGGCCCACAGTGGATTCTATCACGCATTTAATCATGAGTGATTGATGTTTTCGCAGAGCGTTGATTGGTTAATCGATTTGCAAACTCTTTAATTGTGCATTGAAACCAACACTCGTTTACAGCTGCCGTTTAAATTTTAAATATTCCAGGATAAAATTGGTATTCTTTATTAGCTCTCACGCATGCAGTAATTGACTCTGTGAATAATTTCCACCTGTTATTTCATTTAAGGCAGAATAGTCCTATTGTATTAAATCCGGTTATTAAATATTATCCAAACTATGGCGGTAGTTTTCAGTTCGTTACATGAGTCCTACTGTCTTTCTAGCATTTTGCGCCCGTTCCCATGCGCCCTGGAATGTTCTATGCTTTCGCTTTCAACGCAAAGTAGTAGTTTAATTCACGATATCTTTTAGTTAACAATCGTTGAGCAACGGCTTCCGCTAGTATGATTTTGCCTTAATGACTATTTGTTGCGGAGTTGATAGCGTAATAATGTGTGAATATTCTCTATAGCTTCAAGAGGCATTTTCTCAGAGACCCCTTTTAAGCTATTGCTAATTCCCCTTGCCGTTCCCAAGCAACCTATCATCCCGTACACTCGACCTTATTACCTCTTACGATTAGAGCTGGCTGAGGTTCAACAGCGACGAGTGTGCTTCAACCAAATGGTGTGCGTCAGAATCTTCATTCATTATTTTGCGGAGTTTACCTTAAGCAGGTTGCCTTCATTATCCTTTTGATGCTAACCATATCCCATTCCTTGGCTGAAAATTGAGTATTTCCTCCTTTGTTACGCTGGGGAAGTAATTTAATTTTTTTGTTAGCGTCTAGAAATTATGGGATACATGAATTGAATGGTTGTATATTATGATGATTGCAAGAATAAATCTTGGCTACACATTGATTTATACATTATGGGGAACATGGAGCGTTTGCTGCACTGCAATGTAGCCTAAGACTGAAATGCTGGTTAATATATGATATGGTGGTAAAATGAGTATCCTTAATATAGAAATTCTCGCTTTCCCTGATAATGTTAAGCTATCAAAACAATGTATTTTCTTAATTTTCAACTAAACATTCTATTCCGCTATGAGCTGCTAATAGGAGGTGAGTAGGGAAGGGGGAGTACAAACGTTTTTCATCTCTTGATATGGGTCTTGCAAAACAAAATTTACTGAAAATGTTCGTAAGTTGATTAATCAAAATGAAAATAAAAATGGTAAAGTGTTCCAGCAACGTTTTAGTTAGGGAAACAAAAGATTCGTTCTTGAATATAGTGATCCGTACCAGTAGTTTTAAGTCTAAACCGTTCTTATCAGGCGCCTCAGACTGGACAGGAGATATAAGAAGTAGGGGGGAAGGAAATAAGGAGGAACGGAGGGAAACCTCGCGTCGATATTAAACCTCTTAGCGAAAGGCACCCTGGAAATTAAAGATTTTTTACGCCTCATAAGAAGAAGGGTTATTGAATTAGGAATGCCCTCTGTATGGTATTCTAGTAAGACTGCAATTAAACGCAAACTGAGATTCGAACCGTGCCCCGTATAGTGCCATAGGAAAGGCTGCCAAGAAGGCAGGAGAAGAACATCTCCAAGGGAGACAAGAAGAAGCGCAGAAGGAAGGAGAGCTATGCCATCTTGATCTTCTACAAGGTACTCAAGCAGGTCCCCCCCACACCGGCATCTCCAGCAAGGCCATGAGCATCATAAGTGGGTCAACAATTATGCGTCAATTATGCTAAATATTTATGGGTTTTCTGATCGATTCTATTGTTGCTGGGTCGCGTTTCATCATTCGCTCACAAAATTGTTTCTTTTTACCTTTCGAATAATTGTCATTTTTTATTGACGTGATGCAATGGTGGTGTAGAAATTTTTAAAAGTTTTGGCTGAAAACAATTGAAAAGTAAATGGTTGTGTTGACACATATCGCCAATTGTTTTAATTAAAATAGAATTTGGAGATTATACGCAGATTTCTACTTTTTTAGAAGTCTTTCGTAGGAGTTTTTATTTAGATCCTAAACCTGCGTTTTCCGCAGTTGTTCTGCCTACGCCTATCTCGGTTTACATTTAATTCTGTACAAAAGTCCACCTCTAGAACTTTGATTCCGAAACCATCTCTTCCGTTGCGTCAAAAATGTGCCAGGCTCATCCACCCTCCGCCTTAACTAAGCGTCTTGGAGCTCGTTTTTCAATGTCTTCCCGTCCAATGCGTAACCAAGATTCTTCTCCGCCTCAAGATCCTTCATCGCCACGCGAGAAAATTGATGATTCCGGATTCTCGGCTCAAATTTACCGTTGGGTAAATCCGACCTTGACACTCGAGACGAGAGCCAGAGAGGACCTCAAGACCTAGTTTCGCATTCAATGGGATCGTAGACAATCGTCCTAATGTAATTAATCCTCTTACTCTCCGTCACGACTCCTTCACCCTCAAGTCCTTTCCCTCTCCTTCCACTTGCCCCCCTCCAACACCATTCCCTCACCTAACACACCTCTCTCTCCCACGCGACCCCTTAAACGCTTCCGTCACTCCTTAACTATTCCCTTTTAAAGGAAGCGAGCAAATGGAACGACCAACTCCATCTGTGGGCGTGAACGGGAATGAGGGGAAAGGCAACGTTGAGAGGAGTTAGCACAGGATCGAGAAACTTTCCGTAAGGATAATTTTTTTATTACGGAGGCGTGGGAGTTGGTGGAATGGGATAATCTTCCCCAGATGAGGGCATTGAAGGCTCAGCTGGCATTCTTATAAGGCCAAAACTATTAGATCCGCGAAACCACATGAATTTTTTAGCGCGAGGGGCAATTTAATGTTTTTCTGCCCTAACCGCTAAATTGAAACTTTATTTGGAGAAGATACGTGATAGAAGTCATATATTTCAAAGTTGAGATGTGCATATGGCCCTAAAACGATTCAGGAAGTCAGCATGCCTCTTTTTTTGTTTTGATGGCTTTCCGGAAACTTCGTATCGTTTCACAAAAAACCGCGGCATTAATCGTTGTTCCCGGCTGCATTAGTTCCACAAGCAACACACCTTTTTGGACCCAAAACACGGTAGCCCTAACCTTTTGATCGTTGAAGGTTTGTTTGAATTTTTTAGTTTATTTGGTGATGTGTGAGCATCCATAGTTGTGATTGTCGCTTTGTTTCGGGTGTCATATTGAATCCACGTCTCATCTCCAGTCACAATTGATTTCAATGCGGCTTCTCTTTCAGCGGCGTAATGGAATCAAGGAACGTCAAAGCCGAAGCCGTTCGGCGAGTTTTGTGATTTTCAGTCAAAATTTTGGGACTCTGCGAGCACAAAGTTTTTCGTAGCCTAAATTTTCCGAAATGATAGAGTTCAGAGAAGATATTGAAACTTCCAGAAATTCCATAGACAAAGTGCTTATGGTGAACCTACGGATATCTCTAACCACTTCGTCAACTCGTTGAACAAGGCCGTTTGTAGCGACAGACTTGCGTTCTTGACCCCCTTCATCATGCACATCAGTACGGCTGTCTTTGAATTTTCGACACCATTCATGAACCACACCATAATAAAATCTTCTCCATGCACTCGGCTCATTCTTCGGTGAATTTCTGCAGCACTACTCCGTTCTGCTTGCAGGAAACGAATAACACTTCGCAATTCGCACTTGGCGGGAGAATCAGTCGAGGCGGCCATGTTTCTGTGACAGCTATTCATCACAGATTGACGACTTAAGGTCGGCAGTGACGGCGTAAGGTATGGTAGATGCGCAGTTTCCTACTGTTCACACCACCCGCCTTTCGCTTGTGTGGCGTTTATGCTGTGCGTTCGAAGGTTGAAAAAAACTGCCCTCGTATAAATTTAAATATCGATAGTTATTAAGTAAAACTAAGTTATTCTTGAAGGAAACCAGGAACCGTTTACTGAACCGCTTAAAATAGCATATGATATATGGAGCGTATGCTTCATAAAACAATGAATAATAACTCTCTCCTCAAATTTGACTGTATTGTGCGTTATTTTTTGTAGCAGCGTTTTATAATAGTAAATCATTTTTTATGCCTACTGGTTTATTTAAAATTGTAACTCGAGTTTCAAGGGCCCTAGGCATCATCATCAGAACATCTGTAACATGTTTAAATGTTGAATCGCATACTGCAATTAAAAGAATTATGCACAGTACAACAAATCCGTTATCCTTTAATCCACCCAAACCTTTAAAAATGGTAGTTTCGTCACGCGTCAATTTCACACGAGGGTAATTTTATAATTTCCTGATCCCTGTTTGGTGTTACAACCAGATTATGGCTGTATATGTCTAGTGAGGTATATATTCCAATGCAGAGAGAGTTGCTGGCCTAAAATTAATAAATGCCTTTCCAACATAGATTAATATAAGGCAAGTGCATTCGTATGCATTGAATATTACTTGCCATATGATTTCCATTTCCTCTGCACTATTTGTCAGCGAAATTTACGTATCATCTTTAAAAAAGAACCTAGTTCCTTTTAATGATTTAGTGATGTGAGAATTCGATCACTAGGCTTTAGAAGTTGTCACTTGAGAGGAGTTAGTTAGCTATTCAGGGGAGGTGACTGATAGCGGAGGTCATTTGCGCCATTTAGGATAGGTAGGTGATTGTACCTAAAGTAAAATTTGTAGTGTTATTCAACCATTGAGACTGCTGAAACCGAATTCTTCTATCATAATATCTCATCAATATTGCTTTTGGCACAAGAGATCAAATATATTACTGAAGGGTTACAAATATCAGCGGGTTCCTTCATCTTGGTTTCCTTATAAATTTGCTTTTATTGAACATTAATATTGTAATGAGTGGTTCATTTTAAGACACATGCAATCCTGCACCCAAGCTGCAATTTAGGGCATATTACTGGTAGGCTTTATCTGTAGTAGACTTCCAAACTAAAGGTGGTTGGAAATTTCAATTTTAGGTGCTTCAACAACTGAGTTCTTAATCCTAAGACAAACACACAACACCTATACACTAGCTGGTATCCGAACCGATGATCTTTAGTTTGTCAGGTCGGCTCATTGCTGACTTGCCTGCCGTGGCCGGCGAAAATCGCAAAAACATAAAGGCACCCTTGTTTAGCTTGCAGGTGAGTTCACCCTGGGGTAAGCATCTTTGCTTAGCATTAAGCTAACGCCATCATGTAACACCCACTTACATGACATTTAGAGCGATTAACACTGAGTCATTGGACCGGAGTTTGAGGTTGAGGTGCTAGTGGTCAGCTCTGAGCAGTGGAGGATGAAAGTATCCGAAGTTGTGTCAATTTCCCCGGCAGTAGGGAAAGTATCTTTCTAAATTTAACTATGGAAATCGGGTTTGACTAATGGCCAGAGTATTGGCACACTATCATGAAGACTCAGTTTCGAATCCTTGCATTGGCAGAGATCTTAATGGAATACTGTACCATTTTATTTAAATAATGTTTAGAGAGCTGTTCAAAGTATCACTCCATCTTTTGGATCAAGTTTTACTGAGCGGACAACTCGAAGCCTTTCGTGGAGAGGAGATAAGCGCTAACGATCGATTTCCCTCTACGCTTTCTCATATCCCTGAAATATTTTAACCGGCTGCAAAATACCCATCTTACACTTACCAGGGCAACATACATTAGTTTTCCTGTGTTATTCCCAAATCATAGCCACAAAAAAACTAATGATATCCTGTCTCATCCTAAATCACGAGGGGAAATTTTTGGAAATTCCTCGTCGTTATCTGCGGAAATACTGACTGCACAACGATTACTCTCTGTCAGTTTACAAGGAAATGAAAAGTCTCTTCTGAGTTCGCGCATTAATCATGGAGAGGCATTTATATTTTAGCTCCTGCGTTTTGGTTCCGCTGGTGATTTCCTAAAGAAAGAATAAGTTGAAATTTGCCATCGCGCAACCTGCAAGTTTCTCTAATGGAGTAATAGTGTACATATTACTTGTTTCTAAACATATGGTGATCATTCACTCCCTGCCACCCTCGAAGTGACTCGCTGGGTACTCCGTGGACATAGACCTCCAGTCTTCAATCCTAAGGTTGATTTCACGCAGCCCTCCTACCCATTCTCCTTACGGGTCACCCCGTCCTATTTACGCAGTTCTTTTTTACATTAATTTACTAATTGTTCCATCAGAGGCCATCCTTTTTCATTATTTCCATTCATTTTGACGACTATCTTCATGATAGCATCATGTTTCAAGATATGACATATTAGATCCTCTCGACTACTCTTTTCTTTGATGTTCTATGAATACTTCATTTTGCTCCCACTCTATTACAGTCTGTTTCATTTTCTACTCCGTCGATCGATATTAACTTCCCCATTTTCTGTAGCACCAAATTCCAAATGCTCCTTTTCTTGACTTTTCTTCGACCACCAGAATTCAGAACTTAGTAATACGGATGATACATTAAACCTTGGACCCCTTCTTGCCTAAGTGGTGTTTTCTCCAGCGGTATCGACACATTGGCATAAAATTCATACGATATTTTAAGAGTTCGAGACTTTAGGAGACCCTTTAGAAGCAGAAGAACCTCGAAATACAGCCATTCCTTAGCCTTCAGACGTGTGCCGAAACAAAGTAGGTTGGAATGTACTTGGCGACGCATTGACGCTGGTTTGAGACATCCGTGGCCATCTTGGAAGGCACTGGCATATGGACTAGTTACTAGCCACACTCGTAGGAATGAAGTTGTTTTTCAGGCAGTTTTGGCGCATGGCCAAACTTAGTAGTAATATGAGTAGCAGTGAGAGAATAATATGAATGGTGGAATGCATTTTTAAAATTCGTGAAAGAAACTTAGGAAAATGAGCCAGTGCGCAAACAAGCGCCAAATATACATTTTAAAAAGGTTAAATTCGAGCAAGTTTCAGTGATAAAATTTACTACCTGGGTAATGAAATGCATGAATAACCCCTTAATTTGCCTTCGAAAGATTAATCAACGCCGCTGCGATGAAACTTTGGTAAGACTTCATTGTTATGTATGTTTTAATACGCATGCAATCTACATTAGAGGCAGCACTTTACGTAATGTTTTGCACGGAGTAGACGGGGTCTAATCCTTTCCAAGCATCCCCATTCCATTCATTGTCACCCATTGGTTGGCATGCTAATGTCTCCTCCAGTTCGTTCTGACCTCCTGGCCTAAAAGATTACGTGGAACTGTATATTTCCGGTGAGGGATTACCATTGTTATCCACATATTAGATGTTTTGGTGCCCACTTATTTGATGGAGATGAAATTATAATGGGCCATTGGTACACGTTTTTGTGCGAGAATACTGTAGCGCCAGATGATTGGGAGACCTCTGGAGTAGACGCCATAATGCGCGCTCGGAGGGCGTTTCAGGAGGAGGGGGAGACAGATGGGAAGCCGGCGGCCGCGACGGGTGGATTTCCGCCTCCTTTCGAGACGATCGGTCGCTTGAGGATGACGGGTTGGCGTGGAGTGTCCGTCTCATCATCCCCGTCTCCCTGTCAGCGAAGCCACCCCTAACCCTATCCCTGCAAGGGTACCGCCGCCCCAAGTTTAGACGCCTCGGGTCACCCCTCCGCAAATCCACCCTTCTCCCTTCCACGTCGGTAACCCACTCGCATCCCATTCGACTCGCCCATCCCCATCCCACAACGACCCATTCGCTCTCTCTCTGCCCCATTCGATGCAACCGTTCGAGCGTCAACTCATCATCGGCTCAATCCGCGCCGCGCTATGCATGAGATTAATGGGACAAAAAGGCTTTCGGATATTCATCGTTCCGTCCGTTCGTGCGTGCACAAGAGGAGTCGGTGGGAGGAGAGAGAGGCGCGTTGGGACCGAGCGCGATGGTTTCTGTGTTTGCAGAGGGCCCACCCCACTGTCCTGTCCCAGGCCTGTCCTTCGCTCTTTTCTCCCATCGGCGTCCGCGGCCTGTTTGCTCTTGAGAGGGATGACGAGCGGGAGCCGTCACTCTTCTCCCCTCCACCCCCGTCCCCTTCCCGACCCCTATTCCCCACAGGAACAACAAATGAGGTCTCTGCAAAGAAAGCTGCGTGCGAGTCGCCAGCATTTCCGCTCAACTAGTCGCGGCCCTTCCAACGCCACTCTTGTCATGCCCAGCACCCGTTTTCCCTCCGTTCATGGCTCTTAATTATTTTGGTCAGCTTTTCTCCGCACATCAGCCGTGACGTTTCGATAACACTCGTGTTATGCTTTATTATTTGTTCGGAAACATGCGAGTTTATTCAACAACACTATTCATAACGATTATTTCGCATTTTTCGGCTCTTTAGAAATAATGGGTGACCTTAACCCGCCTTGAGTTGCCTAACGACTTTCGCCGGAAATCTATATTCGCGTGTATTCTGGTTGGAATATGCTTGTTTTTGAGGGAAGCACTTTTTTGCTGAAACGTCTCCGCAAGGTCTTCAATACCGTGACATGTGTACTGACAAAACAAGCTTTCCTTGTTACCGCGTCTCCGTGTAACTTACCTGTACTCGTTGTATATAAATTTTTGTTGCCTATCAATTCAGTTCAATTAAATAAATTTGTAGCTATAAAAACAATCCAAACATGAATAAATTTGTTTTTGGTGCCCGTAATTAAGTCATATAATTAAAGGAACAACTCATATGTCCAGTAATTTGAATTGCGTATGTTTCAATGAGCTGTTAAACCTTATCGATATATATTAATTATGTTGATGTATGTATGTTATCTTTTAATAATTTTTGTGAAGATTCTTGTGAAAACTGATTATTTTTAAATGTCCCCATGTGAGTTGATGACGAGATGAAATGATATTGTGTAACATGTTAATATTCTAAGGTATTGTAAAAGTCTAATAGCTAACTGAGTGATTAACTACTGATAATAATTATACGATTTTTATTCATATAAACTACAGGGTAGTTATTTGACCTTACCTTGAACCAAAGCAATTTTTCTCCCTAAAAATTATGAATTCATTTATTATTTCCCCATAACCTCTTTAAATAATGCTCCAGCAAAGATCAGGCGATGAAAAATACGGAGTTCGCAGGTTGGATAATGTTATCCTACCCTAATTCCGAAAGATAATATCTTAAGAAGAAAAATAGCCCATTTTCCCAAGTTCAGTCCCATATTTTAGACACTCAGCGATTAAAAATTATCCACGAATTAGGAAGCAGAGCGGGGCATTAATTCCCTCCATTCTTCGAAATAATGAAACTGATAATTACCACTAATTACCCCTCTCACCACCGCAGAGAAAATTTGTTTCCTCGGGTGAAGCGGTGGCAAGACGTCCTTACCGCGTTCGATCGTACCGTAGGATGTATATAAACTTTAATTAAGAAAGTGCTCGCCTAACCCCCTTCAAACTTCCTCACGCCCACCCATTCCACTTAGACTCGGGTTTAGACCGTGACTAAGCCGTCCGTTCGAGTAAGACTGAGTCTTCGGACCTTAAACTCTCCCGTATTGTTCGCCTCTCTGCCCCCCCCCCCCCCCCCCCCCTCAGAAACTGCCTGACAGCGGACCCTCTCTCTCCCCCTCCCCCCTTGCAGTGAATCCCGGGGATGGGTGGCACGTGCCTCCTCCCCCGCTCCCTCTATACCGCACGCCGCCCCCCTGTATCCCTTTCTAGGTTCCATTATGCCTCCGGGCATCAACTTTGAAGCACCAACCGACCACCCTCGCTCTCTCTCCCACCCCAGGGGGTCCCACCTCCCTTTCGGTCCGGGGCCGGGGTGAGAACTCGAAGCACCCCGCCCTTACAAGTGCCGCCGAGGCTAAGTGGATGTCGTTACCAACTTCTCATCTCTTCCTTCACTCCCCCCGCTCCTTCTTCTCATCGTCCCTCCCCCCCCCATCTCTTCCCACCCACCCAAGGGGGGTTCGCCAACTCCATCCCCTTCCCCACTTCCTTCGCCTCCCCACCCTTCACCTCTCCGTCTTGAAGGCGGCAGCACCCCTTATCTCCTCCACCTTCAACCGACCATTGTTCCCTTCTCGGGCCGTCTCCCTTCCTCTTCTTCCCCAATACAGCTAGCTCTCCATCTCATCCTCCCAAGCCCACTCCGCGTGCCCGCAAAGTACTCTTTCCCTCGGGTTAAATCGCCGCTCCCCCAACTCCTCCCCACGCCACGAACGAAACGAGATGTTAGACAGTGAAGCCGTCGCTGTTTTAGCGGCTAATCGCCGAAGGTATATTATTTGTCGCCGTGAGAGGTTCTGAACGGCGGACGTCCTCGTCTGTGACGCGCGGAGAGCTGTGTGAGTATGATAAATGATTCTCGGTGTGCTCTACGAACGCAGTATTTCTTTTGCTTTTTTGCCGGACCCGGTTTCGAATTACAGTCATTTTTGTGGTAATGGGGCCGCAGCAAACCAGAGAGCAAAATGACTCTCGTCCTTCTTCAGGATGGCTTCGTAGGAAAGGTTGTACTGCCGAGTCAGTGAAGAATAATGTGTAAATGATACGGAACACAGTTCTCACCGTTCTTTAGTAGTGAAAAAGCGCAATTGATCAAGAAAGTTCGCTTCTGGCCTTGTTTCTAAATTAATGGCTCATTTAGGTATTTCTCTACAATGGCAATGCTCCTCGGTACTTCTTTCAACTCTGTTGAGTTCAGGCTCTTCTGATAGATTCGGGTTTTAGTTACCTTCTCCGCCACTTCTTCTTCACTCTTCTGTCCCTGTTGATATTTATTATTGAAACAGAACCAATCATCCAAGAACCATTCTTTCCTATTACCGGAGTAGCCAATGAATATTCTTTCATAATCCATTCTCTCACTCCTAATCCAATCCTTTCTGTTCCACGACACTGGTTGTTCAATCATATTGGCAAGCATCTTCTCATTTGCAATTTTCATCACTTGCTTCATTTACTTCATCCGTAGCCTTCATCTACCGTTCCCTTTCGCTATGGGAGTCAGATTGTGCTGTCCCTCCTTATTTCCCGAATTTTCATGAGATTTATTCCTTCTGTCACTACTAATATTTCTCCCGCACGCCAAGCCCTCTGATTTTTGCCTTTATCGGTGCTTATCTCGTCATAACCAATTTCCGATTTCATCTAGCAAGGGAAGTCTGAAGAAGAGTATGATATTATGTTAGTACCTTTTTAACCTCTATCCCTCTCTAAATTATAGTAAGATAATGTGATTTATTTCACTGGTTCTACATCTAATAGTACTGCTGTATCAATCCTTTCAATATATTTATTAATCTTGTTGTAAGTTTCAATATAAATTATCTAGTATTTAAGTTGGTATACTAATGTTAAATTCGTTCACAATTGTTGCACAGCTTTTTCTCTCCGTCTCAATTTCTTTGGCAATCTGTACTGAATTATTTCTATGTTTTGTACGAGTTTTCACAAAACGACTCGTGGAGCTGGAATGGGGGAAGCTATTTGCTTGAATCTTCAGCGATCTTCCCAAAAACCTCATCTGAATTGTTTCTCGTGTGACAGTCGTCGCACTGGTTAGAGTCATTTGTAAAATGTTTCCGAACCCTATCAATTCTGTCACATTTTCTATAGAATACATGCATAACACGCCTTTACAACTGAACCTTCAATTCCTTCTTGAATATTTTTATCAACGGCTTGATTGGCTTTATAATCGAAATGTTCGTGCTCTGGTTTTCTTATATTAATTATGCCCTTCATCCATAGATTCCTTCGTAGAAGATAATCTGAAATCTGAGACTGTTCACGTGAAGAGTCATTTTCCCAGTATCGTTTATCAGTCGTTACACCTTAATGCGAATGGCTCTTTAAGTGAGTTATTCAGGAAATCTCTTTGATCAAAATAAAGCTCACAAGCATACGAGCAGAGTTACATTTTGTCTTAGTGTCGATTAAATTAAATAATTTATTTAGATACGTATCGCTCAGGATGTTCATGGCGACGTAAATTATCTTCTTCTTATTAAATTTATTTATTAAATTTCTTTCTTCTGAAATGTTTATTTAATTTTTTTGTTGACCCATGGGGTAAATAAAATTTTGTAAGGATATATTTTCACAGATTTTCATTTCATATATCCAAATAGTTTTGTATGTTTTGTGCTGCTCCTTTCTCCTTAGAACAACCTACTGTGAAGTGTTGATAGATGGATTAAATGTATTACTTATTTGCTTAACAAACTCTTATATTTTTTAAAAACAAAGTCCGTGTTTCATTATGTCTGTTTCATCTTAGCTGACAGCTTATGAGGTCAACGTGGTGATGTTATAGCTACCGAAAGTTCCAATTTCATAAAGAATATCAGGCTCATAAAGGAAATTTGGGATAAAATATAAATCTCAAGTAAATAAAATCTTTACTGGAAACCAAATCTAAAAGAATGTTTCCAATTTAGCAACGACTGATTTTCTGTCATGATGAACTAATTCCTGATTTTTTTACTATTCCTGGTGGTGAATGACGATATCTTTATGTTACAAGTCTTAAAAAAAAGGAGAAATCTTCAATGCGTCCAGTATGACCAGATTATTTAAAAATACTCGCTGTCTCAAAGTTGAAATATCTTTGAGTTTTGGTAGGCTTCATTTAGCCATAATTCTTGGATCTCCCAATCGTCCTCCTATAGCAGATTTTTAACGGAGATTTTATTTGCGTTTGGAAAAAAACGTCTCCGCATTAAAATGGTATTTTTGTGATTTAAAGAATTGATTCGAGCGTAGGTTGTCCCGGAAAATGTACTCGTCCTTATGCGAAGCTTATTCGGGGTTGGAATCCATCACCGAACGTCGGAGGTATCGAACGAGCCTTAGTGATTTAATCCGGCTTTATTTGCCCCGGGTCTTCTGAGGAGGAGATATCTACGCACGACCGTCTTTTAAGGGATTCCGGAAGTCCATGTTCATTGGCGCTGATGCCTTCCTTCCTCCTTCTCTCCCTCCTCTCTACCCCCCCCCTCCCCTTCCTTCGTTCTCCTGTAAGAGAGAGAGAGCGTGGAACTTGTATCGTTAAGCATGTCGATCCGGCGGAACGCCTTAAAGGTGCTCGCGTCAAGGAAGTAGCTAAGCGGCCCCAGTCAGCCTCGGTAATTGTTGCGTAGAAGAGGGTCTCGGCTTGGGTTCGTCCACTGTCCGTCCCTCTCCATGCCACTCTCAATTCTCTCCCTTCGTTTTACTGACACCAAAGCTCCCCCTCTCTCTCTCTCTCCAATTAATTATATTCCATCCCAAAGGCTCCGTACCTAATCCCATAACACTTTCTCCCCACCTCTCTTCCTCCATCTCTCGGCGTCTTTCGCACTCATTCGATCGCCTTTTCAAAGTCTTCCCGAGCATCCTAATCTTTGAGGAAGTTCGACCGTCGCCTCTAAAGAAACTGGTTCGCGGGAAAGTAATCAGATCCCCGGAATCGGAACGGATTGAGCTAAATCCTTTTAGTTTTAAGGTTTCTCGGTTAAATTCGATTCCACTCTCTGTGGATTGAAAGAGGCAAGTAAGCAGCCGTTAGTACGAATCAATTCGTGTTTCGGGTGCTCATTTGGTTAGAATTTCACGCAAACGACAGTGGAAATGGAAATACAGGGCAAATGTATTTCCTCAGTTCGCTTAGTACGAAAAATATTTCAAATTGTGTTAATCAGTTTTCCTGAAGTTGTACTCGTTGAATTATAATTTTTCTTTGGATAATTCGATATATCGTGCTCGTGAAAAAAGCGAGAAGCTCTGAAGAGCTAATTATTATTATTTCCTGATACATGAAAGATTACTTGTATAAGTTAAAAGTGTTTCAACTATTATTTCCATATGTAATCTTTTCCTGGGCTTACCTTGAAATGATTCTTTTTTTTAGTACCATTTATAAAATTCCTGCATGTCAAATAGAAATGTTTGGTAATTAAATCCTACGACTGCTTTATGTGGCTTTCCGATCAAATGTACCTTATGTTTGAAAAACCACAGTGAACCTCGACTAAAAACTAATTAAATAATTCCTTAACATCCCGGGGCTCACCTCCATTGCGTAAAATCTGTCTGATGTTATATTCATCTCCTCTTAATTGGAAGTAGAAATATATTTTCTTCGATATTATAGAAACATAACTAGTGTTTTCTTATTTTTCATATTCATATTAAGGCAGTGATGCCAATTTTGCATGAATTATCCCTATAAATTATGTCGCAAGAAGTTTCTCCATTGAACCTTGCCGTAATCTTTAGTTTATATGTAAAGAAGCATCCCGATGCAATCGGCATATTTAACATAGTGGTCCATAGGTGTAAATGAATTTAATAGTGCTTGTCAGTGTTATTAATGAAGGAAAGTAATAGAATATGATCAGTTCGTGGGTGGTTTTGATCTACCAAGGGGGATACGATCAATATTATTTCTTTACTACGTTTTTATACCAGATACATTGCGATTACTGTAAGTAGTCATTTATTAAGTCAAAATGCATACATATTGAAAATTGTCCTTTGCAATCAATGGCCTCGTTCACTACAGTAAAACATTATAACCAATCCCGATCAATGGCTTAAATCAATATGCCTAGCAATTTTGAGAGGAAAATCAGTAAGTAGTTGCCGAGTAAATCTATATTCGGACGAATATCCCTCGCATATGCCATTTGTTACTAATTGTTGAAATGTTTGTTGGTGCCAAACGGAAGGAATTCTAATTAAATATAAACTTTGCGGAATAGATAAGAATGTGTAGCATTACTTCCATGCGTACTGCATGCCGCAGTCGACGCCGGGGTATTGTACACGCAACACGCAGTACATGTGAGGCCATGTAAGTAACCTATAACCCAGGATATCGTTGCGTTAAGAGCTTTCGCATGTTGGTGACTGGGAGTGGTCGTGAATCTCGAGTTGAATGCGATGGCTTGGCTTATTGCTTTTTTTCATTCTTCGTTCATTAGGTTTCCCTTTAATATTCAGCCGTCAATATCCGGATACTAAAGACGTGTACTGACCTTTTTAAGCTCAGTTATATGGCAGAGGGGGTGTCGTGGTGGCCTAGTGGGAATATAACTGAGCTGCTGACCGGAGGGTCCCAGGTTCAAATGTCCCAGGCCCGGGCAAGAGCCTTTCTGGACACCCCCCATCTTAAATACTCTCGATTCGGTTTTATGCATGTCAGAACTTCGTAGGAAAGGAACTGGCCCCCTACCCTGAATGTATGAATTTCACACGCCATTGGCTTAGTACGGGGTGAGCTCTGCTCTCAGCTATCAAAACCAACCTTCGGGATGAATCACTGAGTGAGTAAGTAATATGGCGGAGGTCTAAAAATTTAATGAAGCCCAAAAGGTGCAGGCATCTATCCGAATGATACAGGAGCCAACTGTATAATTGGTGTTGCTAGGATAATGGCATAATTGATTCGACTGATTATTTCGTGTCTGCTCTGGTCGATTACGTATTTAAATATTTCCGTTAATGTGTAGACGATATCTTGCAGAGTACCTATCCGAATTAGGCCGTAATTATATTGACGAGTTAAAACATTGTTGTTGTCGTCGGTTAAGGGAGAAATAAGTAAATTCTTTTTTTACGTCATTTTGCATAAAAAACTACACATTATCTTCGTTTCTTTTATAAAGTGTCAATTTCTCTTAGTTGAGAAAAAGTATTTGGTTACCACACTCCGAAGAAATAGTTACCACTAAAAATAGGTACTACTATTGGGAGAGGAAACAATTTAGACGAAAGGATAACGTCACTCATATAGATATCGTTATTCCTCCTATCAAGGATCCAATCAAGATTTACTATTTTCACTTTGTCCTCGGTAATTAAATGAGTAAATTTTTACTTCCGTGATGAGAGTCCTTGCTGCATTATTCATATTTTTAAGAGAGCCTACCTACGCGATTTTCAGACTTGATATCTATTGCGAAATTCAATTAGGTACACTAAATAAAATGCGTACTCATAGACCTCTTCATATTAATCACGTCATCATCATCATTGATCATCAGTCCTCAGATTGGTTTGACGCAGCTCTCCACTGAATTCTTCTATCTGCTAATCTCTTCACATATGTATTTCTTCTCTCTCACATCCTTCATGACGTGTTTCATATATCTCACATATGTATTTCTTCTCTCTCACATCCTTCATCACGTGTTTCATATATCTCACATATGTCTCTTGAATCACTTGTATGAGAAAATATTGACTATGATTAATTCCGTGAGTTTGTATAAAACTGTGGTTTCCATTGGTATTGATTGTAGTTTATAGGTATATTATATAAATGTTTAACCTGTTGGCTATTTTCGAGGCAGTATAGATGAGGCGAATATCTCAATTTCATCAAGCAAACAATCTAAGACCTCTGGGTAATCCACTTCGGGCAACTTTCTGGCCGTGGATTATTGGCACCTCATCGTATTTTGCCCTCTGCTCCACTCTCCACCTCTCCGAGTCGACCTTTGTACGCCACGGGACCCTACCCAAATCATGAGCAGCTCCCGATCCCCGGGCGTTCTTTTCATTTGCGCCTCTCACGTTTTCTCTTTCCATTCCCTTCCGCTACAGCTTCAATTTTTTTCCTGCGGCTCAAGCCGCGCACCACAGTTCCTTACATTTCTCATTTCCCTTTCTATATGGCTTAACTCACTCGCATCCTTTCTCTGGATATTTAATCTGCCGCAAATACCATCCGATTTCTCTTAGGCCTTTTAAAACGGTCAAATATCGATTTCCTATACTAGCACAAGGAGACAAAAGCCATCCGGCATGTGTAATCTACAAACTGTAGTGTTAAAAATCAAACAAATGGCACTAGTATACACCACGTATACACTGTGAGTATTTACTGGTGATATCATGCTTGATGCGTACCAGTACGCCAAAGAATGTTGTGTTCATCATTCGTAGTTCGCTTGCTCGTACGCTTACGGCTGTAGGGTTAGTCATTGGGGCATATCCTTGGTGCACTTCGGTTCTACTCTCATTTTGTATACTTGATGATAAAAGTTCTCATACTCTTGATTATAATCCGTTGAGAGTTTTATGTAGGTTATACTCAAAGACCTTCCTGTGAATCAGAGTTCTGCATCGGGCGTACTCAACCGGACCTTCAAGCCGCCAGCGAACGCTGCCGGACCTGCAGGCTAGCATAGCAGTAGACACATAGGTGCACTTTTCGCGCTAAGCTACTCCAGCGGAATCGGAGTCTCCTCCAGAATCGGACTTGCGCGGACTTGACGAAATTGAGTAGGTCCGCGCACGCCTGATCGGACATGAACGGTCAAACGGGCTACTACAACTCTCTCCCGCATTCGGCCGACTCTCGGTCAAGTCCACCCAGGATCAGCAACGTCTCGCGATATTGCATTAAATTGTAAGGCGACGATTGCTCGATAAAGTTAATGTATAATTTGTATGAATTCATCCCATGATTAAACCAAAAAAGCAAATATCCTATGCTGCCATACCCTTCTACGGCGATTTTTAGGGGTTGAAGTTGGCCTTAGACTCTCGCAGCGAAGCTAAGTCCTTTCGTCAATAGACTAGATGGTCCCTAGCATACTTGACGCTGTTACTACCTTTCTTGGTGGCCATGGACTCGGCTGCAGGCAGAGCTCAAAAAGAGAAAACGAAGAGAGAGGTAGAGCCGAAAGTCGAGTGGTCATTACTGCTTAACTAAAAATTATAGAAAGAGAACAGGGAGTGAGATTTGGAACTGGTTTCAAATCGTGAAAAACTGCCAGACTGGCCTGCCCATGGAGTTCGTTCGGTGTACAAAGTGCAATATTTACTATTGCTACAAAGTCAGGACAGGCGCAACCCATTTAAGGCGCCACGTCACAGAAGGTTGCAAATCTGCATCTACGAGGTAAGTAAGAGTATGCCCGACTGTAAAATCAGGAACGCGATTTTTCTGCTATTTCTCCTTTTGTTAATTCACCTGACTGCTATTTTCAAAAGGGAGATTTATCAACAATATTATGCCACTTTAACTTAGTCATAGGTCATCAAGCTCTATCAATTAATAACGAATAACTTTTCCGAGGCCAATGCTGCAAGTAGGTGGCCTGTACAGTGTGATCTTACACATTTCGATTAAACCGTATTTCTACTAAGTAGACAGCAGTGGTGTGAGTCAAAATGCTGTGATTAGGGTCACCACCCGCAACCATTTGCCCAGTCTCTATATTTTGTCTGTCTCGCAAGTTAGACCCAATGTTAAACTGTAGCCTATTAAAATATTTAAATTTAATAGTCGTCTACATTACTTCCACAGTTGAAAGAAACCCGCAAGTGTATTATCAAAATCAATTTCGTGAATGGCGGCAAGGCTATGTGGAGAAAAATTTCGTGGCATGTAGCCTGAAAACATTGTTGCCTACTCAGGAATTAATTTAGGACTTATGTGCAATATTCCTCTTCAGAGTTAACATTAATTCCTTGTTTTATTTTATCAGGTATACTTGTGCACCCTCAGAGAAAAAATCGTTTAAACAAGAATACGTTGACTTTTGTGCCCTTGATAATCGTCCCTTTCATGTGGTGGATGGTGAAGGGTTTTCCAAAGTTATTCAGCAAGCAATTGATATAGGTGCTCATTGTGGTCGAGTAAATGCAAAAGAACTTATTCCTCACTCTTCAACAATATCAAGAGAGCATTGCCGGAACGGGTGTCTCTGGCACGTTCTGTAATATTGCCAGACATCATCAACTCCATTCAGAGAGGGGTATGTGCGGCAACTACAGACGGGTGGGCCGATTCCGTGAGGAAATTTCACTACCTAACCCTTATAGTGCATTAAATCATAAACTGGTGATTAGTGAACAGGGTACTTTTTACTGTGAAATTTCCTGATGAAATGCGGCAGACGGGATCCAACGTTAGGAATGAACTAAGAATGCAGTGTACCAGTTTGGGCATTCATGAAGCAGATTTTAGTAAGTTTTTCCTCGTGACTGACGAGGGAGCAAGGCTTTGGAAAATAACGGAAAAGCACCCTGCCTTGCCACTGCTCTTAGACACACTTTTGATTTACGATATTGGGTTGATGAGGGTCATGGTCCAGAGGTTATCGAGCAGCTTAATGCGATCAAATCTTTAGTCACCTATTTAAAGAAATCTGGTGTTGTATCGAGTCTAGACAAAACAGTCCACCAAGAATGTAAAACCTGATGGAACTGAAAAGTAACGATGATGGAGTCAGTACATTCGGAATTGGGAAAAATCAAAGAGTTGCTGAAAGAGGCAAAACAAGAGCATCGAATTAGTGGCCTGGACGAGGTCTTAATGGAACATTTAATTATTTTTCTGAAACCATTCAAAGAAGAAAAGGACAAACTGCAAGCAGAAAAGACTCCCACGGCTCAGATTCCCTTACTTACTTACGCACGCCTGAGAAAACATAATTTTACCATGAAAACACATGAAAATGAACTAGTTATAAAAATTGCAGGCAGAGCTTTGCTATATTTTGACAAAAAAATGTAATTTAGGGATGGAAAAAGGTGTGCACTTTTCTAACACCTATAAACAGGGGACTAAAGATGCTCAGTGCTCCAGATAGAGAAGAAACAATAAATCTCGTAAATTCAATGTGTGTCTCCTTGGCGGCTGAGCGCAACAAAGCAGCAAGTGCAGAGCCTCAAGAAAAAAATGTCAAAGTAGATAGTGACTACGAGGAGTGGCAAGACGAATACAGAGATTTAACCGGATGCGAAGAAATTGTTTCGTGTCAATCGACGTCACCAGGTGAATTTTCTGGGATCCTAGAGTGGTGGAAAAAATATGAAGATAAAATGCCGAACCTAGCTCATTTAGTTAAAATTTTCTTCGCTCGGCCAGCCACCAGCGCTGCTAGTGAGCGCAATTTCAGTCTCGCAGGAAATATTCTCGAGAATCGCAGGTCCCTACTGGACCCCGACGCTGTAGATAGCCTGTTATTAAATGGGTGATCACCTGAAAAAAGAACGAAACCTTCACCATTAGGTGTTGTTTGCGATTGATGACTCCTTATCGCCTGTATTTTTGAATAATTCCTCGGAACGTATCTTATTTCTGTCTTTTTCATTGTGCGGGATCGAGATTTCATTTGAAAACATGTATTTATTTTTAAAAGAAGTGCAGTTAGTTTCAAAAGCGCTATATCTTTTATTTTAATTTATCAACCTGTTACATATTCTAACGTACTGTACGTGTAGACAGTTGTTATGTAAAGAGGCAAGGTCCAAAAATATTTTAAATAAGACATGACATCCTTTTGAGAAGTAATGCAATTTTTGTGTGACTTCTAATAGTACTACTTTTCGAGAAACGCAGGCTTACCGACTGCGCATGTAAGTCCGCGCAAGTCCGATTGGCTTCTACGAGACCACATCGGTACTCGGGCGGTGTGTAATCGGGCGGACTCGGGCGTACTCACACCCGAGATAAGGGACGGGACTCGGACTTTCGCTCGGCTATGCGCTCGGCTGTTCAGACTCGTTGAGTACGCCCGATGCAGAACTCTGCTGTGAATAATGTATGACTAGTGCCATTTTTTTTCTCAGATTATACAGAGCATGGAATTCCACATGGCAATATTTTTGTAAAATATTTCAGCCATCTGAGCGATCATCTAGATTACATACCACATAAGGGTGACTTGTTAATTGGAACGAAAGAAAACATCGAGATTGGATAAGTTTGGGGGCACTTTCTAGTGAATTCATGAACTGTTGCACGTAAAGGTACCTATGTGAAATCCTGTTTCACACTCTCGTACCATTGAGCATTTGTTTGGAGTTCTGATTACGCACAAAACACATAATCAGCATTCTACTTGAATTCATTGCAACAATTTTTGAAAGTTTTTAAAGGAAATGTGCGGAGGAGAAAATCAAAATGTTTTACACCCAATAAAATATTCTAATTTCATTTCACGCTACGCAGCTTGGCACGCGTGTAAATATTTCACAAAAAGATCCTTCTGTGTCCTTGTAGGGAGCTTGTGTTTTGAAATTTAAAATCCAAAAAAGTAATTATTTTGTTCTTTCAAATTTGATTCAAAGGCGTTCGTTTTAATAGTACCCATGTGCTCAAATTTAATTACACATTGTCAGATATAAGTCAATATTTTGGATGCTAAACCAAGCATTAATTTTCCAAAGCCTTTCTAATCCTGCGTTGATATTTTAATCTTATTAAATACAAAGGTTAATATTAATTAATAAATGACATGATATTAAAAAATAGATCTATGGTAGAGCTGTGTTTGACTAATATTTATGATTATTACACTGGCGTTCGAGCAAGGGTCAGAAATATTTACTGAGATCATTTTGAAACGAATCGTTGTACCTACGAATCCTTATTTCTTTCTCATATTGGTATTTTTCCCTTCCTTGTTTAATTTTTTAAATTAAGACTCCTTCTGGAAGCATTTTTATTAATTTAATGCTCCTAACTTATTCCTCAATTTCCCCTGCTTAACTGGCATTTGAACTTCAATGAGTACGGTTAATATCACAGAGCATTTTTTTTACTTCCTCCATTTATTTATTTATCCTCTTAAAGAGCATTAAATCCTCTTCTGTCAGTTCTTTCCTTTTTCTCTTACCGTACATATTACTTTTTCATTTTCATTTTTCTACAACTTAAATTCTCATCTTTCCTTACTTTAAAACAATCTAGTTACTAGTATCCTGGTCTTATAATCACTGCCGTGGCAATGTAAAACATTTCTATACATATTGACAAGGGTGATGTTAGAACTAACCTCGCATATTTTCCCTATCATTGGTGCAATAATTGATAAAACGTAGTAGTCAAGCTAATCGCCGCAAATTGTTTTTCATGGAGTCGTAATGCCTTCAAATTCCGCGTGCTCTTTCATGAGAGGAGAGAGCTAGGCAAAACTTCGACTTCCAAGAGGTAGTCAGCGCTTCGCCGAAATTGAGGCAGACAGAGCTCTGGAGTTGTCACGTCACGCAAAAGTAAAGCCGAGTACGTTTCTCCTTACCTTCATGTCTGAAGATGCAAACACAAGTTGCGAAGCATGTGTTGAACTCCTCTTCAGTCACAGTACCCATACACGTAATTAGAGAAAGGGTGCTGCTCTTTAGCACAGCAGGAAAGGAAGGGAATATGCGAGGAATGACAGGAGTTGCACGGACGATAGATTTATGACTACGGAAAGAAAAGGAAAGCAAAAATTAACCTTCATAGCCAAGACCAACTGAGGATTTAAAGAGATACGAAGCAGGTGGGCCCTTCATATTCCAAGCATTCCTTTTTTTGCTCTTTTTATTGCTCGTATTTTGCATTCTTCCTTTTATATTCTGATACCATATGTACTCTTCTACAAAGTTCATTAAAACACAAATTTTATCGTGATATCCAATAATCGCAGGCTTCTTAAAAAATGTTTGCAAAGTATTTTTGCCTTTTGTACCATAGTCCTCAATTTGATTGTAATTGAATACTACTAGTTACTCTATTTATCACTTTAAAATGGCAGGTGTACACTTATTTAAAGAGCACCAAATTTTTTGAAATATTGAATTTTACCCTAATTCTGACTAGGTTAGTGCAGAAATAAAACACGACTTATGTTTTTTCTTTTTAATTCCCTCGATATCCTCGTAACATCGTTATATAATGGGCGTTTCCTCCATACTTTAAAAATAATAATTAATAATAATACGCTGTTTTTCAAAATCTCACAGTTAGTATCTAATATTACCTCGTTCGTAGAAATGCTGCTCTTGGCAACTTATGGCTCATGGCTTATCCTAGTCGAGTTTCATTGGCCTACGGTGTGCGTGTATTTTAAATTATTTATCTTTGTAATAACTAAGATAATATATTAAGACTCTTCTTTAAGTTACCTATAATTTATAGGTCCTCAGTAATCTTGCCTCTACGTATCAGGATACATTTTGAAACGAATAAAGATTCCCGCATCTTTATTCACATGCTAAGGTAGTTGGAAAAAAAATACGTGTTCGGTATTATAATAGCAGCGTACGTGAATTTTCGATACTCTTCGTATCAGCAGAATCAGTGTTCTAGATCTCAATCAATATATCAATATGGAGCTCATTTTAGCGTTTTTAAACCTAGGGCTTAAACTCCGTGACTAGTACATTTGAAGTTTTTGTACAGTGGCTAGTGCATTTGAAGGATGTTATGGAACATTTTTGCGGATGGGTGTAGATTTCTCTGTTTCTCACTCCGCATACTGAATTGCCCTGAAAAGGAAGAGCAAACTTATGGTCCGGCAGAATCTCCTTTCTTAAGGTTAACATTTTTTAACCTACGAGTTCCAAAGGTTTGCCTGTTTTTTAACCTTTGCCTAGTCTTCTTTGAGGAACATATTATCCAGCATTACGTGAGATATCCTAGGTCCGTACTTACTTCTGCAGTATCGATTAAAGTCTATTCTAAACTGGTAACCAGGCTCCCCCTAACCCTTCCAATACTGGTAACGACTAGCAAATGTTTTTGTAAACGTTCAACAATTATTCGAATACAGCTCATACCGGACGAAGTAGGTCATCGAATAAAATGTACAGCACAAAAGTATTTATTTCCTGTTTGAACCTGGTTAACCAAAAGGTTAACGTTTCCGATGATTAAAGCAATCATTTTTTATTTTTATATTTCCCATTGCGTATTTTTAACTACATGCATTTTAAATTCCAACATTCGATCTACGGAAACATAAAAATTACCTATATATAGTTTGATGTTCATTTTGTGATGATAGCTTGAAAATACTACTCATTTCCCCAACTTTGTCTCAAAATACATAATTTAATGTAATTGGACCGTCAGCTTTCTTTTTCCTTTCCGCGCTCTCCTCTTAGTCTTTTGCGTCACAAAATAACAGTGACTGGACCTATTGAAAGTACCCATGCTGCCGTTTCACCCGAGTGATAAATTAATTAAATGAACGATATTTAGTTCCCTTTACGTGGCCTTATTTTACTTTATATCCTCAGGACACGGTGGGGGAGGAAGAAGAGGGGTCAGGGGCTGAAACCTCCGCTTCGAGGGAACGAGGGTCGCACAAAGTACGTGGGTCGACGCTATCCCGTTCGATCCCCATTGTATTCAGTCCGGAAACCTCCCAAGGGTGAGTAAACCCCGTACCCTTTCGTCAATCTCCCCCTTCTCACCCGCGCCGCGGAAAATCCCCGGGTCGACCCCGACGATACACCCTTTTCCCTTCCACCTTCCCGCTCGCCCCTCCCAAAAGAGAATCTCCCGCCTCCTTCACCCTAAAATGGCTCCCAACTTTGTGTTCTGTCTCTCTCCCTCTCTCTCGTTCTTTCTCTATCTCCCTCTCCTCTCTCTCTAGTCCGTGGGCTACTGGATTTACAAATTGCTTGGCTTTATGCCGCGACCCCGGAAGGGAGAAGACAGGAGCTTTTCGACTCTCCCTTGCTCGTTGCTAGGGAAGACGAAGAGCGGATTCCGCGAGCAATTTACTCGCTCGAAGATTTTGAGCCCTCTGGAAAGTGTTGTCGCGGGGTAAGCAGGGGGTCTGGGTCAACTCCTGCTCCGGCGAATCCAACTTCGTAATTGATTCGGGGGAACGGGAGGCAAGCAGTGAGTGAGTAAGTGGCCCTCCGTCTTCCTCTCGCTACCCCTTCCCCTCTCTCAGCTACTGCGTCTCGTTTCCTACGTCACGGCCACCAACGTGAAGACCGTAACGCCCCTGAGGTTGACGGATACGGTTGCCGTCGACGGTTGCGCTCTCGACCAATCAGTGCCCACCCGCTCCAGGCAGCGTGTGCTGGTTCAAATATAGGAGCACGTCAAGTTTTTTTTCAAGCGTTCAGTTGTCAATCGCAGCCAATTGGGTGTCATCTCGCGAACACGTGCTACATGTTATTAAATGCTTGCGAGATACAATGTGGCCATTTAGATTTATGTATCAGTCCTAGAATGAAGAGTATATAGAACAGAGCATTTACTTACTTATTATTATTAAGCACTACTTATCTTTTGTGAGGTACATATTAGCAGTATACACTCATTGATTGATTGACCAATTTGATTTTTATTTATCCTGGGCACTATAGGACCCCATCTTACTTTTTGCTCTCATTAAATCTCCTAATTGGTTGTACAATATAAACTATCATTACTTATGTTCTATACTTTTACATTACTACTATACATTACTACTGTACACATACCATCTAACCTTCCCCAACCACTCCTGCAGTTTCTCCCTCATTTGGAGTATATAAGGGCTTGCCACCGATTAAATATCAAAACACCCTTGAAAATGACACGGGAGTGTCGAAACCGGTTCGGGTTTCTCAATATAAGTGTGAAAAATACAAAGTTAAGTTTTTCTTACGCAGTGTCAACTTTTCATAAAGTATCGCTTTATTCTATTCAAATTATCACTACTACGTCTTATAGATGAAATCTTACTTTATTATTGAGGATTTTATCAGATTTGTTCTTTGGTTTATTTCGGAGGATTTAACTTTGGTTTAGTTACGATTTTATCAAAGCTTTTGTCGCAATTTTCATAAATATTATTCTCTGTGTTCCTATCACAGTTTTAAATACTCTTTGATGTATTAGTTTTAACATATAACATTTTCTGGATTCACTACTTTTTTATTGCAGTTGATGCATTTCATACTTTTCATGGGCGTTGGCACATATTAGGTACAGTTGCTGTCTTGGATTCCTATTAGGTAATGTCGAATTAAGTATAATTATTTCACTTGTATTCTTAATATTTTGATGCTTAAGTTAGCAATCAAAATTTATCAGAATATAAATAGAGGTGACTCGAGATAAGAGACCTCATTGGCTATGGTTGGCAACCGACCGGTTGAAATATAGACGCCCTCCTATCTTCCAACCGTCACATGTAACCGAAGACCTAACCGGTAGCAGCAACTGTCTCCTTGGACAGCTAGTCTGATACGGTTTTAACTCGAGACGCCCTATACATCCGCCGCTCCATCCTACGCAACGCAATACGTTCGACACGAGAGAGCGGAAGACGTCGTGAGTCATAACTAGCGGAGGGTTACTTTCCGTTTTGAGCCTCGATCAGTCTCTCTCCATGAGACGCGAATGGAAATATTCCATTGCGGAGTGCTACCTGGAATAGCTTCTCAAGTCTGAGGGTCTTTGTGTTCTACTTATCTCTCTCTTCGTCAGCGTGGGGGGAAGTGTCCCGAATATTTACTAGCGACGAACTTGAAATAGCCTTTTCTTTATTCTCACCTCTCGGTAATTTTTCCCCTTTCACTACTTCCATTCTCGTGAAATCTCGGCTAATAAATGGAGCATTTTTATCACGAGTTATCCCAGCGCATGATTATGTGAAAAAAATAATCCCTCCCTCCCAACTTCTCGCTCTCTTCAAAGGCGAAAAATCATTTCACTTGTCGCGCTCAGTCCTTCCGCAAAAGAAGGGCCCTCAGAGGCCTCTATTAATTAATTAAAATTCGAATGCCCTTGGTTTTTTTGTTGGAAACCTTTGTTTGGGATGTGCTTTATCAAAGGAATCTGCTGAGTACAATCAACAGCGTAATGTGAAGATTGGAGCCCATAGTTAAGGGGAGGTGACGTTAGTGGTTTGAACAGTCCAACGGCCATGATAAATAGGAAAGCAAATAACCTCTGCCAATTTCAGAAACGTTTTAAAGAACTCATTACAAAAAGAGAATTTTCATTTTCACTTTGGTCTTCCCATTCATACATTAATATTGTTTCCGTCTCGCTAGAAATTTCATATTCTCATAGTTTTTAATCAAGTCTTTCCGCGCGTACTTTCTCTCTGAAGCTATTTTGACCTCCAAAAGTCAAATCATCATTTATTGGTATTGTTTCTATAGAGAATCCTATGGAAATTTTAATAGTCAGTAAGATTAAAAAATTCCATGCTGACTCGAGATTCAGCTATTGTTACTAATTTGGTTTTTACAATTAATGCTATAGCGGTTCCTGTTTCAAAGATTTTTAACAATCTAGGATAGAAGATAAATTATGAGATTTATCAGTCTTTTAGCAAGATTTGAATGCAATAGATACGACAAGAATTTTAGTCTTTTGAGCAGTTATGTGGACATTAGACTATGAACAACTAACTTTAACTTAAAAGGCTTTTCTTCGTCTAAAATTTCAAATTTCTCGTTAGGACTCCACGACTTTTGCGTTAACTGATAAATAATTTGACTTTTTGAGCTTCTTTTGCTATTAAACTCAATTTTCCAGTTTCTGAGGAGTACATTTTTTCAACCAATCAAACTATTTGTTACGAAACTTTCGTTCGCTTAATCGTCATAAATGCTACCTACTGAAAAATCCTTGCTGTTTATTTTCGACGTGAACTTCCGTGAAAAAAGTCACCTCGTGATATTTATTCTACCGGAATTACTCATGTCGACTTCCCTTTACCACTCGTTCACAGTTAAAAAATTTAACATCCGTTTCCCCGAATGTAATCAACTACGCTCGACGAATTTCCCTTTTTCGTAAAGCTAACCGAACTTTGTCAAGGGGAAAAAAGAATGTCCCTCGAGCACCGCGATCCATTATGCCTCAGATACGATTGCCTTCTGCAATTTGAGTCTAGGAACACCGCTGCCCTCCATGATTCCGGACCGCCATTTAGTTGGGCTTAAGACTTTCACTCAGGAGGTTCCGCCCCCCCTCTCGCTTTCTCAAGAGAAGGATGACATCCTCCTCTTCTTCCTCAGCCTCTGTCTTTCTCGTGTGTCTTCTCTCTCTCCCCCACCCCCTCACCTCCATCTTCTCTTACCTCCCTCCCCCCCTCCCCGCACTTCCTTCCACTCAGTTTTCCCCTCCCTCCTCCGAAATTACATCCCCTTCCGGTCTCCCATTATTAATTTTTCAGCCGTTCTTTAATATTCAAGACTTATCGCTCATATTTCTCCGCTTTGTGCTCCTCGCGGGGAAAACAAAAGCTAGGGAGGGGATGAGAGGGGTGGTGTAGGAAAGGAGAGATGCCGTGGAATGCGCGCGTGAAGTTCCCGTTCTTACCACCCCCTTCCATCTGAATCTCCCCACCTCTCTCTTTTCCTCCCCTCGCAAGGAACTAGCTGCAATCCTCTTATCTCCTCCGCTATTCCCGTTCCGCCTCCATCCTTTCATTGCCAAAGACAAGAGAGTGCTCGCCCTCTCCTTTCCTACCGCTTAACTCGCCCTCGACCCGACCCCCCTTCTTCCAGGCTTGGCTGGCTTTTCCTTGACCCCCTACGACTAACTCTCCCTCATACCCGCAAAGAGTCCCCCGCTTTCCTCTCCATCCCCATGGCTTTCATCTTAGTCCGCCCTTCGCTCTCCTCCTCCCCTTTCCGCCCGGGAGCCCCACACCCTGACCTTTCCCCCATCGCCAGGGTCCCCTCACCTAAGCTCTCTCGTATCCCTCCCTCTCTCTTTCTCTCTCTTACACCCTGACGCCTACCCCAATTCTCTCCTCTCCGCTCCACTCTCCCCCACTCGAGTTCGGCCGGGCTACTCTCTCTCCTCCCAAACAACTTTCCCCATAGTCAACTACCTCCCCCCTCGTCCTTTCCTCTCCGCCAAAATCCCCTTCTCTCTCAATGCCCTTAACCTGTCTCCCCCCACCTCCTTTTTCTCTTTCTCCCCCAATTTCCCCGTATTCCTCATCTTCTCTCGCGCCCCTTAACCTCTCCACATAGTCCCGCTTCGTCCTCCTGCTTCCCTTAGTCTTTTCTCTCAACAACTGCCTGCCTCCTTTCTTTCTTCCGGCAAACACGCTCAAGTCCTCACAGCTTTCCCATCCCGCGCTCCGTTTTTATACAGCATCTTAGACTTTTCCGGGAAAAAAATAAGCTGCTACTTTTTGCCTAGTCTGAAACCTCAGCTAATGCTCTTGGATTGCCCTGATGAGAGATTAATTTGTTTGTCCTGTGGTAATAAATGTAAAAGTTAATGGAAAATTAGTTTCAAATCGAGTGAGAGAATTAAGAAATGGGAAGGAAAAATTTGCAGTTTTGCTCAGCATAATATTTTACTGTGTTGTGCTGCATACTGCGGAGAACAATTTGATGCTCGGTCGGCACATTTTTTTCTACACTAGTTACTTTCTTTTTAAACAAATGTAAAAATGAAATTAAGGCGCAAGCATCCTTTGATATTTGGTTGTTTATCTACTATCTTATTATTTCCCCAGTTGCAGAAGAAGTTTTGTCCAAATGATTATTTTATCACCACGTTGCAAATAGCTTCAATTGAAAATAATTTCATGCCCTAAGTGACTTCCATTCCGGATTCGTCGTATAATTTTCAAGAGGTAAAAATTCATATTGATTTCGCGGAATAAAAATCACGAAAAATATTCACGGAATAAGGTGCGTTTGAGGTTGATTGAACGTAAAAATTTCAACTTCATGCTCGGGAGCCATAACTAATCACAGTACTTTCTAACGACAGGTATCGTGTGGTAAATTCATGGTATCGTAGGTGCAGAGGAGGTCTTTGCTCTAGCATTGAAATGACGGCAGTGAAAGCTAGATCAGTTATCTTCGTATTTGATTGAGATGGATGTTTTATATTGTCTCATCTACCTCATTCCTAATTTAGAGCTAATTACGATGCATCTTCCAATGACATAGAAAGGATATAGTATCTATCCTGCTTCAACTTCAGCCTACAATACCCTTTGTCAGTTCCGCACACTATACTATTCTCCAAAAATCTCCAATGTTATCCTTCCTAAATACCCTCTACCTCTGTTCATTCCCGATCCGGCCTAATCCAGCCGACAATGCTTCACGCCCCCAACCGTATCCTCCCTCCCGCTCCTCCACGGATATCTCATACCCTCCTCCCCTAACAACTCTTCCTCTCCACTTTCCTTCTCAGCTCGTATATATTTTCACCCATTCTACCTCTCCTTCTCGTTCTTATGTCAGTCATTTCCTCATATCTCTCCGGCATGTCTTTCAGATTTTAATATAGCCTGTCTGTGTGCCAGAAGGATAAATCTCTGGGAAATGCCACCCAAATTAAAATCTCCCGAGAATATTTTTTTTATCTCTCCCGTGTATAATTGTTGGTCCATTCTACTTTAGTGCCTGATTGTTTCATGGATCTCATCATGAAATGTAATACGGCTCATTCTAGGTCATTGTATTTCCAGGTTACATTACACTTCTGAAATGTTCTATATTCCCTGTACCCAGTAAAAGATAGTGGAGTCAAAGTTTATTCCCACAATTACATATTGTATGTTTACATCTCAACAACCCGACAGTATCATCATACGAGCTGAATTTAAGCTATTCAAATCAATTAATACCCGCACTGTTTAGCTTATTTAATTAGTAACATAAAATGGTAATCAATCTGAAATGTAGGGAGTCTCATTAGAATTCCGAAGCAGGATGTGCATCACCACGAGTCATCCGATAAAATAGTGACTACAAAATGCTTTCACTGGAGATAGAATCTCTACGAAATTAACAAGCAACTTGTCGATTGCTTCATTAACCTTTTCTTTGTTTGAAAGTAACCTCATCAGTATTTACCTCTGTGGTTATAACCGTCATGAATCTGGTATAAATTTCACAATCTCGTCGTTTCCCGAAATTTGATTCTTTCTGTAAGCATCGTATTAAAGGCACAGTTAAGGTTAAAAACCTATGAATGAGATTGAGGGATGATTTTAATGGGAATTTTAACTCTACGCATTGGGAACATTTCCCATTAAATGAATTTAAGCCAAGATTGACGCCACGGAAAAGACCGATACTTTGAAACGTCTTTAAAGGTGTTACTGAAGAATTGAAGTTGAAAATGAGGGGTAAGGAGGAGTGACATTGAGGATTGTGGTCCATGTAATCAAATTTTGGGAGTGGAACAAGTATCATGAAGACAATTTACCAAAAAGTTCTGATCTTTTGGTAATGATGAAGATAATGTAGAAGGAAATTAAAATGCTTTGGTCCTCCACAATAATTTATAGAATGCTTCAATAATCTCTAAACCAGTTCAATTACCTGCATATGTCAAGAAAGTTACAAAAAAAATAAACTCATTAAAGTTAAAGTTAATCTCTGTAAAAATAAACTAGTTAAAGTTAAAAGTTAATTGTCTGAAAAATTAACTGATTAAATTTAAAGTTAAAAAATTAAATTTTACGTTAAATGTTACATTTTCCGTTACTTTGGTAAATTGGATGCTGTGGTGATAGAGGCCTTGATGATTTTTTTATTTTGACAAACAAAGCAAACACTGAAAACTGTCGTTGTGATTTATTCCATTCGTATCCATTTAAATATATTTGAAGTGGGGATTTTCGTTGCAATTCCATTTAGTGTCCAGATTTATTGTAACAGAGATTTAGTGTCATTGGTCTGGATTTCTAGTTTCTGCGTAAAGGTTTCGGCGATTTTTCTGAGGTGGAGGTCCAATTCCGGGATTTTTAAGTTGTCGTGAATGTAAGAATATCTGACGATCCCCGGTACCTGTAATTTTCCACAAAAGATTGTTCTGAACGGTATAAAGTACATGAAGGTTAGACTTTGATATCGATCCCCACATTGCGATGTGTCATCCCTTCACAATTGTAAAATTGTAGTGGAAACGGCTTGGTTACATAGAGTTACAGTAGATGCTGGTAAGGTGCCTGTGCACCCTTTCTCGTGATTCACTGGGGGCTGATGTATTGACGACGCCATGTCCCCGAGAACAGATACGTTAGTTTAAATGCATCCCTCCCCCTCGTTATCCATCATAGGTTTTTAGACGACCCTTCTTTCACGGTTACAACTATGTAGTATTGGCGACATGATGTTGGCGAGTAAGGCATGCGAACCCTTTAGGACTGTCTTCGAGTGGTTCTCGTCTGAGGGTGCGTTTCTAAACTTTGGCGGTCACTCCCCTCAGCCCCGATTTTGTTTGGATGTATTCGTCTGGGCCTATTCATTGCATTCTTGCACAACTACCCAGCTATATTTCATTCTTAGATACCGTTTTATTTTCCCCTTTGACTGTTGGGTAAGGTTTGCGACCAAATTCGAACAGGTCAACATTCGCCAAAAATTAATGTAAAAAATTAACTGAAGTTAGTTTTATATCTGTTAATGTATAATTTTAACGATTAAAAGTTAACTCTTTTAAAAATTAACGATTTAATTAAATAGTTAACCACATTTTTAATTAATTTCAACGATTAATTTCAATCGCTAATTTTTTAAATCGTTAATCCCAACTATGTGCAAGAGCAATTATCATGAAGAATAATATGATTTGTTCCTTTTTGGATTGAAGCATAAATTTGTAATCCGTATACCCAGAGAAGCTTGTCATTATCACTATAGTTCTATTTAGTTCATTTCTTACCCAGGACAATTGACTGAATGGGGAGGTAAATTAATGCAGAGAGAAATAATTTTAAAGCCGTGCTTACTAAGCTCGTCGTTCTGAGAGGAAGTTCAACCATAGCGTTCCGGCTAAAGATCCAAGTTTCCTAATGCAAGTTTCCTTATGTGTTTCCCAGAATTAAGCTGCTTATGAATTTAAAACAGTTCCTCCCAATCCTGAGTTAGGCCTTTAAGTTCACTATAGGACCATCTTCTGCCCGTAGTGGCGCAGATCATAAGACATAACAGTTACATAAATAAAAGGCTGTGCCTTTCTTGTTAACCGGATTTCATGGTTACCTTTATATAGCAAATCTTACTCAACAGCCGCTGTTTAAATTCTATTTTTACGGTATGAAGTTGATTATTGCGAAATGGAAATATGCCTTAAAGCAAATCCAACAAATGGACACATGTAAATTGAACCGATCGATATTTGAACGCTGCCTCGCACCATCACCCCCTACAAAAGACAGCTGTTATCCATACTCTTTTTAACCGAGCCCTCTCCATCTGCGACGATTCGTTTATTGAAAACGAGAAACAGCATCTTTTTAAGGTTTTTCAAGACAATGGTTTCCACCGACACGCTATCCACAGAGTTGCTCAGAGAGAAGAAGAGAAACGAGTCTTGGCCTTGAGCAGGACAGACGAGACTGCTACTGCGAGAGAAAAGGATGATGCCACTTTCGCCATGTTACCATACGTTGGCGGAACCACAGAAAAAATATCCAGGGCTCTTAATAAGCACAACATCCTGACCAGATACACCTGCGTCACCAAGACAAAGGACATTTTATGTAGAGGTAAAGACCTTACGCTGATGGAAGAACGGAGCGGCATATACGAGGTCAGATGCGAATGTGGAAAGGCCTACATTGGGCAAACCTCGAGAGCCTTAAAGACCCGCATTCAAGAACATAGGAGAGCGACAAAGAACAGACAACCGCGCCTCTCAGCCATCGCGGAGCACTTTTGGGAAGGCCCGGCCCACAAAATCAATTTCGACGGAGCCAAGCTGATAAAGACTGAGAAACGCTATTTCCCAAGGCTCATACGCGAGGCGATCGAAACGGCCAAAAACCCCGACAATTTTAACAGAGAGGATACTATAAGCTCCCCCATACTTGGAAGCGCCTAATTGAAAAAACCAGTCAAACGGCCAATGAAAATGCTCCCACTTGAACACCAGAGCGCAGAAATAAAGGGTATATAAGACGGTAAAAATCATCTGCTATAACACTTCAGACCTAAAGACGCGAACTGAAACGTGCGCGAAACTGTTGTCACCCCAGAATGGACACACGCGGAAGAAATCCCGAAAAGAAATCCCGAAAGGAATGGATCCTCAAATATATGATGAGGTATAAATCACAACTCTGACTGAGAAAAGATAAATCGACTGATACAAGAATAGCGAACAACTTAGAGGAAATACGAAATAGCTCATTATTTTAAATTTTTTCGTGTCCAGTTTTCAGCCGATATTGTTGTGATCCTTGTGTTGGCAGATTTAAAAAATGATAAATATGTAACTATGTCGTTTAGAAGCCATCTTCATATGAGCGTCGTCTGGATTTCAAATATTTGTAATGTACACGGAAAAACTTCCTTAGTGTCATTGCGCATTGAAATATAAAATTTGGTGTTTTCTTCTATATTAAGTCTTGTAATCAACTTTTATTCAACTTAAAAGCTCTATCAGTATCTATAAAACAAATTTATTGGTGTTAATGTTTTTCTTACTTCAATTTTCAAAAGGAACGTTTTTTTTGCTCTTCCTTTAGCTCATAAAATTTTCACGAGCATCATTTTCAAATGGGCAGCGTCGGTCAAGATGTAACCAAGTTTCTCGTGAACTGCATATTAATAAATTATAGAATCAGTAGCTACTCATTTTTACGCATTTGGTTCGTGGATTATCCGCAACAACCAGGAAAGGCGTTTGCACTGCATAGTTTTTTATCTTGTCAATTCTGTTGCTTGTGGCGTAGGTTATTTTCACTGGGGAATACCAATTTAAAAGCTGTACCGCCTATTTCCTGGGGTAATGAACATTACATCCCTATTGATTTAGTTATTTTCAATGAAATCCATTAAAAAGAGCTAAATCAATATATTAGTGATAGATTTAGTGAGTAAAAATGAAGTAAAACAAGCCTTTGTTGAGATGGAGGGAAATTGGGCAGTTAAAAAGAACAAGGAATGCGGGGATAATGAATTGTAAAATTCAATTAATTTTCGATGAGCTAGCAAGAAACCGGCATGTAAGGTAGAAAAAGTGAATTAGTGAGCATGCCTATTTAAAAAGAAACAAATATTGCGAATCTATCGTTTAAGGTAATTGGGGATGAAGAAGTGGGGATTAGACGAGGAGCATTTAGTATAAAATGTGCCTAACCAGTTAAATAACAAGTAATAAGCAGTTCGAGTTTATTCTGGTTTCCCGAGAGAAGGCTGAGGGAGAGAGAAGAGAATGAGAGAGGGTTACGGAAACCGAAAGCTCATCGTCATCTGTAAATTACTTCCATTCCAAAAAGTGCAAACTATTATGGCGGTGAGCATACAAGAAATTTGTTCGATTACCGTTGAGACAATGGCCTCTCATTTCATAAAGGCCAAAGTCCTTTATGGAGAGAGCGGTCGCAAATCCATCGTCCATAATCGCTGGTGACCACCTCTTTGCGTTCGTTCCCTCCACCACTCAAGCTCGCTGCGGTCACTCGAAGGGAGGTTATATGAGCGCCCTCTCTGTAATCACCTCCGTGGCCCACGTCATCGATTCTTGCAGGTCCATTGATCAACCTTCCTGAATGGCATAGAGGCAGCTGACACTGCAAGGCTCAAAAACTTAATGACAAAATTTTCGACAGAAGCGCGGAACTGCTTCGTGCTCTGCCGAACCGAGATGTAATTGTCATTGCTGCCCGTAGTTTAGAAGTCTATGATCGAGCAGAGGGAAATGCAGTCTTATGTATTAACTTAGGAAACTCATAAAATGTTCTATATAAAATAATAAATAACATTGATAAATCTGTAATTCAGGTGATTACCTGCCAGAAGAAATTCTACAAAAATATTCTGAGTACGTTGTCATTAAGATTGAAACTTGTTAAGTTCGATAAATCTCGTCGAATAATCCTGATCGCTCCGATTCGTGAAGTTTCTCTATAGCGTTGGAAAAATATATTTTTATGATTCCCTTGGGGAAGAAACAACTAATGTTTAGACAGACAATGTCTTTGAAAAAGTATTTTTTTCTCCTGTAGTTGCGGGGTGTTACCTGATTCATATTCGTTTTTATACGACTCAGTCTCAGGCAAAACTTTGTGGAAGTTATTCATAGTAGGTGAAAAGGTATCAACTCTGCTGTTTCCACATACACGTTTATTAATTACGACCATGGTTTCGTAGCAAGGTTACATCATCAGGTGTCGTAATTAATAAACGTGTATGTGGAAACAGCAGAGTTGATACCTTTTCTCCTACCGTATTCGTTATATTAATTGTGTGTATGCTAAAGTTGTGTGATTAACTAAAATGCATGGAATATATCACTTCGCATACCATGTTCTCCTTAAGAAAAACTGCCAGTGGTTGGCGAACGTGTATATCTACTTCTCTTTGAAAACTCTCCGGGTTCCATCAGCTGGTCATTTAGCAAATAATTTTAATGTAGTTAGAAAAAATCTAATTTTATACGTGTTTCTCGAGTTGAAAAATCATGAGTAAAATTGGTGCATTTTTATAATTTAGGGGTGACAATTAGGACTTTTTCCAATAAAAGCCTTCGTATTTTGGTTTTTGGTAATGTGAACTTTTATATGAATTTTTATATACTTATAATTAAAAATCATTTCCTGAAAAAGTTAGTGGTTAAAGAATTAATGGATGAAGTTTCATGAAAGATTCCAATAATGAAATCTAGCCCAAGAAACATTTTTTTTAGTTTTCCCTAGGCGTTTCTTTAAGTTTTTACTCGGTTCTTTTAAATTTATAATCATGGCGATTAATAATGAATTTCAGGGTGCACTGTTCCTTTTGCCTTTCTCTTTTCCCACCGATCCATTTTTTACTGAATTTAGTATCACTAGTACAAGAGAAAACGTTACGGTGAAAAGTCACTTTTGGTGAGATTGCGTAAAAAAATTCTGCAGGGTTCTCTGAATAAATTTTAAATACGTGTATTTTAAAATACACGTATTTAAATTTATTTACACGTAAACAAGTTTCAAATACGTAATACTGAGCATCCTGCAAGCCAATACCAGGGCCTGCGGCAGGGGTAAACTATCGCTTAGTGTGCACCGCTTTCATCATCTGATGGATAAAATACTACGTAGCATGTGATAGCTTCCGCGCACAAACGTCGCGCAATCAATGACGAGCATCGATGAAGTAACATAATTTTAAGAAAATATTTCTATATTTTGAATGCTTAACTATTATATCATTTGTTTTATTTTTGTTTTGATGAATAAACTTAAAATTCCTTTGAGGCAAGCTGGGTGTGTTGCTAGAAGACTTTTGATCATCATTCATAAGCACTAAAGAGTAAACTACCTTTTCATGATATCTAGAAAATAAACCACGCACTATTTTACTCTGTATGAAAAGTACAAATGATAACCCAAGCGTCCCTCCTTCGAGGTTACTAGGCGCGGCGACACGCCAACAAAAATGGGTTCTTGCCCTTAGCGTCGGATACCCCTCAGTACACCATACTGAGTTTCTCAGATTTTATATTACGTATGACAAATAGAAATGTGATACAAAGCAGTGGGGGTGTTTGCAATGAAGCTTTACATGGGAATAGCCGAGAGAGAGGGGAGGAATGTGGGAATGAAGCTAAGATCTTACCGAGGAAGCAAGAACGGCTTCCTATGACGGATTCCTGTCGACCGACCCGACATTCGGGACCGAACTCCCGAAACGGTCTCCTGCGCCGCACTCTCGGGTGCTGGCTGCACTACAGTATATATAGGGCCGAACAAAGGTGAAACTTTCCGTCTCTCGGGACGCAAATAGGTATTTGTCTCCCGGACACTCAAGATCCGTAAAAGGTGAAAATCCCAATGAGGGCAGTAGTATGGGAAAGGAATAACATTTTTGGCTTATTTTGATCTCTCTCTCAAACTCCGAATTCTGGCGCACAACAGTTTCAACATATGAGTGTCACTTATGAATTTATGTGTTGAAACTATGGTGGGTGGGGATTGGGTTAGTGTAGTAGCTTAAGTACAGGCTTCCCATCTAGTAATCCTAGATTCGAATCCCAGCTTGGCAGAGACTTTATTTTGGTCCACTGGTCCCTACTTGAATAACGTGTGGAGAGAACTCCAAGTTCAGTACTCCGTCCGTCCAATGTGACGTTAAACCGTGGAGCTCTTGGAGAATTTCATTGAGATCTAATACCGAGGCCGGGTTTGTCTTCAATCTTCCTCCGTTTTCTGAAAAATCCTACCGAAAGCTGACTACACAACTGTCCTAAATGGAACAAATGACCTAGCTGTTGGTCAACTCCACCAAATTACAACTTCGAAAGACATAGGTTTGCCTAATAGGTAGATGTCCTCTCCTCATACTTCCGCAGAGGTGGAAAATTCTATCAGTAAGTCAATCAGGAATGCTTCTCATTGTTATTTAGACCCCACGCTGATCATGTGAGGACCATTTGAAAGCTCTTGCGGTGTTTGATTCCCCTTTATGATAAAATATGCAACTATTAAAAAAAAATAATATTCTGAAGTGGTCAATCAAAATACTATGAAGTCGCTTTGAAGTTCTGGGAAGGGAATATCAGTGAACTCAATGACTCATTGTTGGTTGAAGCATATAGGAAAGTTATCATCTTAGTTCTTTTTTATTTTTGTGTAAATATACATGGTCATGTGCCATTACGGATAGGTTAAAGAAAGAATGCAGTGCAATCCCTAGTACATTACCGCCAGGATTACTTTGTGCTCCCAACCATACCGTCAATTTTGAGTAACATTTTTAATATCAACCTCATCCCAAAACTGGACAATTTATGTTTAAGTTATTTATGAAAGATACGTACGGGTAAAGACATTCTCTAGCAGAATACTCGAATAAAACGACCTTAACTTTTACCACTCGTTCAGCGGTTAAACTATTACGACGTACGGGGGGCTGAACGTGAATAGGAGCGGAGCTCTTCTTTTGCGTTATTGATAACGTGAACTCATCTGAAATGGCAATACTCACTCACGTGAGTATTGCCATTTCAGATGAGTATACGTATTTATGAGTGAATGTTGCCTATTATTATCTTTATCATTTGCCGATGAACTGAGTTTGGTGATTTGAATGGCTGAGTAATATAAGAAATGGCATTATATTTTCACATTCCCAAGCGCGATTCAATTATAAAAATAATATGATCGAGCCCTATAATTGCTTCCATGCTACTCTCCGTAAGGGCTGATGCCCCAATGAAAAATCTCTTCCATCACCCGGCCTCCAACCCGTGCCCTCGGAGTGGGGTTGCCATTATTCTAGTCAATAAACCTTACTAACATTCACCTACATGATCCTCACCCTTTTCACTCCCGCTAGACTTAGAAGACCGACCTTATAGCTCCAGGGCACAATTCGATTCTCGGTGGAGTTGAGGACGTAGGATCCAGAAAGTGACGATGATAGCGCAAACGAGTCGTGTGCTTTTTAACGCAACAGGAACAAGCGCGCGTGTCGTGCCTTCGCCGCACCTCAAAAGATTCCGCTGAGTGTTGTATTAAAAAAAATAAGAAATAATGCCTGGGTGAAGGTTCCGCACAGCTCAGCGCCCACCCTCTCTTTCTCTCTCTCTACCCAATAAACTGGATCCCTTGTAGGTATCTCCAACCCCCCTCTCTCTAGTCCCTCCCCTCTCACTTCCCCAACCCCATTTCACACTCCTTTTCACTCTCCTAGCACCCACCGCTCTAGCTCCTCCACCTCAGCTCCCCTGAGCAACTCAGACTGCCTTCAGCTCCCCCTTTTCTTCTCCCCTTCCTGTCCATTATCATCTCCCCCCCCCCTTCCCCTCGACTCAAGCATACGTGCTCCCAAACACTTTTCTCTGCTTCCTCCAAATCGTTCCCATAACCTCGGCGCGCGAGAGAGGATGGAACCTTATGAATTTATGTATCAATGGAAATGCAAATATATATATACACGCGCAAGCATTAAAATCCTTCGTCAGGGGTGAGAGGAAGTGGATGGGAAGAGAAGAATGTTATATTTAAAGGGCCTCCTTCCGTATTCCTTACAACTCCTATTTTTGGTGCAAATATACCCAGTAATTCTAAGCATTCTAGTCAGAACATTACTACTCTATTTTCCTTCCTCAAATCTGTTCAGCAGTCTATTTACGAAATACTACTTTAGGATAGCTTTTGAGCTTCAGGAACTAAGTTCCGCTTAGACATTGTAATATAAGTTACCGAAAAACAAAATTGATTTTTAACACCATTTAATCATTAGACTTAGTGCAATTTAGAGGAAATCGGGACTGAAGTGTTCACGAAAATAAATTGGTTTCATTCGTAACTACTTCAATAAACCTTCATAAGAAATCTCTCCAAAATTGAGAATGTCCGTTTGCCAGGAAAAAAATGTGCATGGATTTAAAGATTTAAAGTTCACTTCAGCACGTTTAATTTTTTTATCATCATGTCAGTAATCCGATTCTTTTTTATTTGTGTGATGGCCGCTTGTATACAATAGCTAACTATAAAGCTCTACCAATATTTCCCTCCAAATCGTCATTAGCACCACCTTCCAGTGCTCTAATTTTGAAGCTTATTCTACAGCTGTAAGCAAATTTAATGTAGTTGAAGCTATGTGAACACAAATACCTTAATTCCTCTGACAGCAGCCGAGCGTGGGAGAAAATCATTATATCGGAGATTCTAAGAGCCCTATTTTGTTCATTTATTAATTTTATATGAAAAACCCTTTGACGTCGATGATGTAAGGGTGTGAGAAAATGAATCTACATCTACGTAATACCGTGCAAACCACCGCGAGGGTTGTGGCAGGGGGTAAAAACCACCATGCATGCACTACTGACATGCAAATAAGAGCTACAATGATACTACTACATGGAAATAAGTTAGGTATGAGGAGTCACGTGCAACTAGATGGCTAGTGTCTACATTGTAACAAAGTGACTTCTGGTTAGGAAGATTTTCAGTAAATATATTTTTCTGTATTTCCCAAGCATGTATAGATTAGTATTATTGAAACATTGTTCATGCAATACAGACTACTCCAACAATTTTTACGTACGTAACGCTTTGCTTTGCTGCCTAGTGGGAAAAATGGCATTTGAATCTATGGGTACAACAATGTATCCATTTAATCTTGTTTATCTGATCAAAATTAGCATAATACGCAGGGGTTCTTAGTATGTATCTAATATTGATTAAATGTGCGAGGCAATTAGATATAGAACTGGGTAACATTTCATCTGCCCCCTTGAAACCACAGCAACGGCTGAAATTGCTGCGCTGTTACCTTATTCCTCGCTATTATCACCAGTTGGTTCTCGCTGGGTGCACCGCTAAATCATTACGGGCACTTGATAGACAAGTACGTATTGCGTTTAGAAAATTGTTCTTTCTGCCCAAGGATGTACCAATCGGCTACTTTCACGCCATTTGCAAGAGTAGTGGCCTAGGCATACCAGCTTTTTAAACAGCTATCCCTGATTTCATGCATAAATGGATGTCAGGAATACAAAATTCTACCCTCCATGCTGCATGGATTGCCCATCGGTTAACCATGCTCCAAAAAACGCCTGAAATGGGCCGAGAAGATCCTCTTCGATTACAAATGCAGCCGGCGAGGAGAGGACGACTTGAAGAAGTATTGAACTGATAAGCTGCCCACAACTGTCGATGGGAGAGAACTCAGAGAAGATGAGAAAGTTCCGATGAGCACCAAATGGATAGAGGGTGGAAGTTAAGGAATACCAGGTAGAGACTTTGTGTAGTACAACCACATCAGAATAAACGCGCTACCAAACTTAGTACGTATATCTCGAGGAAGAAGAAAGGATCCAGAGGAGATAATGTGTCGAGGGAAGTGTAACGCTATGGAGACCTCGGTGCACATAATACAGAATTGCTTTACGACGCATGGAGGACGAATCCTACGTCATAATGCTGTGAACAAAATATTGGTAAACGAACTGAAGCAAAAGGGCTGGAGCGTGCGTGAGGAGTCTCACTATAACACTGAAAATGGGCTCCTCAAGCCCGATACAGCGGCAAAGAGGGAAGTCCTTTCAGCTCCTGAGCAGTCTGTGTGATTAACTCGCAGGTCGTAAGCGGAGCCTACCCGTTAGATGATGCCAACCAGAAGAAGATTAGCAACTATAACAGGGATGACCTGAAGACCATGATTGCAGCTGATCAGGGGACGAAGAAAGAAGACATCTGAGTTATCACGTGCATCACCTGGTGAAGGGGCGTCTGTAGCAAGAAATCGGCTTAAGACCTGCTGAGTTTGGGAGTCACAAGAGGAACACTAACATCCATCACCTCCAGAGTGCTAAAGGGAAGCCAAATGAATTTGACGAGATGGAACTTGATGACAACGGTGAAGGAGAAGAAAGGTGCCGGATAAAGCAGAAGAACATGTTCTAAAGATGGGAAACCTGCACCCAAGCATCGAAAATTCGGCAGCATGAAAGTGCGCCCGCCGTCACATAACTCAGTCTGCGGAATCATGGGTTGGTGCGGTGTGGAGGTTTTAGTGATTAGTGGGCCCACGGGTCTGAGTCTCACTCTACTTTGGCACTAAATCTAGCCCAAGTGTGGGTAAATGCATTTCCTCCACACATTTTTAAAAAATCACCTGTAAACAAATCAGCCTCCAATTCACTTAAAAAGTGTAGTCTAAATTTTAATCTGCGTTCTGATAGTAATTTCCAGGCAGAAATGGGCTTGGTGTATCATACAAATTAGGTGATTCATCCTTACTTCGATTTTTACCATTCATCCCACATTATTATTCTCGCCTTAGCTCAGTTTGAATCGACAGAATGGTTTTTTTATTGCAGAGCAAACATCACTCCGTGTACCGTTGGGATTATAAGTTCAATACTCGGCTGCATCCTTTGGAAGTGTTCATGACCAAGATATGTTCCAATTAGGGAAAGGATTTTGGGTTATCATCGTATAAAAACGATTTTTAGCATGATTTTCCTAAAAAATCTAAAAATCATTTTGTAGTCTATGAGGAAGCTTAAAGACTACATGTTTCCCTTAGTTGCGCCGTTGCATTTTTAGCTCGGCTAAGGCTACTAAATACTCACAATCTTATAAGGATTACGGGGGATATAAAGCTCCCCCTTGCTGAATTCTGTTAACCGTAGGGTAGGATACTAATGTCCCTTCTTGTACCTTCTAACGTCTTTGAGTCTATGAGAAATAAACGTTAAAAGCGAGTCGAAACCCCACGGAAGGAAAATAATTGATCAGTATTGAAGAATTGGTAAAACGAGCGAAAGCTGAATGGGGTGAGACCGCTACCCCTACCTAACGAGCTCCCCTACTTATACTATAATCTCTGAACCACTTTTTCAGTAATTGCTATATTTATTTCCTTCTCTATGTTGTTCATTAGTATTTTTATCTTCATTTTCCTTCGTATATCATAATTAACAGTCAATTTCTGGTTTACTTCTACAGAAAGTTCAATGATAAATGTAATGGATTATGGCATATGATAGGATGTAAGAAATATTGCTGGATGGCTCTCTGTTAATGTCAATATAACCACAATACTATCATATTTTATAATTATGTTGATATCATGACTTCTTTCACCCAAGTTAGGGAACGTAATGTCCATAGATTTGTATTTCGATACAGTTTGGATTATGCGATGTCAACATGCATGAGTAAGTAAAGGTAGAGTGTAAATGTAACTTGACTTCTGTGGAATCCCTTTCGTTTTAAGTGCTTTCCTATAAGAGCCTCATGTATGAAAATTTAAACGGTAACGCAGGTGCCCCAAGAAGCAAGAAGGGATATAATAAGGCCACTATTGTTTTCCGTTTCGATGAACCCAGCGTAGAGTTTTTCCATAAATCCTCTCCAAGCGATGCAGATGCCTAACCCTTTAGCTTCAGATAAGCCAACATTCGCAGACATTGGCAGCGACATTTCCCAATTGCTACATATTTTGGTAAACTCCTTTTTATAAAGGCATTTATCTTAAGAATTGATTTAAGCCTGTAATTTAAAATTTATACCTCCAATTTGAGGAAAAACGTATATTTAGTGATTGTTTAACCTTATGTATAATCTGAACTACTCGGTGGAAATGTTTGAACAATAAATTTCATAACTGTTTTTACTAATGAATATGGGGTTTCACTTCATCTGTGCACAAATTATTAATAATTATTGTCCCAATAAATTTTTCTAATTCTTCTAAATATATAATTCTATATGGTATACCCAATTAAATTTTTAAAGTGTTTGTAATTTTACCGAAAACCTTCAACGTATATATTTTTTGTGATACATAAGCTTTATTGTTAGGAATCATGTAGTGTTTCCAACCAACAGTGTATTTCTGATTTATGAAAAGAATGCTATTTAATTTACGATTATATTCCAATATATTTCCCCTGAGTTCGTTTTTCAATTACCGTTCAGTTCATATCTAAAGACGATGTGTTCCAAGTTTGACATTAAATTATCCAAGAAGTATCAACGGTACCCCCTATTATGTATTTTTGTGTACTGCTTAACTGCAATTCATCATTATTCAATATTAAGAAGAGTTTTAGACAACTTTAGCTCTTTACTGCTTCAATGTCAATCAGGTGTCCTGGTGTCAATGTCAATCAGGTGTCCCTTGATATGTGTCTTCTGATATATGTCAATGTACCTAATTGGTCAACTGTCTGTTGCTTTTCGTTTTTACGGTGGTTTTTCCTGCTCTTTTGATGATGTAACGTGCTTTTTAATTAATTCTTTTGTACTTGATTCGTTTCTTTATATCTTTGTCGTCACAATTCAAAAGTCTGCTATCACTATGTCGTTTTTCTTCACTTTTGTTTTCGTCAAAGTTTCTGGCCCTTTCCCCATAGGTATAAAAATTTTCACGCATCACCTCTTAGCTTTTATTTTTTTCAGCGAACATCTCTCATAAAATCATTTGGCTTCTGTGAACTTATTATTCCCTTTCGCTCTTTCCTAGCTCCCGGTTAGCAAATAGCGGTTTGTTTCTGTTATTACTGCTTTTCTTTCTCTTTATGATCATCGAAAATTCCGTTCTCCATCTCCGCCTTGAATTATTGCATGTTTGCATGATTGGATTTATCGCCCTCGAGTAATTTTTTTACGACCTTAGCACTCCATATTCCGCTTCTGCGTTCGAAGAGAAGAAGCGAAGCGTTGTTATTCGTACACTCCATTGGAAGTTCATATTCACCTTCTCGTTTCATGACGAGAGAGAGAGAGAGAGAGCAACATCGTAAATCTTCCCAGTAAGCAGGATTCTAGGAAATTTGCGTGGAAATTTGCATATCACTTGCTCTACGAGGCAGAATGCACATGTCTGCGACAAGTACCGAAATTGCTGACGCATCTCTATTTAGTCGCTGTATGATGTTTCTCCAATGCTCGAGTTTATTACTCTCTTAATTTCTCTGTTTGTGACGCTTCATGCAATTGGTCATACATTTTGACGAGTGGTATTCATTCTTAGATTCTTTCCTCATTTCATTATAGTCCTACCATTGTTGGCTAACTCACACTCTCCCACCACCGCAGTTTATTTAATTGGGTTTAATGTGGGTACCATACTTTATTGCCTTAGTCTAGGCATGATTGCCTCATTTGCTACTCATAGTTCATCCCCTTTCGTAGATTGCGTATTCCGAAGTTCATTACATTTGGCAGACCTCAATCGGGAAGTTACTGTGTTTCGATCGCGTAATTTCGGTTTAGCATGAAAATAAAATTTTATTATAGCACAACGCTTGTGAGTTAGTGGAAATTAATCTTCATTCTGGAGTGAAAATTTCTCCTCTGCTTCTTCTTTGATTTAATTGATTTTTCATTTTGAATTTTGGTGGTGCTTAGTGTAATCTACATATTTCGATCAATTTTCATACGCCGTTGGTTCGAGTGCTAAATAAGCCCTGACCTTTCTACAAATCGAAGGTGAATAAGTATTTGAATTAGATTTAACAGATAAACACCCAATTTTCATTTGTTTTCAGTCTCTAATTGCTGCTATAATTTCTTTCAAAATTGATTTTAAATCAAATTTCAAGGCGGAAACTCCAATTTTCATTTAGTTCTTATTTACTAATTTCTGTTTCAATTTCTTTCTGCTAGAATTCAACTTGAAATACAAGTATTTATTTGGAATGTTGGCGCTTTGTTATCATTGCAATTAATGTTAAACTAGCATGTGAAGAATCAGCCACCTTTTAAATTTGTCCCATTTGTGAAGTCGGTTTAGTATCGAGATATATTTTGCAAGTGTCATTTGATTTGAATGGGAATTTTTTGTTTTGGATGTACCTAGACACTATTATTGTTGAACTGTCCTTTTAAAAATCAGTCAGCTTTCGCCTTAGCGAAGTCGGTTTTGTATCAACATACATTTTGCATGTGTCGTTTGATTCGGGTCGGCGAACAATCAGTCAACATTTGGTATCTTGAAACAAAACAAAGGCATCTAGACCTTTTGTGTTCCGAAGGGAAAGTGAAGTTTCCTCGGATACCCTTAAAGTTGCTAAATATTACTCTGCTTGTTTCTCCTTGTTGCTGGAATAGACGAAACCTGATATGCAATCGCTGGACTATTATACTACACGATAAAAAATGCATACCAAGGGGCAAGTTCTTGTATTCTAAGATTGTGCTGAGGGTAGTTACAAAAAGCGTCAGAAAAAACTCACAAAAGAGAGTAGTCAAAAAACGTCACAAAATTCTTATTTCTACTAGTGGGTTTCCGTTAGGGAGCTTTTTATATAGACCATTTATTATCTGTTTTGCCACTTTTGGAGGTTTCATTCTTGATGCAATCTACAGTCTACCATACATAACTTGCTTTATTTCATGAAAAATCTATCCTTCTCCTCCCTCTTCCTTTCATCCCCAACACACACTTCTCTAGCGCCCGTCCGTGACTTTTAGCATTTTATTGGTCTTTAGCGTCTTGGTGCGGAATGAAACGCTATTTTCTCCTTGTAGATAGCTGTTTTTATTGAGCTCCTCTTACAAGATTGTGTCTCTATCTTCTCTCATCAACAACTCCTCATGGTAACCAACATGGGTATTGTTGCCCGGTTGGTATGTAGATGAATAAAATAATAAATAATAATTATTGATAATAAATAATAATAATTGATATAAATAATAATAATATAATTAATTACTACATAATGAATGAATGACTTATAAATGAATATGATTATTTGCCAACGCGGCTGTTGTGGCGGAGTATCGCCACAGGTCCATTGTCCCACTATTCCTTCTCTAAATTCCCTCCGGCATTTTTTTTCTTCCTCAGCTGGGTCTAGTTTCCCTGAATTAGTTCGCTTTTCTGCCGATCGTAAATTTTTATTAGCTTATTTTAATTCAGCGTCTAGTTTTATTTTTTATCTCATTTTGACCAATTATTCCTATTGAGCATGTCGCATGAAAAATGTTAAAGAATAACCGTTTCATACGAAGTGGTCAAAAACTTTTTTAGCCGAGAAATTCCTCCAATGATAAGTACTCTATGGCTGTGGGAAGAATGATTAATGAGGAGGAGATGAATGGGAATTATGAACAGAATGAGATAAAGTACAACATATCAGGACTGTACCTCAGGTCATTAATAATGATAACGATAGTTATGGTGGTGGACAAAGAGGGGTAGAAAAATAACTAACTTCCCAAGATCCTATTATTAAAATAGTTTATTGGGGTTTTAAGATGATCCAAATACATAGGTTATATCGCACCATGGAACCTAACGTCTGATACTACAACAGCATAAATGCCCAAGGCAAATCACCCGAAACCTTGTCAGGCCTTTCAGTATCGACCTTGCGACCGCAATCGGGAAATGCCTACTATTAGTGTTGGTTAGAATGCCTGATGCAATACGTGAGCAAGCGAATGTAATACAGAATGAAATGAGGCATTTCAAATAAATGTATAAAAAACAGTAACGTGCCATTTTCAAAGACTACTGTAAAATTTGAGCCGGTTATAAATAACTAAATAAAAAGCATAAAAAATTCACACAAAATAAAATTCCTTCTCCCCTCTCTACACTATTCCTCTCCATGGAGAACTTCACTCTTTTTGGATCGAGAATGGTGCCATGAGCGCCGAAATGCCTCCAACATATATGAGTGTCCCCCTTTTTTTGTGTCTCTATGTTTAGTGTACGGTTTTTATTTTTGTGTGAATTTATGTATATGTTCGAAGATAATTGTCATCGTAAACATATTTCTAATTTCCCCAAGTATCATTCGTCGGAGGAGAAATGCGTCTGTAGCCGCCGTGCCGTTCGTGAAGTAGTAGTAGCCTTTCAACCTAGTTGCCCTAATACACCCGTAAAGTTAACGATCAAGAGACGGGGAGGAGGGGGAAGATGAAAAGGCTTAGGGGCGATCGGAAGAGGTGAGAATCTTCGCTCGAATTCCGAACGCGACAATAAAACATCCGGGTCGTTCGTCAAGGGGGTCAGGGGTTAATGGCAGTGCCCTCCATCGCGAAGGGGTCCCGCACACGTTCCTGACGAGGTCGGGTCGTAGGGAGGTTGTCCGAGGGTCTACAAGCGCTCTCTCTCTCTCTTCCTTTTCTGGGGAATGTCCTCGGGGCCGAAGGGTGGGGGACAGATTGGCGGGGAGGGGAAAGGGATTTTATGACGTGGAGGGGAACGATTTGCTGGCCGTGAATGTGATGTCCCCATCCTCCACCACCATACGTACCAACCTAACCGATCGACACGTGCTCCTACTACGCCAAGCTCTATCACGGTGCTTCCCTTGCGAGACAGTAGTTACCTATATTTAAACAGGTGACGAAGTCTAAACAGGCCTCGGGCGTGAGTGGAACTCATACTATTTAAGTTGTGTGGTTTCATGAATATAGTAATATCAAAACGACACTCTTCGCCGCCCTATTATCAAATAATGCTTTTGGCTTATCCGTTTCGTTTTCCCTTATCGACTTCCGTGATTCATTTAATCCTATTTACACCGCAACGCTTGTGCTTTTCATACTTAGAGATGTTTCGTGCGGAATCACACATTGTGTATTTGCAAATTCTACATGGAACTGTTCGAGATACGAGCAAATTTTAAATGGTATATCTCACTGCATTTAAATCAGCATAACACTCCTCCCATTTTATTTAACCCTGTCGGTTATCTTGCATAACTTTTTTCCCTGCCTCCAGCGTTCACAGTGGTAAGTTGGCAGCACTCGGAAATGTATGTATAAGTAAAGGCAGCACAAAAGCGGGTTCTAAGATCGTTTAATGCCTGCGATGCCACGAGCCGAGGTCAGTACCTACGCTGTGTGTGGAAATGTGGTGAGAGGATGAGAACATCTTCTCCCATTTGTGCGGGAGACGGTCGAGTGCCTGTCTATCCACGGGGTGGGTTAATGACAAAGCGTCGGGGTAGATTGGTTGGAGTTTGGTGGGTGGGAGGCGAATCCATCTTCGGGTTTCGGAAAGGGGTGTGAGTTGGCTGGTGGGGAAGGCGGACAGGAAATTTGGGATCGCGCGGCTGTCCTAGGAAGAGGGAGGAGTATTGGGACCGGTACGTGGGGATTGGGGAGGGTCATTTAGGGTGAGATTATATGAGGGTGTGGCGGAGGGAAAATACCCCCTCCATCCATCCCTTCCTCATTTATTCGGTCTCGGTTTACGTTCCCTCTTCACCTCGTGCCGGTCAGACTTGTACCGCATTCAGTGTTTCCCCTCCGCCTTTGCACGCGAATAGTTGAAGGGACGCTGGAGAGGATTGTCGGGGGGATTTCTCTTTCTACAATTTGACAACCGGCGGGCGTCCGTTCTACAGTCCGCTTAATCGCCGATAAGCAAGTCTCACACGCTCCGAATTTCCACTTCTTTCCCCTCTTCCCTGTCACTCTTATCTAGCTGAAACCAAGCGTCCTCCTTAATCCCGCTTTTCGGTCTCAATTCAGATTTCATTTCGCATTGAGCAGCTTATTCGGGAGCCCAAGTGTTAATGTGCATTACTCTGCAGTAGAGAGAGCTCTGTTAGTATGTGCTTTTCAGTTTCCCCTTCTAATTCTCGGTTTAGGGCTCCGAATTCTCATTTCTATCCCCTGTACACTAAAACGGCGTTAAGAGTTTGAGCTGGAAGCGGTTGAAGCCGTTCACGATCAAAAACTAGAGTACTAGGAGATCTTAGTGGTAGGTTTTCCAATCACTGAAGTCATGTAAATCCATATAACCCAATCTCGTACATCTAAGACATCAATGGTCGAGGCGGGGTTCGAACCCGCAATTTGTTAGTAGCAGGGTCGGCTTATCGACGACCGGACTATACAGTCGGTACAAATACTCGATCACACCCTTCCTCTAATGGACCTCTTGCCTAGTGAACTAAGAGGTTTAAAACCAAAGATGGTCTACAGCTGTTGTTGCCTAGGATGACAGAAAGAACCGAAATTCGATATTATCGTTGTGTGGTTTTTAGTGGTATCGTCTATACAAAAGCTCCGGTACGCTTTGTCTGGAAGCCGTCAATTTTAAAGAGAATTGGCGATGGCTCTTGCTAAAATGCTTGGTTAAATACTTTTGATTGAATATCCCTATGGATATATCAAGGTAGAGAACACAGATTAGTCGAATATGCGGTCTGGAAATGAACTTGGATAAATGTAAAATAAACGCTAATTATCAGAAAAAGTCGAGCTTCGCTGAAGTAAAAAACTACTTGAGCTTGGAAAAATGTCTTCAATCATTAAGTTTGCATCTGCGAGAGCATATGAGAATCTTCTATTCAGTATTTTAAGTGGTATTACATCAACCGCCCGACCCTACCTCTGGATATATGAAATATATAGGGCTTGAACATAATGAGTTATTTTCTTTGCTTCTGACTGAATCGCTTTTTTATAACGCCGATGTTACTCAGAGTTGTTGATTAATCATTCTATGACTCCAGCCTTGCAGAATTTCTTTCCCCAGTTCAGTTTTATATATATCCTCCTGAATGTAAATCATTCACTTGTAGGCGTCATTATTTACCATTGGCCCGATGACGAAGCGAGTAATTCCATTGCTTAGCATTCTGAAGGCGGTTCCGAGTGTATTTGAGCGATCTTTGAATGGTCGGGGAGTCTTGCCTCGCCCGCTCTTATAACGCAACGTTTCATCCCGAATCGTTTCCTATGCAGTCTCTGCCCTTTTCAAGGCTCCACCGACTCCGAATTGTCGTCTCTGAAAAAGCCAGCTTCCAGCCCTTCCTCTCCCTTGAATCACCCCTGCACTTGATAGGTAGTTTTTGACGCTAAAACCCGATCCCTTTGATGCCTTTTTTGTTCTTATTTGTCCTTCCCATTCCTCTCTGTCCTCTTCTCCTTCTTTCGCTCTTTCTCTCACACACTTATCTCTGTGAGGGTGTCCACGTGTACTAGTTGGAAGCTATATATATATTTTTTTTTTGCGTCCCTACCATTCGATTTAAATCCCCCATAAGTGCTCTGATTTCTTCCTGGTTATTTTTTTACAAAACTAAAACCCTCTCCCCCCCTCCCACTTGCTTCCGATTAACAGGGGGTCTGAACCCGGAGTCCACGCATGCGTTCTCGCGATACCCTTCCCCCTCTCCCCCTGCCCAGCCTCCCTACCCCCTCCCCACACCGTTACCCCTGCGGAGCCCTCACACCGAAATTGGACTCGTTATTATTATTATCGCTGCCGCCTCACCCCGAAAGTATTTCTCCTACCACAGGAGGGACCCCCTCTCCGACGAAAACTCTCCCCACCTCTCCTCTCGCATATCCGACCCTTTTTTTTTGCACCCTCGGTCACACACGCGCGCGGGCACGAGCCGTTCGTCTTTTTCTGCTGAATATTTTTTTTTAACTCCCTCGACTCTGGAACTTTTTCCCATTTTTTTCTGCGCTCCCTACTCCCAATATCCCACCATCCACCGACCGAGCGACCCCTACCCATCTAACACCCAGTGCGATTATGGATTTAAAAATCGAATTGCGATAAGTTTCGCGCTTATCTTGACATGGCGAGATGGGTTGGTACGCCTCAATGACCACTAGGGCTGCACTATTGGGTAAAATGAGTATTGCTTCTGGTAGGTTAGGGCCCTAGCCAATAGACCTAAGGGTAGGAGCCGGAGGGAAGATAGTTGAAGCAGGGTCTGTTCCTCAGTGCGTCTGAAATCTCACTGCTGCTTGTATCGCCTCGAGTACTACACACAATGATTAAGGGAACGGGAATCCACATCAATAACTAAATCCCACGGAATGTGATAGAGATCATCATCATTGAAATTTGCAGAGCATCCTGCGAGCCACCACTAGGGTGTGTGGTCATCATCACCACTCATAAACCTAATATTCGTGAAACGAAGCTCTCCGCTCAGTCTTCATATTGGCAAACATCTTCATATTTGTGTAAGTCTTACCGTTAACATCTTTCACAACTTATTTGATGAATTTCATGCGAGACCGTCCTGTCCAATCATTCCAGTTCATTTTTCCCCTGAGAATGAATACGAGAAAACCTATGAGGTTTTCTTGTCTTCGTCTTTTAAATTTCCATTAAATTTCTCTTTTCTTCCACTTCTGGTCTTTTTCGTTTGCTACTCGATCGATGCATTTTATTTTCATCATTCTAATATAACAACACGTTTCGAATACTCCCAGTCTTAAGTTCTCTCCGGGGGGTATAATCATCCACGCCTCACTGCCATAAAGAAAGATGCTCCAGATTTAAATTCTGCTGATGAGTTTCCTTTATTACATGCTTGTATATTTTCTAGAGGATTCTGCTTTTGCTGGAATGCTCTCTTCGCCTGGGTTATTCTACTGATTACTTCCTTGCTTATTCTTATTCTGCCAATTTCTTCCCTAGATAACAATACTCTTTTAACTCTTTAAGCTCTCGTATCCTTAATTAAATTTTTCATGGCCTCTATCCTACTATAACATTACCGTAAACCTGGGTACTTGGACCAACTTTTTACCTATTTTTTATATATTTTGTTTTAAAACCACAATAAAAAAGACGTACTGATAACCACATATCTCATAATCTGCTACATCTATATTTCCTTTTTATGACAGTTATTACCATATTTTTCACTTCATGATTTTCAAAAAAATTAAATGAAATTGGTTCAAGTAGCCCTGTGGTTGGGTTACTTGAACCCATGTTCTATTTCTCTACGAAAATGAATTATAAACGTGACTTGGGTTCAAGTAAGAAATGGGATCTTTGAATAATACTTAAATATGCATTAAAAGATTTATTTTGTTTCGTAAAATATTTTTATAGCACAAAAAATAATAAAAAAAAGAAGAGCTTTGAAAACATTATAGAACCTCAGCCGACCTCACATTTTTTAGCCTGTTTTATGGTTGACCTGTTGATTTAAAGAAAAAACCTGCTTGCCTTTGAGATATTGCACCTGATCTAATGACATTAAGGCATTGTTCATGATGGTCATCAGCAAAATCCCTATACTTTCGACTTCATACCAATCTTTTACATTTAGACGGCATAGTGAGTCTTTAACCTGTTAATAAAAAATTTAAATAGTTGCAGACATACTTTGTATTGGGTAAAAATTTAAAATAACTTGTTACAATCTATAACAGGTATTTTATTTTGGTTTATTATAAGAATATATGTATCTAGGTATTACTTGGACCTAAGCCAGTCGTGGGTCCAAGTAGCCCTTGTTTTCGGTTATCAGTAGACCAGCCTACACTTTGATGAATAACATTTTAATCTAACTTCTAGGTAAACATTTGCATTCAAATTACATAAAACAGTGTTTAAGGAAGAAAACTGTACACTTAATTCATTCAAATAATCGATTTTCTGCACGTTTGAGACAGAAGTTGTAGAGTGAGAAAAATGGAACACGTGCTATAACATTACGATAACCTCCATTATACCCTAGTGGCAACTCGTGGAACTACTATGGGTGTGCCAGGGACTGCGCAGTTATTGTACCTAATGGGTGACCTAAGAACTACGCCGACTATTACAATGAAGCAGCACCAGGCAAGACTTCAATCACTTTATCAATTTGGGTTCAAGTAACCCCTCAGGGGTTCTAGTAACCTTGATTTACGGTACCTTTATTTTCAGTGATCTTCAGGTGATGACCGCTATGTTATCGGAGAAACGCAATATGCTAATTATTTCCCTATGGATCCTGGAGTCTTCTATTTTTGGTATGTGCTAAGGGTTGAATAATCGCTGGCTGTGATCTACGTAGTACATGCACTTAAAAACACGATATTACTTCGTTCGAGAAACATGTTGTATAATCACTCATCAGGCACGCGCAACTAAATAGTTGGTGGATTACATGCAATGTGCATTAATGGAATCGGTATTTGTTTCGATCAATGAATTTATGCATCCCATTAGGGACTAAATATTGTGGACAAGATAGTCCCGTAGGGAAAGAGCCGTTCATAAAATGCAAAGCAAAGTGGGGATACTTAGGCCGAACGCACTGTAACGGCTAAAGCTGTATTCGATCTGAAGGCTCTTCTGGTTGGTGAGGGTCGAGTTCATCAAACACTAGATCCTTACGCCGTGTGAAATTCACGCATTAGGGCTGAGCCACTTTCCTTAGCATCTCTGCCTACGGTTTCCCAGAAAGATTTAGTATCCAGAAAATTACAGCCTGGGTTTGGATGACTGGGTTTGGATTAGAACCCGGGACCTCCAGGTTGGCATTCAAACACTCTAAACTTTAAAACAAAGTAAGTATCGCATGGCGATGTTCATTTTTGATCACTTCTCAGAACTCCCTGGCGTCCCAAAATGCCAAACTGCTCACACCCCGCACCTAATTCTTCCTCCGCGCCCACGTCAACGGCGAGGAGTGCGGGTGCGGCTACAAATTTGCCGAGTCATCTAGGGGCGGAAAGATTTCGAGAGGGAGCAGGAGGTGCTTGCGTTTTTCGTTTCCGGGCGGCGTGGAATGCGGAGAGGCGGGGCGTGGATGAGGTGGGGGTGTATGTGGAGGGAAAGTGGGAGCAGGTCACGGGGAGCCCGAGGCGCTCGCTTTCCCGGACAGAGAGGGAGAGTTCGGGGAGGAAGTTGGGAGGAGGGTGAAGACCCCCGCCGTCAGACTCGGAAAAGAGAGAGGTGGAGCAATTTCTCGCCTTTTAAAGAAAATCAAGGCTGGCGGTGAGAGCACATTGGCTTTCCTTCTCCCAGGACTAGGGTTTGAATCTTGCCTGCTCTCATCTTCGAGAGCGTGAGTAGCTTTGAGAGCGACCTTCCGAGATCAGAATCAGGTTTGAAGGTGCTGCAACCACTGAGATTTTATCCCATCGCCTGGTCTAACTTACTCCTGATCTGAGATGGATGACAAACACAACATCCATGTCCTAGATGGGAAGCTGCGCCCATACCGTGGCCAGGTCGGTGCGATACTGTTATTTCGTTACACCCCTGAGATTACTACTGTCCCTCCCACTGGTTTAATTCCTTTATTCAGTTATTTTATTTACATAGCCTTTTCCCAGTTTACCATTGATTTAATTCATTCAGGTTTTATTGCAAATTCTGATGAGTCATAGAAATATAAATGAAACCAGTTAAATGCTATAATTAAAAAACTCTTATAGTTGGTCTCCCCGTGCTTTCTGACTGATTATCCCAAATTATGGCATGCAAGAAAGTGATGCATAACCACAATAAAAATAGTTAATAATACAAGCTTAAAAATAATTTTCTTGAACCACTTGGGGTATCATCTTGGCCAGAATCCATTTTTTTGGGATTTTTACTGTTTACGTTTTCACTAGTTTTTTTAGCTTTCGATACTTTTTGATCCATGTTTCTTATGCTTTTAAACAATATATCCACTTATCCATGCATTAATCTTAAACTGACATAAAGTACAATGAAATATGTTGTGTGTCTTTTCATTATGATTTCTGACCTCATTAGTAATAGACAGAGGGAGCAAAGGGACAAGACTAAAAAACGTCGGGAGTACAACGATTACAATAAAAGTATGTTACTGGGCTCATACGAGTTGAACCCCAGATAAAAAGTAAATTTTGCATGGAAAGTTAATGCATAATACAATCCCTTAAAATACCTAACTATTGTTTTGTTTGGATTACACAACTAATTTTTGTCATATGTTTTCCCAATAGTCCATACAAAGAATCAGTACTCGATCTTGTTTATTTTTCGTGTAGCTCTTCACGCAATTTTATGTAAAGTATTGGCCGAAAATACTTGGAAACTATTAAAGAGCCTGGCTAAGCTCAAAGTATGTCCTTGATAATTTATTTTTAACTCAGCTGAAAAATGTCGCGCATGGTCTCCATCGTGATGCGATTAAACCATTTGATTAAAACTTCTTGTCATAAAATGAGGTGCATTGACTCTAGTTCCTTGCTAGGGGATACGTATGGCTGAAATTGGGGCGTGTGCTTGCCAAAGATATAAGACCCTTCTTTTGAGGGATAATTTTTATTTTAATGCTTCATTAGTTGAAGATAGCAAACTGAAGCTCTTAAACTTTTTATCAAATACGAGTTAATGCCGAATTAATGAGTTTGGAATTTTCAGTAACCTGCAAGAAGGAAAGAAGTATTATAGTTCATCCAAAGTCCTTTGTAAAGGGTACTTTTCTCTTTTGCGGAGGAAGACTTTAATGATGGGACGGATCAAAGATGTCCGTAATTGATGTTACACCAGTCTTTGGTAATTCCACTTGATAGGTCAACTATTCAGTTTTTGCTAAGTATGCCAGGAATAACTTGTACAAGGGGCTATGCAATTTCATTTTATTTTTTTGGCAATGGGGTCTATAATCAAGGCTTACAGTTTTCTGTCACAGAAACTAATTTTTGCTGCTTGAAATTCGGTATTATTTTTCCGGACTGCTCTCTCCTAAATTTTTTAACCATTTTGTTTTTATCGGTCCAAACACAATTTTGATGTTCCCAAATTGATGCTTGTCTCTACAGTTCTTTTATTTTTAGGAGAATCCATCTGTGATAATGGAGTCGTCCATGATTTAATTTGTAAGTTAATTACATATTTATCCACTTATTGGTCCCTGCCTCTAATTCATATACTCTATACGCTTACTGATCCAATCACAAGATCTTTATACTTGTGTATTCAAATTAGCCTCAATCGTCTTACACCATTTTAAGAGGTAAGGGTTGCTCATTATTCGGAAGTCGGTATGTAAATCTTGATGATTATTGCATCAAATTCCTACATTTAAAGGAAACATATAAGGACCTACAAAATATAAAATTCATGCTGTCGTTACTATGAAGTGCAAGATTTTTCTGGTCGATCCAACTTATGCCGATGTTAATGTGAGGATTGCTCTGTCAAGCGAAATTGTGCATCCAGGCCTCAGGGACCTTAAACAAAAAAGGAATATAACTATCACTAACCTATAAAAGTTTCTGAGTTTACTCATAATTATTCTGTTTCTGGACTATGGGCAAGCGTAATGAAAATAAAGTAGTCCCTTGTTTACAATGGTTTTACTGTAACTGATTTATCTCAAGTTTGATTTCTTGCCGGATCAACAGGTACAGCAAGGGAAGTGAATTAAATTTTTCCAGCTTCCATACCGCCATGTCCCTTGTTCGCAATGCCATCGGATACTTTCAAAGTTAGACGTGTCTATTCTTTCCTTGCGGCTGGTACTTCAGCAGAACAATAGTTAAAATATCTTGTTAATTACAGCAAAAGACAAACATTTTCATCTTGCCATTAAATTTATTTTTGTTTTGCTCAAGTTTGCTCAAGAACGACGCTACCAACAATTCCAGTTCACATTTTTTTATTTATACCTCCATACGATCTCAGAGTAAAGAAACAATTTCTCATCTACTGTCTGTATTTCATTTCTTCTAACTCTTGTATTCGTATTTATTTTCTTCTTTCACCTCGAGATATGTGACCCTTTTTAAAATTTTGTGTCATAATTATCCCCGAAATTACCTCACTGCTCGATGAAGAATGGTTACTAATTTTAAAGTACATTGTTCATGTAAAAAATTCACTCTCATTTATTTCATGTTTGAGAAACCAGTTCGTTTATCTATATTTTCCTCTGTTTTTTTTACCCACCCTCAGGGTCTAACTTATGTTCACGTAGCCAGTCCCCGGCTAATTTTACATTCACTTTCTCTGATTTTCTGTACACTCTTTGATAACTCTGGCCACATTACAGGTCCCCCCCGGGTGGGGGGGGGGGTGAGAGATAAAGAGGGAGGCGGCGGCTCAAGAGAGATCTCTTGGGGCTTTTTTGCCTCCCCCAAGAGTGAGCACTGTTGCGAATAACTTTCATTTCGGATATCCGGGCACTCACTGATGCATATTTTAGAAGGGGGTGATAATGTGAGTGAGAAAGGGAGGGGATAGGATCAAAAAGTGCGTAGTGGTTTTGAAAATTCGTTAAGGGAAGTCCTTTTAATCTATCAGTCACAATCGTACGTATTGGTTTAAATCTTATGCTCTAGTAAGTCTTAACAAGGCTCCCCCGCTCCGTTACTCGCTATATTTTCCACGAGGAACGTTTAAACGTGGGATTATGGAGGAAATTAACGCTAGGAATTAAGAAAAGGCTTCGCGTTCAATAAAGTAGGAGAGGTCAAGAGGCATGAAGTACTGGAAGAAATTCCGCACGTTATAGAATGGATGAATGACCGACAGGAGTAGTTCGTGGTGACATCATGGGGTACCTCAGGAGGATTTGCCGTCAAAATGTAAGGGGATGACGTAAGGTAGTAGGCGTAAGGTCAACCGCTTTGCTCATCTTCAGCATGGGTCAATAATCCTAAGCTTAGTTTGATGCAGCTCTTTACTCGATTCTCTTATCGGCTGACCTCTGCACGCAAGTATATTCTTCTCCTTCGCACCCTGAACAACATTTCACTATATATTTACATAGGAGGCCTCCCTCTTCCATTCTTTCCATTTACTTTTCCCTCGAGGAGTGACTTCATCGGGTCATCATTCTAAAGATGTGGCCGATTAAATTGTTTTCAAGATTTTCAGATGACTTCTCTTTCTTGCCACTCTTTTTGTGTCCTCTTCGTTAATCAATCCACCAGTTCTATTAATTGTACAATCATAAGTCTTCTGTAGAATCACCCTTCGAATGCTTCCACCATTGACTTCTCTGCCGTGGTCATTATCATGCCTCACCGCATAAACCAAATTACTGCCTCTCAACGCTTTTGTCGGTGGTATTAACACGGCAATATGGTTAACCCGGAGAACCGTGCTGTCTTAGAAGTCTAAGAAAATCCGGTAGCTAAGCAAGTATTGTGGGTACCTACTCGCTTGATCATCTTCAAGAAAATCGCAGCACTCAGATGATCTCGAGTAATTGCACGTGTTATATTATTGCCCTTTACCCTATTTTACCTATTATTTACGTAAAATAGGGTATATTTTATTTAGGTTTACCCTATTTTTCCTTTAGTTTTCTTCTACTGGTCTCTCTCTGTTTCTTCAGCCACTATCTAAAGAGACATCTCACTGTCAAACTTTTCCTCGTACTAACCTCACCTTGAATGCGAATACAGAGCCAATTAATTTTGGATAGCAGTTCAACAAGGTCGGGTATGTGTAGTGGTAACCATAGGACCTAAGTAGGAAAAACATGTTTTAGAGCAGGTATATACATTGAGTCGGTTCATTTTTGTGAAGAAATTTACTCAATGTATGTATTTTTCAAGAAATAAATTCTAAGCAAATGGAAGAGCGCAACCTTGATAGATATTCTTGTCACGTTATCATATTATGATGCATCGTTATGTTCTAAATGAAAAATAACTTATCATACGTTGCGCCTAACTGATGCTCATAAGTCGCCCCCGCATCGGTACTTTGCTCAGTACTTTGCTGTTATTTCATTTCCGTCAAATATAAAAATTCTCTGCCATATCGACCACTTGAACTTTACACCTAATTTACGGTAGGGAATGTTATGATGAAGGAAACAATATTCGTTATTCCTCAGTGAGGTATTTGACAGTATAATTAACATAATTTTGAGAATGACGTTGGCGTATACATTTAGCTTAAAATATAAAACAAGTAATGAATATTAAAAAATAGAACTGTATGAACTTAAAGTGGTTGGCTGATAAAATGGTCGAATATAGAGATGCGTCTTACCAGTTATTTGAATGAAGAGCAATAATGACGATAGTGATGATTAGTGTGCATATAATATAAAAATACGGAATATCTCCAACATTTGGAAGAGCACAATGACAATGGAATGACATGGTAGCATAAATGATTAACAAGCGTGGGTAATGAATCCCAAAAAGCTCACCTTCTTCAATGTATTACCTTATAAATTTTTCAGCGATTTTCCTCCCCTCTAAACAAGCTCACGTTGCTTCTCGACGTCGACGCATAAAAGAGCTCACTCAAATTCCCCTTCTCTTCCTTTTGATACAAGATTAAAGAGCACAGAATGGAAAAAAATTCTTCGTGTATGACATCCTTTCGGTAGGAGCATGACATCGGCATGACTGATTCGTATTATTGTCAATTTTGGAGCAGAGGCCTGCTCCTTTTTCCCAGGTCGTGTTATTCCGCGTGATTTCTCACGCTCCTCACGTGGAGCTTACGAGGTAACTGCTTAAGAACGAGTTGTTGCACGCTGCTGAGCTCTGTATTCGACTTCGTATGCTGCATTCCTCTTCCTTTCTCCCGAGAGAATGCGAATGAGGGATACGGAATGGGAACTGGAAAAGAAGAGAGGTCGAAGGCACCGGGACCTTGCGTCTGTATGGCAACACTAGTACGAGAAAAGTCTTGTAAGCACATCAAACGGTCCATAATTGGATTCTCTCCTCATTTGGCTCAACTTTACTCCGAAATGCCTCTTTGTTGGTGGCTCGCACGGTAGGACGTACCTAGTTATGCATCTTATTTTTAGATGCTTAAGATGCACGAGCATAAAAGACGCGCTCTAATTTTCATTCCACATTTTGGAAAAAATATTATTTCCTATTACCCAACGAGACTGTTTACGGTGAAACGAAGAGGTTATCTTTCGGGCACATTAAAATTTTAAATACTCGCTGCTTTGTATTAAAAATATTTTTTTACCCTTTTTCGTTGTCACGTTATAAATATGTTAACCTTATTTTGCAGTGCACAGACCTCGTTTCAAACTGTTTCCGCTGAAGGAATATTTGGATAGTATTGGAAAAAAATCATTAGCACAGTGGCTATTAAAAGTTACGCAGTGAAAGCCATAAAGCACTTTGACATTCATTGTCATCAGTAAGACTTCAGCTCCCGCAGTTTCAATCTACAGATATTGTGGACCATTTAGTTATGCGTTGGTGACAGTTTTATCAGCAACGTGTAGATGACTTGCTAAGTATTCCATCAACACCCGTACTAATGATCATGAAACAGCTATTTTTAAGTTTTTTTGTTTTGTTTCCTTCAGAGCCCAATGCCTAATATGAATTGTTGGTCGTTTATAATAACATATTTGATAATCAAGTCACTTTTAATTTAAGGAGGGCAAAATTTAATATAAATCTTGTGTCTGTATTGATTGCGATCTTCCAGAGTCATCGGATTTCCATTTGCTTCATCAAAACCATCATAAATGAGTTTTACATATTTTATGAATTCATGAGTTGATGGACGTGATCGTAAGCTTGATGTCACCACAAATAACCGAGATGTTACTCTGGGAATGCCGCTGAGCTAACAAAATAAGTATCATCTCTACGTAATTAGTAACTACGTTTCTTGATTGCGCCCAAAGCGCAATATTAGGAATTCTTAAGGTCGTACCAAAGACCTAACGGAATAGAAACAGCAAAATTCTTTGACTTGTTTTTAAAAAAAAACTAATCAGCCAATTTTCCCTCGAATCTGTTGAATATAAGTGGAAATTGTCAATTTAGGAAGGAAAATACATCCCCTCGTGATTACTGCTAGCCATTACAAACCATATGGACAAAGAGGAAAAATTAGATGGAGTAAGTCACCTGACCATGGCCGTCCTATTGGATTTCCAGGATATTATATCAACGGTGAACAGCGTGCTAAGAAACCTTACATTTTTTCAGGCTCTTTCATTGTTCTTTCCTCTTGGGGACATTAAAAGTTTCAACCTCCGTTAAAAGTTAGTGTCACTGAGGTGATAGGGTCGATTAAAAACATTCTATCATTAAAATCATAAAAGCACATCTGTTTATCATCGCCGGAAGTATTATTGTTGATTGCCCATGAAGTCGTAAAACCCTAGAGGTACAGATATTTTAAATACCATAGGTATATGGTAAAACAGAATTCATTCCGTCGCCACTGCTATTTAATTGTGTCCCATCTTACACACTTATCAATGTGGTCAATCATCTTATTCAAAAGTTCCGTGTGCCATCACGATACTTGATACACAGATTGTTATGAATATATTATAGTTTCTTAGCTGTCATATGCTCCGTGTGTGGGTGGTATAGGAAAAATAAGGCTGTTTGCGAAAGAAGTCTGATCATATACAATGGGAATATCATAGAAGAATACTGAGTGCAAAAAGTTGTTTCAGCTGATGTCACAGCCATCTTTGCTGGGAAAGTTATGAATTGCCATTCCCTCTGAATTAAATTAATCTCGGCATAAACATTAGTTAGTTAATTAGTAAATTAATTCGAATCAGTAAATTAATTCGAAATAAAATACGGAAGATGTCGAAACAAATCCATTATTACGGCAATTTTTATCGCATCTTTTTGGCTTTCATGGATACTTTAAGTTTCAGCTTCCCGTTACATTGTCCAATATTTATGAATAGCGCTGTCTTTACTATTTTGGAGTAAGATTTCCGAGTCCGTCATCCTTTCCTTTCAGCTTTCTTCTTCCGAATGTTATTCGTCGACGTTCGTTTGGCATCCATGTCGAACAGAAGCCACCGTCATTGAACAAAAATGACTTAAACTCATAAAATACTTATAATAGCCCCCAGAAGCATTAATATTGATTATATTGGTCTCATTTTAATCTCTGTTATGCATTTAACTATACCCTAAGGATCATGTTCATAAAATGTCCAGCACAGTAGTATAATATGCGTTTTTTTCTTCACTTTCTTGACTTATCATTGCACAGAAATAGAGTTATGTAATATAGTGCAAATCCACATTCTTTCTGTAATATCTTATCTTTTATTATTACTTATTCATGAAATTATCGTAATAAGAAAGCACGACCCGTCTAGGACGTTTAGTTAACAGTAAATAGCTGTAATCATTGAGTTATTTATGCATTTTTGAAATAGAAATGGCAATGCAGTTGCTACAAAGTCACGGAAAATTAATATCAATTAAGAATCAGTTATTCATATTATTTTTCTCTTTCACTCTCTTACGCTATCTTTTGCAGGTTTCAGGAAACGTATTGCTAAGATTTGTAGATTCCTTTCACTTACAGCAATTGTAAAGGTTGGTTTACTTATTAGTTTTCAATATACTCGTGTTCCGATCTAGCTCAACAAGGAGCATTTAGCAGAGCATCATCAAGATGTAATCAACGTAACAGAGACGTGAGTTGGCCTTCAATGTCCACACATCACTTTCTCCCTAGGCTGATGGATCCAAATAGGTCCCACTCTCCTCGAATTTGCGAACCGAACTCGACTAATCACCAAACCCCCGCTGGGATCTCCTAAGCCCCTGTCCACTGCAATATCCCTCTCTATCTCACTGCGAGATTATGCCCAACACCGGTCGCCTTAGGAGTCCCGACTAATCCCCAAAGCCAATGCTGCGTATCAGTTCCGCGACACATGTTCCACTTATAGGCCACGCGTAATGGCTCACACACCAAGTCGTACACGCAAGTTAGCTATTCAAATCCATGCTCTAATTTTTGCTTCACTTGCGCCAGTCGGTTGATAACGATGCATCGTAAATGGAATTGCTGTCTACCATGAATTGGAAAATATTTGTCAATATTGCGGTGGATACGTTGTTTTTTCTGATAAACTCATGGTCGGCTCCGGCCGGCCATTCAGCCGACTCGCACTGATCTGGTGAAATCAGTAGGCACCTAGCATTTCGTTAAGCTTTGCGAATCAGTATTTAAAATGCCATTACTTGACATAGCTTTGAGAATGTTTCAAAACCACTTTCTGACATAATTATTTGTTTTAAGCGCCTCGTTCATTGTTTTAATTTCAAGGTAAAATCATTTAACTGCCTACTACCTTTCAGTAGGTCGATTTTTTGCCATATTAGAGGTAACTGGTTGTTATATTATTTAAATCCCACTATTGGATTATATTAGTATATAAAAAGTGGCAGTTGCATTAGTTCACAAGGTTTTTAATATTAAATTATCCATACGTTTTTTTGTTCCTTAGTCGCAATGATGAAATATCTTTTGGAAGCGCCCTACTTCCCAGTCTGAATGTTTAGTTGGTGGTCTTCTTAGGAGTTACTTGCTGGAACTGCATTTCGATATGATGTTAAAAAACTTGTTGAAGGCCAAAAACAATCTTTTTGCGGAATATGCACAGTTTTTTTTCATTAATGTATTGACGGTTAGCATACTGGCATTCATATGAAGGTTAAACTGTCCGTCATTGGAGAATTCAGGTAAGGTTTCTTTCGCTTCTTCATGCAAAACGGCTGTTACCATGTTTCTTATATCAATCGACTGGAGAGATTTGAGATCCTCAGTCTACCAGATAATATTTTTCGCACCTTTTTTTGAAAACTTCCCTATTAAATTAGAAGGGGTAATATGTATGTAGGTTTGCAAACTGTTATCTACCAAGCGAACGGTCTTTTAGTTGTCGTTGCACTAATGGCATGGCTGTTGGATTTGGTTTTAAGTATATGTTTAGGTTAGACAGTTTAATGCAACTTGGTTATTTAGAACACTTCCAAACTAAATGATACGATTACTAACCAAACAGTTATTATAATGTGTCGCATCGTTGGTGCCATGGCAGCGCAGCCTCGAACCATTGTTCAATCTCCAAATTTTTGCTGTGGTAACCGTACGTAAATGATTTATTTATAGTTTTTCTCAAATTCAAGGCATAAAAATCATGAATGCTCAGTAAGGAAGTAAGGAAGCTAAGTCTTCCAAATCTGTTCGTTTCCCTCGCTCCTGACTTCTAAGGCTCTGTCATTGGATGACATATAGAAGCCAATTTTATAATAATACTCTTCGGTTGCTCAATGATATTTGAATTGAATAATGAGATCAGGGCACGAGATATTATTGCCGGGCAAGATAGGCTATGTTGTTTACAACGGGCTCAACTTCTTGAATGAGAATTTAGATAAGTAAAGTTGATAACTTGCAAAAACTGAAAAGCATGGTGACGGAAATAAAAAACGTTTGGGAAAACGCACATAACGCTTCTTAACATTCTTCATGCCCCCATCCCTCTCCATAGTGTAGCGTAACGGTTGTCCCGAATCTTCCCACTCCTTTAGCGTGGCGTAATTAACGAATAACCTTTCATTGTGTCACTGCAGGATTTTCTGGCAAGGAAAGACACGAGCTGGAGAACTATGAACTAAGCATCGCAATTAAAGTAGCTCCCTGACTCTAATGTTATTCCTAATTTTTCTCTCTTAGGCAGGTCAATTTGCTTCATTCCATGCCAATTTTTTCTTTTGAAAATTTTGAACATACTCTAAAATATTCCAGGAGATTTTTAATGCATCATCAAAGGAATTGAGAAGAAATGGATGATCTTATAAGAAAATGCTTTAGGCTGGATAAATGGTGGATGAGAGCGGTGCAAATCAAAATCATGGTATGCTAGTGAAAGTTGTATGGTTCAGTCTCATATTGATGAAAAATCTTGATTAAGTGTTCCAATCAAAGGCAGTGACGAAACGCAAATTGCCATGGTAATTTAAAATTTCTATTTCAATTGAACTATATAATACTACCGGGGATACTGGTTTTTTCCTAAAGAATGTCAGTCGTGTGATTGGTATATTTAATCACACCTAACTGCTGGTTTGCCATTCCGCTTGGCGGTCTGTGTTTGCCTTTCATCTCCACCATCTATATTTTGTGGCAGCAACTGATACAAGAATATCCTTTAAATAATACCACTACTATTATCAACCTTTCCAGGCAATCCAGCTTCCCAGCCTCGAATCTCAATTGCTGACATGGACGTGGTAATCTGAAGATCCTAATGCGTCAATACTGGTGAGTAGTAAACTACAGTCAACTTGTAATTTCATATTCACTTTTTCCCTACTTTATGCTAAATTTTGGGGTCGTTTTCCTTTTCTCTGTATATATTTGGTAGCGTTCCTCTTTTTTGTACCTAGAGACTTCTATTGTTTTCCTCTTAATTCAGGGCAATGAAGATGGATTATAACTCAATGCATTTTCAAATTAGGCAGCCGGATTTAATGCATGCTAGTTTTACTAAAGCACATTTTTGCTCATGCAAAATAGTCAATATTCATTTTTAAATGTTCACGGACAATACAATTGTGTATTAAGTGCAGAAAACGTTCATTTCAATTTTGAACATTATCTTGGCAAGCAATGGGACAGCCAGGTTTCATGTTGACAGGATAATGGGAATAATTGCAGCATGAAGGACGCAAGGGGATAATTGAAAAAAGGAAATGATTATATATTCGTTTCTGCTAATTTTTTTGACGCTTGATACAATATATATTACGAAATGATGAGGTACTTAATTGGTAGTAGGGCAGTCATTAGTTTTAAAGATATTAAAGACTGAATATATGCATATAAATCAAAAAAGCTGGAGTATACCTACCTCCCCTTACCTTACTATGTGGACGTGAAACTTGGGTATGTCCGGCCTATGGAACATTGTCTAAATGCGATGAATACAGGGGATTCCAGGGATGAATTTACGACACGAGGGAGGGCGATGTTCTGAGGAATTGGTGAGTAATTTAAGAGATTGGGTGGGATGTTCCGGTTATTTGTCGAGAATGTAAGTGGGATAAACTAGCGCATGAGAACCGAATCCACAAGTGGATTTGTAACAGAAGTGTTAATTAGAGATTGATGAGGAAATAAGGCCCAAACCGTGCTGTGCGATGGGTAGAGATAGACGCACATGAAATTGATAAGTGTGATTTTAAATATGAAAGAGATGCACGAGAACAAAAAGGAGGCAACGTGGAGAGAGAGGAATACCGGGCGGAGTAGGCGAAACAACTTGGGTAACGTTTCTGTCGAATGTGGGTACTGCATTAGCAATATTAGGAAATTGATTCATTTGTTTAAACATGTATTTACGGATACGAGAGAACTTATGAAAATAACCTGCGGAAATAATAAAATGGAAGATTTGTAAATTATTTTAAGCGTTCCGTTGTATCGATGTACCAGTATCTTGGACTCTACATATATGATAAAATATATTGAATGAAGGTTATTCAGGCGTGAGTTTGGAGGAGAATGATGAAGGTTCTATGGATGGAAAGGAAGACGGTATATAAAGTCTTCATTATGATAGGGAGGAGATAAAGTGTTTGGTGAAAGTTAGGGAACAGAGTCGGGGGTTGGAACAATTATTTAAGGCCAATGGGTTACTGGAGGCGCTTACTGGAGGAATAACTCTAAGTAAGCTAGAGAGAAGGAGAAAAAGAACGGTATTTGCATATTACAAAAATAAGGGGAATTTACTGATCTGAACAATGGAATAGTATGTGTAACTTGGATGGAATGCGAGGGTACTTTGTGGAACATAGACATGTTATAAATAAATAAGCTTTATACTATTCTACAGAAACATTTAATTATCCCTGAATCGGGCACCCCAAATCGGGATCATTTAACGTTTTCATGGAATAATTAGGTGAGTAAAATACTTTAGCACTTTTCCACAATATATTTAAAATTATAAAATTTGCACAACACGTGTTTCGGCTTACTAAGCCATCATCATACTAAGCCTGGTGATGGCTTAGTAAGCCGAAACACGTGTTTTGAAAATTTTATAATTTTAAATATATTGTGGAAAAGTGCTAAAGTTGTTTACTCACATAATATGTCTCACTTCCACTACTAATTTTCATGGAATCGTATGTACAAGGTCTATTTATTTCCTTCAAGCAGTATTAAACGGAATGATCTCGAAAATGTACAGCATAGTGTAATTACTCCATCAAAAATTGCTACAAACGTCAGAAGACTAACAATAGAGCCAGAATATCTTGACAGAGGAAATGTGGAATCTTAAATTCAGTAGCAGGAGGAGTGGTTGAAGAAGTGGTTGCGTGTGAATGATGCACGTAAAATTTGGCCATTGTAATGAATCAACGAAGCTGAAAGTTTCCTTAGCTTAAAACCAGTATTTCATAATCTATCGCCATATCTATCCAGAAAGGGAATATTTTGAGTGCTTTTACGATGAAGTGTGCATGTCCTTTACAAATTTTTCACGCTCGTCAACTCATTCGTACCTTTGGACTTTGATGAGTTGGTGAAGATCTCACTCTCCAGGTAAACCGAGAGAGGCCATTAGCATTGGAATCATCATTCCGTAATAACATTCGGGCCCATAAAACAGGGGTGGCCCTCTTTTTTCCTCGCTTCCCGTCGGAGGGGAGGAAATGGAGATTCCCCGACCCCTTCGTTTTTTTACGACGCCACATAATCTCCTGATAATTGTTTCCTGGGTAGGTCGCTCTCCGAATCCTCCCCTGAACCCAAAGCCGCCGCGCCCTCCTACACTCTTCTGGCCGCGTCGCCCCCCTCTTTCAACCCCCTGAACCCGCGTACTGCCGGCCCTGGGAGAGGATCGAGCAACTCCCCTTGGCTCCTCCTCCACCCTCCTCACCCCGGGTCAACTTTCCCTTCCCCGCTCCCACTCTCCATTCATTGCAACTTAATTTCTGGGATGGAGCCTTTCTCCCTGCCCCTCCCCCACCTCCACCCCTCCCTCTGACTCAAAGCAAATCGCCCTCGCGAGGCTGCGAGGGTGGGGGGGGGGGTGGAAAGAGGAAGGAGACGGAGGCGCGTGAGGTGGACGGGAAATGAAGGGGAGGAGGGGTTTCATGTTCCAACACTTCAAATTCCCTGCGCTCTCTCATCTCGGTTCAGGAAGCACGTGCGCCGTCCACAGTTTGTTTTGCATTTGCAGCTTGCGCTCGCGCAAACGACTGGAAAAGGTGGGCGCGTTGTTGTCTACTCAAACCTGAGTACATGCATGTGTTTCGCTGACAGTTGTGAAAACCGACGGTTACTACGTTGTTTGATAGCCTTGAGTACCATGGTCCTCAGAGGTATCTTCACTGTAGAAGTTTTGCCAATTACTAACGAGTGAAAATGGGCTACGTCTTTGCTAAACCCCATTAAAAAAATGAATATATTTATCAACAAAATCATTCAGCATGGCCTATTTTCACTCTTTGACTTATTTATGATTCCGATCCTTCTCTTCTCGCTGCCACTCTAACCTATAACTCATTACTGCTATCACGCCCACGTATATCCATTTCCATTAATTAAATCCTCCATACATTTGGTATTTCTTGTCCAGATATTCTTCAAATTCTCCAACTATATCCCTACTACATCCAAGGCATGCACATTTTTCTCGTTTGATTTCAAGTAATCATTTTCGTTCTTTTTACCTCTCCGTCTCCATTGTTCCATTTTGAAAAGCCTGTACCTCTTCTCAGCATAGTACCCTAGGATTTCTGAAGAGTAATGAATTCATTTCCCATTAATATTTGCCTATGGAGTTTAAGTTAATTCTTGGCATGTATATTGTCATGTATTGATATTTTTTCTTTGCTTCCTCACCAAACTCAAGCTGTTGTTGCTGTAAATTTCATATTTGTATCTTTAACTCTTGTCTAAGCATTCCATCATTTATTTTAATCTACCTGAAATAGTTTACCATATAAGCACTGTTCACAGTAATAAATTCTTGAATAAAATACGTCCATAAATTTCTAAATGTTTGAAGGCCTCCCGCTTTCTCTTACTGAACTACTCCCTCTTAAAATTTATTTTCAACCCAAATTTTCTATTCAGTGATTGTTAATCATATTTCTATTATCCGGCTGGAAGAATTGGCTTTGAGTTTGCCTTTTTGACATTCAACTCGTACATTTGGCCCCCATTTTGCCTTGAATATCATTATAGGAAATGCGACAAAAGCATGTGATGTTTTTCTCCCTTAAACTAGGCAAAACTCGTACATCTGTTCGATGGCATGTTAAATTTTGACTAATAGATGCATGGGCTAAGAAAATTTGCTTTCCCTGTTTTTTTAATAATCACTGGACTGAATATTTTTTGGGAATTGGTGGTTGCCAAAGAAGTGGAGAGTTCAGCATTTTACGTCCATTTATGCCCAAAACATACATTTATAGTTCATTATTTCCTTATTATATTTTGTTTTTTTTAAGTTTACCAGGTTTATCTTCCAATTGACAGCAAGAGCATTAAAATCCGAACGATATTTAATGCTCTATTAATTTTCGATTGGATATCATGCTCCTGGTCAGCAATAAATATTATTATTCATTATTTATATCACCTTCTCTTTCTTTCCCTCTTTCTTCTCCTCTCCATTCCATGAAGTGAACCGTCCCTCTCCCTCCTTCGCACCACCCCCCTCTTTTTTTACCGCGTTGTTTCCATTTCCACCCACCATGACGCTAAATTCACCCCATCCCCATTCCTGCTCCTCCCTTGCTTGTTTCCCGCCCCCTCCCCCCTCCCAACTTTCCGCCCTTTCGTTTTCATTTCCTCCCGAGCCAGCGCAAAGGGGCGTGATTTATTCCCTCGATACGTGGGCGTCTGCCAGGGTGGTGTGTAAGGGTGTGTGAAAATCCCTGAGCGAGGACGCCTCGCTCCTCCACCACCCCCGCGCTCACAAAATACACCCTCATCCCCCTCGCCATTTCCCATCCCCGTGCTGCCCTTGCCCTCTTCTTCTTCTCCCCCGCCCCTCCCTCGCCCTCTATTTTCTCCCTCTCTCCCCGCACCCCCTCACGTTTAACGGCAACTTTTTTTTTCCAAGCGGCAGCTTTTATGAAAACCTCCCCCGTGACCTTAACGTCCGCACGCTCGCTTTATGCATGCGTTCATTATCCCCCTGCGCTCCCTTCCTATTCGCTCCGGCCCGGCACGCCCCGGTGCAGGGCCTGTGATCCGTGTGCTCGCTTCTTTTAGCTATGTTTCTCTCTTTTTCTCCGACCCTTATACGCGCTGTCCGAAAGACTAAAGAACATCTGCACAAAAAGCAACTTAAAACTTGTTCTAGACGGTTGGTACGGAGAAAAACACAAGAGAAAAGCGCTAGGTGAAGCAAATTTCAGAAATTTTATAAATACATGTGCCTTACTCTAGAAGATGCATAACGTGTGCTTTGGCATTTATGCATTATAAATATTCAGTATAATGACATTGTTCTAAATAAAAAATATCTATATACACACACTTTAATTTAATTATTAATCATTCCTTGGGGGAGAGGGCGAAAATGACACATTCTCTTTGTTCTATAACTGAATATTGAATGTAGACACGATTTCAGTACATATGTATATATAGATATATATTTTTCAGTGTATATGTCATTTCAGTATGTACCTATATACTGAATATATCGGTGGTCATACCATCTTTGTCCGGCCGGCGAAGGCGGTATAACCGCCAAAATGTATCATTCCTTTTTGTGTCTTTTTTAAAGATTTTCGGAGTTTATGCTAGCTTCAACCACTTTTTAACATACGGGTGTCCACCTTAAACTCATTGCGGTACTCGGGTACAAAATTCATTTTGGTTCCCGGGCACTTTCGATTTTAAATGTGCGAGTAATTTATACTGATGTATCACGAGAGAGCTGGGTTGGAGGGAGAGGGGACGAATCACTTCATCCAGCAGCCAAGCGTAAATAAAGAAAGTGTCTCTAAGCCCCAAGTTGCTTCACTCTCAGCTCCGAGCGGATTTATTCATTCTCCTGCGGCCATTTCGTGTCCCTCGTTCAGTGAAAATCCTTGCCTTCATCGTCCGCTCTACATCCGTGGAATCTTTACCCGTAATGTTCCATCCCCTCACTCACTCGCGCTGGCTAAGCTGATGGAATTTCAGCTGTCGCCATCGCTTCCGCCCGTCATATTTTTCCGCGTCCTCCTTTTCCGGATCCACTCCACGAACACATCCTTTGTGCTCTTATCCTCACTATTTAATGTTGACACGGTTGCAGCGAGTTTATAAATGACCTTTGCTGTCGGATGCCTCCTCCAAATATCTAACTGACTAGAGTTTACGGAATCTTATTATTCCTAGAGAAGTTTTTTTTTGCTTGTAAGTCGTGGATTAGTCACGGATATTCGGAAATTTGAGAGAACTTAATCGAAATATGAAGTGAAAACGTAATTCCGAGATATTTAACCAGAGATGTGATACATCCTTAAAGAAACAGGCAGAAATTTCGAAATCACTACCCTATGCCTCCTGTATTTCAGACAATATCAACTTAATTATGAAAGTATTTCACGTAGGCAACTTTTATATAAATATGAATTTTATTTCATATTGGCTGATCTAATTGCATTAGAAATTGGGAACTATTCACCGTATTATCCATGATTTTAGTATGTTAAGTGGTCCTACAGTCGATTGACATTTAAAATCATCACCACTAGTGTTTTAACAATTGTGTCCAGTTTTAGGACAGTGTGTACCTGAACTACCGCCTCCTTACCCCGATGCTATTCTTATCAATAAACACACCTGATAACCTCTAACATACCTACTCTTCAGTTTTTCTTACCGTCACTCTCCCTTAAGATGCTCATTACCATTTCCTCTCCCTCTCACTATTGCTTATATATTTACCCTCAATTGGAACTTTCGTGAGTCAATTACCCTCGCATATTTAAATTCGTAAAATACATATTTTATAGAGGTAAATATGCTTAATATGTAAAGTTAATTTCCTCGTTCACCTTTCAAACTGGTTATCACCGCGAGGGTGGGATTTTCTGGACAATAGTTTTCACCGGCATTCAATCCAACATGCTTCACTCCCTCCGATGTATCGCATTTTTTTACTGCAATTTGTTTATAAACAGTTTCAATTTTTGCACAAAATGCTACTGAAAAAGGGCATTTAAACACTGTATGAGGTTTATTCCCTCGACTTTCGCAACTTAGAGGAAATTCATATATTTCCTGCAAAACCACATCTTCCAATTTGGGATCAAACTTAAATTGTGAAGCAGCATTGTCGAGAGATAATAATTTGGTCTTTATTCAGTGGTTGTTATGTAAGGTTTAGATTTTTTTTCTTCGCCCTACCATTCACGCATTCATCTTAGGATGAGTCATATATCTTTCTGCACCCGAAGGAGAAATGGTGACAAAAATTCACTCAACATAACCGGTTAAAAATACCCTCTCGCCATGGAATTGGAAACGGAAGCATGAGAAAGGTTTGTATATTGGCGGTATTAACGTGAATACGCACCCATAAATATGAAAACCCTTTTGAATGAAATTACATTTTTCTTGGGAGGTTTTCGCCGTTCCGCGAAAAATCGCGGTATCAAGCGCCGGGGCTTCTTTATAAATCTGTGGTCTCGAGCACGCTCGTTTCCCGCGAACGGCTTGTATCCTCTCTCTTACGTCCTCCCATTCCCTCTTTCCACCCTGTTCCTTGCATCTCTTCTCTCTCCCTCGCTCTCGCTTCGCAGATACCTTCCCATTTTCCCCTAAATTCCTTTAACACCCCACCTTCTCCCCCCTCTCCACTCTGCGCTGCGTCACATATCTATATAAGGCTCTCCCCCCTCTCTCAGCATCCTCAAGTAATATATCCCCTTGCATTACTCTCAGCCCTCTCCCTATTTCGACCGCCCGCTCCCAATCCTCCCCATCGCCATTTCCCAACCAATCCCCTCCTCCCCGCGATCCCCCGACAACGTGCTCCCTCCTCTTCCCTCGCCACAACCCTCCCGGCGGACGTGACAATGGATGCGGTTTGTTTATTTATTTTCGTCCAGGAATTACAGTGCAATTGTATCTCGCCGTGCGTTATCCGCATTGCAAGTATATATGGCTCCAGAGGGCGAATAACACTTCTTTTTGTTTTTCTCATTGTTTGTTGTATTTTTTGCTCACGGGGTACGTGTGTACGGGGGAAGGGGGTCGCCGAAATGGCCCTCATTCTCCTTCCTTTCACGTCTCCATTCATCCTCTCTCTTCTCCCCTCCGTTCTCCACCGATTCTTAATTCCGTACTCCAGAAGATATCGGCATTTTCCTCCTCCCTAGGGGAAGAAAGTCTCAATTTAAGAATTAAGAGAGAGGCTTTTCTTCCGCGGTGGAAATGTCTACCCTCTTTTGTTTGTATTTTACGTGAGTATTTGCATTCATGCGGTATCCCTTCCTTTTTTCAACGTTTTCCTTCTCTCCTAAATTGAGTTATCTTATCAAGAATTCTCCTTGAAATATCTTTTAGCTTCTGTAGGTGCTTCTGTTTTTTTTGAGAAATTTCAATTTCCCATACATCCACTTGCGCTATCCTTTCCGCTTGAAAGATCCTTTTCGATTTTCGCATTTTTTTCGATGTTTTCTTTCGTCCTCACAGCTTATATTTCAGTCATTCTCATTCGTTCTTTTTAACAGCTGATGTATCCATTTTCATAACGTGAGATCACCTCTTCTTCATTTCATGTTAGTAAATATCCTGTTTCCCTCGTTTCTGAAATGTTTTGGCGGTCGTTCTATAATGAGGTCCAAACTGAAGCTATTTGTCATAGAGCAATACTGAACTGCGTTTAATGTGGCCATCAACTGTAATTTATTGGCATCAAATGCTTCTACCGTCGAAAATGAAGACTAAAAACTGCTTTTTTGCTGTAAAATATTTTAATTACTACTCCAATCCATCATCATGTTTTGCTTCTCGTTTTGCATGCAGGGAAATGATGATGCGTAGACGATGCATCATTCCATTGCTTTCTCCGAATATTTCCCGCTCACTATTCTGCGCATCTTGCTTGAGGGTATTGCATTTGCTTCATCTTTGCTTACAAATGCAACTAAGTTTACTTCCACTTTTTCATTTCATAACTAGGCTACTAAGTATAATTTTGGAAATTATTATTATTCAAGTATTTTTCGGAAAATCTAACAGTGCAAAATTTTTTTATATTACGAATACTTTCCTAGCTTTTTTCTTTGGGCATTACCAACCTTTGAAGTCAACCAAATACATTCATAAATTTTAAATAACAAGCTGCTTCCTAAAATCCTATAACACAATATTTCGATCTATTTTTCTCGTTTAAGTGAGGTAAATATGCTCTCATTTTTTGTGAAAGTTTATTTTGCCCACTATTAATCGTCAATGTAGTCTACCTACATCAGGCGTTCCTGCAAACATTCGCAGAAAAAAGGACTATTGGCTTTCAATCCAATCATATTCAACACTTGGAGCTATAGGTTTTTCGAATTTATTTTGGCTAACTAAACAGGGCCGTATCAGACCAGAGCAAGAGTGCTGACTGATCAGATAAACTGAAGCAAAAGAAAAGAAGGTAAGAGAGATATATCGCTGTCCGGATACATTTAAAATATCCCTCTCTCCGATAAAAACAGTAGATCATAATAGACAACATGGAAATTGAATATAATGTATGTTAAATTACCTGTAGTGCATCTGAGAAAGCTCTTTAGCTGATACACCATTCATGCTTGATATTAATTGATAATAAATATACTTGAATGAATGTCTAACAGCCTCTTAAGGATCCAGCGTACATGATAGTTTTAGTATATTACAGTATATTTTTTTCCCTGCATCTCACTCTATGTTTCCTTATTAAAAACAAGATAAAATAAGAATTGAATTTTATTATGTTGCTGAAATATACTTTTTACTTTTAATGCAAGCAAAAAATACATAAATAACGTTTTACTTACAATAATTCAGTGCCGAAAGGAATAATAAACAAATTCTCTCTCATATGTCATTTGAGTCTCACTTGCCTGGAGGTTGCATAACTAACAAGTTACCATAGTGAAGTAATATACTATGTATCTATTGATGCATGTGCATACATAAGCAGTGAATATTTCGTGATTATTCAACCCTGACATACATTCTCGTGGTAGCATGCAAGGTAATAATTGAATCTAAGAATTTCCATTAATTTTCGTCATTATTTTGCGTCCTCTTAAGCGTAGCTTACTCTATGTCAACATTCAACCGTGGAAAGGATAATGACGAAAAAGTAAGCAGTGCTGTGATCAGCAAAAAAGGAATATGCTCCCTCAGTACTATGATTGCTGTTTTATTAGCCAGTTAACTGGTCACAAAGAAGTAAACGTACGGTTAAAATATACGTTTGTAGGGAACTTGACGAGGTCAGGTAGCGTAAAGCGGGTTTCCGCAAATTTAACGTCATCCCGAACACTGGAGGTTGGAAAGGGATCTTCATGCAGTGTAATATATGAGCTCCCACTCCCATCCTGTGCCCTTCATCTCTCTCTCCCTCTAACTCAACTCCCTCTTCTGCGACATCTTCTTTCTCCCGACGCCTGCCTAGTCTTGCCCCAATGTCGTGTTGTCCTTTCAGGGAAGGGGAGCAATTCAAAGAATACGACGGGAGTCGATAAGGAGACAAGATTTATTATTGTACAAGCAGTACGTGGGAGTCGTACTGAGGCCTAGCGGGGGATGGAGAGGGAGTAGCGGGAAAGGAACTTACTTCGCGCGGGGTCCGGCCAAGGGTCCCCAGAGGCGTGGGCACAGGATGCAGGTGCGGGAAGCGGCGAGGGCGGGGTCCGAACCAGGGTCCCCAGAAGAGAAGGTGGCGGGGTCCGAACCAGGGTCCCCAGAGGAGAAGGCGGCGGGGTCCGAACAAGGGTCCCCAGAGGAGAAGGCGGCGGGGTCCGAACAAGGGTCCCCAGAGGAGAAGGCGGCGGGGTCCGGCTAAAGTCCCCGGCGAAGGAAGGGAGTGTCGGGATCCTCCTTGGGCTCCCGGTGGGCAGGTATGGCGGGGTCCGGTGAAAGTCCCCAAGAGGCAAGGGTGTCGGGGTCCTGACTAGGGTCCCCAGGGGAAAGGTACTCGCCAGGAGTCCGTCTCGGTGCCCGCTTTTATACACGAGCACCGAGTAAGTATGCAAGGGTGGGGGGTGGAGGACCATACAGGATTCGAAGGGCGTCGGGAAGGTTCCAGGAAGTCTTAAAAGCCAAGGGAAAGTGGGAAATGGTGAGGAGGGCGGGGGAGGAAGAAGGGATTGGAACGTAGGTTTTCCCAGCAGGATCCGTCGCGGTCAGAGGCTTTCGGGTGCAGCTGCGAGGCAAGAAGCGTGCGTAGGAAGAATGGATCCTTGGGAATGATGAGGGAAGAACAGTTTGACGCGACTCCAAGGGGTGGCTCGGCCTTTGCGCGCTGTTTCGCCACGTTCGTGAACTGCCTTCCCCACATCATCCCCTCGGCAAACAAGGCTACGGGGGGGGGGAATAGAAAGGATTGAGTGGCCTCAGTACGCTCGCGCGTCACATGGAAAATACACTAACATACACAAAGCACACTATACACACAAAAAAAATGGTTTTACATGCATTCGTTACAAAATACCCTTATCAGTATACCCTTTTTTTTAAAATACCCTTTTTGTTTTATCTGGTCTAAAATTATCTCCAGCACTAACAAGTAGAATTAAGACAAGATACTTTGAGCAGTACGCCAATCATTCACAAATGACAATTAAGTTTGACATGAAGAAAGTATTTAGTCACATGAACAATACTAACCGAATTATCCGTGTCATTCATCTTATGTCAATAACTATTCCTCCTGTAGTTATCAAGGTGTATCAATATTAATTACAAAAATGTTAAATATTAGTCAATAAATTACAGAAAGAGCAAAATAACAGTTGGGAATGGACACTTCTCAACTGCAAACCCATGTCAATATGCACCATTAAACAAAACATTTACTCCGAGAAGTTTCAAACCAAAATCATAATGAATTAAAAGAATCATAACATGTCTTTTAAACTCCTTGATAATGATGCTGCACTATTGCATTCTCAAATATTTACATCAAGGTAAACTAGCTAGTCTTTTTCCAATGTGTTCACACCATCATTATGCGAGTTAGCACTGGTTTGACAGAAATCTAAAAATCACTTCCTCAGTTCTTCTTATGCTATCATATGCGAAATAACTATCTGACCGTCACTTCAATACAGTATTCTTAAGAACCATTGACCACATTCAGTTTAAAAGTACGATATTACACAAAAAGATCAAGACACAGCGGCTTATTCAACCATAATAGCACTATCCAACATTTTTCACCTCTAATGAACATCTTCATTGGTAGTTCCGTCACAGAATTTCCAGCGGTTGCCACATTCATTACAAAGAAACTCACTCTGGCTTGACCCTAGGGGGCACGAGGTAGCAGGTAGAAAGCGGGGGGCACCGTCGGCGCGGAGCGACGCTTCGATCTCCGTTGTTCTCTCCTCTTCCTTCGGTAATTTAAGCGCCGGCGTTGCCTGTGTGTCTCCTGGTCCCATCCTCGCGGTGATGATGGCGGTGCCTCCGAGCGCGGCCCGAGGGAGGGGCGGCACAGGTTCACGTCCGCTGTCCCTCCGGCCACTGATGTCCCGTGGGGCTCCGCGGACGTAGTGGCTTGCGTGGTGTCTGTGGAGCCGTCGAGGAAGGTGGGAATATTTGGTAAGGGATCAGGCGGTAAAGGAAAAAGATTTCGCTGGTGAGCGATTAGGCGCCTTTCATTCTCCACCTGCCAATAGCTACGGCAGAGATCCTTTGCGGTAAAATATTTCGCTCCTCCCAGCTGATCGAATGTTTCCTCGATGCTGGGGAGAGAAAAAACTTCCTTCTCTGTCACACTGTTCAACGCGCGATAATCTACGCAGGGGCGATATTTCGGAGGTCCATCGGGGGAGGATTTCTTTTTGACAAGAATGAGTGGCGCGGCCCAAGCACTTGTGGATGGCGAAATGACACCTTGAGCGAGCATCTCGTTAATTTCTTTCTCTAGAAATGGTCGAAGGGCGTGAGGAACACGATAGGGCTGTTTTTTAATGGGACGAGCATTCCCAACGTTAATAACATGCTTGACTAAGCCAGTGCATCCAAGTGGAGTTTTTCCATGAGCGAATATATCGGAATACTGTTCGATCAAGGTTTTCAAGGGGTCTCGAGCTTCTTCCGGTACGTTATCAAAATTAAAAAGTGACAACAATTCTCCAACTTCCGTTTCTTCCGGCCAGATGGGTGATTCTTCCTCTCCCTCTTGCATGGATAATATCTGACCTTCGTCATCTATTTCCTTGACAGCAATTTCAGCGTTAGCTTTTAAGATTTGCTCGATATTAGTTAGATTGCACAAAAGAATATTCACTGATCCATCGCTAAAAACTTTTGACAACGACGGGAGCACAAATGTTCCTAGATCCGCTTCTTCCACAATGACAATTTTTCCGGCCAAATCTTGATTCCACGCGGAAATTAAAACTGCGGAAAACGGTGGAATTTTCACACGCTTTTTTATGTATGCAATTCCGCATTTTTCCCCATTTTGAAGACACGAATTGGTTACTAGAGCCGTAGTACAAGTATTTGATGCAACATTTCCCTGATCATCTTTATCCCAGAGATATTCTTCAACCGATAATGCGCGTTTCTCAGAAGTATCACGTATTATTTCTCCCTTTGTTCCAAGAGCCTCTTGTCCCTCTTGTACTTGCCTTTCGGCCGGGAAAATTTCACTCTGTTCAAACTCCGTTTTAGCGCAATGTTCTTCCACCGATTCATTACTCCGCACATTTCCCTTTGTTCCAAGATCCTCTTGTACTTGCCTTTCGGCCGGGAAAATTTCATTCTGTACAAACTCACTTTTAGCGCAATACTCCTCTACATAATCATTACTCCTCACATGACCCTTTGTTCCAAGATTCTCTTGTACTTGCCTTTCGGCCGGGAAGATTTCGTTCTGATCCAACTCGGTTTTTGCGCCATTCTCAAATACTAACAATAAATTCGATGCATCAAAATCATTCGTCTCTGGTGACTCATTTTCCAATTGTACCTCTAGCTCTTCGATATCAATTAAATTTTTAGCTATTTCGGGCGTCTTTCGCGGTAGTAATGGCTCCGGTAATGTCTCGTTGTCCTCTTCTCTTAGAGAAGAAATTAAGTCCACGTGAAGTGCTGAACTCTCTACAGAACGTGAATGATCTTCCTCATTGTCGAAGGAAATTAATTGCATTTCATCGGAAGGCTCATTTCTAGATTTTAATTTCACTGCGTGCTCGGGAGTTATTTTCATTGTGCCACTAGCTAAGCAAATTAGACTTCCATAATGCGTCATAAAGTCCAAGCCAAGGATACCGTCATATGTAGTCTCTCCCAAATCGACAACAAGAGCGTCGTGGGGGTAGGGGTGTCCATCAATAACAAACGGAATGTTACTTTGCCCCGAAGTTTGCAGACAATGGCCAGATGCGCTCTTGATTGGACGATGGTAGTCAAAAATCGGCAATTCTTGAGCTGGGAATCTCCTCTTGTGAATGATCGTGACTGCTGCTCCGGTATCCACTAAAAAACGGCAAGATGTTCCCAATATTTGCAGTGAAATGGTCCTGCCAGCCACGGGTGCGACTGCTAAAATTACTTCGTCCCCGACCCCGCGGTCGGGGTTGCTCCATTTCCCGGGGCGGTGGATGTCCTTTTGGCCGGGCAATCAATAGGACGGTGACCGGTCAATTTGCAAATGCCACAGCATAGAAGCGGGCAGTCTTTTGAAAAATGGGAGCTGTCTCCGCAATTATAACAACATCGGGATCGACAATTTCTTGATATGTGGCCTGCTCGCCCGCAAGAGTAGCAAGATCGGCTGGCGGTTAGTCTTTGAGTGGGAATGGAAATCTCCCTACGAGCTGCCGGTGGTGCTTGGGGGTGGGGAGGGCGAACGTTTTGGCGACTGTCAATGTGATGCACTTGTGGAATACGGTGTGAGGATAGGGGAAGTTGCGGAATAGTTCTCACCGACGGGTGATGCATACCTCTCGTCGTCAGGGAATCATAGTCGCACGCGTGCACATATTGTGCGTCTATATTTTTAGCAGCATAACTCCTGACGGTGGATTCTTCCTGGAGTGCAAATTCTTCTGCGTCCAGCATATTTCTTGGGCTCCTCACGTGAACAAAACGGCCTATTTCCTCGCGCAAGCCAGATAGGAATTGCATTAAAAGTCTATTCTCCAGCATTGCTTGCGTCACCTCAGAGGTCCGATCGGAAAATGTCTCATTTAGTTGCCGCGCGATTTTCCGAAGGCGAGTCGCGTAGTTGGAGACAGATTCAAGAGGCTGCTGGATGCAATTCGAGAATAAACGTTCAAGTGATAAAGGCGAGATACGGGATGTGAACCTTCGTTTTAAATATTTAGTAAATTCTTCCAAGGATATGAGGACGTGCGGATTCGCTGAAACATATTCGGCGGCAGAACCTCCTAAGCGCAATCGAGCGACACCCAGCGTTTGATTATCCGTCCAAGCACTGAGATGACTCGTGAGTGTCAACTTTTCTAAAAAGTTTTCCACTGAAACTTCGTCGTCGCCGCTAAAAAAGGGTATAAAATACACTTGTCCGCCAAGCGTGTTTGCTATAACGGAACTCCTTGTGGTAGGGGGCGAATTAGCAATATCTTCCGCCGGGTTGGGGAGTATAGAGTTAACAGTGGGAGTGAAATCGATAAAATTTGTACATTGCTCTTGTCTACCGAGGGAAGATATATCCCGTGGAAAGGAAAAATTTCTTTGTAACCAAGCCATTACAAGTACATTCAGCAAAACACAAAAATCAAACTAAACCCGTATGGACAGTTCACTTGAAATTATTCACTAATATCGACTCCCTAAAATAAAATAATTCAAACAGAAATATAATTTCTGCCTTTACACCTGACACCAAATGTCGTGTTGTCCTTTCAGGGAAGGGGAGCAATTCAAAGAATACGACGGGAGTCGATAAGGAGACAAGATTTATTATTGTACAAGCAGTACGTGGGAGTCGTACTGAGGCCTAGCGGGGGATGGAGAGGGAGTAGCGGGAAAGGAACTTACTTCGCGCGGGGTCCGGCCAAGGGTCCCCAGAGGCGTGGGCACAGGATGCAGGTGCGGGAAGCGGCGAGGGCGGGGTCCGAACCAGGGTCCCCAGAAGAGAAGGTGGCGGGGTCCGAACCAGGGTCCCCAGAGGAGAAGGCGGCGGGGTCCGAACAAGGGTCCCCAGAGGAGAAGGCGGCGGGGTCCGAACAAGGGTCCCCAGAGGAGAAGGCGGCGGGGTCCGGCTAAAGTCCCCGGCGAAGGAAGGGAGTGTCGGGATCCTCCTTGGGCTCCCGGTGGGCAGGTATGGCGGGGTCCGGTGAAAGTCCCCAAGAGGCAAGGGTGTCGGGGTCCTGACTAGGGTCCCCAGGGGAAAGGTACTCGCCAGGAGTCCGTCTCGGTGCCCGCTTTTATACACGAGCACCGAGTAAGTATGCAAGGGTGGGGGGTGGAGGACCATACAGGATTCGAAGGGCGTCGGGAAGGTTCCAGGAAGTCTTAAAAGCCAAGGGAAAGTGGGAAATGGTGAGGAGGGCGGGGGAGGAAGAAGGGATTGGAACGTAGGTTTTCCCAGCAGGATCCGTCGCGGTCAGAGGCTTTCGGGTGCAGCTGCGAGGCAAGAAGCGTGCGTAGGAAGAATGGATCCTTGGGAATGATGAGGGAAGAACAGTTTGACGCGACTCCAAGGGGTGGCTCGGCCTTTGCGCGCTGTTTCGCCACGTTCGTGAACTGCCTTCCCCACACCAACACCACTCTCCCTATCCTCTCGTTGTCTATCTACTCTTCCCTCCCCGCGCGCGCTCAACTCAGCTGGGAGACGCCTGATGCGCCAATGATGTGCTGGAGGCAGGAAGGGAGCCTGGGGACTCCAGAGGTTATAACGGAGATGTGGGTGGGGAGAGGAAAGGTGGAGAGGGGGCTGTAGGTGGCGGAAGAGATGGAGATCGAGGAATTGAGCAATGTTTTATTATGCCGGGGCAACAGTCCCCCGAGGCAAGAATACAAATATCCGGGGCATTTGCATTTTTGCATAAATATAAATTATGGCTCGAGGACTCTTCCAGCTTCCATTCCGCGCCTAATGGGAATTGGTGGATGGGGTGAAGAGGTGGGAGAAGGGGGTGGAGGGGAAAGCCCGCTTCATTCCTAGGCATGGCTAGGTAAAAACAATTGAGTTGGGTGATGAAGGTGGCAGCAGATGAGTCGGAGCGCAATGAAGTTAACACGTGGTCCTTTGCATTGTATTCTTTCATTAGTTTACTCCGGTGTTCTTCGTTAGGTAGTATGAGATAGGTGTCCCTGCCCCTCATAATTGTGAGTGTATCTTGTTACGTTCCGGCGACTGGGCGAGACCGCTTCGAAAAAAATAATAAAGAAAAGTGCATTTTATAAATACTTATCAAATCAAACATATGCCAAAATTTACCGTAAGTTATTTTTTTTCTAAATGCCATTTCCAATCAGAGTTACAATGCATCTATTGGATGAAACCTGCTCAGATCTCATATTAATTTTAACTTTACAGATTTAAGGACGTTTTCCTGGGTTAAATTTCTAGAATATCTCAAGTTGGTGGGTGCATGCATATTATTGCCTCATAAAGCTCAGCGGTTCAAAATTCACACATTTTTTCTCATTTCCTTTCCCTACCATTCTTGAAACAAAAAGACTATGTCATTTAGTCGCTTGCGTGCCTAAAGACCAACCACAATGCTCACTCATATGCATATTCATAGACGATTTCTTATATTTCTCTACTTAAGCACTGTTTTGTAAATATGAAACGTTTTTCACGAGTTATTAACTCAGAGTTTTCAGACATTTATTTTTAATTTAATTTATTTAATTTAATTTATTTTTGACCTAGCCCCTCTTGATTCCTTACGTGGAAATTGTAAAAGGTAGTGAAATAGTGACAGAAGTCAGCATCTACACGGTATGGCAGTTTTTGCACGTTAATAATGGTATTTCTGCTTGATTACCAGGTCACAATAGACCATTGAAGTTTCAAAAAATATATGAATAGATTTAACTCAGTAGGATAAAAGTATCATTTTCATATTTTATTGGTTATATCTATCTGTTCATTGCCGTAACTCTGCCAGAGTGACATGACATCGTTCTATTGCAGTTTTGAGGTGACCATCAGGATCATGTGGTAGTTAAGGCGGTCGAATAATTTATTTTTCGGCCCTTACACATTCCAAACATAGAACCAAGTCAATGCATTACGTAGCGCTATATAGGGGAGGGGTCTGGGAAAATATTTAATGATTCGGTATCGACAATGAGAGGGGGTCCAGCTTTCCCTTACGTCGTTACATTATAAATTCATTCTATAAGCAAATAAGTATGATACATATAATAATTACCTACTGCATAAATAATAGTATTGATAAATAAACAATATATTTATCAAAGCTTTATTTTTTTATCGTTAAAAAACTAGAGTGAATTGGCAAAGCTATGTGAATTTGGAAAGGTCTCAAATAAAGCCACAGAGCGTTATAGTGGGATGAAAAAATTAGAAAATGAGCATTACGAATGTATGGATGGATTCCCCTATAAGACGGAGTAACAATCAATTTTATGGCTTCCACAACGTTTCCCAGGTCGTAATTACGCGTGATTCATCATTTACGTGAGTATTAGATTGGATAAATTTAAAATTTGCCGCTCATTTTCAACAAATTATCATTTTCTCAATGGTCATCCGTAAACAACTTTGGCCCTAACCTATATGCTCCATGTAATTTATTCTTGGTCCACAGGATAGAATTCTATCCTGTGGACCAGCGAAGTATTTTTTCACCCTTGTGTTAACCATGAAGGAGTTCCACAAAGTAACGCCACCCACCATTGCATTTAATTTATTCTTAATGCTACGTAACATTCACTGCGGGTTATGTACTAGTGAAATTACAAAAATATACTGAACTCGTAAACAATTAAAGTTAAAGGAAAATAAAGATCGCGAAAGTCTACTGCGATGAAAGTAGTTCACCTTATTCTTCGAAATCTGTTATTAATAGGAAGGATAATTTAACCTTCGTGAATAGGGAGTTTAATCATTACAACGTTAGCTATTATTGATGCCTTGGATCCGGAACATTAGGCATGTCGATGATTTTCCAATTCTGAGAGGCGAAGCTAAAGGCAAAGTGGAGATTGCGGGTTGATAATGAAAATGAAACATCACAAGTACCGATGGAAATCGTTGCCGAAGCTGGCTCCTAACTCAAGGGTTTGGCGCGGAAAGCACTCCCCGACGTTCGAAATCAGGATTTGCGGAGCTTTTGGAAGGGGAACCGAATGGAAACAAGGGTTGGGGAGAGGACTGCTGGCGTGACAGTCACACGATTGGGAATTAAGGCAGGGCCGCGCGAGAGGAGGTGTCGGGTGTGCATTTTCTATGTCACTCAGCTGCCTGCCTCTGGCCCTTGGCGCTGTGGGGGGTGGTGGGGGAGAAGAGGGTGAGTGAGAAAGGGGAAGAGGGGGCGGGGGGGGGTGGTATCCCCATTGAGTCCCCTGCGTGGCGAATTGGCAATGCATGGGAAACCATCGATACGCGGGACGACAAGGCCCTCGGAGGCGAAGGCTGGAGCCTGAGTGTCTATTTCGGCGATTATCAAGCGTCTGAGATTGAAGCAGGAAAGTATAATTGGATTTGTATAATTAATCCATGGGTTCGAAGCGTATGCGGAATTAAGTCGTCTAAAGGGGAATTAAGCGGCAACCTTTTTTAACCCAAAATGTGTGAAACACGTTGCTGAAAATTAAAATAAATGGTATCCTAGGTGTTATTTACTTTGGATTAGTGAAAGAAGTGAAACGAATAAAGTTTTGCGTGAACTTAGAAGCTCACTTTAACTTAATAATGCTTGTATTTCGCAATATAGTTTGCACCCAAACAGAGAGGAGGTGTATTTTTTACGATTAAGCTGAAGCATGCAACGTTGGTTAAGTTTCTGAAATGACGCCCTTGCAATAAAATTTGAATTCTATTGTATGTTATTCATGCTAGAATGTACATGCAGTCTCAATAGAAGGCTGTATAAAATGCAACGTTGGAACATTTTTTTATGAAAGAGACGGGGACGAATCGTTCCCACGCACCCCTATTCAGACTTCATTGTAATCCATAGGCTAGCTTGCCAATGCACTTGCTCCAGTACATTCTAACATCCTTGATTGCAAAGAATTTTGAAATTCGCAATACATCGGATTTACTATCGGCTTCACTATCGATATTGCCGGAGCCATTTACCTCCAAAATCAGGAGATCATCTGCCAAAACTGAACTTATCGTGAGAGATACAAAACAAGAAAGTAACGGCAACTTTCAGTAAGCCATAAGTAGATTACGAGTATAGTTACATTTTTTTTAAATGTACCATGAAAAGTACCTATAATGTAACCGTTACTGGTAACTCAATCATTTTTACTTAGTTACTCCCCATCACTGGTAATCTCCAAATGTAACCGTGTAATTATACTCCAATCAGTCGTCAGCTTGTTACATTTAGTGTAGATCCATTACCTCGATGGCTGCCCATCGAAAATACTTGAATCTGATGTAAAGAGAGTATTTCTATCGAAAAATACCAAAAAAATAATGAAATGAAACTGAAGTCCTGAAAATATTTTTTTTTGTCACCATTCTTTGGATAAAACAAACTTAGTGACTGAATTTGATTGATGAAACTTAATGGCAAACATAATGTGGTTAATCGAAAAAAATAACTTACGTAAAAACTTAAGCACCAAGGTAATGGAACTAAATGCCGGCCTCGGTAGCCTGGTTGGTAACGTGGCCGGCTGGCAACCCTTGGTTTTCGGGTTCAAATCCCGCCTAGGTCATGGATTTTGAAAGTCTTAGATTTAATAGCAGTGTTTAGACGGTTTGAAATAACCTGAGTCGTTGAAACGTCCAAAAATCAATTCTACAGGTGCTACTGGTATAAATCATTTCGATCACAGAATTATTATATCCTTTGCATAAAAGTTTTAAACACAACGTCATCCTGCTCCGTGAAATACGTTTCGTCAGGTGTTCTTAACTATTCTTGTATTTAGTGCTGCATCAACAATGTCGTCCTTGTTTATCAATTGGCCCAGGGTTTATAGTTCTCAGTGCAAATGAGAACTGTTGTTCACAAGAGACAGGTAATTACTTCGGTAGATGCATGAGAACCGTTGTATTCCCTAGACCGTACGACTGGAAACTGCAAGAACAAATTATCTGAATGAGAATAGTCTATTTTCCGTCACCTGGATGTATTTACATTTGCACGATGCTTCTGCTTGTGAGTCTGCTCCAAAATGTGAATGTAGGCATCAAACTTGCGTCATGGGACTGTTCACTGATGATGTTTTCGAACTGGCGACTGATTAGTATGTGCTGAAAGTGTGTATTTTATCACTGTTTCTAGTTGGGTCGTGCAAGTAGAGCCTATTCTCCGAGTATAAGGTATTCAGTATTCAGCTGATTCGGTCCTAAAATTAAAAAAAAACTTCAGAACTCCATTATTCCTAATCCAGTGACAGCTCTTATATTAGAAATAAGCTTCAGGGTGTATTTATAAGGATGTTGCATGAAATTTTAGTAGCTCCAGGTCGTTTGCAGTCTGTTTTTATTACAATAACACAACTATCATCTTTACCGCTTTATTTACGTTTATGGCGAAACCTCTGTGGTACCGAAAGTCACACCGTGGTAGAATATTTGTCTCCCTTGATCGAACTTAAATATTTTTTTATCCAGTCGAGAAAAATGTAGATTACAGGTTTGCTAGAATATTGGGGAGTTTCAGAAAGAAATTTTCGACCGGTTGATGAGGAGGATAAGTTTAAAACCCGACGCGAGGCCTGGAAAGCTATGTTGAAGGCATATAGGGAGAATAGGAAGGGTCGAGATTGAATCTGGGGGGAGGAAGGGTGGAAGAGGAAGGCAGGAGGTGGGCTTGTGGCTTGCGGCCATGTGAGGAAAAGGAGCGGCACTGGGTGAAGGGACCGGCACGGGGCCCACTAAGCCCCATGGGCGAGGGGCGTATATTAGATCCCCCTAGGTCCTCCTAAACCGAAGAATCTTCATCCCCACGAAGCCTTCTACGATATTGGAATAAGCTTCGCGATATGCTCCGAGTATCGCATGCTGGGATATCGAATCGCCATTGCGATGCAATAGGACATCATAGCTTTTTTCATCTGAATGCCAAATCCCAACACGGTTCGTATCGAATGTCGTATTCTTACCGATTTTGACTTTAAATGGCTAGATATTTAACAACAAATAAATATCGTATTAACGTACCTGATATCATCCCGCATCAATATTTTACTTTAACGACGCATTTCGCATTTATGTAAGCGTATTGCATTATTACCTTATTTATCGTTTCCTTCTTAAATTGCATTATATATTTAACGATATTTTGTGCACTCTATTGTGTAATCCGGAGGCTTAGTGTTGAATTTAAATTCTTAGCTCTATGAATGTCATATATATCCAAATCCAAGAACGATTGATTCCGTGCATCACTTGTTATCGCATCAATATATCATACGGCATGTGAATTGTATATCACATTTGGGCAACACTATTTTCTACATTATGTCAGTATACCACACGTGCTACATGTCGTACATCTATCTTGCGCTCATATCATTTATTCATCTTCTATCCCACCATATTGCCCTTAAACCCGAAAACACATTTGTCAGGTGACTCATTACTACGTTTCAGTATTATGGAGATTATATTGGCTGGAGAACCTGCTTTGTACCCTCATGGGCCCCATTTCGAAACCTGACAGTGCAGGTTATTTTAAGCGCAAAACTTGTCCCTTCTAGAGTGCTGAGTCGTGAATATTTTAAGTTCATTGCTCTGTTCGTTGGTTGGAACGTTATGCTGTGGTCCTCTTCCAGCCTGTCTAAAACAGCAGGCATTATTATACTTGTAAGGTAGGCTTCCGCCCTTCCTCTGCTTTTGATATTAGACTTAATATCTTAAATAAATTCCAAGATAACATTTTCAGTGGTGACGTTAAAAATATTTTGCGAACCCCTTCTTACTATGGTAGACTGGACCATAATCACAAAATTAGAGAAATTTATTGCCGAGCTGACAGATTCAAAATGTCCTTTTTTCCTCGTACAATTAGGGATATGAATATTGGTAAATATATCCAATACGAGTGTATCAATGGATAGCATTGGTAATTTCATGTTGGTATAAGGAATTTAAGCCAACCCAATTAACAGCATTATATTGAATCCTTGCTTTGCTATTTTTATCTTCTTTAAAATTGGAAGTTAAGACTAGTATATTATAACTTGAGCGCGGAAATAAAGTCTTTTGGCTTTTTGTAAAAGTGGGACTTTTGTGGTTTTAAATACAAATCTTCACCAATCTCATCAAATATAACAGTTTTTAATGACTTTCTTAGAGACTTTTTAGGACTTTTTTGGCGTGGCGGGACTTTTCTGATTAAATGAGACTTTTATGGGCCTTTTTATTTAAACCACATGCCTAAGTTAATATTTGGCTGTTGTGATCACATTTGTTCAACTGTGTGTTGGACGCATCTGTGTTTTTCATGCGGTACTACACGGAGCAGAGATGTACTGTAAAATGTAAGCTCCTAACAATTGTTAATGTGAAATTTTAATAACAGCTCCGGAAACTGCAATGAATTCTTTCTATTGCTCCACCGTTCATGAAATAATCACACTCACTCAGTGCTTCAACCCGAAGGGTGGTTTGGATAGGTTAGGGTAGAGCTCACCCCGTACTTATCCATTTGCATGTCAAATTCACATATTGCTCCTTTCCCTGGGCCACCTCGCACATCGAGTTTTTTTTTTGCTGAGGGTGTCCAAAGACTTCACAAAGGGATAGATTGATCTGAAAGAATGCATTGATCTAATTATGAACCAGCTTATTTGAACCCGGGAGGTCTACTGACAAGCCAACAGCGCTACACTGTATGCTAGCACTCCGCTTTTGTTTAGGAGATTAGTGGAAAAATGATACAATTATATGAAAGATCATCTAGAATTTCCGACGAGGTGAACGCGTCACATTGTGTGCAGATGATCATTAATTGAGCCTACATTGTAGCGAGGCAAGCATGACGTAGATGAACCTGGACCCTCGGCTGCGGTCAAGCGGAGAAGAAGATTTTAAAATTATCGCGAAAAACAAGAGAAAAAGGTCCTCAGCTTCCCCGAAAATAGGGGTCCCGACCTGTACAATGGACAACAAATAAGTACTTTTTTCTCATTTTCGGTTTTTCTTGAGCAGAAAACGTAAGTTTTGAACTATTAAATCATGTTTCATTTGCCTTATAACATTATTGATTCTATGTAAAAACTTGTGTATTGTATATTATAAAATTTTCCCCTTTAAATTTGACTGAAAAAACACCCTGTTTCCAAGGTTTTACAATGGAGTGTACTTCCACCCTCTTTGTCATCTAATGCCTTTTTAGTAAGAGGTAGGGTGCTGAGGATTTCCAGATATTGAAATAGAGGAACAATGAGATGGGAGGGTGAGTTTCGAAGAAAATGAACCATGGAGAGACGGGAGAGCGAGTATAAACGACGTGAGTGGTTAAGCGGGGTTGCATAACTTGGAGCATACAGCCCCGCGACGCCGAGGCGCATGTTTCAGGTCGCGCTGGCGTCCCCTGTTCGTCCTACGTCAAAATGTTAGGATACCTTTTTTGTTGCTTAATTGTCTACTTTCCGATTATCTGATTAGTTTTTCCCAAAATCAAAACTAAACGATTAAAAAACTAAATAGCTATTTTTTTAATGTGTTATTTTCAAAATTTGGGGGGGTTGCGGGGGGAATTTTTGGTGGGAAGTTAGAAATTCGGATTCAGCGACCCAAAAAGCATAGGATAAATATTTTTAGAACTACCTCTAATTGTTCCAAGTAAAATCCCCTAATGCCTGGACTAGCATCTCTAGGCTCTTTTCTCCAATAATTCAGTTAAATTCAGCAACTTTCTCACGGAAATAACTGAGACTTTTGAGAGACTTTTTTCAAAAATATTGGTGACTTTTTAGGCGACTTTTTTGCAAAATTGAAGACTTTTTATCCGCGCTCTAATTATAACTAATCCTTTTTTATGCATGTAGTGCATGTTTGGTGAGAATCAACACGCCTTTATGGTGGCTGCAGGGTATTATGCAGATGATATGCCTAAACCATGCCAACTATATCTTCCGATAGAGTCGTTGAACCCAGCTACTGGTCAACTCCCCTCATACAAACTAATGCTACCACCCTAGCAAAATTATATTAAATGATGGCCACAAAGGATTAAGTACCGGTCTGGTAATCAAAATGTCACGAGTTTGATACTTCCTAATGTATGTTTGTTTTGTGCATCTTAGTATTAAACTAAATATTAAGTAAGTATAGGTGCTGCGATATAACCGGAATGCATTAAGAGATAATGTTACTCCAAAACTACATTAGGATCGCGTATCAAAAACGATGTAGGGCAACTCTCCTCAGTACTGATTCCCACTTACTTCCCCTATCGTTTTCCTACTACTCCTCACGCATACAATTTTTCCTCTTCCTTCCATTGCGATGAGAGCCCGCCCCCTCTTTCCGACACCCTCACTTCCATAACTTAGACCACTTTTGCATTTCCGTTTCCCCGTCTTCCTCGACCCCTGTCTGCGCTCCCCAAATCGTCTTCCCTAACCCCTCCGATCGGGAAGGGGAGGGAGAACTCCATTTGGGATGCGTCGTATCCAATCCTGTCCGAACTGAGTAACTCCTGCTTCTCGCACGCTTCACTCTCCGTCCCTCTCTCTCTCTCCTATTACCTACCCACGCCCTGATCCACAGATCCCCGCCACTTCCCCCTCTCGTAGGAAGGCGACACAAATCCTCTCCTTCCACCCGCTTCCCTTCTTTCTTCAGGTCGACTCATTTTCCGCCCTTATTTTCCCATCACGTCTGCCGAGTCTCTCCCGCCGTCCCCCCTTAACTTTTCTTTCATCTCCCCCGTTCCCCCATCCCCACCCACCCACCCGATCCCGCCGAGCGTTTTTCCGAATATTTGCTGCTTTTTCCGGCACCACCCTCCTTTTCCCCGCGGGGGTAATTGGATAGACACTGCTTTTCGGAGTCCACGGGGTCGTGGAGTGAGTAGGAAGACCGGCAAAGAGGAAAGGCTGGTCGAAAATTCGTTCCGGGCGGTTACCTGCCGGCCGCGCACGGGGCGCCCACGTCGGGCACGATGCAAATTCATCCATGTTTGTAAACTAATCAATCGCTCATTGTGAACCAATCACGTCGCCCGAGAGCGCGGCCCGTCTGAAATCATCCCCGTCCCGCAAAAATCCAGTCTCTCCGCGCTCCGTGCGACGCTAATGTGATTGATCCAGTGGAGCTTCGGCTCTTTTCATTTCCTGTACGAATGGCGATGGAAATGTGAGGCCGTCGGAGTGTCATATGCATCAGCGACGCCGTGAATGACGCCGAATGCATTGGTTTGCAGCTCCAATCACTCCACCCATGAGATTGCGTACGCATCAGCGGTTCTGAGGAATACTCGTTGTCTAAAAGTGAAGCGATTCCAATCGCTTGTTTTTCCATCGAAACTTGTCGTCGTCGAGACGAACGCGGAAACTAATTCGATGCAAGATTAAATCGCTCGACCCATATATCCAGCCATTTTTGTCTACTGGTAGTGTATCGAATGCATTTTAACGTTTGATGTTTTATATTTGTGGTTTTTGAATTTTGTTGTTATTCTTATGACTTATTGTTATGCTCTTGTTATTTCTAAGGTATTTTGTTTTGTTTTGCTGATTGATGGAATGTTTTGTTTGTTATGTGGAGATCAATTCAATCATTTGGTTATTGACGTGGATTGATGTAGGACTGGGGTGAGAGTACGAAGGAATCAATGTTTTTATTCAGTCAACTGTTTGTTTGTTCCCGCGGATTGCAAAATTGACTAAAAGTTGTCCAACGTTCAGTTTTCACTCACATATCCTTAGTTGGTGGAAGTTGTGGACCACCTAAAGACACTTGATGGCGTTCCTTTCTCTCGATATTCAGGTCGTGTGGATAAGTCACTGATTCTAAATTGAACTTCAGTTGTAGAATACGAATATGTTAATTATTTTGTTAACTTCTTTTTCTGTTTTTTGTAATTATTAACTTCTAACATATGGAACCGTCTGAGGTGCCCTTAAACAAAGCCAAGGCGAGCGATTGATTCATTCTTTTTCCTTTGCTCTTTCAACCTTGAAATAAGTTATACGAAGTAAAGCTTAAAAAATATTTTCAAGTTATCATATATCTGCTGTTTATGATGGAGTTAGAACATCATTAGAGCCTTAGAACCATCTCCTCCTTCCTCTCTCTCTCTCTCGTACGTTCTCATGCAACTCCAACTCCTGGTTCCCACCGACAGAATGTGTCACCAAGCACATCATTTGAAGTTGATACTAATGAGAATTTACGTCGGTAGCTCTGTGCGACTGGGACCCTTCATGGTCTGCTGCAAGGTATTACCGTCGCATTCCCAGCGAGAACTGGAAACCTTTGAAAAAACAGTTCATTGCCTCTCGTGCCCACTAAATGAACAGACGAAGCCAAGTCTATCTTGGGCTTATGTGAATTATATCCCGATTTCTTTTCCAGATCGTTTTTGAGAGCACTAATATTCTCTCTTTAGCGTGACTCGGCGCCATTTTCATTTAGTATGTGATGAGGAGTTGGTAAATTCATAGGAGTCTCTCGGCCTTAATGCAGGCTCATATTTTTTTAAAAAGTATAGCTATCAATCACTCCACAATTTTGTTACGTTAATTATGCGTCCATTTGGAGCCGTTTATGATATAATCGGGTGAAATCTATTGTAACCCCAATGTTCATATTTCTACTTTTGATTACTTTTAGATTTAAAAACCTTGAACCAAGTAATAAGTTATTGTTTAATCCGGTTATACTCCTTTAACCGATTTAATTATTGACATCATAAAGCCCACTATAATTAACGCTGGTAGTTGTGTGCAAATCATTAATTTGAATTTCATAATCAATGTTTATTATAGATCACAAAATTATTGGTTATTTTGAGTGGACTTTTTATCGAATGTTTATTTATGTTTGACTGCACTAAAGACAGATAAGCCCTCAGTATAATTGTTTAATATATTTTGTTCTATCGGCAGTTTGGAGAAAATAAGACGTTTCCCGGCAAGTGTCAAAGTGATTTTATGATCTTTAATGTTAAAGCACACGTTAAATCAAAACACCACTAAAACCTTTTGGAGAAAATCCGTGTACGAAAGAGGATGTGCCTTTAGATTCTGGCCCCTTTGCTTTGATGATGGTTTTTTTCATCTGTGCTTATCCGTAAAGCCTCAGCCTCGCTTTTGGAAGGTCCCTGAGTTTGTTACTGGAACGTTTTAATGGCAATTTTATAACTCTGAGTGGTGATAATACCTTGCCGATACATTTACTCAGAATGGAAACAATTTCTTTGCAGTAGGACATTGTTAGTTGACGCACGCTTTATTTTTTATGAGAATTGATTTACCGAAATATTTGGGTCAAAAAATGGAATGAATGAACTTTTAATGTACATCTATGGTTAGAATTACTTTTACTTTTTGCAGGTTGCTTGTATTTTGATCAAATGTTTCACTCCGTGGTGCATGGGGATCTCCTAGAGAACTGGATTCAATCCTTAATCCGTTATGGTTTCCCACATAATGATAGCCTGAGCTTCGAAATGAGGGAATGTTCCGCTGCTCAGTTTCCATAACTGAACCAGGATCAAGTAAATTATATAGGTCTAGAGATGGGAATTCTACGCGTGCTTTGGGATAAGCCTTGGCGTTAATAACCTGCCCGCATCCTTTCGCGGACCAGCAGTGGGTATTTCAGGAGCACTGCATGTTAATTAGCAGCATCCGAATTGTCGGAATCCGCCCACGAACGCCTCAGCCGATCTTTGTTGTATGATCGAGTCAGCGCTGAATAGATTGATCGGCGAGAGCGGCAGCGGAATGATTCGCGCGGCTCACGTTTTACGCACGCCGGCGATGCGTTTGCGGACGAGGTCCGATTTCCGGGATGAACCGCGCATTCCGAAAAATCTTAATCTGCGCCGTCGCCCACGCTTCGCGCTGCACGACCCACATACCCACTCCTCCCCTTTCTCTCTACTCACCCCAATGGGATAACTACTTTACCTTCACGTCCTTATCCTCTCCTTCCCCCCCCCCTCCTCGCTCCTTCCCCGTCCTCTCTACGGTATGTAATAATCAAAACCAAATCCCAATCAATAATTGGACGTGCCGTTCGATTGGGTTGGCGTCCGTGACGAGGTAGTGATCCCTATACCGCATTCCGGGGATGATCATACGGTGCTCACACCTCTACCATTCGTGTTCCCACGCTGAAGAGAGTTTCTTTCCCGTATCGAGGGATTCCCGTCAAGGGTTTGGCGGTTTTGCGTATTCAGAAGTGCTTTCCAGCACTCACTCGTCGCGACTTTGTTATCCGAGTCATTTTATGTTCTCCCACGAGGTGGAGGGTCCGGATTAAATCCGAAGATTTTTGTCAAGTGCGTGCGAAATTCTTATCTATGCTGTAATGGTCTGGCTCTCTACAGGTTCCCGCGGGTTTGATGGGATCGTGAGTTATGCAGATCCGCTCAGAGAATAGGTATCTCGGGGTCGGGGTGCCTGAGGTACGGGTGGAGGGGGCAAGTTTAGGGAGGAAGATTCTCTCGAGTTAAGATCGCGGGTCCAATCTCCAAATCAAAATTTTGTTATTACCTCTACGTCGTGTTGTGTACAAAACAACTACTGGTGAATTCACGTCGGTGAGAACAGCTCTCAAGCATAAGAATAATGGGATAGTGGGGTTAATGAAACAGATAACGCACCTGAACAATACAAATGAGAGAAATGCTATCAAAAACAAACAACGAAGCCATTAGAATAATTAATTGCCCTTCCAAAATAACGTCACCGAAATATAAATCAATGACAGAATGATTTGACTTGAGAGGTGAGAGTTTTTCCTCGTGATCGACTTTTGGCTTGAGTGCGGGCAGTTCACACACTGGGGGAAAAGGGTGGGCCCAAAAAAAAGGGGGTCCACACGGTGTGGGGGAGTTGGGCGACACGTGGTTGTTCGGATTCGCTTGCGGGGACTTTCCACCTTATGTGGCGATGATTAAAGACGTGATGTGTGGGAGGGCTGGGGGTCCCGCGACCGCGGAGATGATCCCGAACGTGGATGGGTGCCGATGGTCACGTCGTGGTCGAGCCAGGTTGTAGGGCCGCTCTTCCCTTCTTGCCGGTAGGTCCGGAGCACTCAGATCTCCCGTTTTCTCCAGTGGACCCTTACCTTCTGGGTAGCTTGGGCGGGGATTTCCTTCGTAACGCCCGTGTTGCTAGGCGGCTTCGCTCGCCATTTGGCGCAATATCGCCGCTGCCTGGGCTCGAGCTCGAACCTCCGCCACGAATGCACCTCGGTTTCAGCGAGCGGACCTCACTCCTTGGTCTAGACCACCGTTTACGGACGCACCGATCACCACGGTCTCTTAAGAGAATCTCTCCACTTCCTTTCCTCGTTTTCCTCTCTCCCGTACTTTCGCCAGCGCCACCTCTCCAATTTTGACTGACGGTCGAAAACCATCTGGGGGCGCGCGCGCGCTCACTTCAAACCACTCACAACTTGAACACCCATGCACATACTCCACTTAAAGACACAGCTTAACTCCATTAACCTACTAACATTAATCATACCTCTAACAAAAAATTAACAATTATATCGAAGCGAATGAGAGCTGAATTCACGCGTCAGGGTTGTCATGCAGAGCCGTTACAATATAACTACTTCGTTGATGTCATATTAATCATCATCATGTACGGTCATCAATCCTATTATTCAGATTGGTTTGTAGCTTCTCATCCTCAGATTATTCTATCAGCCAACTTATTTCTATTGCAATTATTATTGCTTGTGTTTGGAGTCTATTTGTTATTAGTTCAAATCTTTGCTGCTTTCTAGTCCTTGAAAATAAATAACAATAAATTTTGGCGTCATTCTTCTCATAGGATCTCGTGTTTTCCCGGCAAATAATTCCTGGTGAAGTCTTTGCGAGTTCCCCAGTGGGTCAGGGATTTGTCGACTGCCAACATTTCCACGGCCGGCACTGCCGAAATCTTCAATGACTCCCTGACCCTGTGGAGAACCCGAAAGACTTCACCAGTAACTCTTCTCCTCTGCATCCTTCCTTCAACATCATCATGGGTAATCTGATTGTGAAGACTAGGTGCTTTTCATTATTCCACTGCTATCCCTTCCCCATCTTTATCTCCCTCACCAGTGCCCTATCGCATTTTTTAACAAACTCTTCCTTCTTAGTGTGTGACCGATCTACGTCTTTCTCCTATTCACTATTAATTTAATCCTTCACTGCTCGTTCTACATGAACGCCTACATCTCATGCGAAGCCTTTCTTTGCCATATTTCCTATTCACTTTTCTCTCGTCAGCTGTCTTCCTTAGATCATCTTTACGTTTATTTGGTTTTACCGTCTTTTCTTTGAGCTTTTCGTCCGACTCATCTATTTTCCCACTCTCCTTAAAAACTATGCGTAGATTACTCGACGTATCCAATTTATCCTCGTTACACTTCTGTAAAACCAGTTTTTTAAAGTTCCAATTCGTCAATATATTGTATTAAAAGGAGGAAATTTGGATCAGAATTAAACAGTTCCAGAGTTCGTCAAGTGGAGAAGACAAACAGTTTCCAGAAGTAAAATTCATGCTGGCTTAAAAATTTAGGATGTTTACTTTTTTGGAAGATCAGTCGCAGCAATCTCCCTCTTTCACTACTGTCTATCAAGGACGGAACTTTTGAGGTGGAATTTGGCCTAGGATAATCCATTTTCCTGGAGGATAGATCCAATGAGCAAAGGGCGATAATCAAACCTCTATAATGTATGATATCTGACGCTCTTACCTGCAAGCGAGTTAATATTTCCCAAGCCAAAATGATTAAAAGGTTTCCTGTAACTGGAATCAACTACGTAACTTAGGCTCATCGATCCAATACGCCGACTACTAAAGGGAATGTTTGGGCGGTCTTCATCAGCTTGCGCTTATTCCCCACAGAGGTTCATCAAGGATGGCCCTCGGATAATGTATTAGGGTGGTCATTTGTGTGTGAAAATATGTTTGCATCGCTGCTACATAAGTATCATGCTAGTTAAGGAAATGGAAAGCTTATATCAATAAGAACAACTAGCAGTCTTCATTATTTTTATTTCAATGGAATGATCAATCACTTTTAGGAGTGAACTTCGTGTCATCTCATCTTTTAGTTAATACCAATTATGGTTTCAAACCTCTATTTCAGAAATTTTTGTCCCGTACGAACATATCTCAGTGCAGTATCCTGGTCGCGAATTAACATATATATCGCGAAAATGTGAATCACATTAAATATATTTAACAGTAGTATGTAAACAACAACCCGCATGCAGAATAAAGGCAATCGTTTTCTTGTTCCTGGAAATTATATTGCTGATTGTGGAATATTTTAGAGTAAAGTACGTTATTTAGAATAACGATGAATGGGATCAAATTTCGGAGGTTGTTCAAAGAAAGTATGAATAATAATGAATCGTATGGAAATAATCAGAGGTTGAAGACGATTTTATCATAGAGAAAGGAGTGGGTGGAGAAGAACTTGATGAGTGGTAATCACGGCATAAAATGAGTTTTTATTGGCAATGAAAGAAGAGGCAGCAGTCTGTGGTTTACGGTAATTTACGGTACGGTAGCTATAATTTCGATAGTTATATCGTACCATCTAACGTAAGATCTTGATCCTAGAACCCTCAAATTATCCATCCCTTGGGCAAGATTTGAACCCACAACCTATAGGTTGCCATGCCAGCTCGGTACTTACTATGGCCGGCTAACCAATTAATAGGATTTACTTGAAGATACTGTGGGAAAATCTTGCGCCGTCTATGATGTGCATAATTCTCCAAGCAGCGACTCTAAATATTCGTCTGCATTTACGGAATGCCTGTGATGTTATCCTAAATTCATGTGACTATTTACCCTATTTTAATTACTTTTGACTCCAGATCTTAACAGTTTATAGCGTGAATGCCGTGTTATTACCGCTTAACATGTCGCTTCATTTTGAATATTAATTACTTAATAAAGGCTGATACATGAGTACCTGAATGCCAGAGATGAGGACATTCGGCAAAAATTACCACGATGCGGTAGCACATTACGTTTTGTGGAGTTGTCAGATACTGTGCTAATTTGATACTCACACTACAATTGAGAGAGAGGTAGAGTGAGCCTTGGGAGTTCCAGGGAGTAAGTAATCTCAACGGGTGAAGTTGAATATGTGCTTCTCTGTGATTAACAAAACAAGCCGTTTCTTCCGAGAGATTCGCAGATTTTAAAGTTGAAACTTTAAGCCGAGTTTACGAATCCAGTTTCAAGAAATATGCTGGAAATGTCTTTGCTCACATACTTCCTACATTTATGGGGGTGGGTTGAGGAATGAGGTCCTAATTCCCGTTTCAGGGAGAATGCTAACACGTCCTTTTGATGGAACGTAATCCTTTACAGGGCGTGTCAACTTCGTTGTGTAAGCTTCTCCGAAATTCTCTTCTCACTGTTACTTAAATAAACACAAAAATTGCTAAAAGCTCCCTTGATAAAGTAACGCCAGTGTATACCTCCCAAACAAAGAGAAAAAACACAAAAATTAGCAAAAAATTTACTTTTCCAGCAAATGTTTAGTATCGCAGCAAGAATCTTTTGTAAATGTTTTTTTTTACATTTTATGAGGGAAAAAAATAGGCACATTCATTAAATGTCGCATTAATGACACATTAACTGATATAGATCACATATACCGCTCGCTCTGCATAAAATTTGTGAATCATTTGCCATTATGTCTGGAATTCATTATTAGGTGATGGCAACAGGCGTCAGAGGTTATTTGTGCCATATGTACGTACGTACGTACATATGGCACAAATATCACATATGTATGTATGTACGTACATATGGGTATGTACGTACTGGGGTTTAGGTAGAATTTCCGTTGTAGGAAGGGAGGACGGGAGAAGAGAAATCCTGTATCAGCATATGCTTGACTGGTGACGAAAAGCGTGAACGGATCCACATTTTAGCATCCGATCCGATAGAAATAAAACTGAACTTCAAGTGTAATCATAATATTTCGCCTCTATTTCCCCTATAATAATTTGACAGCCATTTTTTTCCTTCTGTTGCACATCATACGTTTCCTTTTTCTCTTCTTTTGCAGATATTACTATGTAATATTTGTTTTTTATTACCTTGCTGACTTTCACGTCCATTTTTCTTCACATAATTACATTACATTCTATCGACTCTTTGACTTCTACTAATTCTTTCAACGAATTTCATAATCCAAATTTAGTCATCACCAGTCGGACCAAGTTTCCAGTACCTTTGTTCCATTCTTTTGGCTTCGAGATAGAAATAAGAACTCGATTATCTGCCTCCCTTCGGTTTGTGATTGAGTTTTAGATGTATATTACATTTCTCATCCTCTTTAGGCATGCCTCTACTCCTCTCTACCTTGTGTCCGTTCCGCATAGTACTTGAAATTGTGGAAATGTGTGTGTGTGAAATGTTCCGCAATCAGCATCCTTCATCGCCCTCTTGTCAGTCACCGATACCCTTACTCTTCTATGCAATGCAAATAATTCGATGATGCTAAAAATGTTGACCCATTTATTTATGGAAATGAATGCATTGAGGTTTCAATCCTGCGTCCGAGACTTACACCCCCTTTTCACTGCATATGTCAAGTTTTTCCCACGTTATTTCAATTTATGAATGGACGCCAAACGATCCAATAACTTTCGTATTTAATTATCAACTAAGGAGGTATGTCATGGAGTTAATAATAAAATAAAATTATTTAAATGGGTTTTTATTTTGCATTTTGAATGGGCAAGAGCATTCTGTTGGGCACTACATTACCAGTAAAGCAGTGAAAATGTGAATCGGATAGTATTTCCTTTTATTTTTCAAAGTGTTTTAGCATATGATTTTAACATGCAGCAATAATACATTTGGGAACCTGCCAGATTCGTTTCTATATTAAGAAGGTGGGCCTTAATTCTTCCCTCATGAATACAAACTAAATTCGGTTTATCTGAACGCCAATGACTTTTCCCAAAAGTATTATGCTTACAGGCTAATTTCATGCCGGTGCAGTACTTGACAATCTCTAACTGACTTTTATTGGACAATGGCGCACATTGGATGCCAAAATTAATTTCTGTGCTATTTGATACACTTGAATATGTAACTACAGCGAGCCTGCCTGGAAAACTTTTACGAGAGCCTTGCGCAAATTTACCTGTCGAGTCCCTTAAATACAGCCGCCCTGCACCTAGCATTTTCCGTTCTTCTCCGTCAATATTTCCTAAGATATAAAATTTTTCCAGCTACCTACGCCCGATTTCACAGCAGCTGGGGCTCCTTCCTGCAATGCCTACATGAATACCAACTTACCGTTGCCGGCCATCCACCAATAGGGCGTTCGTTCATTCGGTGCATTGACGCACCACTACGAATGTTAAAAGCAGTGCTAAAGTGAGAGTTTCAAATCTACAATATGACTTCCAGCACTGATATCTATGTACGTATCGAACTCAAAATAAGCAATACAAATTCTATTTACTGAAATTTTTCTTATTCTTTTGTGCATACCTGGACAGTGTTAATAAGGACGTTAACGATTTAAGTCATTGAGGTGGCCCGGCAAGCCAAAGGTCCGCGATTTGATTTCCCGTCCAGGAAACCTTTTTACTTTGGCAATTATCAAATTTTGATATTTGGGTCTGGCAATTATGGCTAACTTAGGCAAGTATCAACTTTGACAATTATTTGTCAGTAATAAAATCTCAGAGTTATATTATCGCGATTAGCATTTTTGCTTCATAACTTACGCCGGTATCCTTTGCGAAGGTCTTTGTGTTTAAGAGTGACTTTAAGTGTCAAGATTTCGGAAAATAAAATGTATCTCAATATTCAAGCATATACCTACTCATTAGATTTCTATGTTTCACCCCTAAAGCTATCTTTTTAGTGCGTAATAATAATATTTGTATTCACTGCGTTCAATCCAAAGTACTAATCAACAAAATTGGAAAATAACGGTATTACTTTCCAGTTAAAAAAACCCACGTTAACATCTTTTTTATTACATTTTATTCCCCTTCACTTTTTCCTTACTTCGTTTTCTGTTCGGAATAGTTCATCTATATCCACACGATACCCTGCAAGCCACCGCGAGGGTGTGTGCTGGGGGTGAAGATCACCAAGCATGCACTATAAACATGCAAACATGCTTTATATCCTTCAAGTTAGTTCTAGGTCTAGATAGTTCTATATATCCTTCATACCAGGCATTAGAGATATGTATGGAATCCTTCCTGTATAATATACCGCAACCCTCATTAAGAATGATATCATTTTGCTATGCCATTTTTACACTTACAAAGATGCATCTAGTGTGTTGAGATAAGAGAGATTTGGATATATTTTTCATGCTAACTAAATGAAGCTTTCGTGACAGTCTTGATAATGAAACTTTTGTGGAAGTCAGACCGCGCCTTTTCAATTACCGACGATGTGGTAATTGTAGGATGAAAGTGGAAAGTTTTGCAAAGAGTCCTTGTTCATTAATTCTGAAAGCAATCTGAGAGCCGCACAGCAACCAACGAAAGAGTACAGTGTAACTGAGATTTCCTCCTCAAAAGTCTCGCGAGTAACATACCAGAATGCGTCAGAGAAAGGAAATAAGTGACTAACAAATATCAAGGAAGTATGGTCGATGGTAGGGAAAAGTTCATTAAGCCAGGCCGTCTCCAAGCGCAACCACTTTACTTTCTTGTCGGCTCAAGCCGATTCCGCCTCCACCTGCGAACGAGTGCAAATTGAGCCTAACAAGGAAAGCGGAGCACCTTGACAGGCTTAACGTAAATGAACTATTTGACGGTATCAATATTGCGATACAGTTAGCGGTTAGAATTTCGGCGGATTTTCCTCTTAGAGCCTCTTGATGAAGAGGGAAGCACAAGCAGCCCTTTCAACACCACCAGCCCCTGAGGGGGTTCCACCAACGACCATATTCGACACGCTACCCCTTCAAATCCTCCCCCGCCCAATGTTCATGCCATGCGTCCCATCCCACCCGCTTCACTTGCACTCTCTCGGTTGGGTACACCAATGTACTCACTCTTCCCGCCCCACTCTTCGCCCACCCTTAAAATACACACCCCCAACCCTTCTCCCAACTCCCTCAGCACGCCAACTAACCCTCTTTACCTACCCCCATACACGACCCCCCTCCCCCATCCCTCAGCGCTTTCCCAACCTCCTCTTGTCCTCCCTGTGTACCTTCTCTCACACGCTTCTCTCCCTTCCTTTAACCCTCTGTTCCTCACCCTTACTTCTTCATTAAACTTACTTGAAAAAATCAATTTAAGCGACTTTAAACCTGAAATTGAGTACGTATTTCTACCCCCACTCTAAATGGGCAGGACAGACGGAAGCAACGAATTAAAAGTTTAACTGTTGGACCCAGAGATACGAGAAGTCGTTTTCCACGTACAAAACACGAATACAACGTATTATTCTTAATAATGACAAAGTACCTCTAGTTCTTTCTAAAGCATTGCGTATCAGGCTTCATTGTTAATTCACAGATATTTTTCAGCGTGTGTCAATTTTCACGGCAGGTGATCTGCAAACCCCGGCCAAACGCCCTTGCGTTGACTCGCAGAGTGACATGTAGAGATATCCTTTCCCCACCTTTTCCCCACGCTTTCCAGTAATATACCCCTCCCCTCGCTCCCACCCTTTCCTCCCCCCTCTCTCTCGCATCACGCCCATCACTCAGCCCTTCAAACCGACTTTCAACTCCCCAAATCCTTATTTTCCGACCGTTTTCCAACCCCCGACCCTACACGCTTCTGACGACCCCGCTTTCCCTCACCCCACGTTCGCGGCAACAACGCCCACATTACGCTCGCACAGGCGCGCAAACCCTCTCACAGAGAGCGGGGCACATCTCTTTGAAATGTTCCCCCCATCCGCGCTCGATGCCTTCCGTGGGCACCGTCAATCGCAGACTCGGGGAGCTGTCATGTGCCGCCGCTCCCCCCTCCACCGCTCCATCCCCCGCACTTCCAATTTCTTTACGCCTCCAGTTCCCTAACCCACCCCATTTCCCTTTTCCAACCACCCCCCGCCCACTTCCTCCCCCAACCCAACCCAACCCTACGCCGCTCTCCCACTCGGCCAATCATCTTTCACGAACAATACAACCTCACACGTCATGGGCCATCAAATCACCCACCTTCGCCTCCCATCGGGACCTCCCAACCTCACCCTTTTGACCACCTTTCCTCCTCTGTTTCCCTCTCTCTCTCCTTTTCAATCCCATTCGGCCTTCCTTTCATCTTCCCTTCCCAATCCTCCAAGCTTAGAATTTTTCACTTCGCATTTCCGATTGTTTTTTTTTCTCTTTTAACTTCCATAAGTGGGTGAGGGAAACCAAAAGGCGTGATGTGGAGTTAGTACGAGAAGTCCAACGTTCTCCTCTCCTCCCCCAGCGTGATGCTAACACGCGGAAAACGAGGCTTCTAATCGCGATCGCGAATTTAAAAAAAAATCTTCGATTCGGTTGAAAGCTGTCAAGAGCGGTCTCCTCTCTGCTTTTGCCCTGATCAATCACGGAATCCTTCAGTTAAGCATTTCCCTCTGATTTCAGTCGTTTCCATTCTTTTGTGACTTCTTTTACGCGCCGTCACTCAGCACCAGTTACTCCCAATTTCCCCGTGATTTCGCTCGGAACGTTTTGTCCTGTTTTGCGCAACTTTCTTGTTGATTGGTTGTATTTATTTCAGTGTTACAGCGATTCTCATCTCACTAGGGATCGCCCTTAACATGTCCTGATGAGGAAATGTTTAGTATTATCTTTTTTCTCCACTCCATAGTTTCATCATACGGTTTAGCTCGATGAGGAGTCGTAAAATGTTTCTTTGCGCTATCGGTAGATTTTTTTATTCCACAGAAAGATCAAAGGGCTCATTTTGATGTTAAAAATGAGGTTGTAACCTTAAATTTTATAAGACTTAAATGAATCCTGTATCCTATTCTATAAAATTGGTTCTATTACCTAGCAATATATTTAGTAATGCTGTTAAAAGAAATTGGATGTTTTTTATGAGGCTTATCATGACTCTTAAATATCTTGCGCTGCAGCATTCTGTATATTCAAGTAATGAGTGCATTGAGATTATAGTATGAATGTGTGTGGTAAAAAAAGTCACGTCTCCAAAGGCAGGCAGTGATTAATGTGTAGTCATTATGGCCGATTCAGGTACAGGGCAAGTGTGATAAAAGTGGCCTACTAGATTACTAGTAGATTACTATTACAATGCTGCCAATGCAGTTATTTCTCTGCCTTGTAAACATGTTAAATAGAGCAGGATGGTGAGCTGTTTTCTTGTCGAGCCAACTTGACTGTTTTTATAATCAACATACTAATTATCCTTAGTTAAGCTCAATTGTTAACATGGTGACAGCAAGTTACTCTTATATAGAGTAGAATAACTATTATGAATTCAGGCTTCATATAGTGGAACTGCTCAATTTTAAATTACTCTTACTTCTCTCTATTATTAATAGGAATGGCTTACGACTAGTGTCACTTCCTGAAAAATGATTTCACGTGAAAATGCAATGATTCTAGATACGTTCCTTGAAAAACAATGGAAAAATGTGATTATAATTTAATGAAATCTTGGTGAATTCGTAAGAATGAATTATATGGGTCTTATTACCTAGCAACATATCTCAAATGCTTTTGAAAATAATTAGGTGGTTTTTTACTGGCCTTATCACGAATCTTCAATATCTTGCGCGGCAAAGATCAGCGTCTTCAAATAAGCTTAGTAACTCTTCAAAGCTAAGCAATGTTCTACTCCTTTTAAACAGCTGCGGATGCAGAAACCGACCATCATTGTGCTTAAATAGTTGAATTGGGTTAGAATACTTTGATCAATTGTCTTGTGGTGATTCGATCACATCTCCGATCTTAAATTCTTTTAGCTTTTCGGCCGACGTCTGCTCATAGATAATGCCTGTATTCCTGCTCCCTTTCCTCCTCTCCCTCTCCCCCCACCCAACTCTCGAAGGGCCAAGCAAGCGCCCGTTTCCAATCTCCCTCTCCTCGCTCACTCTCGGCTCCCCAAAATATGCCTCTCCCTTTTGATCCATCTTCCTCTGCGGGGTCAAATGAAGTCTTCCCCGGATCCAAAACCCCCCCCCACCACTCCATCGTACCGGGACCCTAATTTTCCCACCTAACGCCCACTCGTCAATCTTCATCGCGGGACTGTGTCTTGCAGAGTTCCGCAAAGCAGTGGTGTGCCCTGGGTGGGGAGTTTTAATTCCCTCCTCACCACCCCACGAAACTCCCATTGCCATGTGCCGCCCAGTAATTCGTTTTTCGGCGGCTCTTTCGACTGAAATTAACTTAAATCGGGAGCAGAACCGGTCGGTGTCCGCTCGCTCATCAGTAGCGACTGGGCACGCGGGAGAAGCGTGATCGGGTATTTTCCTCGGGGGCTCCGCGGTCTATGAACATTGCGAATTCATTATCCGTTTCATTCGTTTTCAACGTTTGTTGCGAGAGTGCGTACGTACCTTAAGTGCTTTTGGAATGCATTAACTGTATTGTTAGTAAGCATTTTTCGGCGGAACTACCACGATATCTAATAAGCAAACCCATTATAGATTTTTGTGAAGCGAAAGTTTTAACCAAATTTCAGATTCACCTTTTTAAAATCCGATATTAAAACGATATTTTTTTCTGACCTCGGTAGCTGGGTCGGTGATGTTCTGACCTGGCAACACGTATCAGGTGTGAACCCCGTCTATTGCATGGGTTTTATATTTTTCTCTAGGTTTCGGTTTAAGCTAGATGGTACGTTATAGGTAAACTAAGATGTTGAAGAACCTGAAAACGTCCTGCTCTTAAAAATTTTATATTAAGGCGAAAATGAAGGTTTCGCGTATTTAATGGAAAATAGTCGATACTAATTTTTTTTATTTTTGTCATGATGTCTTTTAGAAAAGGCCATTAGACAATCTTCACCATCCGAATGAATTTCCCCTCTATTCTATTTCTCGGTTTCTAAAAAATTGAAGACCGAAAAACTGATCTTGAAAGTCATCCATAAATTAATAGGCATCTATTTATGGAGCTCCAAAGCAACGTATGGCTTGGTGCTTTTCATTCGAATATTCTTGATAAAAATTTCCCAGAATTTCCACCGAATCCGGTCATACGTTTCCTCCTTCGACGTTTCGACAAGCAACACGCTCATCGTCTTCAGTGACCCAGGAATTTGAATTCCTGGTTGAAATTCCGATGAATTTTCACCTCCTTCTAGCTCTGTTTTTAATACTTCCAAGGCATGTATTACCAGCACAAACAGGAAAAATAAATTTTCTACCGATTGGCAATATTTCTGACCTTCAGTTGATAATACCTCTGCTAAAAACGGAAATTGGGGATATTTTAAAATTAGTGTTATTTTAAGAAACGTATGGATAGGTGTTTAACTGCAGTGAAATACTAGAGAAATAAATTTTGCTTTTTCCTTGATATTCAAATAAAAATCATTAACGTGCTATCCACGTACTACCAACTTTTTTTGAAGTACACCTTCACTTCATGATTTAGAACATCATTTGAGAACTTTGTTCTTAAACATGAAGTGCGAGTCTTTTCTGCATGTTGTGAGTTAAATGTCTTTTGACGTAGGAATGGCTGGATCGATAACTATCATCATGCAAAGTATATGGCGTAAATATGGATTATAATAAAGTCCAAAATACGGCCATTACACGCAAGCGGGGGAGACAAGGAGCTGTCGATAGATGAGGGCAGATGAAATCATTTGCGAAATCCACTGTCATGTTAAATGCGATTTCTGGCCAAACGTCAGCCTCTGTGAGTCAAAGGAGTCAGAATTTTGGTTGGAGTGAGCTTTTACGCTGTCCAAGCCTCCAGAGACGAAATCACAAAATCCTAAACTACCAGTGCAACGCTTTCGCTTGAATGACGTATGAGGCTTACCTTGAAATGGTTTTTTTCTTAATATATATAATGAATTCTGAATGAGACAAAAATTCAGTCGTGTTTAGAATAAAGTGACAAAGGCTTATCAATAAATGTTAAGTTATAAAAATGGTTAATCATCAACATCTACTAAAATTATTTTTCACATTAATTGAAAAAAGTGATTTTTCCCTTGACGAATTTTTCATCAAACACTAGTCAAGGGAAAAGGGAAAAAAGGTATAAAAATTATCAAGGCGATCTCTCATATGAACAATTTATTTTTCGTTTTTTACTGCTCTGAAGTACTGCTGCTTAGTTGAGAGACAGCGAGTATACAAGTTCGAGTAGGTTTCAAGAAACGGGGTAATCCTAAGCACTAAATAGGAACTCAGTAGCAGGACACATCTTCAACTGGCTTTCAAAGGTCGTGGATTTGAATCCCGCTTGGGACATGTTTGAGCTATTCTCAAAATTAAGTTTTTGTTTGATGATGTGTTTCAGTAGCAGTTTCAGCTCCTGAAAGCCAAATTTCAAAATATCACCCTCAATTGCTATGTCGTTGTTATTCTTTTACCTAATAAAAACGGACCAAATTCAGATTTATCAGTCAAACCATGATTTAAGAAGATATATTTGTAAATCTAAATTTGGTTGGAGTTCATTAAGAGCACAATTTTGGGTCTCAATAAATATTTTACCGTTCACTGGCGCTCCAAATGTTTTGGATGCATGTTCAGCTTTGTGTAGTGAAGAATGTTGATAATAAAAATAACCTCATTTCCATCTTGTCGGTCGTCTACACCCTGCATATTGTTAATTCATATTCATATTAAGGTTCATACAGTTTTAATATATGGCGATATACTGCCAAGAAAGGCTTGATATCGCAAATTATTGGAAACTAACCTCGTGGAATTTTACATTCTTTATCGCGAATGGAATAGACACTGATTTGGTAATTCATTATTTCTGTTTATAGAATCACTGACAACTATTGAAATTGATAAGTAATATCTATTCGCGATGCTGACAATGCTTCCTAACTAGGCTGTATTTGACTGATGTGGCTGAAATTGCACCAATTTTTGCGTCTACGCACTCACGCAATGGCCGTACTGCTATAATCTACTCCCGCATGATATTTGAAAGTCCTCTCATGCATCGTCCTCTACTAAGTTCTCTTAGCCATCATGAGACCTCAGCATGAGAGAATTGAAATACATCACTCGTGTCAAAAATCATTCGTTTCAAACATGCTGTTAGCTATGTAGCTCTCCTCCCACGGTAGCGTGGAATCGTAACTCAATTGACTTCGTTATCACATCACGGAATAAGCAAACGGGACAACCAGCACCCAGTCGAGCCTCCACTAATTTCATAGCTCCAACTATTCTGCTCAACCCCATTTCCATATCACTCGCATCCATGTCGATAGGCAATCAATTCCAGTTTTTAATGGAATCAAGATCATGGACGTCTCACCTTATTCAACTGATACTTGACCGGCTACTGCTCCTACAACCCGCTACTTCCTGTGATTCATGATTCTACATTAATTTGAATTATTTATGAGGAAAAAATCATATATTTGTTGTATATATGGCGTGATCTTAGAGATAAGTCGACTAATGTAGTGTATTTTTATAAAAGAATGGCTAATCACTCTTACATTATTGCCTTTAAACTAACAATTTATTGCCAGTTACAGCTAAGATATCACGTGTCTCGTGGCATTATGTCTAATATTTTATTCGTGGTGGTTACATTTGCGTCACAATTACATGCAGTTAGTGCATTCACAGTAGTGTCTGCAAGTTTTTTAAATGCGAGGAAGTAAGTGTAAACTTTTTCTCTCGAATTTACAATGCTCGCCTGGTAATGCTTCACTCCCTGCCATACACCCTTATGGAGTATGCAGAGTATTATGTAAAAAAGATATGATTTTGTTCGGAAAGAGACTCTTTAATCGCTGAGAATACTCTCATTTCACTGGGAGTCACGAAGACTCTCCTTGCAAAAGTAAATAAGATCACCGATTTGAAATAATGAGCATGCCCAGACGCATTGATGAGTTTTAAAACGTAGATTCTCCCTAAAAATTATCGATCATAGATAGGCTAAGGCATAGCACTCGAACATTTATTATTAGACATTAGGTGCATCCGAAAAATACCAAGGTAACGTTCGTCACATACCGGGGTATATGACATCAACCAAATATGTATTTCTGAAATCGGTGGAAAGCCCGGGACTTCACCAGTAGCACTCGCCAGGAAAGAAAGAGATCCTTCGTGTCTGAAAACTTCTAAGTTTTCAAAGCTTCCGTTAAATGACTAAGCAGCAGTTTTGTTATCTTTTCATGTACCCTCTTCAGGTCTGGGGCTTGCTTAATGGCTGTTGAAATTGTAACAACTAATATTAATCCTGTTGACTCTAGCTGAGGCATTGGCAACACGGTTGTTGCACCAGTAAACCTACCCAATGAAAACCAGATGTAGCCAGATCCATTAAACGGGAACCTTTAGTACTGTTTAATTTGAAAGATTTTGTGATTTTATTGGAGTTATGTATCTATTCCAGGTGTGTTAAGGCCGTTTTCCACGATACTTATGACTGAAAAGTCTGACGCAATAATATAGTTAACTGTATCAAACGTAACTTTGTGGAACCGCTTCGTTATTGAAATAGAAACGTAAACTGGTTGTTCCACGTAAAAATTATTTATTGTATGGCCCTGGTTAATTCGAGGATTGACAAATTCCGGAAGATATCGATCCTCGATGAAACCCGGGTCGTGTAATAAATAATGTTTATGTGGAACAAACGAGTTACGTTTCAGTTGTAATTTTTATGCATTAAGACAAGCAAGGTGGAAATAACTTTGAAAGAGTAAAAACAACAAATTTCATGGAACGCCTCAAAAATGCATGAACAGCAATGCGGAAAAAAGCCCGTTTTAATTTCATGCATCCATCAATACAATTTCTACAGTTTGAGAATGATTAATTCTGTGCTTCCTACAAAACTGCTTTCAGGTCCATTATCTTTGAGTTTTCCTCCTATCTTCATGTGGTGTTAAGTCAGTTGCGACATTGTCACCACCTCTCTGGCCTTAAGACGCAATTCTGAGTCTTTATTTTTCATGAAGAGAGAACTTTTAAATTTAATTCATATTTGATGGAACACAACCAAAGTCCATCGAGGATTTGTCAGGGAAACCAGAACACTGGGCGTCACGATCCTTTCCGAATGTTACCTTTGTGTCCAACCCCCTCAAATTCGTCCGTCACCCCTCCTCTACCTAAAAGGGGAGGAGTGGAGAGAACTATTCGAGCCGGATTAAAACAACCGCTCGCTTTTAACTCCGACGCCGCTGCCGCCTTTTCCAGCACCCCTCTTTTCCTTCCGGCGTCATCCCCCCTCCCCCCCCCCCCAACTACCCCCTCTCCAAATCCTCGTATCCTTCAAACGGACGACTCTTAACCCATCCCCCCTCGCTTCCTTCCTGGCCGCCGCGTCGCGTCTGAGCCATCCTCCCTCTCCCTTAATTGGCGTCGTTTAAAACGGTCACGCCTTTGCACGCTGATCAGCGAACGATTAATTCTCGTCTCCCCCGCTCCTTGGCCGAGGCCGTAATTTGCCTTTCCGAGGATCACGGAGGGAGAGAAGGACGGCTAGGAAATGGGAGGAAATCAGGATGTGGATGAGAAAAAGGAGGAAGTGGAATTCGCGCCGTGGGAAGAAGGTCGCGGAGGCCGGAAAGAGATTGAGGGAAAGGAAGGAATGGCCGGGTGGAAAGTTGAATTAGGAAGCCGGAAAGGAGGATGGGCCGCGAAGATGGAGGGCGAGGGAAAGGCTGTCTCTCTCCGCAGGTTCCTAATATCACCGTAAGTTAGGACGATGCTGGGATTTTATCATCATCTGTCCATAATCCTAAGATTGGATTGGCGTAGCTCTCCTCTGGAATATTATATCGGATAACCTTATCATATTTTCATGATTCTTCCCTTTCATATCCTTCACTACTTGCTCTATATATCTCATGCAGGGAATTCCTTTGCCATTCTTTCCGTTCACTTGTCCCTCGACTGTTGTATTCACCAGGTTATCATGTCTCAAGATATCGCTATTTAAGTGGCAAGGAATTCAGCAGAATTCTCTTTTCGCCCATCTACTTTTAGGACTTCATTTGTCCTTGGTTGATCCATTTTATCTTCATCATTCTTTTGTGGCATGTCATTTCAAATGCTTCCGGCTTTGACTTTTCTGCTGCCGTTACGGTCCATGCCTCACTAACACTAAGAAGAATGTTCCAGATATATGTTCTCATGAACTTTTTATTTACTTCCACGCTTGCATTTTCAGCTTTAAGTAGAATCTTCTTTAGATAAAATGTCCTTTTCGGTGCAGACTATTTTATTCTTGATTCATTCATCGCTGCTGACTCGGTTTCCCAGATTACAGTACTCTTTTATGTTGGGATATATTGAACTTATTGCAGGGCTATACCATCCCGTAAGGAAGGCGATTAATTTAACAAACCTGTTCCTTATTAATTTGTTTCCAAGAAAGCTCCAACATAAGGCAAAAATATTTCTAACAATTATCTTAATGTGCCAGAAGGGAGCTTCAATTAATTTAAAAAATCATTTCGACTACATCTACGCAATACCCTATACGCCACCGAGAGGGTGTGTGGCAGGGGGTGAAGATCACCTAGCATACAATATTGTCATGCAAACGAGCAACTACATAGAAACATACTAGATAGTAGGGTCACAAGTAATAGGGGACTAATGGGTGACTAAACACTCGGATTTACTACCCAGTTAAATTAGTTCCGAAGCGCATGATCATTTCTCATTCCTCATTCTTCCTGGAGCTAAAATGTACCAGGTAAATGATGTAGTTATGTATTCACATGTGTTGATATGCAGTATCACTGCAAAAACTATGAATGTGATATGCTTATAGGGTTGTTTTGACAAGGTTCTTCAAATACCAATTTCCATTTCCCTCGTGCGTCGTAGTTGATGATTTACGCTCACTCCGACATCAAAGTACGAGCCTAACTATGAGCCATACATAATATAGTAAGGAAGTCCCAAGACAGTTGTCCACTCGTCGTCCTGAAAGCTCATGATGCCAGGGGACGTTTTCCTTCACCGGATACGCTCTGGATGAGTGCACTAACGACAATTCCATGTGTAGGCTAGTGGAGATCATGTTCAAGTCAAAAATACGGAAGCCACCTTTTTAAATAACCGAGTTGATGAGGTAGCCTCCCATTCCAAAGGCTCGAATCCCCGCATTGAAGGTTTTTTTTTATTGGTTACCCAGCCCTTACTTGAGTGCTCTTGAGAGAGCACTATATACTCAGAAATCCGTTCGTCGGGTAGGACTTATCTGCCAACTGGTCAAAAGTAAAGGCAGGATAAAAATTCACATACAAGCCTTAACATTAGTTTTACATTCATAAATCTCGTATAAAGTAATGATTACGTTAGAAAAAACCTGATCTAATAGAGAAATTGTAAAAATAAAGAATACACTTGTTTAACAATTTTCATTGATAGTTTTTTAAATTTATTGCATATTAATTGAAAAAATATCTCCAGAAGGTAAAATATAGGACTTTTTTTTAGTAATATTGGGGTCCAAAACGTGCTGTAAACGATATATGCACGAATAGCCTGGGAATAGAATGCCTGAGCCTTGAACTTTGCCTGGACCCGAGCATCATCTATCGATGATGGCAAAAATAAATCGCAATAAATACGTAACTGATTTCAATGTTATGACTTATTTTTCTAAATGTTGGATTAATATAACACTTTTAACTACAAATCCTTTAAAGAAATAGTTTAGGATTTCGTCAAATTTAACAATTTAAACTTTGGACTGAAAGTCTTAAACCGTGGATCCCTTGGTGTATTTTGTTTATAGTAGGCTGATGCCGACGCTGAATTCCTGTCCACCTTTCACTCTACCCTTCCTCCATCGCCTAAAAGTTTTCTACAGCCCAAAAAAAGTTGTCCGTATCCTCCATTAAAACAGCAATATTGCAATAAGCAAAAGAATTATGCTTCATCTACATGAAAGAAACATCGGAAATCGTGTCTTTCACGTAAAAAAAGAGATCTCAAGTTTATTAACAGGTTCAAAACTTCAGTGCAAAAATAGAGTACTAGAAGGAGAGAACTTTTGGCACATCAGTATCGTTAACCCGTTGGACAAAAATGAAATTACATAATCGTTACCTCTCGATTTCCAACAGCCACAGCGTTTTCAGGATAGTCTGAGAGATTTATTGTGGGGAAAAAATAGCGTAAACACTAGCACGTATACTATCCACAAATATATTTTTTAAACACGCCGTGTCTCGAAGTCTTGTCATCGAGACAAAGGTAGTACAGTGGGTCATAATCACTTGATAACAACGCAAGGCATCAATAGGCGTCATGATCAAAAATATGTTTGTTGACAGTATTAGTTGGTACAAGTAATGCTATTTTTTTCATACAATGATTAACCTGCTCTAAGAAATCACGATATTATTCGTGTACTCATTGCGTGTAATTTATCGTTTAAATTCTGCAAATATTTAATTGGTTTTCGTATATTTTGTGGTATCAACAACCTCGTGATTCAGTCACAATATATCCCAAATATCGTTGGCGGTTATCTCACTGATCGAATGCTTGTCCAATTTTTAAATGTTCATCAGGTTAAAGGCATTGACATTTTTCACTTTTGATTTTCAATTTTGCCGTGGTCATCATCGTCTGAAAATGATTGTTTGAAACCATCGCCTGAACGCAATTTGAAAATCTGTGTGAAAGAATTGATACGATGAGCTTGGTGTTTGATTTTCCGTGACAGGACATGGAGCAATCTTATGCGGTTGAGAATAGCGAAGAGTTGCTGTCATGAACGGAGTAAACGAGTGTATTCCGATTGATGATCCATGCAATTCATCTATCACTTTAACAACACTCTTGTTAGCCCCTCCGCTCATGACAGACTCCATTCGGCTTCACCGATGTGCTTAAAAGCTGACACACACACTCACAGTTTGAGCTGAAATATCTCGGCCAAAGCATATTAAACACGCTTTGCCAACGCATTGTTTTAGAAGCGTCAAATTTGATGAAATGTGAACCCTTGAGGTCGCAAGTGTTTTGTGAGGGTATGTAGAGGGCAGGAAATCAATGAACTCGTCATCAGATAGGGCGCTTGATATCCATTCCACCATTACTCCAGTTCAATTGGTTGAAATAAAAATTGAACCTTTACAGTCCAAAGAATTGTCGGGCATTAACTTACGCTTCACAATGCAAGTCACAGATATCTCAGTCATAATTTCACTATAGACATTTTTAATGTTATGTATTTACGATCGCCTTCTACCGTTCTGTAGTTTTTAATATAGGCTTAATCTAGTGACTATATTTCAAGATGAACTTATTTTATGACGTTTAAATCATTTTGCGAATTTCAACTTACCAGACAGATTTTATCATGAGCAAAAAATTGGTAAAATAGACGTGCGAACCGACGAATAGCTCTGACTATATTCAATGATATGTACACAAGTTTATCGACTAGTAACTCAGGAAGTTTCATATTGGTATCTAGGCTTTTAGGTGGTACAACTAACAGAACGTTTATACTACTTTGCTTTCATTTTTAAATATTTTTGAAATTTTGATAATTCGATGTAAATGTAGCTAATAATCCTCTTTAAACATGATAAGGTAGTACATACTTGCTGAAGATTCACTCCCTGCCAATGACCTTTATGGCAGCTTGCAGGGTATTATGTAGATGCATCCTTCACAAAAAATACCCAATAATTACTGTAAGTCAGGACGACGCTAGGGTTTAATGAACTTAATATAGGGCTAAGTCATTTCGTAAAGAAGGCGAGATATTTAATAATCTTTGCCATCCTATTATTTAGATCTATGCATAATTGAAGTCCTATTCATATTTTTTCTTTCCAAAGAACTCCTCTCCATGTCTATAGATATATGATTGCCATTGCTTGCTGTATTCCATTCCTAATTTGAAACAAACGCCTTAACTACGATAAGAGTATGTTGAGTTTCGCAAATAAGTTTTCCTTGAAGTATACGCCATTATATTAAATTAGTGCCACTCTTCTCCAGAAAAAAACAGCCATGAAAAGATCCTTCGAAGTCATCAGGGCAAGTGTGGCAACTTCCACTCCTGTTTAATCGCCATGGAGATTGGATTTGACGACTTGTGACGCAGCAAGTTCAAACGGCCCATTTATTCAGTGCTTTGACTTTAAGTACCCTATTCGGGAACTCGGAAGCAGTTTGTTTTACAAGCTCCATCTGATGTATATAGCAGTGCAACCAGAAGAAGCGAGTTTCCGTACAGAAACATTTCCAAACTTTAACTAATAGTTTGAAGACAGATTAAATACTTTTCAGTTAAGCAAAACAGAATTGAAGTTTTGTTACCTAATTTTTACTCTTACAACGAGCATCGGATTTTTTTACGTTTCTCTAGGGATTTGTCTTTGCCACGTCTCTTCCACTGAGACCAGAGAAACTCATTTGGATTCTCCTGGCACGATAATGGAGATAATCGCACATATGTTTAGTCTGTGATAGCGGCCAACTATCGATGAAATAGTAAAGCTCTACCTCGGTTAGCATGAAAAATTATATTTTTCGATACCCATGGCCACATTACTACGGCTAATATCACCAAAATATCACGGTTGGTATCCCCTCGGCTAATATACCAGAGCTGAGAATTAACGTTTTTAATGATGCTTCACATGGCTTCCAATTACCAAATGACACATATACCTTATTACGATAGCATTTTCAATTGTTAAATCTTCGTTTAATCTTTAGAAATTTTGATCGTATTATTAACATTGAATAAATAGGTATATTTATCATATTTCCATATTGCATTATAGCTTTAAATTTAAACAACTGCCTTAAGGAAATAAATGTTAAGTGGTGAAATATTTTCTCATCTACCATTTGGTGCAAGCAGTCAAGTGTTTTGTGGTTGTCAGCGTTTTTCTAAGATATCTTAAATACATTATTTGCCCAATTATCATCCTGGTGAAATATTTCCTTCAAATCTGCCTTCAAATGAGGTAACCGAAGAGAGGAACAGTAGTTTTTAGAGCTATGTCACTTCGTTTCATATGCAATTTCCCTCCGTCCACAATTTTTTGTAACGGAAACCGATATCCTTCATCTCACTCCATTAAGACTGCTTACTTCTCGAGGGCTTCTTAAATTGCGCCAGTCTACTCCTTGAAAATTCTGAATAGTTTGGAAATGCCATCCAAAATCAAAAAAGTACGTTCCTTTGAGGAGTCAATATTCCTCACGGCTTTGATCTGAAGGACCTTTCATTGCGTGGAGTATTTTTACACAGAGTCTTTAAAGCTTAAGTCAGATGTTTTCAGTTTCTATTAGACAATTTTAATTTTTCTACTATGTATAGGGTGGAATGCATAGAAAAGGGCACCTTATGTACAATAATAATGAACTATGATTAATTTTTATATTTTAAGTCAACAGAGTCGAATACGAATAATTTAGAGCAGCAAGCAAAAATACGTCTAGCACGGCTCTCTCCTGGGCTTAGTTCTCAGTATTTGTCCCTCAGTTGCATCAATAATATCGCAGAGTACTTGCTATCATTTTTGAGAAGTAGACTATTTGTTGAATTCTTAGATATCTTGCTCCTCGTCTCACTATTATTTTACTGGCTTTATTAAATTTATTAGATTTCTCGGATGTCAAACATGTAAACATTGTAACAGAATTTCCATAAGGAAAAAATTACGTTGAACGGGACTCGAACCCAAACAAAATATGCAATTTCATATACTTCAGGCATTTAATACCTATTATATTTTGTTTCCGAAGTTTGACTATTGTTCAATATTGTATTCTGACATAACTTGTGACTTAAATTAGTACTGCAAAGACTCCAAAATGTCTGAATTCGCTTTTGTTTTCGATGTTAACTATGGTGAGCATGTCATACCATATTAAAAATTATTGAACTGGTCTAGACTACAGGCCCCCCTGCCACACACCCTCGCGATGGCTTGCAGGGTATCGTGTAGATGTAGAGGAAACACGAGATACAATGAAAGCAATTTTCATGTATAAAGTGCTTAAAACTCAATTTCCATCCTAGCAATTCAAATTTAATGTTTACTCTGAAAAACGCATTACTCGAAAGACCGAGACTCTTTTTATCCCATCTGTTCATACTGAAGTGTGTGAAGATTCATCTACAATTTCTTAATGCAAATTAAGGAACTCATTCACAACTAGTATAAAATCTCTAAGTATCAAGCTCACAGAAAAAGTATCTTAAATTATCTTGACTGATCCTCAAACTAATATCCTTTTTTATTTTTATGAAACTCTTTATTGTTGTGCCTATGACTTTTTATAAAGTTTACATTCATACAATTTTTATAATACCAACTTTTAACCAATTCTTCTACTTTGTCCGCAGTAATTTGTATCAAATATCCTGTGAGAGACTGACTAATTTAATTAATTTATGTACATATTTCTTCATGTTCCACGGGACCGAATTGTCCTAGAGAAAATAAAGATCATTACGTTCTAACACAGACCCCCTGATTTCCGCCCGCGTACTCTACCAATTGAGCCATGTGTTAGAAATTATATTTGAGAAAATATTTTCGTGCGAGAGCAGTTTTAATCGCCATTTCATTTTTAAATTTCCCTCATCTAATTGACCCTAAGTTCGGTAGTATTTTACGCTAACTCGTTCATTTCAAAAACAGAACCTAAGCTATCCTTTACCCGTTGTCATCTTTCAATGTAAGAGATAAGATTTTCATCCTTATTTACGATAAAAAATTATTTAAATAGTAATTTTCCATGCAAAAGAATTGTAATTTAGGATTTAGTAATGGTCTTGTTATTAGGTCGTGTGTCTCACTTACCCATCATCGTCTTCAGTAGTCCGACGTTCATTCTGCATGATTCCAGACTCTGGTAAAGGTAGACTATTTTTTCTTAATTTATTTATAGAGGTGCAACTTGAAACTTACATTAGGTTTGCCATATATGCAGGATTATTTTAATGTGATGAGAATTTACAATCTTTCTCTCCTCGTAGGGTAAAAGCAGTGATCAATTTCAGCACAACCGCAAAGGACTTTACAAACTCGTCAAATACCTTTTCAAATAATTTAATTTTATCACTGTAAAAGTTAGTGATGGCTAAAGTGGAAGTATAAGGAAGGGAGTTACTTCAAACCAAGTATTTTTTAACATTGTGACAACGTTCCTCAATACAGAGGGTTCCAAGCTTCCAATGAGCAAAGCGGTACCTCCATTTCCCCTCCCCCTCTAGATTAATTGTCCCTCCTCTCGAATCTTCGTTTTCCCCATTCCGCAGGGAACAGCTTTGTTGTCTCGTGGGCGTGCTCAGAACAGCTCGGTCGTTTGTTCCCGGAAGCGTGCCTATGTTTTCGTAGGTTGCGAGCCAGAGAGGACTCTGTCGAGACTTTGGAGTTACTAATCCGTGGGGGAATACCGCAAAGGATTGTCTCTTCGAGAGCCTGACCAGAGCGGACCTTTCGCGCGGACAGAATGAGGACCAGCTCGTAAACAGTCCGGCGATAAACTCAGAAATTGGTAAATGAATAATGAAAAGGTGCGGTAACCAAGGCGGAAGTGGTAACGCATGGATAATGCACCACCCGACCTCGTTGTTAGCGCGGGTACATCTTAATGAAATCTCCCAGTTCTTCGTGAGAGGAAGGGACATCGCGTTAAAGTTATCGTCCATGCTCCCCTTCTAAGGTGGAGGCAAGTGACACGTAAAATTGAAAACAATTAAAATAGAAAAGGAGAAAGTACCAGTGGAACTGCACTCGGGAAATTCGTAGCCAATGTAGTGCACGGAAGCCCTTCCCCCAAACAACAAAAAACAAGCGAAAAGGTACAAAATTCTTTACCTCTAAAAGTTTCCTGTGAGAGAAGTTCTTGAGAGAAACCACGTCACTGAAAAGATAGTGGGATGGGTGGTGGAGATCGTTACTATTGTCGGGAATAAAATTCGAATGGCCAAACTTACATGTCCACCGCATTTTAAGCTTCACTTGATACGCGGATATTTACCCACCCATGTCTTTCGACTGTCATTGGGCAAGGGTTATAAATATCCCTCCAATTTCGGCAGAGAAGAAAAGCGTCTACTTAATGGAGATTTATACCGATTTATAGATGGAGATTGGACCGCTATCTTTGGGTACGTCTCTTTAAAACTTCATGAAGGATTTCTGAGCGAAAAATTCCACGAATCAGTCTCGTGATCCTTTTTCAAAGAAGAATAACTTCGTAATTTCTACATCGATTTGATCCCTTCTTAGAGATCATAGATCAGGATTAAAAATGTGAAAGCTCATCTCGGCAGGAGCTATCATCGATATATTTTGACAGAAACAAATGCGAAGGAATGAGCGAAAATCCTTCTTCGAACATTGATGTCGTCATGACGATAGTTTGGCGTGGTTTCCGTCTGATCCTGGCCGGGGGAAAAACACTGGGACTCATTCATGCGTGGTGCGCCTCGGAGACTCCTGGCGCCTCTTCCACCCTCTCCGCCTACCTCACCCCGCGACCTTTCCCTAAGGGGGGTAGCGAACAGACAAATGGCCTCATGCATCGTTAAAGGAGTACCAGGCCTGTCCCAAGCCACAAATAACTCTCACGAGGCTTTTATTTACCTTCATTTTACTCCCCTCTGGTCGTAACTGACTGTTATGTGATTTTATCAGCTTAAATAAAAAAAGCTACCATGTCAATGATTGAACCCATTTTCAGACGGCTTTGAGTAATTTGAAGTAATCTTAATTTTTTTAGTCTTTAGGATGAATAGGCAGTACCTGTGTAATTTTCTGGTAATTCCCAGTGCCCTCTGAAGAAGTACCTATATGAAAACGTGAATTATTTTCCAATACAGAGCTGGAGTGGCGATGGAATATTTACAGGAATGGAAGCTGAGTTGTTAAGAACACTACTTTGAATTCTCAATCTACAGTTTTCATTTCCATTATTGATTTACCTCAATGCTAGGTATCTATGACACGGAAAGCCTTCAGTGACTTTTTGAAAGTAGGAAAAAATATTTCTCTACTTTGAGCACTCATCCAGATTTATTCTCAATAAGCGCTTATCCACTAGCCAATATGTCACGTTTTCTCGTTTCTTTCCTTTGTGGAGGAGTTGTACGTTATGCCTCTGAATAACTGCCATTTTTTTCTCTTGAATTCTTAAAAGCTGGAGAGAGCATAAACTTCCCTCACGTAAGTACTTAGAAAGAGTTATACAGTTGAGGGAGAAACTAAAATTTGCTTTGGAATCACAATGAACTCGGCGAATGTCACATAGTAAAAAATATTTTGTCTGATTGCGTTATTTGTCGCAACTTGCTTTCGAGACAGATATGACTAAATTGCCCGACAAATTTAAAATTTCTTTCTTTCTTCATCCAATTATGGATATGAATAATGGTTAATATTATCCATAGCATACATAGAAGTGTATCAATGGATGGTCTATGTAGTTGAATGTTGGCTCAAGGACTTAAGGCTAATCCAAATAAAAGCACTTTTGTTCATGCATGCTTTGCTTTTTAAATCTTTCTAAATTGTAATTGTCCGACTATAATACAGCCTTTAGTTCTCTTAAAGTATGATAGGTAAACATGTTTGGTTTACATTCACCATCTGCCACACATCTTTATGATGTCTTGAATTATGTAGATGCAGATGGCTAGAAATGGAGCGCCATGTGTCACCAAGATAACGCGATACATTTATTTTTACTCGAGAAGGGTAAATAGCATACTTATAAAGTTTTAAACGTATCAACGTATTCAAGCTAAGGCATAATTCAAAATCAGTTCCAGCAAAGGGAGAAATTGAGAAGAAAATTTTGTGCTTAGTGATTTAATTATAAATTTGTGGAAAGAAACTAAACCGAGTTCGTTCAGTAGTAAGGGATTCATCCCAATATTTACAGTCTTATAATATCGAGAGTCTTACAATATTTGCCTTCTACTATTGCGTCAATCTTGACAACTTAACTCGTCTCACTCCCTCCTCGACGTTTCACTGTTGCACACGAGTGTATGCCGGGGAGCAGGACCCGGAGTCATTCCCTCGGTGCCATTACAAGACTCTCGAGATTGGTCACATGCGAAAGTCACGCACGGAAGGACGGGAGGGAGATTTTTGATGTGCCGCGGCTCACGGAAACCAGGGGTCGACGTAAAGGGGATATCGGGGAAACGTGCCAAGAGTAGGCGGAAGGATGTTCGTCCGGGGAAGGGGAGACTGTATGGAAGAGGGGTAGTAAGAAGTTAGGACGGAGAGAGAGACGGCTGGTGACAGGGCGGTAGGGAAGAGGGCGGTGTTATCCGAAGATTCCAAAGGGGAAGACGTCTCCACGGGGGAGCGTATAAGGAGAGAGAGAGGGAGATGGTACGTGAGGGGTTGGAAGGGAATTCGGTGGCGTCGGCGGCCGAATCCACCCCAAGTGACACATGTCCACCCCTTCAACTCCACTCTCACGACCGCCGCCGCTGCGGGGAGTGAATCAGCTCCCCCTTCACCCAGTCCCCGTCCCCGACGACTCGCCCACTTGACCCATCCCCCACGTGCCCATCAAATTCCCGGGTCGAAACTCCCCTCTTTCCCTCTCCTTACGTGGCCGTCGCAGGACAGGAGAGGGGGAGATTTCGCCGCCGTCCTGAGCTTTAGTTAAGGGCGCGGGAAAAAAATTCTCTCCCGTAAGTTTTCGTTGCGTCAATCTGAAAAAGGGTAGTTTCCTCCATCAAGAAAAATTCTTTAATTGCGATTCATGCTCCACTATAAACGGATTTATTTTTGCAAATAATCGGTAATCTTCTAGTGAGGCATGGACGATGACAGCAGCGGAGAAGAAAAGGGTGGAAGCATATGATGATAAAATGGATCGACTTGAGTGACAAATTCCGAAGTCCTAAGAAGAGTGGGAGAAAAGAGAAGTCTACTGAAAATTATAAAAATGAAGACGGGACAACCTAATCGGCCATATCTTGAGACACGCTGGCCTGATGAAGACAATCGTCAAAGGAAAAGTGAACGGGAAGAATGGAAAAGGCAGGCCTCGTATGAGTTATATAGAACAGGTCATAAAGGACGTGAAAGAGAGGAACTACGTTAATATGAAGAGGTTGGCCGATAGAAGAATCGAGTGGAGGGCTGCGTCAAACCAATCCTAAGATTGTTGACCCATGATGATTATGATAAAATAATCGGTATTGAGAAATCCCAGTTACTTGAAAATTAAATGTTAATTTTAAGTGCACTTGAAAATGTCAGAAATGGTGGGACTACGTAGTCTTGTTGCTGACGTAACAGGTACATAGTTTACGACTGTTCGTCTTCTGAACTTAGGAATTTATTTCAGAGCCCCTAAGCCCTAGTTAACATTTATTAATAACGCCTATGAGAATTATCAAAGCTCGGGAAGTCCCCTCAGTTAAATATGGTATTAATAGTCGTTTTATAGTCTCAAATGCTTCTTGCTCGTGGAGCCCTCTAATACCGCAAAGCATGGTGTGAGTTGGCCCGACTATGGACCATGTTCACACAATGCTTAGGGAAATGAATACTATCTATCTATCTATATAATATCCTACAAACCACCATGAGGGTGTGTAGCAGGGGGTGGTGATCACCAAACATTCACTACTTACATGCAACTAAGGGCTACGATGCTAATACTTCATGGAAATATGCTAGATATTAGCTGAAATTAAAATGTTGAATTGAATATATAAAAGTAAATTATAATAAATTAACTGAATAAATGCTCCTCAGTTACTTGTTCATAAGCCTTCACAGAGTGCACCGTCTTACCTAGCGGCGTCCGCAGCACCACCTAAGAGGCGGGGAGAGGAAAGAGTGCACGTACCTCTGACGTCTCACGCATAATTGACCGGCATTCAATAGTTAATCTTCGCGTTATCGTGCCATTGAAAATTTTCTCTTTTTATCTTATGGCGGAAAATATTTAACGTTATTTAAAAATAGATCTGCTTAAAATAGGTGCTACAGAGATTGTAAACTTTTGATTAAGGCCATCAAAAAATAGAAAACTACTCAATTCCTGTTTGTATTAGTAATATAATTCTGGTTTCAAGTGCTTCGACTGCTTTGGTAGGATCGCCCTGTACAATTAATCTTAAACCTAAGAGAACGAGGCTGGACTCTTAACTTTTGGTCACTTGGTTACTAGACCGGGGCACTACGATGTTCGGCTCAGACTCGTCCCGCAGTTTGTCATCGAGACAGTTTGTTGGCGTTGCTCCTTTCATCTTCAGGTAGGAGATCCCATGGGTCGATAAAGCACTGCAAAAGATTCTTCTTGGACTATTGATGATATTATCAGAGTTTTCTCGTGATAGTATCCGTTGTACGCCTTCGACATTGCTTAGTCTTCTACATCGAGACGAGACTTTTTTCACATCGTTTATAATATAATAAATTGAAGTTTTCACCTTTGGGTTTAAAATGCTGAGTCTAAAAAGTGTGTGTATGTTCATTAGAGAAACTTACGTTTGGTCATTCGAAACCATATACTACGTTTATCTATGTGAGAAAGAGCTGAGAAAACACCCAAGAAAGTCTTTTATTAACTGCTCGAGTAAAGAAGATATTTTAGGGGATAGCTGAAGTATGCATGAAATGTCCTCAAACCGCTAACCATTGAAGAGTGATCATCTTTACCCCAATTATTTCTGGTACCATTGGTATCCTTTGGATATTAGTAGAAGTTCACAGTTGCCATTTAATAATACTCTAGTAGAACTTACTATGCTTTTCCATAGGCGTTTTCTTATGTTAATCTATGTAGAGCTTGTATGGTGATTTTTTTGTTAGAATCCATTTTTATGTTAATATATTACGACCAATTATATCACATGAAGGTGACACAATGATGACATATGCATTGGCATGGCTTTCAGTGGTATTATTAAGGATCTAGACAAAAAACCACCAGTCTAATACACCGGAACCATTCTCGTTAAATAATATTTTATTTTGTATGTGAAACAATTATGTAAAAATTAAAAACTAACGAAGGAAGTATCAATTAATCAATGAAAACTTTCATCAACCTCATGAATCATGCAGAATAAATTCTAGATTGTTTTCCTTATAAAGTACTTAATGCTTTTTTAAAGGCGATTACACTGACGTAAATTCACTGATTACACTGATGATGATTCATTCTATTACTCTGATTTTCATCGTGGTCCCCTAATTTGGCCTAGGTTTTATACGAACATTCTCCCCTATCATTATAGTGCTCATCAGTTACTTTCCAACATGAGGAAAACAGCAGACCGCAACAATCTTATTTTTACCAAGGCTGACAAGGGCAACAGTATAGTGGTACTTAACGAAACTGACTATCTGAGTAAATGCAATGATTTCATATCATCGAACAATTTTGAAATACTAAACAAGTACCCTACCAAAATCTTCCAAAATAATTTAAAGTCAACGTTAAATGGCTGCTCCTCATTACTTTCACCCCCTTATGATCCCCTTACCACCGAAGATATATGGACTCCCCAAAACCCACAAACCTAACACGCCAATACGTCCAGTGGTCTCTCACTTTACTGCCCCCTCACATTTCCTTTCTTCTAAGTTATATGTCCTCATCAGTAGCTTCACCGACTTTAAACCTACACACAGCATCAAGGGATCTATTGAATTAGCTAACCAGTTAAGTATCACTACGCCCCCAGTTAATGGGAAATTGGTGTCATTTGATATTCGCAACCTTTTCACCTCTATCCCAGCCAAAGAAGCCGTGGCCTTAACTTTAGAATTACTCAGGCATTCATCAGTCCAAGCTAACATAATAAGCGATTTTGAAAAATTGTTAAATGTTTGTATGAAACAAAATTCCATTTCAATGGAAATTTTCACGGACAGAACCACGGCCTATCCTTGGGTTCCCCGTTACTAAAGAACATCTTTTATTATTTTAGATACGTTGACGATATCCTATGCCTGTGGACGGGGAGCAAAAGACGGCTAAACTCATTCTTAGATATTTTAAACTCACTCCATCCCTCCCTCAAATTCACTACGGAATTCGGAGGGAGCTGCATTAATTTCCTTGACTTAACAATCTCCCTGCGGGATAGAAAGCACCTCTTCTCGATTTATAGGAAAGACACTTTCTCTGATGTGATTATCCCCGCAGATTCCCAACACCATTTTACTCATAAACTAGCAGCATTTAAATCTATGATTCACTAACTAGTATCTATTCCTCTCGATACTGCCAGCTTCAAAAAAGAATTAAATACCATTATAACTATAGAGAATATTAACGGTTACAGCTCTCACCTGATCCACAAATTGCTAAATAAAAAACTTTACGAAAAGTGAAATTTTCAACTTCTATTCAAGATGCACACTGTGATAAAACCAAAAGGTGGTGTAAATTTCCCTTTCTCGGCCATATTTCCCACAGAATGTGATCTCATATTCCGAAGGACAAGTATCGAGTGTGTTTTTACTCTCCTACATCCGTAGGGAAAGTGCTTTTTAACTCAAAAGACCCACTGGATGTGTTAAACAAAGTGGAGTGTATGCGCTTCATTGTGGTGAGTGCCATGGAGTGTATGTGGGGCAAATGGGTAGGAAATTTAAAACCCAAATCAAGGAGCATAAACTAAGTGTGAACCATAGTGATTGTAAATCATATTTTGCCAAACATCTTCTCGAGACTGGTCATAACAGTGATTTGAAAACAAAAATTTTGCATGCATCTACATCTACATCTGTATAATACTCTGCAAGCCACCTTAAAGGTGTGTGGCAGGGGGTGAATTCTCACCAAACATGCACTACATATCATGTATAAAAAAGAATTAGTATTTATACACTGTTCTAAACTTTACTATTTAAAAAAGATAAAAATAGCAAAGTAAACATGCAAAAACACGCTGTTCCTGGTGTTAGCTTTAAGTGCTCATACCACCATGCAGCTACCAATGTTATCCATTGCTACACTCGTATTGGATATATTTACCGTTATTCATATCCCTAATTGTACGAGGAAAAAAGGACATTTTGAATCTGTCAGTTCGGCAATCAATTTCTCTAATTTTGTGATTATGGTCCAGTCTACCATAGTAACGTAGCATAGTCCGCGTTTGTTAATTAATTATTACTTATTTTGTAAGTGCTATTCTATGCATTCTATGAGGAAAGCTATTCTTTTTCCAAAAATTCATTACTAGTCCTTTTTTTAAATTCAATTCTAACTGCCATGTATCACACCAATTTTCAATTGTTTGTAGGTCATCATTTACATATTCTTTATCTTTTGGGCATAGAAATTCCCAGTACACTACTGCGTCATCGGCAAATAAACGAAGCTTACTTTTTACCACCTTATTGATATCATTTATGTACAGAAGGAACAGGAGTGGACCTATCACAGTACCTTCTGGGACACCCGAAGTGACCATAGATGTGATAAAAGTTGTTAGTTGAATTATTAAGAAATTGTATAAATGTTAAGACACTCCATTTCACCTAATTTGTGTGCATATTTTTACAAGATTTGACAAATTTTAAATCCTCTCAGATGTTTTTAACGGTTTTAAAATCCGACTTGTACCCCTACCCTAAAGCCCGCCGCAATACCCTCGCCGCTAATTGTGCCCCCACTGCTGTTCTTGAACGAACCCAACTCCCTCCCAACCCCACCTCTTCCCCCCCCCCACACCACCATCCCCTTCGCTCCCATCTTAAACTCTCCCTCCCCCTCGGTTTGAGTTCTTCCCCCACTCCTTATGGTAACATGTATAAAGCCTTGTAGTGAAATATTTTGTCAGTTGGCCCCCCTTGAAAATGACGCTTAGTCGCTGAAATCGGTCGGGGAATACATAAAGCTGTGTGGAAAGTACGAAGTTTGTTTCATTTACCATGCATAAAGTTCGTAATTTCCACAAAGTATCGCCTACATCCATTAATTTAAGGGTTTACAAGGTTTTCTCCAACGCCAGTGACCCGTCATACACACAAGATAACACGAAAAATAAATAAAGTAAATTGATAAAAATGAAGAGCGGGAAAATATTTTAACTAAAATAAAAATAAAATAATGATAATAACTTTCAAGCGCTCATTCACGTAGTTTTGCATACGATATACAGTCACCCTCGTGATTCTCATTCACACAAACACATACAGGCAAGGTTCAGGGGCTTTTTACTCAATCGCGTTTTCTTCTTCAATTTTGCATTGCGTACATCTGTATAGACGTTTTCTTCATTGTTCATTTTCATGTTCACTGACTTGTCTGCGTTACACTAGATTTAAGATAAAAAAGGCCATTTCATTCAACCCGATTGCCCTATCCGCGGAATGGAAGCTATCAAATAGCGCCACCATCTTCGACGTACGAACGTGGAATATTTCCGAGATTGTTTTTCACGAGTCGTAATTAACGTGTGCCAGGCGCCCACTCAACTCGGGGCGGAAGGCCTGGGACGACGACGGCAGGATCGCCGTGCTTAATTCTCGAAGGACAATGCGCTGGGGGACAAGGTGGGCGTCGCAGGAGGTCGCGTTTCCAGGGAGATAGCCCGAACCCAACCTTCCCTCCCCTCCCTCGCCGTTACCCACTCACCCCAGTGACTCTTCGAACTGCTCTTCACTCCCTCCTCGCCTGAGGTGGGGAGGAATCTTCGGACGACATGGTGTGTGTGCTGGCTGCGTCAATCCAGACTCAAGCTACAGCTGTATGATTACTCTGTGACGTGCCGTTAGGGCCTGGTCTAAGGCCTGCCGTTAAGGTCACCTGTCTTCTGAAAAAGAAGGGAGAAAGAATCTGGGAAAGGAGTGGAAATGAAATAGGGAATATTGAATATATTTCGGTAAACGACACGATAATAAAAGTTTCGCGCACCATGCAACATTTCTAATATCCAATAAAATGAGAAATTCAACAAAATGAGTCATATTTGTGTTATAATGAAACAATGAGTGTGGGATGAGTATTCCATTCGACTTTAATCAATGATCGATATCTACTTAATATGCGGCAAGTAGAATTCAACTATTACTTCTCCAGTGGTAGTAGTGGTAGAGGGCTTCGGATAGCTTAGGTCATTTCCTCAATTTAAGGATATTTGAGTTTTTTGGTTAGAGTTAGGATTTTCAGGAAACGGAGGAAGGGTTAAGTAAAACCCGGCTTCGGAATTTGGACGGCTCTTTACGCGAGGTGGCAAGAGAACCGCCATTTAACGGCCCCATCTGGTGGACGGAGTAGTGAACTCGAAGTGCTCTCCTCACAGCACTCGATTTGGGACCGGCATACCACTGAACCTGTTGGGATTCAAATCCGGGTCCTCGGGATGGGAGACCAGTGATCTAGCTCCCAGTGCTCCCACACTAACGCGATACCTTTAGCTCTCCATTGGTTCGTGTCTCATTTCTTTAAGTATATTGATCTATTGATCTGGGTGGGCGGCATTAACGACGTTTAGATTCAGTCTTGAGAAGCTGAGGCCAGGACATGTTCCATCTTTCACTGACCGGTGTAAAGCCTTCAGTCGCGCCCTTCAAGCCACCACTGCCCACTGCTGCGGAATTAGAACAACACTGGTAGAAGTCATTCTTAACGTCTAAAAATAATTGAAATGGCCATGGCAATATGAACAGCGTTTACTTCTTTTGTTCCTCTACTTGTAAGGTAGTCTGGCGGATGCCATAATTTTAGCCTATGAACGCATTCTTTGACGTTTTCCGCTTGATCTACAACTCTAAATCGCGGAATCGAATCCACCATTTTTAATGTTCCCATCGCAATTGTTAAGGCCGCTTTACACGGTAATTGAAACTGCGCAAGTTGATGTTGATCCCGTTTGAGCAGTCGTCTGCGAAAGTACGTGACGTAGAGAATTGCGAAGACGCTTGCTTGACAGCTTTACACGGTGCAATCGTTGGTGCATTATGTCAGTGACAATATACCATTCAGTAGCGGTAATACCGTGAATATATCGCATAAAGTCAAGATCTGTGAAGTAGCAATTAATTGGACGTGAAAGATGCGATAAATTACCACCACTTTAAAATATGTTTTAACCCATAGTCTAAACATAATAGTGGAGACCCTAGTCCCGTATACTTAGCCCAATATTTGCACCACGAACGAACTGATGTGAGCCAAGGTAACAGGTTCTTCCGTGATAATCGCCCAGCTCATCATTACTGCACTTTATTCTCTACCTAAGGAGTTAAGTGCAAACAAAAACAACCAACTCAATCATCAACAACCAATTTAATTGCTAGAATTCCGTGGTATTTCGTTGCCACTACATCTGCACCATTTAGTGAGAGAAATTAACTTCAAACTTGCACGAACACATGTATCAGATTAGAACATGTTCTAATTTGCTCGCAAGCGTTCGCGCAGTGGCGCTGCCTGTCCTCGCAAGTCGTCGCTTTACACGGTGCAATATTTCTTGCGCAAGTGTTCTCGCAACAGCCTGCGAAGTATCAATGACTGTGTAAAACGGCCTTTACGCATCTTGAACAGTTTTTTCCGAGTTTCGGTTTTGGGCCATGAGCCAGATTTTTTTTCTGGTAGTAATGTCAAAACCTGTTGACGCGCTTGATGCTGAGAGTTGACTACTACAGAATAAGATGAGCCATCAAGCACCTATTTTATTAGCCAGGTATTTTGATCTTAAACCGGTGGATGTTCTAATTTAATCTCAGGAGACTTGCCCTTTGTAATCGTCAGTCGAAAAGTGCTCTTATATCCGCCTCCACAGTCTCCATGCGTTTTGGGAAAAGAAAACTTTTTTTCTGGAAGCAGTGCGTGGGGTCCACGAAGGAATGTAGAAGTCCAAAAATACGGCTACTTGCTTTTTTTAAAAAAAGAAGCAGATGAAAGCGATGAAGTTAGTTGGAAGGAAGAGGAGTGAGGGGAGGAAGAGTATGAGGATGGAGGGGGAATGGTCGAGGGCGGAAAGGTTGGAAGAGATGAAGGGCCTTTATTTGACCGACGTATTCGACCCTTTGTCTTCCACTCAGACCCCTCCCTAATATTCTGCCTCCCGCCACGTGCCCAGATCATTGTATTTCCAGGTATCCCCATTCCGCGTACTTCCTCTCTTCCGCTCAATGCACCTAATCTTTTTCCTGGTCTGCTCTTTGGCGTGCTTGTCTCATTCTCTATTTTCATCCCATCTTCAGTCCTACATTAATCAGAGCAGTATTCTTACATATGCATTATATACACTTTCAAGACTTAAACTCAAGACTTCACTACCCAGTGATATGATTTGTGATTGTGCAATCGGGACCATATTTTATTTGTGAACATTGCTTTTTGCCATTGAATCAACTGTTTTCAGAGTATATTGTATTCAGCGTATATAAATTTGTATTCAAATAAAACCCTGAAAATGACACCGTAAGGGTGTGTGGCAGGGGTGAACCATCACTAGGCTTGCATTTTAAATTAGAGGTAGTGAAATTTACACTTTCTATCATATATACATGCAAAAATACTAGCTTGTATATGCACTACTTATATGTATCTGAAGTACAATTCTACTGCGTTACTGAAAATGTTAGTTAGGTAACATTCACAACTACGTGTAACTAAATTGGTTGTGTTTAATGATCTGTCAGGTAGTTTTATAAATACATTTATTAATTTATATCTCCCAACGGACTATTAACTACTCCTCTAAATCAAAATCCACAACACTTCTTTTAAGTTCTCCATGTATCTTCTCTGAAATTTGTTATTTTCTCTGATTGTGCACGAAAGAAATGAATTTTTTATCCTCTTTGTCTTACTGTCTACTTTTATCGGCAAAATCTAACCTTTCATAAAAAACTGGTGTTTGTAATATATTTATAACATCTTCAGAAAGATGTCCATCTCAAACTGTGCAGGAATTTTTTTTTTGTTTTAACCTGTGACCTGACAATAATTCTCAAACCATTTCTTCTAATAATTTTGATACACTGTTAAACGTATCGTAACACTTTTTTATTAATCTAGCTGCTCTTCGCTGCACACGATCTACTTTTGCAATCGTTTTGGTCTGTAGAGCAGAATGTAATATGACCGAAAATTCTTCCAGCCTAGAAAAAGCACATTTACTTTTGCATCTCCCACTTGGAAGAAGACAAAAAAGATGACGATGGTGGTAAATCACTCATGGCTATCATCACACTACAAAAGTACGGTGAAAGAGAATGAGAAAGCGTTTGATGTTGCCGAAAGGGTAACCAGTCACGGGGACTCAAAACGTGACCATAATAGACCCCCTGAACCAAGAGGGGAGTTTATAAACACTACAAAAGAATTAATCACCGGATAACAATCTCCTGAGAAGCATGGCTCAGTGCGAAAGAGCGTCATGGCTGAAAAATTCTATTCCGTAGAGTTTTCTACCTGTCAACGAAGAGATCTGATGCGCACTGCGAGCAACGCGGCTAGAAATTACAAAAAAATATGCTGTTATAAATTTTAATATGCTTGGTACCAATACAGTGGAAATATTTTTATGCCCGAGAATTGGAGTGCTTTGGAACGCGGGATGTTTTTCGGGTGACCTTTCGAGCGTTTTAAGTCGTGTTGAAACAAAAACATAGTGTTAAGTTCCCCAAAATGCACCGCTCCAGTTGACCGAGTTTACATTGATTTAAATGCAATTTCCCCGGCCAGCTACTTAAATAGCTTAAAAGATTGAGAGCTACTTTTCGTTCAAAAATGACCAAGATTCACCTCGTGTGAAATTGGGTGAGGTCAAAAAAGCAAAATAAGGTTATTCTTAAAATTTAATAAAATAAAATTATTTACAGTAAAATAAAATGAGATTAACAAAAAAGTCTAAAATTCTATAGGCATATCAAAGTTTATGGAACGTACGTAGGAGGTAGTCGTCGGGATGTTTTTCAAAACTTTTTATATTTTTGACAAGCCTTGTTTCTATATTCAAGCAGATGAGAGACTCCTAGTCGCTTTGACTTTTATAGCGCCTGGGAAGTAAAAATGATTAACTGAAACTGATTTTCGGGGACCAATTTTGATAATTCTTGTACTGAGTTCTAAGCTATCACTCGAAGACTTTTTAAGTTATTTAAGTGCCGGAACATTCTAAGTCTATGGATTTGCTAGAATTTCCATTAAATGATCTTAATAAGGTATTCTTTGCACTAGTAAAAAAATTAAATTCTTGCGGCAGGTTTTGAGATTTTTTTAATTATTGCTGAATGAGGCAAAAATGCATAAAGTATCGGTTGAAAATGCTTTTAAATGCATTTTTCATGTATAAAAATACATTTGGCGTAATTTATAGGATGTCACCGTAGGAAAATTAATTCGTCGCCTGTTATTATCATATCTCAGAATTGAATAAACATGTCTGCCTATTCTATGACCATCGATATGGGATGGATCGATATAGGATGGGATGATTCGATATGGGATGGCACTTTTGTCTTCATAGGGTTCAGTAACGTAATATTGTATGCAAAAACCGATATCCAAAATTAATACCATGTAGCAAAAAATCTTAGAAAATCAGCTAATGCTACGGACTAATTTTCTGCGTGGACTCGAGATGAATTGCTCCATGGTTAGATATGCCTCGTATATGTAGTTATGGGTATAAGTGTAAAAATATAAAATACTAGACACTAAATACATACAGGAGATTCTGGGGTGCAATTAACTGATTAATCACGATATGCAAACCTCACACATCAAAAATAATAAATCTTCTTTGTATCATCTGGTCAATGGAATTGCCCTAAAATATGGAATTCCAACATTAAGGGTATAATTGTAAAGATAATTTTATATCTTTAATATTTGATGAAATTATTAGCAAAGGCTTGAAAAATTCAACTTAGAAGGAATCACTGCAGACCATCAACTCAGGTAATTGCCTCATAGTGGACGGTAATTGCCTCATAGTGGACATAAGTTAACATACGGTATTGAATACAAAGTTTAAAAGCGACTTCAGTGGTAACGATCGCTGTAGTAAATCAACATCTACTTACACCATAATAGTGTCGAATCAGATTTAGGTACAAATTCCCTGATCTCCACTAAATACAATAATTTTCAGTTTTGTTTTCGTCATCAACCAACCAACCGTTGGTTGATGACGAAATCGTATCAACCAGACCAACCGCCTTAAATCATCTAATTTCAAATTATGTTCGTTGGACAAAGAGTCTTATCTTATTTGTTTGTAAATAAAATTTTAGTGTAGACTTTCAGTTGGATTGTGACATAATAGTGTATTGAAGTTGGCAATTTACAAAGGAAGACGAAGAATTGTTGGAATGTGTTTTGAGAAGAATGGAGAGGGAGACAAATGAAGAAGAGCTAGGCATGAACAGTGAGAGGAGGCTGTTATATAAAATTGGAGGGCAGATTGTATGCAATTTCATTATGTACTCCTAAAGTCGCAAAATACTGTTAAGGGGTAGAGAGAGGGGAAGTGAATGTATATTCTGGACGGTTTTGGGAAAGGTAGAATGTATGTAGAGTAAGAGGCGTGTGGTATAAGGTATCACTAGCCTAAGGTAGCAGGAATGGCGGGAGGTATGGAGGTAAGAAGGTATAGAGGGAGTAAGACAGGGATAAATCGTCCTAAAACCTGCCACTAGTGGTAGAATAATGTTAATGAAGATTGAATTTTTGTAAATCTCAATTACTGTCCGTAAAAAAAAGTTGAGTCCTTCGAATTTGAGAAGCAATGGCTTCAAGTAGAGCCAACCGATTTTAGTGAAATAAAAGGCATCCAATAGAGCGTTTGTTGTACATTTGTTTTTGTGCAGTTACGTATTTTATTCACCGAAGCTGTACTTTTACTTTATGTTGTAAAAGTACCCGTTTTTAACACTTAAAAATCGGCGACTGCCAAAATATTTTTTTTGTATTCCAGAAGCTGAACTAGCAATGGACAATTTTGTAAACCTCTTCTAACTTCGAAGCAAAAAATTTGATTGAAATTAGGATTGTACATACCATCGTAACCACAAGATTGACAGGAATAATAATTTGCACAGCAAAGTTACTGAAACATAACACTATAACATTATAAAATTAATTTTTATTTCTATTTGTTGTAGAAGACAGTGAAATTAAGCGCATTATTTAGCATAATAGTCAAATGTAATGTTATGAAGTTATGTCTTTTTATCCTCTTAGCAACTCGTTCGGTGAAATACTAAGGAGGGTAATACAGAGGTTAGCGAATGTATAAAAAGACAATGTACTTTTCAAAAGTTACGTTTTAGGGAGGTATGTTGATGTTAAGAGGAGCGGAAGGTGACGAATAGGGATTTTGAAGAATATGTTGGAATAGGAAGGTATTAAGAGTTTCAGTGGAGAACAGTAAGGGACATCAGTAGTGTTAGCGACAGAAATAACAGTAAAATACGGAGGAGGAAAAGCAAGTGCAGATCGGCAATGAGCATGAGAAACATAGACAGTGTAGCATTGACATATACAATCGGAGTAGAATAATCGTTTCCTCGAGTTATGTAATTTCGCTTGGGTCTCTTAGAGAAGGAGATGTGCGCACTTAAAATTTGGGATAAAGGGAAGGCTAGGCAGAATATGAGCGTTAGATTCATGGAGTGTGAAGGGAAGAAGAAAAAGGACGGAAAAGAGAGAGAGCAAAAGTGGGGCGGAGAGAGGGGGTGGCAATGATGGTGGGAGTCAAAAGCGTGTGGGACCAGAAAAGATGAAAAAAGGAGGGACGGAAAAATGGCTTTATTAGAGCAGAATCGCAGCCATATGGTCCCCACTTAAACTCGTGACCCATAAAAGAATCGGAGGAGGGGTTGGGGGAAAGAGAGGGGATGGAACGGACGAAGCGAAGGTGGGAGGGGGTAAAAATGAAATTAGATCGAGGGGGTTGGAGAAGGGTGGGTCGCTGTCAGGGCACGGGGAGCGGATGGAGGCGAAGGGAGTGGGCGTTTGTCCGGGTCAAGTTGTCGGGCGGCGGATTGGGAACTTTTGGAATGCGTGGGAGGAAGCGATTCATCTTTGCCGCACTGCCTGAAAGATCATCAGTCGAGACGAACGCGTGGGTTCGATCTTTTCCCCTAATACGTCACACATTAACAGTGAAAAATTACATAAATTATCTTGAAGGCATGAGAGTGCATGAGGAGGAGTTAGACGCCGTTATCACTTCGATAATGGCGTCAGGCGCCCATGAAAGATAATGACTCCAACTGACAAAAGGATAGCGGAAAATAGGGAAAGTTTCGTCCTGGAAGATAAAATCGGGCGCTCATATCGATCTCTGAACGAGTATCTCATGCGTTCGTTCCTATGGGTGCAACATTTTTTTTATCCTTTGGCATTTGACTTGTGATTTTTGGTCGGTATTCGGCCTGGATGCGATATTTAAGTCGTGATCTCAGAATTTCTCTGCAGCACTGAGTTAAAAAGAACGGTCATTGCAATCAGATTCCTTTCATAAGAAGTTGCGATGATGGTTGCTACCCTATTACGGAGTTGAATTTGATATGGCCCTACCTCCATAGCTTGCCTTATTTTACTTGAATAAATAGGGTTTAATACTAACAGCCTTTTGTAGAAAAAGGCGAAAAAGAGTATTTCGCATTAGACTGAAGTTTTTCGGAAAACGATGATGAAGATTGGCTCCATTTGTTACTCAGTTTTTTATTGGAGATGTGTAACATTCCATTCTTGGCAGTTGGAGCAATTCAAACCAGATTCTAAGGCTACAATTTCAATTTCAGTCAGTCCTTAGGTTTTTTAAAGTGTAATTCGATAAATAATTATATGAGCTGTTAGGTGTTAAACTTCCTTTCTTTCGATATCTATCCATGATAACAACGAATAGTTGGCACAGTACGCTCCAACAAGGGTTTTTCCATATTTTTCCTGATACTCTTGCATTCCGTTCAACGTTTGGAGTACGGTAAATATAAATTCATTGCACGAAGGTTGCATGATTGTTATGATAGAAAGTTCAAGTAGCTCAGAAGATTGTAGACGAAATATTTTTGAATTTGATCAACAATTTATTGACAAAATAATAACGTCGTCGAAGCAATAGTCATCCCTTTCAGTTCGCCAGCATTGAATTTTCATATCTACACATAATTGATTAACTTCAGTTCTCCATTGATATCGATCCAAATATTATTTTTCTTACACATTGCTACTTTTTCTCTCCTACATGCTCCTTATCTCAGTACTAGACGCCATACTATTTCCCGTGGAAATTTTCCTTCGATTCTCCTCAATATTTTGCCTTGAAACCCTAAAAACTACTAGGATATCCTAAAAATCCATTCTAAAAAATGACTATTCTAAAGCAATGAGAAAATACCTTTCCTTTGGATGAACCTCGTCTGTTTGGTTCTTCTTTTTTCTCTTTCTCATTCTTTTCTGCATCATGTAGATAATTACCATTTTACTCTTCCGCATCCATCCTATTAGATCGCATAAGTAATGGTTAATCGATTAGTACTAGATAATCGCTGTCACCAATTGTTCCCTCCCTTCCATGAAACGGAATGTATTTGGAATTTTATCTCTCATCTGGAAAATGAGTTGATGAACTACCGATTATTGCTAATAGCAAAGAGTATATACCTTGTTCAAATGTGAACTAAATATAAGAAGAGTGGGTGGAAGCATAGGATCACTGAAACTATTATGTAAAAAGAAGCGCATATTCCACCAGAATCTCGCCATGACCCGAATATAACCGAGATGATGCCGTAAACTAAACCAAATATTGATTCACCTCAGCCGCCCACTGCCCACTCAACCTAACTCTCTATATCCCTTTAATCCCCTAAATCCACATGTCTCATTACCAGTCCACGGTGTTGTGTTCTCTTTCCTTCTCGGTAGCTTTTCCCGTCCGTTCTTCCTTTATATAACTTTCTTAATCTGGCCGAAATGCGCCCATGACGATCGAGAGGAACTTGCTTTACTCCCTGCCGCTGTTTTTGACTTACTCCTCTCTCCGCCCACTCCTTATCATCCTCTTCGACAATTGGTTACGCCCACGATCTTAGAATTCTAAGATCTTGGTTACGTCGAGCCGATCTTCGTGAATTTGCCGCTATGCAGCGTCCCCATTGGTTGCATCTTTTTTTTCTGCTATCGCACACTCTCCGTGAGTTTCTGCGAATCTCTGAAATGGAAAAAAATTAAAAAAATAATCTCCCGAGTCGGCCGTATCCGCCACGTCTCCATCCCAGACCCCCTGCCTCCCAAACCCGACACTACCCTCCGAGGGTGGGAGGAGGGATGGGGGGGAGCTGAGGGTCACCACCGTGCCTGAGATGAAGGAAGATGAGCGAGAGAAGAGGGAGAGGAAGAAGTTTCGATGTCCAGGCACGTAACCCTTAGCCTCCTTCCCAACATTCACCCCCCCCCTTGTCCCTTCCGGTGGGAGGGGGTCGGGGGTTGTTTCGAAGGGAGGTCCTGCACCCCTCCCCCCGTGCAACACAGCCGATGAAGTAGGTGGATACGAGAGCCATCAAGGGGTGGGAAGTGGCCCTCGGGGAGGAGGGGGGGAGTTGGGTGGTGAGAGGGCGCGCCAAGAAGTACTGAGGGGCAGGGAAGAGGACGTGAGGATCAGGAAGAGGAGGGAGAGAAAAAGAAAGAGGGGTTTAGGGGGAGATTGTGGGCATTCCGGGGAACGCTGTGTGCTGTAGCGTCTCAGTACCATCCGCTCCTCGTTTCACAGCGCACAGAATAAACAATATCCCTTGCTCTCTCAATAACATCCACCATGTATCATTTATAGAGACAAACTTAACTTCAAAAAGTGTTAACGCTAAGCTACTTCTTTCTAAGTAGTAAGTTACGTATTTCGAGATTTACGGTTCTGGTGATTATTAAATTCGGAGCAGGAGTCACCACACATACTCATTTGTTTTTACACCAACCATTGAAGGCGCTGTTTAAGAAAGATCTATACGCAGCAATTTAAAAAAATTTCAAAGACATTCCGTGCATCAATATGGGAAATAGGCTCTTTAAATGGCATCAGATGAAATTAGAGAAATGAACCGAGCCATGCAGTCCCACCTATGTGTTTTGCAAGAGAGGAGGAGGGGAAAATTGAAAAATATTTGTTACCGATATATTTTTCTTAATGGAAATGAAAATCTGGTAATTCGTATATAACTTTTGTCTCCTATTTGTTATCAAGCTATTTAAAACATGCGAAAATACACGAGGGGTATCTTCCATTAGAGTTGGCTGTCAAACCAGTATCCAAAATAATGAGTATGCGGATTGATGATATCCATGGCGGTTTATTCATTAGATTTTGAAATTTTTGGTTACTTTGATGATGGTGCTGAATTCATGAATGCCGTGATGAAATCCCTAAAGGTAGCCGCGTTAAAATTCAATTGGGGCATTTTAGAGCATTTGGGAATCGTGGAAACGCATGTTAAACCTCATCTTCCGCTCAATAGCGGACGTACCCACGATGATGAGTGTGTCCGTATTCCTTGTGCCTTTGAACTTGGGATATCGATTTCAAGGACTCTCGTATCAATTCTCATGCATACACATGTATAAAACCTCGATTAGGACGAAAAGGAACACAAATGAGGTCATTTGTTTCATTTCTCGTGTTGATTGAGAACCCTTAAGTGTACGCTCGAATTTTGCCACATGTATTCGTATTAATGTTTTTAATATCCCAATGAAATAGGCATGTTTTGAATCAGGGTCACCAAGCGCAATTTATAACAAACATTTTACGTAGCTATGTGGTAAGAATCAAATTTTCGTCCTTTTCAGCTACACTCATGCTATGAAACGCACTCTTTGTGCTTCAAATTATTCTAGTCGTGAAATTATAAATCTGTGTTTAGAAGAACATGGTAGCCTCGATTTATCTGTAAATCAAGTCTTTTATTTCAAACCCAGTATTATTTATAATTATTTATTACCCGAGCTGTTATATAGCAATTAATTTGGGTGTATAACTACAGTTTCCCACAGAAATGCACGCGATTGATTTTGTTGCGAGATAAATGTTAGTAAGGGATGATACGCTGATATATGTGATAAGTTATAAGTGATAAGTATATAAGCACTAAATTATGTTTATAGTGCTATAATTTTGTAGGTTATATAAAACCATCCAATATAACTATATAACCACAACAGTCATACGATGATATATGTGTTGTCAGCACATAGATAACATCATCATGTGGTGATTTTACTTAGTACCGAAACAGTCGTAAGTAAGTCGTACTAAATTAGGGAAATATATTCTCGTGAAAATTGCAGTGTCATTTCATCAAATCAATAATAGAGCCATAGAGATTAGAGCTAGGTCAATTTTGTTTGGAACTAGTTTCATTGTTATAGAATTATGTTTATAGTGCTATAATTTTGTAGGTTATATAAAACCATCCAGTATAACTATATACCTAATCGTATTAATCCTAATACGAGATCTAATTATTTAGGATTGAAATGTCGGCTCTTACCGAACCGACACACGTAGTCCGGCCCTGGGGTTAAGGGGCTACAACTAAAGTTAATTTGCATCGTCTAGCCCAATATCTTAATCCCAAGAGAGACATACACGACACGGGACTCAAGCCCGCGACCTTAAGATTGTAAGACTGACGATTTACCTATCTGCTACCACTTGCGATAACTCGTATGTAATTTCATTAAACGCTGAACGTGAATAACCAAACGTCTGGTGTCATTTCACTTGCTAAAATAAAAGCGAGCGTCGCGTCGTCTTTACATTGCGAAGTGTATGTCCGCTTCGAGGGTGGAGGTAAAGTTTCCGGGAATTCGCAGACCTCCTACTCCAACGCACGTCGCGTGGTGCCTACCGATGTTGGTGACCGCTGGCTCCCTTCCTCCCCTCCCTTCAGCAACCATTCCCACCCTCCCCTCCTCCCCCTCACCCTGCTTGGGAGTCGAGGGTGGAGGAATACAGTTCAGACGCCGCCGTCGGCGCCCCCTCCGAAATCCCTTCAATGCGGAGGAGAGATAAGAAACGGCGGATTTCGGCCCGGCATACGTAAATATCCCCCTTGATCTCTCGTGACACTTCTCCGAGGCAAAATGCCCGTCGGCTTCCGTTCCTCAATCTGTCCGTCCGCCGATTCGTTTCATTCATATCTTTGTTGCCGAAATGGGGGGCAACGCGCGATGAAACGCGTATGACGGACTCAAAAACTCTGATGCGGCCGGAAAATGCCCAACTGTCCACTTGGCCCTGATGTCCAGTTCATTTTTCTCAGAATTTCCCGACGTTTTGTAAACCGTACTGTTTTTTTTAGTTTAGCTTCCGGCTTTGAAAGAATTCACCAATTGTTTTTTCCCTCTTCTTTTATTAATAGGTGAACGCCAGAATTGAAGTTAGAAGGAGAATTTCTTTGGCCAAATAATAATATACATATAAAAGAAAAGTATTGACAATGACACATGACGTAACATCGTTCGTAAAGAAAAGACTTGTTGAGAGTCCACTATGAAGCGTGGCACTATATGGAGCAGAAACGGACTTTTAGGAAAAAAAGTTGAGAATTGACTTATGATTTTGATATTTGCATATGGAAAAGGATGGAAAAGGTAAGATTGGTCGAAAGGAGGACAAATCATGAAGGGCTTGAGTTAATAGAAGAGGAATGGAAGTTGCCTAAAGAAATTAGAAGAAGGTAGAAATTCTGAAGGGCGAGAGTGTTTCTAAGGACGTGATCGTATAGAACGCTGGGTAAACGAGGCAATAAGAGGAGAACAGATAGCTTTGATGGGCTAATTAGGTATAGGAGAGGAGGTAAAAGAGGTAGGTAATATGCGAGACTGAAGAGGGACATCGTGTGAAATATAGGGGTCGTCGGAAGAATTGAATGCCCATTTAGGCCTACTATAATATATTTATATATGTAGTGGTATATAGCCACTAGCTAAGTAATAATAATTAACTCCCACAGCAGTCGATCTCAGTACTGAATGTACCTCAAAAACCTTCAAACAGTTCTATAGTCTCGCTTTAGCTATGACTGATGTGGGCAGAATGGACCATCTGTTATCCGTATGTTTTATCAACCATAAAAGTACATGTACATTGCTTCGTAATGCCGACACTTGGACTCTATACGGCAAATGAAGGAAAATATTTTAAATTCTGGCAGTGCAAAAGAATTCCTGGTTATCAGCGACCAAACAGAATGAAGAGAGAAGCAGAAATAGAGAGGGGGACGAACCCTAGGGGAAATGTTTTGTGGCGCACAGACAGTGCAGTCAAACCTTTCAAACTATTCAGCCGTCGGCAAAAATATTTCCCGGACACTTTATGAAGAGTATGTTACAGGTTTTAAAAAGTTGTCATGATTTATTAATGTTGACTAGCAGGCCTGCTGCCTGCTTTGAAGGCACTTTTAATAAGCATTTCGTATGCAGAGAGAAGGAAATGGCTATTTTATAAATAGAGAAATGTGTCCCACTCTAATTATACCGTTTTTGTACTTTTTTTACACCAAAGTTTCATTATATGTTGTCTCCCACTCTCGAAAACCACATTTTTGCATTTTTCTCTGCACCACAAACTGCTAAAAATCCAAAACTACTACCAAATCTTACAGGCAGAGAATCCACACTCAACGCACCAAACCTCACTCTTTTAGCTCAAAATTTGGGAGAGAACGAAACAAAACAGATACAGAATGACTGACTGACTGACACGCTACAAAATTAATATATAGTTAATTAATAAATAGAATTATTAATAACATTAATAGATAGATGATATATTCATCATCATTCTCTCTTCCTAGCGGAAGCTACACGTTGAAATTCAACGGGTGTGAAAAACATTGAACTTATTTGTTAGAAAACCACTGTCTGAAGAATACTGTTAGCGCGGTCATTTGAGGAGTTGGTGACCTATGTTGTAGTACATAGTGGTCGTTGTGGTAGACACACGCTGACCGTTTTCCAGGTGCACGGAGAGATGAGTCTGTTGGTTCTCTTTCATGCAAGGAATATCCAAAAATGGCCCACGCAAACTCATCACCACGTAAGATAGATGGCCATCTCGTATTTTCGGTTCTCTTAGCCGTATCTTGAGTGAATTAACAGCTTGATCGCTACCCTTGTGTATATACGTACATTAGCATTCAATGACTTAATTGAGTAGTTCTATTTAACGTTGATATGTGGGTTGAGTATCATAATCAGGATCTTAATCTAGTCTTGAACTTCTGAAATATTAATTATTGAAAAGTCTGAAAGGTTTTACAATGATTGCGTACCAAGCATAAATTATGGTGCTATCCCCTTTAATTAAAAAACTTGAGATGAGATACAGGCCCCAACCCTTCAATTCCTATCCTTATACGTTTCCTCCCGGTCTGAAGCGCCTATTAGTGCGGAAACAGACCTGAAAACACCCATGAAAAAATTAAAGAACGGGTTAGCGAATCCGCATTGCCGAACAGCTCATGATAGATATAACTACATAATTCTCTACTTATCGTGAGATCAATGTTTAGCTATTTTCATATTACCCTAATCTGCCTACTCAAATCACGTTTAGGTGCACCAACCAAACGGTCATGCAGTGAGAGCACAAAGTACCTCTATACATATTCTATGTGGCTTCTCTCGTCCTGGGAAGAAAACTTTTTTTACGGTTCTTAACGTTACCCGAGAAACGCCACGAGGTGGTGACCGTTACGGGTTTCTCTTTTTTAACTTCTTTTTCAAACCTTAAGAAACATCAAACATGGGACCCTTGGGATTCTGGGCCCCTCTTATATAGAATTTATTTCTACGTGTTATCATGGGCCTGCAGAAAAACGTGATACTTAAATGCTAGAGGCTTGAAAGTCCTTTGAAAATCAAAGGACATTCACACCGATCTCTGGTTGTCAAGGTAATATGCTATAGTTGATTTCTGAGAAAAATGTGAGATTTTTCAGCTAAAAATATGATTTTAAGACAAATACTAAGCGTAATAGAAAATTGATTGAAAGAATTAGAAACTTCATTTATTCAGCCATCCGACAAAAAAATTCCAGCCCTCTGTCTTGAATGGAAGTACCTTAAATAAGCAAAAAATGAGACCACTGCACCGAACTCAATGCCAGAGACCACCAGAATCCATCTAAGGGCCCATTCAAGGGCTTTTGGGACCCTGAGGGTATTTTGACATAGCCTATGTTCTGCCCAGACACATTTCCTATCTACATACGTAATTTCAGCTCGATCCGATTAGTAGATTTTGCGTGATTGAGCAACAGACAGACGACAGACAGACAGACACCATTACATTGTTATATATTAGTACGGGGTATGGATTAATAGATAGATGGTGGTCGCCATGTGGCAGATGTTTTTGTTTAGAGGGTTACAGTTGTTTTTCTATGCTTGTATGGAATTTAACAAAATTGTAAAGCAAATAAACCGATAATTTTTGGTAAAATCTGCAGAACTAAACAGAGTCTGGATTGGTTTCCGCAGAAAACGATAATAAACGCATGGTGGAGGCGAGGAAGGAGACGTCGAAAAACACGATGAATTTCTCCATGGAGCAACCGTACGAAACAACTCCGTTGTGAGTTCAGGCCTGTTTATTAAATATCCTATGGATTACTTTTCTGTAAACAGGATCTAACTCTTCGTTGGCCGTCCATTTCCTTTACGGTTATCAACAAAGAGATAATAGGGAAGGATACAAGATCTGAATTTTACAATAATATAATCATTAATAGCGAATAACGCATGTATTTTTGACGCTTCAGTACAGATTTTTTAGGATATATGTTACCATGAGACATAACTCTCGGCTCAGGTCCATTCATGATAAACGCTTCATTTAATATTTTCGCCATTCCTCACCATACAGTGCTCTTTAGGGACGGGTTCTCCTGGATCAAAAATTATACTCCAATATTTACGGACGACGTCTGAGAGGATTTATGACTTTTGACAGCCACCAGGTTTTCTGCTTCTGTAAGGCCGCCTGCCGACTTTTCTTGAGCCATTTATTTCCACAAATTTTCAATAGGAATGGGGGAAACTGGTGGCCGCCCGGACCAGTCAAGGATGAGAGCATATTAGAATGGGCAAAGAACATTTAGTCTCGGTAAACAGGCATAACTCTCTCTTGTCTTGCCTTGGACAGTAAAAATGCTAGGCAGACTAAGTGTGGAACTTGAAGTGACAACCATACGATGTGGAAAAACTACCTTTTACAGGGACTAAAACTCAGGTCCACTGTTTGGAAAGCCAGTACTCAAGACCAACTATGATTCCCGTAATTTTGGGAAATGATTGTTCGGAAAAAGTGCTAGAAAATGTACATCTTAGGGTTAGTGTAGCAATAAACAATAATCTGGAATCCGAAGCTGGAATGAAAAAGAGATATTCTTTGAGCCTTATTTTTCTACTGAAGTATGTGAGTGAAAGCACACTGGAATCAAGTATTTTTTATCTTTAAGGAATAATGACAATGAAAGAATTAGTAAGAAATTATAAATAGGGAAGCGATAATTAAGAGAGAATCCTAGCTAAAGAACGCTAGTTACTGCTTTAAGAATAAGCATGGATGTGGACGAACCCTTTATTTCAATGTCATCTCAAGTACAGTCATTTATTATTGTTATAAATGAACAGTAACTGCAGCGTATTAAGGTAAGATTGGAAGTAGTCTAAACGTGATGTTGTGTAAAACTGATGAATATCAAATGATTAGACTGAGTAAAGGAAGGATACATGGTGAGTAGTAAACGAAAGATTCTTCATGAATATTCTGAAAATAATGCAGGGACACTTATCGGACACATCTTGAGACACGATGGTCTCATGAAAACAGTCGTCGAGGGAAAAGTGAATGGGAGGAATTACTAAGTCCATCGCGTGATTTAAGTGGAATATGGAGAAATGAAGAATGGGAAGAGGAAAAACATTCTAATAAGAAAATATTCGCTGATGGAGGATTCAGGTGGAGAGCTGCGTCAATCTCAGAGAATTGGTAATCTTAATTTTTCAATATGTGGAACACAATCCTAATTAATGCATTTTATCTGTGAAATGTTTCATGTGAACGCTAAAACAGATAATGTCTCGTGAATATGGAAGTATTTACTTAATGTAATTACGCATTAATTTTAAGAATTAACCTCTTTGCTAATTAGTTTGTACCCATATGGGAGTAGTGCAGCATTGATCCCAAAAGTGAAGAAAAGAAAAAGAATAAGTGATAAAAAACTGACTACTTCCGCAAAAACGGGGATTATAAAATATTAAGGCTGAGTGTAAACGGCTTTGAGATCTGGAACCTTAGTCTTTGACGAATGAATATATGTGAAAATTAGAGGCTTTAGATGTTTTTGTTAAAGAAATGGAAAAGAATGTAACTGGATACTGTGGGAGCCGCACAGTTACATTTAAAATGTGCTCAGCTTCGAAGATATATTTTAAAATATTTTCAGTATAAAAACTGTAAAACGTAAAGCCAAGTAGAAAAATTGAATATCAGGTAGCTCTGATTAAGAAGTTACCCTTTTGCTATAGGCATTTTTACATGTGAATGCTGTACTGCTGTTAAGCTTTCCTTTTCCCTAGGAAGCTTCCAGATTGACATGGTATTAACCTTCGTAGTCGTTTTAGAATACCAATAATATTGCCACTGGGAGAAAGGGCATTCTTTCGTGCACTGATGCTGAATGTTGATTGAATTGTTTCCTGTCTCTTGCCAACATTTTTTCTCCGAGTCGAACCTTTTATTTTTTGTTGGAATTTCTCCTAACGGGGAAGACCCTGGGCGGATCAAAGACTATGTACACGACAAGCTCAGAGTTGTTTTCCTTTCCTTTTTTTCACTCGTCCCACTCGAGACTTAAGTGCGTGTCGCCAGATCTGGTCTCCCCAGGTTGGCGTGACACGAGAGGAACCCAACGGTGACATCGCACACGCGACGGGTGCGCCGGGTATATTTCTTCGGTGAACCACGCAGCGTGAATGTACACACGTGAAGCATAAAAGCCACCCTCCGCTCACAGAGAGGCGGAGGGAGGGAAGGGGATGAAAAATAGGCGCCGGAGTGCAGCGGATTCGATGCTCAGTAGTGACCAGGAAGGGTGGCGTAACAACAGCGGGTCGGAGGGTAACACGGGTGGTAAGAGGTAGGGCCTCACGACCTGCAGGGCCGTCGCGTGGGCAAGGGGGGGTGGCAGGAAATAGAGAGAGAGACGGTACCGAAGTAATTCATACAATCCATTCCCGAAGAAACGCTCGCACCGGCTCCATCCGAAAGCAAAGAACTATAATGAATCAAAGGGGGTGCGGATGGAGGGGTTGAAGGGGGGGCATAAGAGTGGGCAACTCCACCCTTATAATGGCTGCACTGGACGTGGCTTCGGACTGACTCGGAAGGGTCCGAATCCCATTCTCTCCCTCCCTATAGGAAACCCTGTCCCTTCCTCACCCCCCCCCCCCCATCATCTCCCCCTGTCGCCGGGCACCGTTTGGGAGTGGGAGAGGGGGGGTAAAGACATCCAGACGCTCGGCGGAATAAATGCATCCCCCACATGAAGGGGAATAAATAAGGCGTTCAGTGCGTGAGGGTTTGGGGGCGGGCGGATGTGAGACCGAGCCAGGAGGGTTGGGGAAGATAAAAGAGAGCACTAAGGTGTGCCGGAGGGTGGGGGGCGGGAGGGTCACGTGAGGGAGATAAGGTGAGGGAGGGGTTGAAACGGATTGGGATGGCTGGAGGGGACGCTGAGGTGTGTTGCGATGTCATTTTTTCGGTGGAACAGGGCGCGCAAGCACACTTTCTACCCCGCTCAGCTTTATTTCTTTTTTTTTCTTCCACCGCGGGTAAATGACGGAGGAGGTTTCTTTTATTTCTCCATTCGTCGTCAAATATTTTTCGGAGAAATGCGTTTAGCGTTTGTTATCGATTTCCCTGTGGCATGGTCCCATGTTCAGAGACTTTTGCAAACATATAAATCTTCAGATCCTTTTGCCTGTAAACGATGGGAGTTGATCTTGAACTCAAGTAAACAAGCTAAACAAATAGAAAGAAATCGAGGAGTGCCATGTAGTTAGTTTTTGCGTGCTCGAAATTTATTGAAGAGGCTCTGGTAATCCAGAGAAGGGAAAGGAAAGAAGGGCTCAAAATGTGGCGTAAGGACAAACATTGTGGTCAATGGAGATCAAAATGTGAATTATTGCAATATTTTTATCCACATTAAACTTACATGCCTATATATTTATGGATTATTGCATTATGTGTTGCATTTATTTCAATTCAGTATATGCTCCCAGTTAAAGTTAGTTTATCAACTGCGGTCGCTTCTTTAAATGATTAATATATGTATTTATTCAGCATTGGATTACTCATCCAAGTTGCTGCAAAATCCTGGAAATTATAAAATACTAAGAGTGTATTTCGTTTATCTATCACCTTTTTGATAATTGGCAAGTATATATTGTTTGCATGTTCCTTGTGCCCATCCAAAAATCACAAAATTCTTCAAATTATGATTTGACATTGTAAATACAAAAGCTCCTTACAGCTTGAACATGAATGTCCTGCTTTTAAGGTCCCATATTAGGATATGATGAAACAACCCTCCAATTTATAACACCGAAAACAATGTTGACACAGATTTGGAGCTAAAGAAGCCCGCATTTTTATTTTCATGACAGCTGATATAATGCATGAAAAAGTGGGATACTTTATGGGTCAGAAGTTTTGCTGTTCATCTCCAGGCAATGGGTCTCTAAAGTGAGCGAAAAATGTTGGCGTACCGGTTAAATTTTACTAGCATGATTTAATGATTGCCGCCGTCTTTTGTAAAACATAATCGGAAGTGGGTTGTTTGAAAAACGTTGCTATGTTAATTTTATGTGTCATTTTGGGCAGTACCCAAGCGTGTTCTATCTAGTCCCGTCAAAATGGCCTTAAACATCCTAGATGGTCTTACAATTACACTTCACATTTTATGGCGAGATATCAAGGAATATATCTAACAATAGAGAATTCTCTATTTACGTATATACGTTTAGTACTTAAAATCAGCATTTTTGCTAACATCTTAACAAATGTTTTGAGCTTTGTCTGATATGGAGTTTATAGAGTTTTTCAGCATTAGCTAGTTCGTGGGTGGAAGGAAGTAAAGGGGTATGTCCCATGTTTTACTTGACTCGGTCGGAACAGTCCAGAGTTCTGGGTTATGCTTTGCGCAGGGACTATCAGAATAACATTAAATAGCGCGTTATCAGCTTCCCCCCTCATAAAACATGCGCCATTTCAAGCCTGCCGAGGGTGAGGTCGTCCGTAGTCGATGAAAGTGGCAGGAGAGGAAGAGGGGGTGTTCGAAGCTGACTGGTGAATGACTTCATCTGAGGAGAAATTAAGACTATTAGATCTCGGTCTACCAATCCCCCTCTTCCTCCAGCAACCAGACACTCCTTCATCACTGCAGCCGGGAGAAACAAATCTTAGATAAAGGCGAGGTAGGGTTCGGGGGTGGGCGAGGGGGCGGGAGACAGTCTCGCAAAAATATGCCCTCGATGCACGAACGCAGGGACGGGAAGGCCGAGGGGGGCCGAATCACCTCCGACCCTCGGGGTAGAAGGCGCTCAGTAAATGAGACGACCGTCCTCCTATCCGGCAGCTTGAAGAGAGAGCTGTTTTGCCCTTATCGCATATATAAAATAAGAAAATAACTGAAGGACACGTTCTATACCCGTTGAATATGTTGCTAGTCAATTGAGTTCAACTGGATATTAGTAAAGCTTCTTTCGCTTCTTAAATTAACGAGAGATGAATTCCCTAGTAAATAACGTGCAATGTATTCATTATGAATGACAAAATAACCTTTGTATTTCCACAAATTATTCTCTCACACTTCGACCATGGTTTCGACGATTAACGTCATCCTCAGGTCATTACGTTAATCGTCGCAACCATGGTTCCACAATAAATTGTGGAAATACAAAGGTTATTTTGTCATGCATAATGAATACAAGTAGATTCCATAAAGAGACGCCGGAAACCATCAATTTTAGACGTGAAAAGTATTTTGGGATGAGAAATGGAGTCCTAAACTATTTTAGCTGATGTGGATTAAAAATCAGAGCAACTTCGAAACGAGGAGAGCTAAGTTACTATTTCGATTATGCGCTTGTTATTAATGTTTTTTAAATTTCGTTGTGCTGGATTACAGGTAGGTGCTTTACTTTGGAAATAATCATTCATGTTGGATACACTTTAGCATGTGCCACAGTCTCTCATGCTTGAGTAACTTAAAGGTTTGTTTGTAAAACCTCCTGAGAAATAATGATAATGATATATTTAATTTCGATCACATAAACATACAATATTATTAACAGTTTTCTTTGGTGAAATTAGGCACCCCTAAGGAAACCTGTATTGGGGTTGCCATCTTTTATTACGCTGTGTTCAGCAGCAGTTTATTATACAACATAAAAATATTTATTAATATGTATGGCATTGTAATAGAAACAAATAGTATGCTCAATAAAAAATAAACTAAAATACATACATACATACATACATACATATGCATTAAACAAAAGAAACATACAAAACAAGTAACCATTTTAGAGATAGTTATATATATTACATAGTTATATCAATTACCTATTGCATAGTGATATCGATGGTGGTAGGTACTTTAACATAAAAGTATATTGTCTATATCTCTTTGCTTAAATAACCATTTCCATAGATGGCTAAGAAATCTGGCTTCACTTTGTAGAGAAAATATTTCTCTAGGCAAGTTATTAAATAATTTAGGTGCAATATAGTGATATGAATGTTTATATACTTCAACAATAGGCCTCGGAAATCTAATATTGGTGTTAATACTTAGCCTTGTTTTATGTAGGCACGGTTTATTATTTTGACCTCTCCTATTTTAAAATACTCTGAGTACCTCGTAAATAAATAGATGCCTGAGAGGTAAAATATTTAAATTTATATATAATGGAAAGGAGGTATCCGTACTCGCTGTTCAAAGGATTTTACGTATCACACGTATAATTTTATTTTGGTTTACACGTAAGGGCTGAATATTCATACGATACGTGCCACCCCAACAAGTAACACCATATTGTAGTCTCGAGTTCACAAAAGAAAAATAAACAGATCTCATAACCGATAAAGGGCACTTAAACCTTAGCAAATAAATTTTTCTTAGCACCAGAATTAATTCTGATTTGAGTTTGATGATATGCTGTTTCCATTTACAATTTTTGTCTAATATCAATCCCAAATATTTTATTTGGTCAACATGTTCTATTTTCATACAATTCTCGCAGATGTTTCCATTCAAAACTATGCAACGAGAACATCTGTAAAAATGTTTGTATCTGGAACTGGTACATTCTTTAAAGTGAATATAATATGTTTAGTTTTAGTAATTAGGGACCTTTTTTTAGCCAGAAACCAATGTTTATGTCTGTCGAGATCACTTTGCACCTTTTGTGCAAGGTCAGTAATACTAGATGTTGAGTATAACAAAGCTGTATCAACAGCGAATGAAATCAGTTCTCCATGGAATAATCCAGAACATAAGTTATCTACAGAAATTAAAAATAATAATGGCCCCAGAATAGAGCCCTGAGGTACTCCACAAGTAAGAGGTACCTTGGTACGAGTACAATCATTAATTTTTACACATTGGGTCCTGCCACTCAAATAACTCGTAAACCAATTTTTAGGAACACCACTGATACCAGCATCATCTAGTCTATTTAAAAATATTGTGTGGTCAACCAAATCAGAAGCTTTTGTAATATCAATAAAAAGGCCAGAACTTTTATTGATTGCATTAAATACTTCAAAAAGACCTGAACAAAATTTTGAGAGAGCATCTTCAGTGCTTTTACCTTTACTAAATCCAAATTGATTATTGCTAAAAAAATTTATATTATTTAGGAAACTTAAAAGTCTTGTTTTCACAATTTTTTCTAAAATTTTTGAAAAAATTGGAATAAGAGAAATTGGTCGATAGTTGTTTATATCAGCTCTATTCCCTTTTATAAATTGGTATGACCCTATATCTGTGGTATGACCATACCCGATTATAACTCATCGGGGAAAATGCCCGTTTCCAAGCTTAAATTTGCGATAAGTGCAAACACAGGAGAAATGTTTTCATTTATGGCCTTAACAACGTTTGTTGTTATGTTATCTACACGTTTTGAAGAATTGGGTTTTAGCTCTTTTCTTATTTGAGTAACTTCCTTAGAAGATGTCGGGAGTAAGAATAAAGATTGTTGTGAGGGAAAAGGCTGAAACCAATAGTTATAGTTCTTGTTCAGTCTGCGGATGTTAATATTAGCTATATCGTTTGAGAATCAATATGGCGTTAAACACCACGAATGAGAAAGAATTCTTCGCGGCAAATAATTTCTTACCATCAATCAAGTCCTGCATTTTTCGAGACCTATTTCCAATTTTCGATTCTTCGAATATTCTAAATCTTGTGATAAAACCAGTTATTAACAGGATATAGTTTTAAGAATGTTCCTTTTTTATGACAGAGAACATGCTCCAACAATTTGCGGGCGACTGGAAAGTGAGACCCTTGGGGTATTTGCCTGATGAAGGTAGGAAATATTGGCAATTGCAAGTGGGGGGATTTATAAGGTAGCGTAGAACTCGGCTTCGTTATTGGCCTACTCCTAAAGAACCGGCTCCACGGTTTAACGTCCCATCCGACGGACGCAGAACTGAGCCTGAAATTCTCTTCTTCCAACACCTTGCAGGTGGTGACTTTTCCAAGACTGAGGACCCTTAAGCGAAGTCATTTACAATAGTAGTTATTTGGGGAAGGCTACCGATATCTAGCTCATATGTGCCATTTAGGATTGTTGGTTTTTAGGTAAAGTATTTTACAGAGACCGAAGGAAGGGTGGAGAGAAACCCGGCGTTGGCATTAGACTACTCTTTATAAAGAGATTCGATGGGGAAGGCTACCGACATCTAGGTCATTTGCGTGAGACCCTATAGTAGCTTGTTTGCATGTCAATAGTGCATTCTTGGTGATATTCACCCCCTGCCACACACCCTCGCGGTGGCTTGCAGGGTATCGCGTAGATGTAGATGAGTTCTCCCGTAATGGCGAAATACCATTCATATATTCATCAAAAATCCGACTAATTATAAGGAATTTTTTTTACATCGCTTCCATTCATTGGCGAAATCTATAAATCTGAAAATGAATTGAACAGCGGATGGATAGTATGCACTTACACGTTCGACTCTGGTTGATGCAAATGGTGTATTAGTTTCATTTTAACGTTTGATTTCCCAGAGAGAAAACTACTATGTTAATCACTCATATCTCTCTTGATTCACCAAGGGACTCCAAAATATAACGGTCTGAGATGCGAACACAGATCATAATGCGTCCGTACTCCCATCTTAAACATTTTTATCACTAGGAAAAGGAGAGCAACAACAGGTATTGGCCATGTTCCTCTCCATTCTGGTTCTTTATATCGTTCCCTTGAGTTTCTTGAGAGTGCAGCAAGAGTGAGAACGAATTGTAAACAAAGCACTTTAGGAGAAGCTCTCTCATGGATAACGATAAGGAATCACCCATTTCCCCATCCTCTGGTATGCTTTTCTACATTCTTTTTCCTGATTCAAGTTATTCATTGGCATATCGGCTTGAGATATAATGTTCCTTCAGGGAAGAGTGTGAGTCATGTTACCTAGAAAAATTGAGTAGAATCAGCTAGGCATGGGACGAACGGTGAATGGATTGAAGGAAACTGTCCTAAGTGAAGGGGGAAAGAAGGAAGTCGAAGTGATTTACCCCCGATATTTGTTTATAAACATTTATTCATGTAAATGATATAATCATTGCAATCAGAAGGAAATAATGCTTAGTAAACTCATCCTGGAGAAGGGGAGGGAATTGAGGGGGAGGAGGGTGGAAAGAATGCAGAGAGGCAGTCGCAGAAGTGGGAGAGGGAAGTGTCGCGACGAAGGGTGGGGGGAGTAGAGATAAGCCCCATCAAGGAAATGATGGCGGGGTGGACGGGGGGAGGGAAATAAAGAGAAGAGGGGAGATGGTGTATTTTTTCCACCAGGAGATCTCTTCGTGGGGGTTGGTGAAGAGGAATGGCCCTCACTATAGCGGGGGGTGGGGGATTTTGGTCGGGGGATGAGTGGGATGCCGCCTGTAGGGGGCGCCGGCACTTCCCTCCGTGGACACATTTTTTTGGGAGCGGCGTGGATTCGGTAGAACATACTAGGCCTTCAGAGTAGTTCGGTTTATTGGCGTGCTTCGACATCGGGGGCCGTTTCAGCCCGGAACACAGTTTTTATGGGGGAGCCGGTTGCGAATTGATGTGATGGTAAATAACCATGAATCAAGTCCTCCCCAAAAAAGACAAATGACCAATGAGTACGAATTCTCTTTAAAGCTCTCCAGCCTTCCTCATTTACAAGCCATCGTTCTGCCCGGTGTGTCTAGATGGTTACGAAGTGGACTTTCATTTCCAAAAGTGGTTGGATATGTGTTCTACTACGTAGGTTTTGTTACCACACACAGGCAAATAAGTAATCCTTTTCGTCGAAATAATAAAACCTGTTGGAAGAATGCCAATGGGGATGGCTAAATTGTTGCCTACTGAATCAACTTGCAATGTCGATTTCCTCTTTTATGACAGTGAGTTTGGACTTGTAAACAAGATAAGAGAAATCAGGGTGGCAGTAGGCTGATTACCTTGGTGGACTTTTGATGGAATGCAAATGGAACACATTACTTACACGTAGATACTAACGAACTACAATCACATCATTATCAAGACCTCCCAGAATCTCTTGATAATGACGTAAGCGTATTTTGAAATTGGTGAATGTAGTGTAAAATAAAAGTGCAGATTTTTGCGAATCGACTTGTGTCATTCGAAAGAAGAAATGCTGACGACCCCAGAGACGTATTGAAGACGCCTGAATTAGTAGAAGAGAGCGACGCTTGCCTTTCAAAAATTCCAAAATTATTTTCAGGAGGTTGAGCCTCACCACAAAATCTTTTTAAATTTTTTGTGAATAAAATATTATTAATCACCTTGCACTAAATCGTGTAATTTTTTTTTCCAGAGACGAGAACTTCATGAAATAACTACTGAAGAAGAAGATTTACCATGCAGACAGGCTTGGCAAAAAGTGTTTCTTCAGGAAGTGGTTCCTCCCTAATCTTGGTGGTGCTCTGCCGGTGTCTCTGTGGACTAGACGCAGTGGGCTAACGCGGAGGAGTTTAAAAGGTGAGTCCGAAACTTCGCTCCTAAGGCAGATGCTGAAGATAAAATGTCGAGTTAAACGAGAAACGAGGTAGAATGCAAATACCATGGTGTATGAGATAGCACTGTAGAGGCGAAATTCCCCTGAGACAAACTAAGTAGTTGGAAACAAATTTTGACAAAGATATCAGTCGCAGGAGAATGAGAATGAATGGGTTCATCTGCTCAAATAAGTCTGAATGTAAATACTGGCATAAATCAAACTCTAGAATAAGCTGAAAAAGGGAAAAAGAGGTAGGAATCCTTAGAAGGATTTAGCATGGCTTGGGAAGGAATAATGTCGCTGGAGATAATTAGGAGACAAATTAGTTGGGTGGAATGTGTAATTAGAGTTAATGGGATGTGTAAGGTCGTTAGATAGGGAAGAAGAGAGGAACTGTTTGGGAAAGAAAGTGCAATTTAGGTTGGATGATGAATGATAGGAATTATTCTGGCCATGAGAAATATTTAGAAACGGAGTATTTTGTCGGCGGCCGTGGCAGCAAGGCCGGTAACGTGCCGGTTTGAGACCCACCCTGGCCATGTATGTTGTGTTTGACCTAGGATTAAGTTCTTAGGTTAGGTGGTGTAAATAACCTTAGCCGTTAGCATCTAAAACCAAAGACTACTACTACTAGGTGTATTCTATTAAACCGTGCCCTAACCGCAAGAATACCGGATAATAATAGTAATTTGTCATTCCCCTGAACTTTTTCTCTCATTCTGCCGGTTTAGTGATGGAGTCCTGGTGAATTTGGCTATAATAAATGATGAAACTCGGTCCAAATTCTTCTTTTTGACCTTCATGTCTTGTCACCGACCGCGATAGCCTGGTGGATAATGTTCCAGCCAAGTAACCCACAAGTTGCAGGTTAGAATTCCGCCTCTCGCCAGCGGTGTATATAGCGCAAAGGGGCGCAACCGCACCCGGGCCCTGTCTTCAGGACCCCGTGGGTCCTTCTAGCCCCCCTATGTTTCTTGAATCCGGGCCCATACACACCCTGATACGCTATTGCCTCTATCATTCATGTTTTGTTTGTTAGTAGGTTAGACGATTCGATTAAACATTATCCGTTGGAGCATCTAGGCCTAATCAGTGACGTATTTATGACCTCAGAGGCCCCCTGAGGAATCTAGAATGAGGCCCCCATTGTTATAGTCTGGCAACCAGGCAGTTTGACGACTTTTCCTTGCGTATTAAGACAATACATAATGGATACAAATACCTATCTCTATTAATACTCTGCTAGTAGGCGCCAGGTTACTTACAACTACATTTACAACTACTCTCTCGCGAGTCCCACTAAAGCTCTGTATTTCAGAGCTTTAAGTCCCACAGCTTCCGCGAGCCCCCTGGCGGCCGCCGGGTACACCATACGGTAAATACGGCCCTGGGTCTATTATAACTTCTCCACATTTCTCAGTCAGCTTTCCATTGATTATAACCGATGTCAGTCTTATTTTGAATAATCTCTTATTTAAATAGTGCAGAAATGTATATTTTCAAAACTCTTCGACGCTGTGCAATAGTCATTGTACTCTTATTCTGTGCGTTTGTTAAAAATGTACCTAGAATTCTTCACCGTGCTGTTGCTTGCTACGGCTTTGTTTATGTCTTATATATGAATAAGTTTAGTTCCAAAATTTAATATGATATTTGTCCGTACATCTCCGCTACAAACTTCAAATTGCGAACGAATCTTATAGATTGGAGGTAGACATCCATCTATAGTTGATTGGTTTTTAAGGTACTCGAAAACTATTCCTTTCTGCAAAAAGCCAAAACCTTTTCGCTCCCAATGCAATAAGGTGAGGAAGAGTTAGAGGGGAACCCTCTCCCTTAGTGAAACTTAACCGGCGTAACATTGGAGGTGGTGAAAAGAGGAATGAAAAACATCGCATTCCCCCAGTAAAAATATTTTATTAAAGTTTAGCACGCATGGAGGGGGAGGGGAGACACTAGGTGAGTGGAAGATGCTGGCTGGGAACAACGGCTCGAGGAGGAAGGGGTATGCACAAACAATGAAGGGGAGTGTTGCGATCTGGAGGCCTTTGGTATGGTGGGAAGGGTGGAGGGTCAGGTGGGGGGAAGAGGACCGCTCGCTAGCCCCTGGGCCCTTTCTCGGCTCGATCTACGACTCACGGGAGCACCTCGACGCGCTGCGGGCAAGCAACGCGATATGCGATCCCACACCCCCAAAAGAGGAAAATTCGTGTTTATTCTACCCCCCACATCTCTCCCCGCAATCCTTTCATTTTTATCCCCTCTTCATTTCATCCACCCCCCTCCCCTGACCCCCTTCCTCTGCTCCCCGCAGCACCGACCGCAGCGCAGCCCTTAGTTCTGTTGGAGGAGGGAAAGAGGAAAGGGATGAGGGAAGTGAGTCCATATCTTCGCATTCCCCCGGAGGGCCTTTCCTGCGTTTATCCCTCACTCCCCCCACTCCCGCCTCTCTTTCTCTCCTTCCCCCTCCCTCTCCACACATACCCTTCCTACATTCCCCTCTTGGGGTGAGAGATACTCTATTTAAGACGTTGCCCCCCGACGCAGAGAAGTTATATAAGTGTTGATGATGCATGATAGTGATGCTGGTAATCAGTTATCTCGTGCAATGAAAACCAACCTTCGAGTTGATCACTGAGTGAATGCGATCGAGCGATCCGGGCCACAATGTATCAAATATGCATGTATATATATATATATATAATGTACATTATCTATAGTTTTGTTTACATCGTCCTATTGATGGCAATCGAAGTAAATCAATGGGTGATCGGGTTGGTGTGTGACTATACAACTGGACTCCCTTTTCCAAGGGTTCCGGATTCATTTCCCGGGTGTGGTAGATATTTCTCATCGGTTTACCGTTCCCTACTGGATGGTTCCCTACTAAATGAGAACACCTAGAGTTCAGTAAGCCGTCCGTTGGTACGAACGTTAAATCATGGGCCCCTTGGCGTCGTTCCTTAAGAGCAGGCTAATGCCAACTCCGGATTCCTCTCCACCTTTCCTCCGTTCCCTGAAAAGTCCTATCTCTATCCAAATACCCACTTGTCCTAAAATAGCTCAAATGACTGTCCGCCTCCACCGAATAATTGCAACAGCTCGTCATGTAATAGCCGACAGTATCATCACATAAAATATCGTGACCCTATCGTCCCCTTGGCGGCAAATATCGTACTGTAACTACTGAAAATATATCAATAATGTAACCCGTATTAAATTGGATATTTAGCCCACATTGATAATATGTATTGAATATTTTATCATTATGACCACTATAATCGACCATGGTGAGGGAAGAAAGTTGTTCACAGAAATAAGGAGTCAGAGAAGGAATATAGGACTCCGTCCCATTGGAACAGGTAATTAAGGACAATGCGACATTCTACTTTCATTGAAAGTAGAATGCTGTTTAAGCCAGGGGTGGAAAAGAAAAAATATTTTGGATAGGGACACTCCATCAAATCCTACCCCGACCTATATATTATCAATTAATCAATTACTATAATTGAGATAGCTATTCACCATTGATGTTTATACCACTGATTGCATAATGTGGTAACTGGGTAAATTTCGGTAGTGAGGTTAAAAAAATGGAAAAAACTAAAAATGGAATGCAATGGATATTTAGAACATATTTTATATATGCATGCTAATTTACCAGGTGGAATCTCGCTACGGCTCAGGTTTCCGCAGCTCCGCTGTCGTCAATGTAAAGGATAATGGTAAGAGATTAAAACGAGTTGTGAAGTTCTACATGTGGCTGGAGAAGACAGAAAGTCGACCGGTGAAACCGGAAGAAACAAAAAAAACTAGACTGAGGGCCTTTCGACGAGTAACAGAGTCCTGGGGATCGGATTGGTGTGGTGGCTAGAGTACTGGCCTTCCATCCCGAGGGCCCGGGTTCGATTCCCGGCAGTGGCGGATTTTTCAGTGGAAAACCGGTCCCCACTTGAGTGTCTAGTGGAGGGCATTTCAAGTTCAGTACTCCGTCCGTCGGATGGGACGTTAAGCCGTGGTCCCCTTGGCGCCTTTCGTTAAGAGTAGGCTAATGCCGACGCCGGGTTTCTCTCCACCCTTCCTCCGTTCCCTGAAAACTCCTACCATTACCCAATTATCCACCTATCCTATATGGCGCAAATGACCTCAGCTGTCGGTCGCCTCCCCTAAATAACCAACCAACCAACAGAGTCCTGAAGAAATTGATAGATAGGAGAATGTTGGGCATGCATGGTAAAGAAAGGAAAATATTTGTTGTTTGGATGTTGTGAAAGAAGGCTGATGCTATGAATAATTAGAAATATATATAATGCACGAAAGGTAGGCTAGGAAAGTAAGATCATCTCCTAACGACAGTAAGGAAGGTGAGGTACGACTTGTGTGGGAGGAGAACAAGTAAGGACTCTCTACAAACCCTCCAGTTTTGGAAGGGGTTTAATGCATATAACGATGAATTATTCGCTTCCATATAATTTTCCACATCATTTCCGTGTTTATGGTGCGAAAATAACATCCACTTCACGGTGATAGGAAGTTGCATCACCCAAATCTACTCCCCTTTCTCGAGAGGATGGTATGTAGTCGTTCCTACTCCACTACCAATCCATTCCATACATCCCTAGCGCGGCTCCCATACCTTCTCTCCCTCAATCCCACATCAATCTGTCCCCTTTCCCCCAGAAGAGAGCCACTAAAATACTGCTCCAATCCGCAGAGAGGCATATCACTCTTGCCGCAGATACGCACCCTCGAAAATGCACGCTCGGCTTGTGCGGATGGAATATTTTCCCGTGAAGGGCAGGGGTCATCGAGTGGCGCCGTTATCCTTGGCGCCATCTCTCTCCGCTCGTTGGAGCCCCCCTTCCTGACTCACCCCAACCCATCCGAAAAAAAAGGTCGCGCTTCCTATATCTCTTAAAGAAGGGGAAAAATGGATGAGCTTACCTAGGGCCACTCGTCACTCCGCTGTTGGAAGAATTTGGTTTGGGAAACCTTGGTAACTTTTAAGATTGCGCGCCAAATTGGGAATATAATCAGGCTAAAAAAAAAGGAAAATATTTGCCTACTTGCTTATTTCTAGGTTTTGAAGACTAGCTAAATTTTGAAATAATTTCTAGACTATTCTAAATGTTGAAGACTACCTAAAAGACTAGGTTTTGAAGCCTAGTGGATAGAACTTTGGGCTGGTGCCCGGAAGTCCTTATTTTGAGCAATAAAAGGCTTCTTCAGCTGTTTTCTGACAATTTCGTTCTTGGAAATCAAAGATCGATGCAGGGAAGTGAACTGCCCTAATTCCCTCTTGTATGAAGTTCGTACGCAAATGGTATTAGTATTTGATGAGTTCCTCACCCGCGCAGAGGACGTTTTTTTCCTTTATTTCTACCCTTTTAGACCGTAAATCTCATGTACCCCTATTAAATGAAGTTTCTCGTAAATTCAATAATCTCTAATTTGATCAAATGTAAATGTACAATTTAATTTTTAGAGTGCTCCCGAACAATTTTCATTTAACATCACACCGTCTAAATTTAGTGCAAGCCTAGAGCAAACCCAGCGTTAATGGCGTAAGGGTAATTGAAACCAAAATCCTTTCGGGGGTCTACCACGGCGGACGCGAGGCTGCATCATAGTCACGTCTGTCTCCTCACTGCATCAATAGAGCAAGCAGAAGTGACGAATTGAGAAAGATCTTCTGTAAATAAAAGGTTCAGGAATTATTTCCTCCTACCCACCGTCCACGTCACAAGCGAGTATACAAGGATAAAATAATTTTGTTTTTCCCGCAAATAGCTGTCTGCTGGCTCGGTTTTTACCAAATAAACGTTACATAAGCAAATGATACTCTGACGGAAGTCAATCAGCGCATGTAGCAAATAGTTTCGAAACGTTACGGCCACAAATAAAATTGGGGAGCGGCAAATCGCCCCGTTTTGGGTACATACTAATATTGCATGCGGTAATTTGCGATGAAATAACTTTACCGGGTGGTAATGAAATTTTGAATCATTTTAGACTGTTATCTTGCGGTATTGTTCTATTTTTTTTCAATAATCAAAATAGCCAATTGGTAAACATATTTTTGTTTATCTATTGTGGAAATGGCATCAAAATACTATTCATGGACTTCTGTTTGGTGATAAGTTTTTAAGAAATTAATTTGCTTTCATAAATAAAGACGTGTCTATCCGTTACTTATCAATTAGAGCATTAAAATAGGCTTTAATTGTTCAATCATGATAATTTAATTGAACACCCTTTGTTTAATCTACCAGGGTAAGCTATCTTGTACTTGGACACTCTATTTTATGTTTATTTTTTACGTATTGGTGATTTTTTATGCAAGCAATACTTTCCCTAACATCTACCTTAAGTACCCATGAAATACAGCCAAGTTGCAACACATTGAGGTTTTCGTTGCAGAGTATTACTCTTGACGCTCTTGACTGAAACTTTTTTGCTGTTATTCTTGTGATCATCAATTAACTCAATGATATTAAATACTTACTATATTTGTTTATTTAATGTTGATCGTAACAACCGTGGCTGAATAACAGCCTTTGTTTTTATCATCAATGATAGTAGGTAAGTACAATAAATGCCATTGACTCCGCTAACAAGCATTTTTGGGTTTGGATCCTTCTTTCGCGTTGTCGCTTTAGTTACTAATAAAAATCCTTTAGAGATTCATTGCTATGAGTAAACGGATTAACAACTCACACTACGTACAGAGATTATTATAATGAAGTATCTGACTAAATTTTAAGGATATAAATGACCTTTCAATCAAAGAGTATTTGCACTTTTCCACAGACATTTTACAGCTCTACTTGTTTCAACCCACTTAGTCATCTATAAGTGCAACACATTAATTAAATAAGAGAGACATTTGTATATTGAGAGACGAACAGACCAGAGGGATGTTGAGGGAGGGTGAATTAAGAGAACAGAATTTGAAGGATGGTACTGATGATGAGTCCGTGAGTTAAATCGCTTATTGCATTAAAAAAATCATTGGAAAAGTGTGAATGCTGTTAGATTGAATATGTGCTCCTTCCGCTACATAAAATCTGAATCCTTTCAACCGATGGGAATAAGTTTTTGATTTTCTTAGAAATTAAATTGATTATTTAATAAACATTATGCTATTTAAAATAAGAATAAAATGGGTGTGCACGTTTTTAAGGACAATGGTCGAATCCCAGCTGTCAAAGTATGCATTGATGAATAATTTCCGCTATTACAGAATACTTTGGGTAATCTTGACCTGTGAATCGTGAACTCTGAGTAAATTTTTTCCCTCCTTGAAGTGATACTCACAAAATTTAAATCTTTCTTTTCGTCCGTTATTTCTCTCAATCCAATCTGAACTCTTTTTTCCATCTTAAACATATTTTCACGACCGGTGACCATATACTCACTGCCAGGGCTCGTGGGGTGATATATAGTACATGCATATTCAAGCAGGATTTTGATCCAAAATTTCATCTAGGGCGATGGAAATGGGTCGTACATCCGCTGTCCCCTGGATAGTATTATATATCTACATCTACATAATACCCTGCAAGCCACCATAAATGTGTGTGGCAGGGGGTGCAATATCTGTGCGTAGCCGCGGAATAAATACTCGCGAGTGAGAAATGGGAGCTCGGAATTTCCAATGAACGTGTTTTTAAACTCCTGCTTGAAATTGTTTCATGCAGTTTACAATTCAGATGTCGATGAATCACTCTGATGAACTATATCAGAGCACACTCCGTGCGCTGGAAGAGGGAAAAAGCCAATGGACTGCAAAAATCCTTTTAAATTACTTTCATGTGCTTATGAACACGAAATGCTAGGAGTTGACAAAAAGAATAAATAGAAGGATTTGTTTGTTCCATATTTCCACCACGTTTACTGACTAATGGTGAGGCTGCTGGAATGTAGCAGAAATCATTGTCGCCAATAATGAATAAACGTGGCGAAAATTTTGCAGAAATACACTTTGCATTATCACCACTCCATGGAAACCTTATCAGTAAAAATAATGCAATCAATTCCTAGAAAATCTGGATTCAAGTGTCTGTTTGACGTTTCCCATAGTGTTAACTGCACTGTTAGCGAGCAGCCTTGGTGTAAAGATAATGCCCGATACTATTGGTAGCATGGGCTGTACTAACCAAGACATTTTGAAAAACCATATGTAAATATCTTCATGGCTTATTCTTTTAAATCAGTCTTATTGCTGGAGAAAAAAAACATTCCTATTTTCTATTTCCAAGGATTGTCTCAGATTTTTTAAAAACAGTTCCACGAAGTTGATGTGGTATCCATCGTTTAGAATAATATAATATCCTAAGCGGACACTCAAATCATAATTGCAGAGTTGAATGGACAGGAGTGATATGTGTTTCATGATTACACCACAGTTTTTCAATTTGTTAAAGCATTCTCTTTCCAAAAGGTTAGGTATGAGTACACAACAAACCCCCCAAGTTTTCAAAAACTTAGCTGTCATTAGAATTTCTCGTTTCTCAACGATGTACTGAAAAATATTCACGACGGTTAACGTGAGTATTCGTAAATTTTTACCAAGTGTACTAGTTTCCTTCCCATAAACTGATTTGATCTTAAATTTAAATCTATCCGTTTGTAAATCCAATAGCAAAAGAAAGGGAGCGTCAATTTGAACTAAGATTCACGTACGTCGCAGGCGTGCATTTTTCACAATAACGTTATAAACCATTGGACACATCACCAGCAATATGGTTTGCTCGTTACAGGAGTATTTTTTCTGATGTAAGGCTGGTGCATTACTAAAAGATATCTAATGGATTACTGGATCTAGGAGTGAAAGAGAACGCCAAAAAATATCAGCCTTTCTTAGAATTTAGGCTCCGGATGTATAATAGTCCCGACCTGTTGTATTTTTAAAAGGGTATAGAGAGAGTCTTTTGCTTATGTTCTGAAATGAGAGGTGAGATATTCACTAAAACGCACGCATCGACGTGAAAATATCCGAAAATCCTCCCGGCACGACTTTAATTAATGCTCGCTTCTCGTCGATGGGAGAAAGCCATACGTTCGTTCCTTAAATAGCTCCTAACACCATTACCGTTGGAGGAACGAATGCCTTCTCGCAGCGCTGGTTTAGCGAGAGCCCTGTCCAGAGTAATTAAAACTGCGCACCTACCGATCCCTGTTCGACGAAACCCTGCCATTTCGCACCGGCTGAAAGCCTAGGGGATTATCTCAGAAAATTGCGTAACTATTGTTGCCCTGCCAAAGCACAAATACAGTTGGGATCATGGCATCGCCCTCGTCCGCGCGCTACGGAACCGATAGTTTGGTGCTCGAATTAATTCAATTTCAATGCTTGGTGGCGAAATGCGGGACTGCGGGGATTCTCCCTCGCTCGCTCTTTACCTCTTTTTTTTCGGTGCGATGGACAAAAAACCTTTGCATGAAGTTGTACGAAACGAAGCCCATTAACTCGAGTGGATGTAATAGGAAAGTCGGATTGTAATTACGCACATTGGATGCACCCTCGTGGCGTGCGTTACTCTCCACCGATCCGTCTGCAACCTCGCTTCCCTCACTGGACATCTCCCACCCCCGTTCCACCCTTGCACTTTCCCCTCCCCCACCCTCTCCCTCAATGCCCCATTTACCTCAGCGGTGTTCCGTCCCTTCTCTTCATTATCTCCGCCCTCATCAAAAGCAGTATCATCAGCCATAGAGTCATCTCGCCACGTGCTCTCTCCAATGGTCTTCTCTATCTCATCACCTCTCCTTGCACCGAATGTCTTCCTCCCCGCTCCCGGGAGACAATTAAGCGTCTGTGTTTTTCCATATTTTCTAAGTGCATGACATTGTCCCATGTTGTACCGATGGATGGACGGCACGTGAGAAAAATTTCTGTAATTATCATCCGTATGTCGTACGCATTTTTCTCCACAAGAATCAACTAAAAAGTTTCTGTCGTATCATGGATGTTTGAAAACATGAATATGAGATTGTCACACTTTTATTTGGACCGTCGTATACCTGCTAGTGTTATGATTCCACGATTGGAAACTAAGGGGTCATATGTAAACGTAAGCGGTAAGGCTAATCCATATTCCAATTCCAAGTTGGAAGTCTTGCTTCTAGCGTTTTGTTTTTTCGAGCACTGACCGACGGATAACCATTGTATATTAATATACTAAATGCCTTGCTCTCAAATCTAGGTGCATATTATGCACAGAAACAAGGTTTTTCTCGCATTTCGCAGGTTTAAAATTATGTGCGTTCATAATGGATGGGTACTATATTCGGAAAATTACTGTGAATATTTCTTTGCATCATCAGTTCTTTTTTAAAGTGTAGGTACTATTTGTAAATTCTTCTTTGTTTTTGTACAGCTTTCATTGAAAATAGGTGATTCAGTTAACGGAAATTTTTTAGGAAAAAAATTAATTAAGACAGGTTTCAAAATTTAGTGAGTACTAATTAAAAATTTCAAATGAAATCAAATTTCGCAACGTGGTTTACACCAAAATGACGGTTTGAAAAAACTTTCCACTGATACACTGGTATAAATGTAAAATTAACTGTATAGCGAATACATATACCGATGTATTAAAAGTATGCCGATCGACGAATCTGTAATGCGAGGTGCGTATTGCTGAAAATAATAAAGCAATTCAAGCCTTACCAATGGGAAAACTCGGGTGTACATTTTGCGCGGCAAATTACGGTAAATTAAGGTGGTTAGGTGTCTGTGAAAAAAATTAAACAGGCAGTAAATAAAATTTTCATTTTCGTGAAAATATTCCACTTTTGTATATAAATTCTTAAATTGCGGACTGCTGTTTTCTAACTTTAAATATTAGCACTAAATCATATTTTAATCTTAAATATGAACTAACAGGCAGTCTTCCAAAAGTCATGGTCGAAAGATTATTTATCGATATTTACTTAGGTAGCCAAGTAACCAGCGATGGACGAAGCAATAAGTAAATACTAAGTAGAATATCTCAGGTGAAGAGGGCATCCTACCAAAAGAAGAATGGAAGAATTATAGCTGGGAACACAACCATGGATGTAAGAAAACAATTCATCAGAACTTAAATCTGGAGCGTGTTTCTCTATGACGCTTGGACAATGACAGTTGCAGGGAAGACAATGGTTGAAACATTCGAAATATGTTTCTGCAGAAGAATGATGAAGATTAAAAGAATCGACCGAGTAAGTAACAAAGAAGTCCTCAGAAGTATAGGAGAAAAGAGAAGTCTTCTGAAAACACTGAGAAGAAGACGGTACAACTTAATCGGTGACATCATGAGACATGATGTCCTGATGAAGACTATCGTCGAAGGACAAGTCAACTGAAAGAATGGCAGAGGATACATAGAACAAGTTATTAAGGATACGAAAGAAAAGAAATACTTAAATATGACGAGATTATCTGTTAGGAGAATTGAGTTGGGAGATGCACCAAACCAATATCAGGATTGTTGACATGATGATGATGACGAACGACATCCCCCATTTTAGGATCATTTTTGGTAGTGATAATGGGTTTTGGGTGTTGAAAATTCTGGGTTGGTAAACCTGGTCACAAAGCAAAATTTTAAACACCATTTGAACCATATCCTCTTTCCTAGTTCATTTTCACTGGCAAGATATTAGAAGACTGACGCTACAGCTCTTGCTCTATCGATATGGCAGCATATTTTAGGAAAATAATGAGCTCTTTTTCAGTCGGAATTTTTTCTATCTAATTGTTTTTAAATAATCATTTGTGCATATTTTTTTTAAATATTGCAAGCGTGTTATCAGACAAAAATAATAAAAAAGACTCATGATAAAACCCTATTTATGTTGAAATTCGCATAAGGAGATTTTTTCCGCTCTAACCTTGACGCTGGGCTACCCTGGCCAACAAAAAAGCTTCCGAGAAGAGAATCGAGTATACCCGGACCTGGATTGACAACCGTCGTCACGTCGTATTTCCTCGTTGGAACCTTGGCCCACTGCAAAGCCGAGGCGAAATGGCCGTCCAGTAACTCTTGTGCGTGCGACGGTCAACGTGTAAAAGAGATAGCATGAACGCTAGGCCAGCACGAAGGTGAAAGGTCGTTGATATAAATGGTGTGGTATGGAAACATGGACCAAAAGCATCACGCCGGTGCATCTTTAAATATTTATTCAAATAGGTGTGTTTATCCATAGCACCTCGTACTTGTTTTTATTACTCCGCTAGTTATTTGATTGTCTCACCTTTGTGATCCCTCAATGGAGTCTTGAGATTGCAAATATATACGGAGTTTTGTTTGACAGCTTTGGATACGCTCATTAACTAAAGCAACCAGCATGGGGAGGCTTTGCAAACGATCGCCCGAAAGGGGCTCTCTTCATTATGTTCATAAGTAAATATTAGTCATCCTACCACACTGGATATCATGCGTCTTTTCGTGTTTCCTCAGAAACCTCTAAATATTTGTCAAATGGTGGACTACTATGCTTGACTAGACCATTGGGTTTAATTGAAATGGGACGATATGATGTGAGGATGAAATGCCCTCGTGATAAATAGACTGTCGTAAAGCTGCTTCCAAATTTAGTCCATCAAAATATATTATATCCATTCCGAATCCAAATAAAGAATGTATTAGTTAGTAACGAGGGCGTAATTCTATGCTATAATTTCCGTGATAGTTTTTATATTGGGGTAAAAACTGTTCTTGCATATTAGGTTTACTTCCTCGTAGATGTCTATAGGGGTCACTCCCTGAATAGCGTAGTCGGAACTATAGCACTTATTCCTTCCAAACCTTTAAAATTTTGATGGGCGTGAAACTCCATTGACTTGATAGGACAACGCATCACAGCTACAGTGAGTTGTCTTTCAAGAGACGGTTTAACTTATTTGATCGTCTTTCCCGCTTGATAGTAAGGAATTACACCTACAGTGAGCAAATGTGTAAGAATGTTTCATATGCCTGCATAATAGGGAAAAAAGACGGGACAACTTAATTGGCCACGTTATTAGACATGATAGCCTAATGAAGACAATAGTCGAAGGAAAAGTAAATGGGAAGAATGGAAAAGGAAGGTCTCGTGTAAGATACTTAGAACTAATAGAGAAGGATGTGAAAGAGAAGAATTATGTCAATATAAAGAGGTTAGCCGATTGTGCAATTCAGTGGAAAGCGAAGTCACAAATCTTAAGATTGTAGGTTGATGATGATACATAATAGGGAATCATTTATTTCTCTACAGATTGTATTTACTTTTTTAATTCATGGTGACTTAGTTTTCGATTTACCATTTGAAATACCATAGATCTATCACTATCTATAACCTAATTGATAATGGTTATTCTTACAATTCTAAATATATCCCTTGTGCGTTAACAACGAATATATCTCAGGTGTGTCGCACCGATTTTATTCAAATAGCGCTCATTTTATTCAAATAGCGCTCATTTTGTAGAGAAAGAAAAATTAAGAGACACATTTTTTTATCTGCGGAGAAACCGGTTTAAGTGGTGAAAAATCCACCATAAAGTTCACCCCCAAAAACAGTTTTTTTGACATATTTTCGCTTGTATAAGTGATAAAATTAAAAATCAAAGTGTAAATAATTTGCCATTACTATACGCCTCTCTTAATGCCAGATATTTTGGGATTGCAACTATCTTCAATATGACTACTTCTACCAATCTAAAAATAAAGCTTTAGGAGTGATTTACTCCGAGGCACAAGAGTTTGCCGAATTTGAAAAATATCACTTTATTTATCCCTCATGTTTTGAACATTTAAGAGGGTTTTTAAATAATGTTCGACATATAAGGATTGTAAAAATGAAAAATGACTACACCAATATATGTACAGCCATGAATATCAAAGTCTTTTATAGATATCTCGAACACTAAATTAATTAGGATTTTCCTTTTCTTTATTCCTGCATTTCTTCTGAGTAACCACAATTGAACCATGAGTATTTTAAAAATTAATGCATCTGGGTATTATTGGTTGAGAACCATTGATTGAATTCTGATAATATTATATCTTACATGAAGATCTATATGTATGTATATTCAGTAAAATTATTCGATTTGAAATATGGCGAACGTATTTTTTTCAGATTCTAAAGCCAAATACACCAGTTTGGATACAAACGTATTGTTTTCCTGTGAGTAGTAGTTTAGCTATTTAGAATAAATTAATTTAAATTAAAATAAGTATTCTTAAAGGAAATTTTATTTTAAATATTCCTTTAAGAGGTAATTGGTTTCATGTAATTGGATATAATTTAATTTAATTTGAAGGATCTACACCATCCGTAAAAATATATTCACCCTCATAAAAAAAGGGGTTGCAACCACCGAGTACCGTAATGGTATTAAACAAAGCGTACTGTCATAAAAAAAAGAATCGCACTTTGATTTTTAATGTTATCGATTGTGTAAGCAAACATATCTCAAAAAAACCGTTTCTTGGGTGGTTTTAACCCCTTAAGCATAGTACGAGGGTGTGTGTTACATACAATGTTGTAATGTTGTATATAGTACGTTCCAGTACTATGCGAAAACATCAATTTAAAACGCATTGAACTCCTATATCATTTCACCACATTTGCCTCAATACAGCCGCAGCCTGTGTTGACCTGCTGAGCAAGTCCTGCTTAGCAACCTGCTAAGTATCAAAAATAACAAAAGTTCAATCTGCTGCATCTTACTACGGAGTTTTAAAAACTGGTTACGTGAAAATAGAACATACAAAAATAATCAAGGACGGAGCTTATAATAAATATAATAAACGGACGAATTGCATGGTCCCAGGGGTAACTGTGTGAAATTTTTCCATGGTGGAAAAGGGCACAAACTGTGCAAATGTCACTAAAAATGTTTTTATATACGACCCGGGTTTTGGCAGTTTATGTCATCTTCCGGTGGCCATTTAATTTAATTATTGACCCTTTAATAAACGGAATTTAGCTGTTAGAAGACAACAACATGAAATTCATGATGTAAGAAATGGCAAGGTTGCCGAAGAAAATTGCTATAATTAGTCAAGATAATGAGATAACTAGTAATTATAAGCAAAGGGTTGTATGAGCTACATAACAATAGCACTCTTGACCCATCTTCAAAGATTTTATTGATTATAATAAAAGATAGAATAAAAAAGAAAATTGACATGAGATTAAAGGTTGATCAATAAATTCAAATTTGACAAAGTTGACAAATAAATTTAGATCCGGAAAAGACACGCGAGAGGAAATATTGGCATTACGGCAAATTTTAGAAATAAGGCTAGAGATCAACAGGAAAACTTAAATAGTCTTTGCCGAATTGGAAAAGGCTTTCAATAAGGTTGACTGGTGATGCCTGTTTCAAGCGATGTGCAGAAAAGGGTTGGTGAGACGAAACTCTAATTTTAAACCTCTACAAAGGCCAATGTACGGAAATCAAAGTTGCTGCCCCAAAAAAAGAAGCAAAAATACAAAGAGGTGTGCGGCAAGGTTGCCAATATGCCTTACTTGTTTAGCCTATACAGAGAAGGCCTTGTATCTGGAATGAAATCAAAGACGAGAGGAATTAATATTAATGGCCAACTTATTCATTGTATTCTATTTGCAGACGATATAGCTCTAGTGACAGATTTAGAAAAATAGCAAAGTAAAATGCTTCAAATCCTGTATAACAGTTCAATAAAAATTTCTTGAAATAGACAGAGAACACAAAAACCATGGTGGTAAAAAAATGGAAAGGGGAAAAAAGGCAAACTAAGAAAGAGTGAAACCATCACAAATGAATCTTCAAAAATGTGGTTTTGGAGGAGAGTAGGAAGAACTAGGTGGACCGAGAATTAAATGAGCAAGTGGTAAATCAAGTTTATACGAAAAGAGAACCAATGAAAACTATTAAGGCAAGTAAAAATAAGCTCATCGGACACCTACTCCGGCATGACACCTTCATACGAAATATTTGGAAGGCGAAATTCTTGGGAAAAAACTGAGAGGGCGACCACTTCGTAAGTAAAAGTTATGGCGGCTGAAATGGGATGCAGCGTGTATGTTGAAATGAAGAGAATGGCTGAAGACCGAACGGTTGGAGGTCGTGGCTGCGGCGACAAGGCTCTATGCTTTTAAATAAAAAAATAAAATATATAATTAGCACAGAGAAAAAAAACCATTAAGGCCTTGTATATAGCCGTGTCAGGTGGCAAGATATGCATCCATAATGCCCCTGATAAAAAAAAACTGAATAACTTTTCTAAATCCTGCAATAGTTCGATTCTCCGAAAAAAAAAAGAGGATAACCACGAGAATTTCAATTTTATAAGTCGTTTTATTTTTGTTTTCCTTTGCCAAAGATGGATACGCATGCGCCAATCGCCAAGTAATGGGCTTTAAATATATTTATAATCCATAATCGTGACCACGCACCAATAGTTATTTGCAGGAATAATTTTTCTTAATATAGAGCGAGCTATTAATTCGTTTCATGCTTACTAGTTAAAGTGGATAATGTCCAGTTGTCTCTTTCGGTAAATTGTCAAATTCGGTAGATTGTCATATTACGATCAGCTATTAAAGTGGATAATTTCACTAGAGTAAAAGTGAAATGTATAATAGTTTTAATTCATAGTTCTTTTTCACCATCAGTCCATCTTTTATTGCAAATAGTGTGTGACCTATCAAATGACGTGTTCAATCATTTCCTTCCAAAGCACTTTGTCTTCAGTTTCTCAGATAAGTTGTTTCAGTGTCTGGTTCATTTGTCCTTTTTATTTGGGCCAGTTAGCAAAAAGGGCACCTGCCACGAGTTCTTCGTCCTTCAACTTTTTCCTACAGGATAAATTTTTCCAGGCTGCCTCCCGGTCGGCAAACAATGTGCCCCGAGAATTGAAGAATGCCACGGTGGAATATTGAGGAGAGTCTCAACTGAGCTCTTTTAAAATGGATTTTTTTGATCTTTTCTACATTTGTGATACTTTAAACATCCTTCTGTGTTTCCAAAGCTCAAATTCATAAATTCATCATCGGCTTTTAGTCTTTTGTTTTCCATGTTTCTGCGCCATAAACGAAGACTGAAAAAACTTAAATCAGCCTCATCTTGGTGGGTGCAGCTATAGCACAATTTTTTAACTGGTATTGCACCAGAATAAGGATTAACAAGTAATTGTTGAAATTCTACAGATGTGTCAATTTAACGCTTAATGGTTACTATCATCAAAGGACGGACGCATATTCTTTGTAAACGTTATTAAGTAAATAGAAGCAAATATGGTGGTAAATATGGAAAAATTATTCGCTGGAAAACGGTAAAATGACATGCTGTTTCATTTCATATTTTATCACCATTAATTACACTAAAACTGCGTGGTTCCTCGGAAAACAAAAATAAATACGGTAAAAAATTTCACCAATTTAAGGGTATCAAAGTTCAAGTTAATTTGTAGAAATGATTCTCTCGTGATCTAGAAAATGCTATGGAATTAAACATCGCAGTATCTCTCTTCGATTTGGAGAGAAGACTGTTTGGAAATAAATAGCCGTCAATCTTTTTTTATGAATCATAACCGGATTGGAAAACTTCCGTCCCATCGGGTCGGAACAACCCCGGAGCGTCGACTCTTCATCTTCCTCCCCCAATTATTCCGTCCCTCCCCCGCTTTAGATGCCTCCCGTGCCCTCCTCTCATTTCCCTCATAATTTCATTCCCCGTCCATTTTTTCCGCACCGCGCCATTCGACATCCCACACATTGCATTGGTCCCCCTTCTCTTTCACTCATTCCCGCCTCCTCCCTTTTGCACCTTCCTGCAATTATCTGCTCGCTCTTCCTTCCTCTCTCTCTCTCTTTCTCGACCCTCCTCCAGTCCCTCCCTCCTCTTTTCTCTCTTCCTCTCACCTTCTCCCTCCCCATCGCATCCCTTTTCCCCCCATTCCATTCCTCTTCCCCACGGCTGCAAATCCACCCCCGTTTCCCACCACCCTTTCCCGACCGCCAAAACTCTTTCCAAAACGTAATCGTGATCGGAATTCTATTTCGGGGATATCCGCGCTTACCTCCTCTTTCTCCCTCTCTCACTCTTCAAACTTTGCCCTCCAACCCCCAAGCCCATCGCTAGTCCGAACTCACCCCCCACCATTTTCTCCTTCCTTCCCTCCATCCACCCGCAAGCTCTTTAATCATCTATTTCCCACCCTCTTTTTTCCTCTCTCTCTTTCTCCCTCTCTCTCTCTTTAACCTCTCTCTCTCTAACCTCTCTCTCTCTCTAACCTCTCTCTCTCTCTAACCTCTCACTCCCTCTCTCTCTCTATACATGTATCCCTTCCACGCCCCCGTGCACCCAAGCGGACTCTTTGCAGAGGAACTGCAGGGTGACAAAAAAAATGTAAATCGTATCACGAGAAAATTCTTTTCGGTGCACACTACTTTTCCGTGCTCACCCAGTTGTGTGCCGATTGGGTACACCGCGAGACTTTTTGAGGGCTGGAGACGAATTGGTAGTTCACGCGCGTTCCCGACTGATTTTGTTCGTAACCTAATTTATTATTACTCTTGAAAAAAATGTCTACAGGAGTTTTACGAAAGCACTAACTTGTCCTCCCGTAACTAAGCTAACCTTTGCAAAAGAGCCAATGAAACAGGGCTCTTTTCTAATAAAGCGGCGTGAATAAAATACGTTGATTCTTTTTAATAAGATCAAAATCCAAAGGCCTATCCCTTTTATAGTTCTAGATTTCGATTAAGTTTGAAAAAATACTTTGATTGCCACGCACTTGTTTTTCCAATCTAATAGCCTAGTTCGCGTCCAGTTTTTTGCTCTTACTACCCGGTAAATATCAGTCTGCAATCCAGCTTACTTTTAAATACTTACTAATTATTATCCTCAAAATAATATAATCCAGTTCATATTCATCCAGTTGAACGCCATTGAAATCAGTCATTAGTTTCCTACAATAAAGCCTGCCATATGTGGTCTACAATATGTGATCCTGTTGAAAAAGGAAACCTGCCAAGTAATCATACTAGTTAGATCTCTATGAAAATTTAATTGCCGTATTAGATAGTTTATTTTATATATTTCAAAATTTTGAGTTCAATGAGTCTTCTTACAAGTCAAACATTCATTATCGTTAATGCTTCTGAATGGACTCTATAAGTTGTCATCCACGTTTAGGAAATACGTGTGAATCGCTGAAAATTTTTATTTCAAAATTTTCTCGTCTACCTTCACTTCTGATCTTGACGTATATGTGTAAGTACGGTGATTCTTGGCGTTAAATACCGATGAAATAAATGCGTATTCATCCCGATAATCACAATCATATTAAAGTTGTACATTAAGAGTGATACTGATGGCCTGATGTTACTGACGGCCTGATCTAATGTTACACGTTTGCATTGTCAAGTTGCGTTAAATACGAAAAATGCGTGTGAGTGATAAACTGGTTTTACGCTAAACTTGCATTACTACGAAGTAATTTCTCTTTTTATGAGCCCTTTTTATTGAATTAAGCCGCAAATACATCCTCTAATGGTCGTTGGAAATGGCAAGATTTTGCTGGAATTTTATCTTCCCAATGAAGTCCTCCTGAATTTTAATTCACATTACTTCGGTACTGTGATCAGATAAATGCCAAATGGGAATTCACAATTGATCTCCCAGAAAAAGTATCTTTTGAAGAAAGATTATTGCACTTGTCGGAAATATAAAATATACTTAGGGTAAACTTTTACGCATAACGTTGAAAAGCTGGCATTGTCGTAGTCATTGCCGAATAATTGTTTCACATATTTCCTTTCCGATCTCAAAAGAATTCGTTTGCTTCAAAGAATCCATCCCATTACTAGAGCTGACAGTTGTCCCGATCTATCATTAAATATGGGTGGAGAAGCGCAGAGCCTGATTATTTAGCACAAGGCTCAGGGGGGAGTCGTACGGGTGGCCTGCTCATGTCGTCTATCTTTACTAGATGTGGCCCTCCGCAGGGCTCCTTGTGAGAGCGCCACGGGGCGTCGGATTCGTCAAAAGCGCCGGCAGATGAGAAGAGCCAGCGCACTGGAAGGCAGATCGCAGAGTTCATGGATAGCGTACTATCAATTGATCAGATGTCAGACCCAGCTACCTTTGTATAGCGTGGTTATCTGAACTACTATTCCTCCCCCAGGGTGAATATGGCTCACTGCATGTCTGTCGCTATTTAGGTAGCTGAAGTTGTACAAATTATTACTAGGTTAATGAATTGGATATTGTTCGGCGTAACTTGGTGGAAATTCATGATGAATTAACAAGTAATAACTTTGTATATTTCCACAAAAAATTATTAATTCACCCACTTAGGGCATCGTCAGATACAGATTTTTATCTCTGAAACCTAAATATATAGGCAACTGTGGGGGGTTTGAAATTCATGTGGGAGGGGATAAACAGAAGACAGAAGGAAGCACGAAGGTCAAGGAGATGAAATAAAGAGTGGAGATTGTGGTGATTCGTCCCTGGGGGCCTTGCTTTCCCTACTCATGCCTATTTTGGCATCTTACGTCATTAGTATTATTTGGGGGTTATTTAAGGTAAGCTGCACTAACTTGCATCTAGCGCTTTGAGGAGCAGTGCATTTAGTAAGTGTTCAACGATAATGTTTGGTGTAATCACAAGTTTCTTATAAGGATTTGTTTGGGATTCTCAGTCATATCTTTAAATACGCATTGTACGAGTATTCTCTTTTTTTTTATTTGAAGCCAATCTCTTTTCCTGTGACGGGTTATAACACTTTGGGCATTCAGGCACACGTCTATAGATTTATTATTTGGCTGGAAGATTTCCTTTTAGTAAGAATTTAGTGAAATAAAAACTTTCCCGGTTTTCCTGGGAACAATTATTTTCCATGCCGAACAGTAGTAGTGGAACAATTAATGCCAGAACTCGTTTTAAATGCTCCAAGCTGATTAGAAAGCATCGCGTCGTTTAATCTAACCTTCAAACTATGGCCAACATAGATATGGTGCAAGACTTTCCAATGCCAATAACAATATGAGTCAACATTACAGGCTTCACTTTGAGGCTTCATGTTGGCTCATAATCGTCTTAATTCCGTGACAATACTTTGGAATCTATCCACAAAATTAGCTATATGCTTGTCTCTCTTCAGTACATCGCTGTTGCATTCATCGTATAATACTATGATGGCATCTTACAACCCCTCTGAGCTAACCCAATGCTTATGTACAATTGAAGTGTTAGACTTTGTTTTGCTGAAAAATAAATTGTTCAACTTAGCGATTCTGATTCCATACCAGAAGCGGGATTCGACCTATCGAACCTTTGATTACTAGAAGCTGCTACTTACTGCTTAAGCTATATTATTTAGAGAGTGGAGATTGTGGTGTTTTTTTTGTTATAACTTTGTTTATTTGTATTGTAGAAGTGAGGGTTATTGGGGGTTATTTCAGGGCAGGCTGCACTAACTTGCATCTAGCGCTTTGAGGAGCAGTGAAATTAGTAAGTGTTCAACGATAACGTTTGGTGTAATCACAAGTTTCCTATAAGGATTTGTTTGGGATTCTCAGTCATATCTTCGTATATTTGTATTGTAGAAATGAGGTATTGGAGGAGAAAAATAAATTGTAATGCAAAATGTAATCCTTTAATGTTTGGCATTATCGGCTCCAAGCTCTATTCGAACCCGCCTACCTGGGCACTTTGCCGATCTGAACTAACCCACCATCACACACATTCAAACATCCGTTATGGCATACGTATCTTAATAAAACTATTGAAATCTTTCCTAAATTACCACCAAGTTTATATTCGCACATTTCGACACCATGCATGTGCATCAAACATTTTTTGCAAAGTAGAAGCATTAAAACCTCTCAGTTGTATATGAGTAGTGCATGCATGGACAAGTGTTTTTGCATTCCTGCATGGCAGTAATCGTGCATTTCATTATCTCTGATTTAAAATGCTCGTCTGAGGACGGTTCGCCCCCTGCCACTCGTCCCCTGCGGTGGCTTGCAGGGAATTAGGTATGAAGATGTGGATGTAGACGCATGAAAAATCATCTAATTCATCAGAGACTCAAGGAGATTTAAATTCATTTCAGTTTTTGGGAGGGAAAATTCCTCCAGCAACGCGAATTGAGTAGCACAGTTTTGAAACTCAAGCCCTTTTTCGTGGGGAAGTTCTTTACGCGTTACGTCCCCACTGACATCTGGTCTTCTTCCCTTACCTGGTGAAATTCTCACGCACTTGAAAACGCTACCGCGCACTTATCTTTTGTGTGTCTCTCTTCGGTACTTCTCTCGGTATTTGAGGAGAAAAATGTCGTGCTTTTTGTTTGCGGAATACAGTAGGAAAAATAGGTGACTCGGTCAGATGTCTTCGTCGTCGCTCCTCTGCGTAATCGGATCTGCCGTGGAGATTGTGCAACCTGAGTTGTCCACCGCGAAGCTCTTTGCGATGCAACGCCGCCCTGGGGCTCCGACTGGAGTCTCTCCGCGAACACTTTTGATGGTGATTTACATAGCCTGACTCCCTTATACCTCGCTTAAATGTTCTCCGTTCTCAGAAAGTTCCTGTGCACCCCTTGCATTAAGGGTAAATGTGACGAAAAAGTTGCAGAAAGACTACAATTTTCTCGCGTCAGACCTTGTTAAGAATACCCCCCTAGTATATGTGGCACGTTTTAGGCACTTTGGATTATAGTCAATTACATTGCAAAATACCTCATTTCTACAAAAAAAACACTCTTTTTAATTATTTCCCCAGTGTTCTTTTAAACATTTTTCGGAAAAATTCTTTACTGCGACTCACTGAATGACATGTAGATGTATGTAATGTTAATAGAATAAAAACCTGCGCAAAAAATATCGGCGAGATTTCTGAAATATCGATTTGATAATTGTATCAGTATCACAAACTTGCTGGAAGACCTTTAACGGGAATCGCTGCTATACCGAAGGTTAAAATTCATAGTCCTGAATCTAGTAAGTAAATTTGAAGTTGACGTTTAACAAAAACGTTACCTATATATATAAAGTTTATAACATTTCCCTTTCCAACAAAAAATTCAAATCTGCCGTCCACATCAAACCTACAAACAAACTTTAATGCTTACATCACAGCAGTTGACATCCCTCACATACCAAAAGCTCTATTCCCTTCTCTCTCTCTCTCCTACTGTGGCCATGGCATCTGTAATAACCCGGACTCCCTGCAAGAATTCCTTTTGACTCTACATGTTTCTCTTCTCCACCGTGGTTACCCACTATCCCTTCTAAATAAAAGAATCCTCAAAACTCCCTACAGTCCTAATCGTCCTCTTCCTGATCGCCACAATTTGCTTTCCGTTTGTACCATCTACTTCTCTGGCCCACATTCCCTTATAATTATACTGAAAGAACCTTTACTCTTCCTTTCAATATTACTATCACCGCTAAAAGATTCCCTACCTGCCCTTAAGTCACCAACAGCCTTACCAGCCAACCTTAGTAGCATTTTTAAAACTACTCAATCTCCCCTCAAATCCTCTCCTGCCATCAAATCCCACTCCCAATGATCGCGCGGGGTGCAAAACATGTTCCATATTTACCTCACCATCTACAACTCTCTCTCATCCTCTCTACTTTCTCCCTCTCTTCCCTTCTTCCATTTGTGTTTCCACCAACGTCATGTAATTTCTGTCCCGTTTTTTATATTCCCCCATGTACCACTCCTCTTGTTATATACACTTGAATAACCACCGCGCGTCTTGTAACCCTTCTTCTCCGCACTCCGCTCTCCCTGTCCCTAAGCATGCCTGAATACATGATTCTTCCTTTAATAATTGTTTCAGAGTCTCTAATCTTTCCTCCCTCCCTCTCACAGATCCATCCCTACATCCACCCGAGTTCTACCACGTGAGGTTTAGCGGATTTGATATTTGATGGCGAATTTGAGAGCAAAAGTTTGGAGTCAGTTAACATGACAATACAATAAGCTTTGTATGCATGAATTTATTACCCTCATGTGTGTTTTGAAGTCCGCATTCTGTCTGTCTGTACTTATAGGCGCTTATTACTGGGAGGAATGGTTCAAGCATGGGAATCGGGGGGCAATATGGAAGGGTGGAGAGAAATCCAGCGTCGGTATTAGCTTGCTCTAAACGAAAGGTGCAAAGGGGACCACAGCTTCACTGTCCCATCTGACCGACGGAGAAATGAACTCAAATGCTCTTCTCAAACCAATCAAGCAGGGGCCTGTTTACCACTGAAAAAATAGCTTCCACTACCGGGATTCGAACCTGGGCTCTCTGAGTGAGAGTCTAGTACTGTAACCACTGAGCCAACTTGACTTCATAAATGTATTTGTTACCTTGTTTTTCAATAAGCCCTCCACTTATTTTTATCGTCTCCTTCGAATTTCCGTGGTCTCGGGCGTGACTTTGTGGAATTTGCTATTCATTGTAAATGATAAAAATAACCTTGTTTTTCCTCATAGGTTTATAAAAATAAAAAAGAAGACCTAGGTTTCGACGAAGCTTCCTTCCTTCCTTAGAATTTCTTGCGGCTCATTCTCTGTTGTTTCTTCTCCTCTGTTCAGCTTCCTTACTCCATGATTTCCAAAGGCAGACCTAAGACCGAGGCTCATCCTGATCTTGAGGCGAACCCGAGTAAGTAGGTTTGGTTTCGAAAATGACTTACCACAATAGACACCATTTCTTCACCATCGCCTAGGATTGGCTCAGTACGACCCCCCACCACGTGGCATCCCCTTGCACCACACGGGTTCTTTCGATTGCACGCCTCTCGCGGGATGTCTATCGCATTTCTCAGCCCCCTCCTCTTCCTCTCTGCGTCTCTCCATTCCCAATTTTTCTCTCTCACTCCACTGCATCTCCTTCGGTGGAACCGTTGTGCCCCCGAAATACGGCCGACGCTTTTATCCCCGCAATAAATAAAATGAAATCATTACTTAGGGTTAATTCCGTCGCGGCCTTTTGGGAGCCCCGCAAGGAAGAAGAGTTCGGACGATACGCAATAAATAGCCGCTGAATACTCGACCTGAAGTAGTGCGGGAGTGGCTTTTATGGAGGAGGTTGGATAGAATGTAGCGGGGAGCGGATTCTGTCCGAAAGAGGAAGGAAGAGCTAGGACCATACCACGACTGCTCTCGTTTTTAAGAATGTCTTTTATGATAGGATACATACTTTGTACTGGCCGTACGGAATACGCGCATATCGTTCCAAAATGAAGAAAATATTTTGCTATAGATATAATCAGGATTAACTGAATAAAAGTAACCGAGTTACCGGTAACGATTATCTTATTGGAATTTTTTACTTAAAAACTTTATATTAAAAAATGTAATTGTTACGTACTAGTAATCTACTCATGGTTTTCTGAAAGTAATTTTACTTAAGTTACGTTCTTCATTTGTGTTTCGCATGATAAGGTCAAACTCAATTTTGGCAAATTCTCTCCGATGCACTTGGATTTTGATGGCTCCGGCACTATAGTTAGTGAAGACGGAAGTTGTTTCGATATCTTGCGATTTTCAACATTCGTTACAATCGCGCCCCGCCACCCTTCCTTCCATCTAGCCGAATCCTTATCATCAGGATCAGCAGTAATCTCCCATGGCCGAGTTATGTGTTCAAATATGTACTTCTATTGCCTAAATTCAGTGTGTTAAAATACTAACTTGGCGTTTAAAAAAAAACAGCATGCAGGACATTGGCAAATACCACTAATACCCATTTCTAAATTTTTTAAGTAGTAGCTGGAATAAAATTGCACCTGTAACTAGTTACTTCAAAGGCAGTTTAATCGCTACTGGTAACTGATTACAATTATAGGGTAACTGTAACTAAGCCCAGTTGCCTATTTTCGATACTCTTCCCATCTCTCGATATAACCCTGATTTGTTCCTATCGTTGCATATTTTGTTCGTTAACTTTGATGACTATGACTGAAGACGCGGAAGAACGCTGTTAAATGTCACCGTTGCGAGCTGATAAAGTGCCTATTAAGAAACCCATTTTTTCACCACCCAAAATGCTGCGAATAAAAATCAAGAATAAAAAATTACCTTCTCTTTTCCCGCATTGATTCATTATTTGCAAAGCCAACTCCTCAGAGACATGATAACTTAATGCAACAGCATGGCTTAAATGGTCATGATAATTTCATAGAAAACAGGCTTAATTTGTCAGTTTTGGTCTTTGAATATTAGTCCGTAAAGTTGATTCCTCCGCTGAAATTATATCGGACTACCTATCTCAAACTTAAAACTAAATTAAACAAGATACCTACGCATTTAGCTCGCTTCCTTTCGGTTACCATGCCGACGCGTCTCAAAGCTTATTACCATGGCCTGGTTGACTTTATTTTATTTGTGCGAATAATTAAATGGAAGCAGTTTGTTCACCCTCGAAATATTTCCCTCACCCGAGACTACATCAAAAATCCTTCCGTTTCTGACTTTGAAGCTCACATTTCAACATGGTTTTCAAATTATCATTATTGCACCTGGTGTCACTATCCACCAATATTTTGTATAAGTTGAATACAGTGGCGAATATTTTATACGGAAAATTCCGCAAGAATAAAAGCGTTAATGAATAAATTATTTCATCTCATCAGCGTTTTCAATTCTATATCCGCTCTTAAAGGTACTTATAAACCTAGAGCAAAGTTGCAAGGATGAGAATGGAAGGGTAAGGAGAAAAGAAGGATGAAGAGGAACTCAGTGTCTGACGGACGGAGTACTGTAATGCTCTTCACAAAGAACTCAAGAAGTATGCTTTATATTGTGGTGCTAACGAAGAATGATGAAGATGAAATGGATCGATCGAGTGACAAACGAAGAAGTCTTAAGAAGAGTGGGAGAGAAGAGATGTCTACTGAAAACCTTAAAAAGAGGACAGGATAACTTAATAGGCCACATCTTATGCACCGGTTTACCAATGAAAAGTATCTGCCGCCTCCGGTCCGAACCCAGGTCTCCGGGTGAGAGGCCTAGCTGTAGCCACTATAGCCACTACACTAACCCAACCCATCATTAGGTAGAGAAGAACATGCTACGTTGTAGTATGAAAGTGGCTCATTTTATTAAGAATTTCATGTTAAAGAGTGCTGTATTATAGTGGCTCAAAGAGTATTCATCATCATCATAGGTCAGTAATCCTAGGATTGGTTTGACGCAGCCCTCTTCTCGATTCTTCTATCGTCCAACTTCTTCATATTGACGTAGCTCCTCTCTTTTACATCCTTCACAACTTGCCCATATACCTCAGACGAGGCCTGCCTTTTGCATTCTTCACGTTCACTTTTCCCTCGACGATTGTCTTCATCAGGCCATCGTGTCTTAAGATGTAGCCTATTAAGTTATCCCGTCTTCTTTTTAAGGTTTTCAGTAGGCATCTCTTCTCTTCCACTCTTCTAAAGACTTCTTCGTTTGTCACTCGATCGATCCATTTCATCTTCATCATTCTTCGTTAGCACCACAATTCAAATGCTTCCAGCCTGGACTTCTCTGCTGCTTTTATTGTCCATGCTTAGCTGCCATATAGTAGAATGCTCAATAAATATGTTCTAATGAAATGTTTCCTCACTTCCACGCTTGTATTTGCAGCTGTAAGCAGAATATTCTTCTGGTAAAATGCCCTTTTTGCTTGGGGAATTCTACTGGCAATTTCTCTTTTACTTCGTCCATCGCTGGTTACTCGGCTGCCCAGGTAACAGAACTCTTCCACCTCCTCGATTTTTTGTTTGCCTAGTTTAATATTGGTCCTGGCTTCCTATCTTCTACTGCATACCAATACCTTAGTTTTATATACCAAAGAGTATTATAATATGCTATTTTAGATACTAACAATATTGACAGTCTTAAATGCTATATGAATAGGGTAGCGGAACATACTGGATAAAAAGGGGAAATTATATATGTCAATATGCATGAATATAAATATGCATGTGTGGCTGTCAGGTAAAAGAAGGAAGATAGTCGTAAAATGGCAGTGTCGTAATGCAGTTCCGGGTAGTAACAAAGGCCGGAAGCTTACCTGAAAATGAAGGGAGAAGGAGGTTTTAAATGTCAGGATCATGCTAGACCTTCGCCCGTAGCACGGTAGACACCGAATAAACAAAGTTGTCACAGTTGGTCTCATGGAGGACTTGAAGACTAGTAAAAAAATAACACTCAGGACTTGATTTTCTCTCTATTGTGAGGGAAGGGTACATACATTGTGGCTATCGCTACTCGCGTCGAGCACGGACGGACTGGTGCGAAGTAATATTATTCAGTAGCGAAATAATCATTCATTTTTCATAATTGGTTCCATTGAGGAAGTGAAGACTTGAAAATAAGCTTAAGGCTAAAAGTTTTGCATGACCACGAGTTTATCATCGTTGCATGATTACTTGTGGCAACCTATGTTCATACCGAGCACGGATGTCCTCAAGTGAAATTTTATAAGGATGTTTGGTCACACAATTTAGCTGACGAAATACTCTGCCTCTAGGTTGAGTATACGGAGGTAGAGGTGGTCCTGGTTGCCGCCGAAGGACGCTTACTTTGGCGCCGGGAGGAATAAAAAAGTATCGGATAGGAGAGGATGCGGGAGAGACGGCGGTTGGCTTCGGCTGTGGTGTTTGGTGGCGGCTGACGTAGTATATGGGCGTTGGGGGGGGAGGGCGGGGGCGGAACGCCTTGGGGGGAGTGGGGAAGAGGCTGTGCTGGACGGGCAGTGTAGGCTTTGGGACGTACGCCGCCGGAATAACCAATAACCGAGGCGGTCGGCCTGAGGGAGGGAGATGCGGAGGCGAGGAACTTGGGAGGAAGGAGTGGGAGTAAGGCGGGGGTTTGAGGGGTTAGGGTCGTGATTGGGGGTAGGAGTGGGGGTGGGTCCTGCTGCGGTTATCCTCCCTTTCCCCCAACCCCTCATCCTCTCCCCCGCACGGAAGTGTGGAGGCGTAGCGGGAGTGTACTCCGGGGGAGGAAGGCTGAGATCGCCTGTCTTTCAGTCGCCTTGGGGACCCGAGATGGGAAATTCGAAAGGCGTAGGTCAGAGCGGCACAACTCTTAACGGAAATTTCCAATAAACTGGGAAAAAAATTAAACGCGCTTCGTCCTTCTTTTCTTTCTCCTCCCTCTCTCTCTCACGTCGAGTCCTTGGAAACAAATGAGAGCGCCGAGCGATTTTGACGGGTCAAACTTTATGGCGCTGAAATGTTAATGCAAGGGTGGCGGGAGATAAAACTCTGCCTCGAGTCTGCGGTCACTCATATGTACGACCGCCGTGTGCTATTTTTTTATGAATTTTTATGGAATTTCCCGCCACTTGAACGGAACGACGCCTTTTTGTGATTTATTGTGTCATTAGAAAAAGTTTCGTGGGCGTATTTCTCTGGCCACGAAAACTAATCCCGGTATTATATTCTCAGCAGGGTACCCGAATGCATTTCTACTCGCCGTTTCAATACTCTTTGTGGCTTTTTAACGGAAATATTCCTCTCTCTCCCTCTCCATATCCTGTTTCCGTAACTTGTACCCCGGTTATAAATATGAATATCTCAGGACAAAAATTGTGGAATATGTTCAGTCGGACACTGTTTTAGATTATCATTTGTAAATTATGTGTCATGAATTTTAAAGGATATGACTTCATGTTTCCCACGAGTCTCTTGCTTCTGGTCGACTATTCATGCCAAATCCCCATTCCCATTTCCCACAGCTTGAGTGTATTCAAGGCGTATGAGACAACTGCAATTTAACCGGAAAAAAATTCACACGTTATCACGAACAGTTGAATCTCTGTGAGCTTAAAGTATATTTGAAGGTGTTGTCGTCACAAACATGAAATATTTTAATCTCTGTTTACTTATAAATTATTTAGATGAGGAAAAAGCAATAGCATAGCATTCATTAACGGCAGAAAAACGAGACGTAATTTTGATCTTCAATGTCATTGAGTATTTCTAGACGTGGATTAAACCCATCTCTCTCCAAATCAGGTGTGTTACTACGTCATTTAGGTAATGTTTTTACTGCAGTAGTGATCCGTCATCTCAGCGCCTCACAACCCATGAGTCTCCGGCTCCATTATGGAGGATTTTCTTATGTATCAGCCTCAATTTATATACACATGCCCTTCACAGTTTTGGTCATTAACTTGCGCCTTGATCAGTAAGGAGGTTAACACTTTGAATGGTACTTGAAACAAATTTGGGACGAAATAATTTTGAGACGATCGCGCAGAGAATGGTTTAAAAACTCGTTCTTGGAACAATGTCGAAGACGAAAGCTGTCATCCAAATGTGTTGGACTGATTACATTGTCTCTGTCTTCACCATTTGGTGATGACGGACACTAATGAGTACCTTCTTTATTTTTTCTCTATCTTTTCACACCTTTGAGGAAACTGCTGTAGTTTTAACACTAGAATGCCGGACATATTGGACCCCCCGAGAATGCCGGGAGGGTGTCATTTTGACACCCATCTGTTTATGTGTTCATAGCGGTGTTTTTGTGCGGATTATTTTATGTTCTGTGGTTGCCAGTTTTAATGAGGCAACTTCGGTATTTTTGGCGTTTTTTTCACAAATTAAAATATTTTCTTTTAATGCAGGTCGATTTTAGAAAAGAAATTTCCTGCAAAATTTTCTTTCGACCACACCATTTATCAAATATTTTGCTGAAACGCAGGATGGCGCACATAAGTGGTTAGTAAATGATCATTTTTTACGATAATTTATTGTTTACGTAAACTCATGCATAATTTATATTCACGTAAACCACAAATTGTGTAAAGGAAAACACTATGAAATCTAAGGTCCCTTTCTTACAGTGTTACAACAAACTTCGTCTCAATTGCTTCATGTTTATGGCTCTTTCGCTCTGTTTTAGCTGTACGCATGCCTCATACTTATTTATTACACAGCTTACAAAATCCAATAGTTCTGTTTTATTGCATTTTATATTTATTTGACAGTTCCTAGTAAGTTCTGGCTCTCGCACTTCATCACACTCATCAGAAGTTTGACAAACATTTCTTGATGCAGTGTTAGGACTTACAAGCTCCCCCGCTAACTCTGCAAAACCCTTTCGGAATATCTTCTGTAGAGTTATTTTCTTATAAAATATCCAGGCATTTATACCGGGCAAGACAAGAGTATTCTGAAAAAAATGGACTGGCCAACGTCTGGTTCCGGTTCTAACCGAAAATTTCTGCCACAAATGATCAATGATATTCACTCCATACTTGGTCTCATTGTTTACAGTTTCTGGCGTTTTCTTAGAGTTTTCACCAATGTCTGTGTCATGGTGAGGAGAGCTTAGAACAACAACACATTTTATCGGTTTGCTCTCATAAACGGTAAGTGTTGCGTCACCGTTTTTGTACAATTTAGTCGAGTACAACTCTCCCCGAAAAGCTGTTATTTCAGGAAATATTCCTCACCTTACCTTATTTACGGCTCCCATTAGACTTATACCTTTTTTAGGTCTTAGGTGAGCACAAGTGATGAGAAATAGTTATCAGTTGTGACATATCGCACTTGCTCAAGCAAGGCTGCATAAGTATCATTACAACATGATCTTCAACGCGATCGCCAGCTTGACGCGAGTCATCATTGCCAAGGTCGGGAAATCCGTTTATCAAATATTTACCGTCCTTACCTACTGCAAGCCAGTATTTTTGCCCATGTTTATTAGGCTTCGATGCCATGTATTGCGTAAAGGAGCACCTAGCTTTGCTTGGAAACAGATGTTAGTCAATAGTAATGACCGGTCCAGGCTTAGAGCATGCAAAACAGTTATCAATAATTTTCTTCCACATACCTGAAAACATTTCTAATTTGTCTATCTGCAACCATGCAGAATGACTTGACTTTTCGCCAAAGCGAAGATAGCGTAAAATTTCACAAAATTTCAACATTTTGATCAGACCGTTTCTCGGACACGTCTTCAGAAATGTTATTTAGTAATGCCGTTATTTGATCCGGCCTAATACCTCTACATAGCGTCATAACCAAGACGCAAGCTATGTCAATGCAACCGCCTCGATGCAAGGAGAAGTCACGACCGGTCGCGATACTCCATTGAGCCAGACAGCAAGCTATAGACGCTCGGCAGTTGTCATCTGTATTGTCGCGTCAGTAAATTGTTCACGGCAACAGTGCTTCTTTACGGTAGATAAATACATCTCTGTGTCACCGCGGACTAATGAGCTGGATTGAAGGCGAATCATTTGCAAAAAAAATCGGTGAAAAATAAGACTTACCTGACGCGCTACTAAATTTTCGAAAAAAAGGCAAACAGAGTATTTTTATCGAAAATATGTGGAATTAGGCAAATCAAACTTGACGTACTGTTCGAAAATACCCGTTTGACTATTAGTAATCAAATCGCTTTCGGAGATACGCCTAAAACGAAAGAAGAAATGCTATCATTTACTGGGTGTCAAAATGACACCCTCCGGCATTTACGGTAAATTTTAATTTTTCAGATGAAAAAAAGGTAGAAGGCTATATCTCATACAGTGGTCTTGTTCAGCTCTTAAAATGAATAAAAGTCACGAAAGATTTTTTCTTCAATACAGTTTTCATGGGCAGCTATGGAAACAAATGTAGGTGTAGGGTGTGAAAATGACACCCTTCGGCATTCTACTTACAATTAGTGTTAAACGATAAAGTATGAATTTCTAAGGATCGCAACTTTCAAGGTCAGGTTTTGAGAACTATGTGGTAAAACATCTCTGAAGTAATCACTACAATTTTTTACATTCTAAGTAGAAATGTACCGTTGTTCAAAATCGATTTGTACTAGTGGTGTTTCCCATATATCATTCTTTTGTTTTACAATTTTAATTGAATAAAATTGAATATAGATAATTTTATTATCATATAATACTTAATTTTTTTGTGAGACTGAAAATTTTTATTGAAATCCAAACGTTTGTTATTGTTATTTAAATTTATGTAATTTGATAAGCTATAGGTACTAATTTTCCAATCAATGTGAGTAATGTGATAATTTATATTTGCTAAAATGTTGTCAATATATGCTAGTTGCCCAGAAATAATAATTTTTACATGTGAATTCATATTATATAGACACATACAAATGCATACAAGAAGAGCACTCATGTCTAATTTCTGTTGATGGCTCTCTATAATATTTAAGATAGGTTTATTCCTACCTGGCTTATTTATGCGATATTCCATAATGATATAAAAATGTACCGAACTAGAAGAAAATATATGAATATCCTAAACTATGGGAAAGAACTATCCGAACCCTATGCTTTGTCAATGTGTCGCAGATAAAAGCTCAAACTCCTTTGGATCTCCAATGTCGATATAAATATTGAAATGCCGTTAAATATCTCCATCACTCTCCTCCGTTTTATAAATGAAAAATCACTCTTAAAATTGTTAAGCGGCTGGTAATATAAATTTTAAGACATTCTGAGATTTTGGAACTCCCCCATTCAAACACCTCATCGTAGATGTTTTCTCACAGGGTTTTCAAAATGCTTTGCAGCCGAATGTAAGGACTTCAGCCTTATAACCTGAGTACTAAGTCACAGATGTCGCCGAAAAGTGCTATATTTCGCTCCCTATCTCATTATAAAGATGAGCAGGCTTCTTGTAATAAATAATATTATATATTTACTTCCACACTAAATTACAACAATCATGCAGTACAACAAATACATATTGGAAGCATTTAGTGGTCTCCAAGGTTTGAAAAACCTGAATTGAGCCACCATCACCGTAGAAATTGCATCGCCGTCATAAACATATCTAAATAATCGCAAACACAACAAAACACGGTACCATTGTGAATATACATATAAGCAAAAATATAACAAATCATAGCATAAGATACAAGAATTGCAGTAGCATATATAAATCAAATCATGCAGAGTAATGTTAACCTTCCTTTCCTTATGCAGAACTGATTTCGCGTTAATCAGATTTGAAGAGTTTCCAACCTGCTATTCTTTTCCATTTCAGTGTAGCAGACGAATTGTGAAATAATTTGCAAGAGTTTAAATAAATCATTATATTTCTACTTAAACTTACTAACTAGTAATGGTGTTTTGGCGATGATATTGAGTGACAACTAAATTTCATCAGTGTGATAAATTATGAAAAATGATAAAATGTGGAAGAACACCCCCGTAATAGTCGCAGTATTTTATGTGGCGGTTGAAGCTCTGAAGTAAGATATAAGTAAAGTTAAGATTTTCGTGGTGATTAGGAGAGCCTCGGCTTCAGCACCTTGATCCATTAGTGAAGATTAAATTCTACACGCAAGATGTTTGCCAGCTCTTGAATACAGTTTTAGATTTGGTGCTCCAGCTTTAGTCTTTCTGTAGACTTTTTATTTTTTAATTAGTGTACCCATTTCATATTTCCTTACTATCTTCTATTAGTTGTTGCTCTAAATTATTTCATAGCTTATCATTTCCTCTCTCGGCTAACACTTAACGTTTCCAGATTTGATTTTTTAACGTAATCTCTTTAACTTCTCTTCAGATGTAGGTCGCTACCTCTATTTTACTTCAATTTCCGTCCAATTTTCATCAGTAGAACAACAATGTATATGGTTTTATACTATAGATGGATTTAGGATAAGTTTGATATGAGGCATATGGTATTGATAGTGGTAAACCTGATTTTAAAAGGAGAGAGAATTGGAGGAGAGGCGCTCGAGATTGGATGAGGTTGGAGAAAATAAAATGTACGGTAATTTATGTCAGGCATCGTAAGGGAGTGCAATAAACTGCTCAAAGGACTTGGAATAGGTGTACTGCGTAGGAAGATCGAAGTAACCTCAGACAAACTCAGTTTGACAACCTGTAAGGGTATTATATGGAAGAGTGAATGTATCTGAAATGTTTTTCTGCGTTGGAATGATGATGGTAAAAAAATGGACCAAGTAACCAACGAAAAGCAAAGAGAGAGTTTTAAGAAAGAAATTGCATTTATTTCTGAAAAAGAACGTGATGATGCAATAGATATCTCATTAGAAAATATGGTTAGAAGAAAACAGCCGTCTAGGGAAAAATAAATGAGAAACACTGGACTAGAGAACCTATAATCACACGCATGAAAAAATTGAGGATTTTTTCTGTAGCTGCTGAAGAAGAATGCTGATAAGAAATAGTTAGCCGGCTGGTGAACATTTGCGCCAAACCAATCTTTTATTTTCATGTTACTATTAAGTTAATGTAATATAAACGGAGAAGGGTTCGTAATAGATCTATTTGAGATGAAATGTAGAGAGGTTGGAGTATTACCTGGCTAATGAAGACGAAGAAGTCTTAAGAAGTGTGGGAGAAAAGAAAAGCCTGCTGAAAACTGTTAGAAGAAGACGGGATAACTTAATCGACCAAAATCTTAAGACACGATGGCCTGATGAAGACAATCGTTGAAGAACAAGTGGATGGGAAGAATGGTAAAGGAAGGCCTCGAGTGAGATAAATGGAACAAATGATGAAGGATGTGGAAGAGAAGAAATACGTAAATATGAAGAGATTAGCCAATAAAAGAACTATGGAGAGCTGCGTCAAACCAATCTGAGGATTGCTAACTAATGATGATGATGATGAATGAAGAAATAATGTGATATAGAAGCATTTAGAATGGCATAGTAGCTGGATATATAACCCCTCAAAACGTAATTTTAATCGTTAAAATGGCAATTACAGTTGCAATCTGAAATATCTGCCGGATCAAAAGCAATCTCGTTAGCATGCAATCAATGTGTGCTTTTACTTCGAAGAAGATTTATGATGATGTTATTTCTACGAGCCAGGATCACAGAGTATTGGCGATGCTTCCTCCAGAACTGTTTGGCAAACCCTGGATGATGCCGGGGGAAGTCCAGAGAAGCTCACACAACTGGAGGGTTTTCCCACGTACGTCAATTTCGTTGAACCACGGACGCGGCCGTTGGCTTTGAATTGGCCATCCCTTGGTCCGCGCAAAGGGCACGCAGTCCGTGCAAATCCTTCGGGAATGGTCCGATGGAGCAGGCACCACGCACTGATCTGGCTCTCCTTGCGATCTTTTCGTTGTCTCCCATGCTGGAAAATCCCGTCGAAAAGGTTGGGGGTGTGGATTTGTCCCTCTCCTAGCGATGCACGCTTGGGGAAAGCCCTGAATGATCCCAACTGCCGGTTGACTTGGCGGCGACGCTATCTGTTGGGCATCGCTGAGAACTAAGAGAGAAGGCAAAACGTCCTTAGTGGCCTCTCGACCTGGCGAGAAGGAAAAGGCTCGGCACTTCTTCAACGCCGTGAATCGGAAACCGACATGTAGACATCCCAAGTGGCTCAACTTTTTTCAAAGATGGTGCTGAAGGGATGAGGGGTGAGAGAACTACGACGTCCCCAAAAGAGAAAGCAATCTAAGGCCAAGCCGTCCGCCGTTGTCAATGTCGGTGACCCGCTCGCGTGGCGATCTAAAGTTCTCTTGTTCGCATCCCTCCTAAAGAGGTAAAGAGATTCATAGGACGCAAAGAGATGGAGAACGTCCAGTTAAAACCTGTCAGAGCACAGTTCCTGGTGAGAAGAAGCCTCTACGATTGTACAGCAGATTGATTTTCTGGGTGAGAATAGGACTATATTGCACTATACTCGCAATGAAATGGTTCTCACAGGTTGATGGAAATTCCATCACCTATGCAATCATTGGGTTCCCGGTAGGACTTCAAATGACCCGCAGGAAATGCAAGTTTGACGTGACCTTTATAGCCTATGTACTAAGATTATTCAGGCATAATTTACAGCAATGTAAAGCATATTTGTACCCGCCTCAGAGTGGTCGACAATACTCTCAAGGGAAAATTACCCATAATATTACACCACTTACGTACACGCGGGTTGAATTTCCGAATAGTCTTTGACCCGGCCAATTTTAAACCCAAGATTGTCAGGCATATGGACAAATTCTCAACTCACTGATATGATTACGGGAATAGTATGTACATTGTGATTTGAAGTAAAGTAGTAACCGAGAAAGGGCAATAACCTACCACAAGTTTCAACCCGAAGGTTGGATTGATCGGTGAAGGTGGAGCTCACTTTGAACAAAGTCCAACGGCGTGTGAAATCCACACATCGGGGTGAGGAGGGGCAGGGTTTTCCGCCTGTGGTTTTCAGAAAGATAAGCCACCCGGAAAATCTCCCAGATTGTGTTTAGCTGGACGTGTAGTAAGTCCCGAATTTTAACCCCAACCCACTGGAGGGTAGCCGAGCGTTCTGCATTCTGGACTACTACACCATCAGCGTAGAACAATTACCTTTTTTAACCTCTTTCGTTTATTCTCGTTCCGCGGGCGGAAATAAAAGAAAGGGCAACTGCTGCGTGGACAACAAGTGTTAAAGAGTGTTAGGCTGCGGGGACGCGAAAAATCGCGAGCTCGATTTATGAAAAGGAAGGCGCAGCGAATAATTAAGTTTGCGACCCTTTTGTTGTTTTCTCCCTTTCTCTATCTCTCTCCAAGGTCCGGTCACTTGATTTGGTCCCGATAGCTTTTTCACCGTTGTGGCGACGAGTGAAAAATGGAATGGAGTCCTTCAGGGCGGAAAGGAGTGGGAAGAGAGAGGAATAGGAGGGCGAGAGAAACGATCGCAGCTAGTTGAACGATTCTCTTCCCCCACCTCTGCCCCACCATCCGCCCTAACCGAGTTAAAAGTTGTTGCCGGGAATTTGCAATGGAAATGTAGGATTAAAGCGTTTTTCCGTGCGGTGGGGTAAAAAACCAACCAGGGCGGAAGGGATGGAGGTGCTGGGGGAGGGGGGTGTGAATGCGGTCCACAGAGAAGGGGTTAGAAACGGAGAAGGAAAGAGGAGGCAAGGGAAGAGGGGCTAAAGGGTGAGAAGGATTGGAAGAAAGAGTGAAATGGGTTCGAAATGAATGGGGGAGTTACCCAGGAAGGGCCGCAGGGAGGATTCTGGGATGGATATATTTAAAAGCGGAGGAAAAGGTAAGTGGGTCATTCCGCGCAAAGCTATCAACACTCTAATCCTCTCCCATTTTGAGCCGCCATGCACTGGGCTATTCACCGTGCATTCTTCAATATTACGTGCGGTTTCTGCGAGCTTTTCCCCACGCTAATCACTGTTGGAACGTACTTATGCAATTATTTATTTTTAACTGTAGGTTATCTCAGGTGTACTAAGTGCATGCGAACCTCGCCTGCGTAATCAACCCTAGGATCAATGGCTTTGCTGTTAAGAGGAAGGGATTACCGAATGAAAACCCTCTGCCATGAATGAGTGGTGACCCACTTAGCCAGCGAAAATTAATGGAAGATTCCATATAATATCATGATTCGGCCGCGGTACATAGTCCTCTAACGCAAAGGTAATACAAATGATATCGGATTTACAAGCTGCTAGCCATTGGAATATCATCATTCTGATACCTAATAAATATGCTCTCGTATACTATTTCTAGTATCCAATGAATATTAATAATTAACTTATTATTTATAATATTAATTAATAATAAGGGATAATCGTCATGAAAGTGATTGCAGTTCTCGGAAGAGTTCCATGTTTTGCGTTTTGAATACCATGGTAGTATTATTTCTGTTCCATCCTCGTATTTGCCCCGTAATACTTGGAATTGTCCATTAAAATTATTTGCATTAACTTGGTAGGAGTCATCAATGATAAACTAACACAATTAAAATCTAGAATTCATGTTCATAATTCCCGATCATGGAGTCTTATGTACTGACACTTTTTGTCGAGGTTGCTTTTCTAATTTTCTTTTTTATTGGTCACCTATTTAAAATTTACTATACTCTTTATCTCCCTAATACTTGAATTGCTATATCTACAGTAACATGTACACCCAATTTGGTGATTTTACAATTAAGAATTACCAGAGATTGTGGACTCGAAATAGTCTGGCATTAGGTGTTTTTCGAACTCTAGGTATTATTTATAATATTTGACTTCTAAGAAATACATGCTATCCTTCGTTATTGCACATCAATGGATAATTGGTGCCTTAAAATATAAGTTGGAGAGTTTTTTTCTTCAGTTCTTTGTTAAAGAAGCCGCGTTATATTCAGTTATCGAGAGTAGTAGCGTCCAAAGGTGGAATTGCATGAAACATTTTCAATTAAAACAAAAGAACTATATTGTCTGATCACTTTGATCAAGGTTATTTTTCAGATGCCTAGCAAGAGTATCTTTACTTCTTTTTCGAGGTATGCGTATAATAATCCAGAAAATTTTGAAGATGCCGTGTCTCATGAATGTGTGCATAAAATTTACTCTGCTGAAAGTACCTTCCTTTCATATCATATTCAGTTACCTGAATGGACCGCATTAGCTTTATACTTTTACCTGATCTTAATGCACTTGTATCTGTTGAGATTCCTTTATTCAGAGTTAGATTGCAATATAGTATCTGTGGCAAATGAGTCCCATTTTTTAAGCAAAAAAACATTGTCGTTCTCATGGGAGGCAAAAGACTTCCAAAAGTGTTAAGCCTTCAGTCCGGAAGTAAGAAATTCAGAATGGCCTTCATTCGAGGCTTAGAATGAAACAAGCCTATTCCTGAACGCGAAACATGAGCCATTATAACCAAATATTGATTTTCTTAAAAAATCTTTGCAAAGAAAGAAAAAAAGGTATGAATTGAAAATTTTAGGAGGAGGCGAGAGGAAAACTTGGTGCATCTTCAGCTCATCGCTTGATGAGAGCCTTCACGTGGACCGTCTCGCTCAGATCGTTTCCGACGCCCCCCCCCCCCTCCTCCCGCCTCCCCTCCCTCTGCCCACCTCGTAGCTCCTCTCCCAAACGGTCCTCCCTTTCTCACGAAGGGGAGAAAGGAAGGAAGGAAAAAATTCCCATAAAAAGTCCCCGGCCGTCGGGAATTGAGCCTCCAGGCGTGAGAGAAACCGACACGCTAGCCACCCGTACACCCTAGCTAGGGAGAGGGGAGATAAGCAAAAGTAGGGAGAATACAAAAGGCTTTACGGAGGGGAACGCGAAGGTATGAGGGAGATTTGTTAGTAAAGGAAATGCGATACCGCGATATATCGTTTGCAACGTACAGTATTTATGTAATATCAAATTGCTTTATTGATCCACCCGACCACTCGCGATACGTATCGCTTAGCTATGTTAATGGGATTAGCTCCTTGCGCAGAGGGATTTGCTGTGTTGATGAGATCAGCCGAGGGAATGAGATATAAGTTCTTTCGCAAAGCAATGTTGAGCCGCAAGTACGCTCGCTGTATCATGCTTGTAAATGTGATTCTTCGTGCAAATAATACCTAGTGCAATTCGAATAATACGCACGAAATAGACGTGATAATGTGGTGTAGATGCTGTTTGAGATATGATTGCCATACCCTGCATCATAAAATGAGAGCACTCTGTGAGTTCCTGCGATATATACGGATGCGATATGTGATGCGAAAGCGAAGTTCTACATGGAATATAACTTCGGTACTCATACGCCCACTCATACCGCTGTATCATCGTACCATTTCCAACACACCATGCGTATCGCGATGAGATATTCGAAGTACAACACCGTACAGTTCTTGTAGGTAGGAGCGAGAGATAGCACGAGCAGGATGCGTGGCAGGAATGCGAGGAATATAGAGAGAGAGAGGAGAGTTGGTGAACAAGAGAGAGGTAGAAGGGGAAGAAAATGAGGAAGGAGAGGTCAATGAGGATAGCAGAGGTGGGGAGGGATAGGGGGTGGGGCGTGGGAACGGCAGGGGATGACACAATGGCGGGGGCAAAGAAGAAGGAGGAAGGAAGAAGCCGAGATGTATCCTCGGAGGAAGAAAAGGAAATAATGAGGGCGAGGTAGAGGGAAGAGAATCGCGTGAAAATGACGCTCGCGTTGTCCCTAGGCTTTAGAATCCTCCACATCATTAAGAGCTTGACCAAAGTCGCCGTTTTTAACACTGTAGTATTTGTAAGCACGATTGTTGAAACATTTGATGAAGATAGTTACCGTAGCGTGTTCCAACCATTTTCTTTTTTGTCGAATAAAATAGTGTGGTGAAATAAAAAACGTAATTTTTAGCGCAATTTCTTAACGGGAATCGCAGGGAATTATTCAAGGCCTAGATATTTTGAAAAACCATGCTGGGCATAAACTATACACCATAGTTGGTGAACGTTGGTAAAAGTTGGTAAAAGTTAGTCTGTAGACCTAACTTTTAAATACACTTTACATTAGTTTAAAAATCTATCTGATTTTCAGAAAATTAATCATAAACTTTGTTAAAATTTGGTAATTTTTCATCATTATTTCTGTACTCCGATGTTCATATGTTTTAACTACTATTATTAGTAATAAATAGAACATTTCTCAGTATATCAGTGTAGGTAATTTGTGCTGCTTTAGTGCATTTACAGCAAAGTTACAAATTTATTTTAATGCTTGCATTCCTCTTCCTTTTTTCCCTGAACTTTCGAAAGTTGTGCAAAATATTGGGCATAATGACGTAGTCCGTATTCAGTCGAAACTGCACTCGCAATGGCAAGTTTCTCTATTGTTTTCCGCGTATCTATCACACGTTTAAATAAGCATTAAGTCAGGTTTCAGGTGAACAAAATGGTTGGGAGGTAGGAGAATGCATGTCGTTGAGCCCTTCGGCAATGCAAAATATAAACCTTAGCTTTCTCCAAAGTGGATTACGACGTTATCGTTGTACATGTTCGTGAACCTGTGAAAAACACGAGTGATTTTTAGATGTGAGTGAATCACCTATTGCCTTCGCAAGAGCGTTAAACATCTACTCATAAATACCACCCTAATGCACGATGAAATGGATGTTCAGTGGAGTGTTCCTCAATACACGCACAATGTATATATGGTATTCACTTCGGAAATATCGTCAGAGGTTTTGGAAATTGATGAGTGATATGCTTTTAGCTTTTGCATACTATCCAAGTACTAATGGCTTGAAAATATTTCTGACACAGCGTGACGTGTTTCTAAATCTAGTTATCCTAAAATAAGCGGTTTCCATTGTTGCTTATTTTAGAGTAACATTAAAGCTCTAACTTAAATGATTTATTGCTATAGCTTCCCCTAGTGATTATGCCTGGTCCCTTACAAGGGAGTGGAGGGAAGGATATTCTAAATCAGTCGATGCAGACTTCTTATCTCTCTAATATAAATCTATGATCTCCTTGTAGAGTGAAACACTGTGTGTTTGTCTCTAAAATTCCTATCCTGAAGTACTTACTTGGTTAATAATTCACCCTCTATAGCCTTTCGTGTGAGTAAATTTTCCCTTCTCTCGTTCGTTTTCTTTGCATGAAGGATCAAGCAAACTACTTCAAGGTATTTGACACACTCGTTCTTTACAAGATCCCTGCAAACACTCCGAGCGTAATGTGGCATCTGCTGACAATCACCTTTTCACCTCTGGTTTTTAAGAAACATACTGAACAACTAAAATATTATAGCATAATTTCCACAAAGAAAAAAATCATTCACCTTCACTGGTATCCGAAACCAGATTTTCCGAGTTCGTGCCGGGTGCTTTAGCCAGCTAAGTTGCCAAGGTGTCTTGTTTCCCTATGAATTTCTAAAGGCAGTGATATCAGAGTTTGAATTCCAGTCGAGGTGAATGATTTTTTCTCCGTGGGAATCCTGCTATTTTGCATATCAGCGTGCAACTCCGCTAACGTTTTTCGCGGCTATTTGGAAAGCCTTGGATTCCCCAAATCATTGCATTATTAATCAGATCAGTTGTAAGTAATTGGTTCTTGCCGGTTGTAATGGGGATCGGGTTGGTGTGGTGGCTAGAGTACTGGCCTCCCATCCCGAGGGCCTGGGTTCGATTCCCGGCAGTGGCGGATTTTTCAGTGGAAAACCGATCCCCACTTGAGTGCCTAGTGGAGGGCATTTCAAGTTCAGTACTCCGTCCGTCGGATGGGACGTTAAGCCGTGGTCCCCTTGGCGCCTTTCGTTAAGAGTAGGCTAATGCCGACGCTGGGTTTCTCTCCACCCTTCCTCCGTTCCCTGAAAACTCCTACTATTACCCAATCACCCACCTATCCTAAATGGCGCAAATGACCTCAGCTGTCGGTCGCCTCCCCTGAATAACCAACCAACCTAACCGGTTGTAATTCAGCATCTTATGCTAATGCCTTCAGGAATATTCAAAAATCAGATCAGGCCTTAGACTTCAGCTCGAAGGTCGTTTGCGCCTGGTTTGTTACAACCCGCCTTTTACTAACCACAATAGAGGTGTGAATATATATGTTTGGGTTGGAGTATCCGTATCGCCTGGTGGTTTCTCTATAGGATGTTATGTCCAGATAACTACTCCACTCTGGGTTCAGCTGAATTTGTCCAGGGTCTGTCCGAATTTGTAACCGTCGCCCACGGTTATTATTGGTATCGGGTTTGCGAGTTCACTTGGCTTCCCATCTAGAAGGCCCAGATTCAGTTCCTTCCTGTGGTAAATTTTATATTGGGATAACCGGTCCCCACTTGGGTGCCGTATCGAGAGCAATTCGAGTGCAGTACTGCGTCCGTAGAATGGGGCGTTAAACCCTTTGCGCCTTTCCCTAGGAATAGGCTAATACCGATGCGAGGTTTCCTCCACCTTTCCTCCAGATCTTGCTGGCATCGGTGGTGATAGGGTGCTTGTCAAGCTTGAGGTTGCGGGTTAGAGTCTCATCAGTGAAAGATTTTCACTTTCTGGGCTATGGATACTTATGTAGTCCGTTGCAGTTTATTTTAAGAAAGGTTTTCATATACTAAATTCGCTGAAAAAAGAGAGACATGTTGAATTTTTACGCACTTAAGTTCCTTGATAGATTTCTGCATCTTGCTAATTACACCGATTCTTAATTGTTGGCTGTCACCTAAGCTCGTCAGTCGTCTCTGCCGATTAATTAGTATTGCATCGCTCATTAAGAAGGGCTCGCTAGATCACCACGCCTTCAAATATAACGAGAATTCAATGGATATTCATGAAACGTAATTTGCACTGGAGTGGTCCTTTCCATTATGTAACTATCGACCATCATGTTGTGTACTCAAGGCGTTCACTTCAATGACGGTCGCTCACCGACCGCGATAGTCGTCACCACCTCGTGTGAGGTCACCTTAAAAAATTTACCTCCGGGAGAACGAGAGGGGAGTAAGGAGTTAAGTTCCAGATGGGGGTGGGGGGAAGAAGAGAATAAGATGAGAGGGACATGAGGTAGAATGGAGGGGAAACCCTCCTCCGGTGATGAGAGGGAGAGGACTTGGTTGGGGGAAGGGTTTGATGCGGACACCAGGAGGGGAGGTAGAGCAAGAAGAGAGCCGCCCCTCCACTCCTTCCCTGGACCATCCTTAAGAAGGTGGCGGCCTCCGGAGTGGGAGGCGTACGAGACCAGAATGTGCGAAGGAGACCTTCCCCCCATTCTCTCTCTCTCTTTGCTCCTTCGGCCGTCTCTTCCCCCTTCTTCATTCCTCCTCCCTATGGGATTACTTCCGGGCAGGTCGGTGTGTGGGGGGGGGGGGGGGGGGGAGGCGAAGGAGTAAAAAGAAGAAGAAGCAGAAGAGGTGAAAGGGAATGTTTGGACCTAAATGGATTTAGGAGGGCGTTCTCCGGGAAAGAGAGGAGGGAGGTGGGGGGGGGGGTGTCGGTGGTGGTGGAGGGGGTAGGTGGCATTGTGGAGTGGGGAGGTGGGGCAGGGAAGGGGGAGGGAGAGGGCGAGAAGAGGCGATTGCATTCCATTATGCCAGCCATCGTCTGAGGGGACAGAGTGGAAGAGAGCAGGACTCATTTCGTTAGGGTGGAGAGGGGTTTTTCATCGAGGGAAGAGCGAGATTGCCGGCGGAAGAGGGCGCTGTTTTCGGCTCGTAGCGCGCGAGAGATTCACGGAGGCAAAAAGAGTTTTTTAAAGGCGGGTGGGAGGACTTTGATCGACTGTGAAAAATCTTGTTAAGGGGGCCTAAAAGTGGGAACTTTGACGCATCGTTTTGAGTTCACCTCCCGCCCTATTCCCCCCTCCTAAACCTCTTATCAACCTCCCCACACCAACAAGCGCCTACCCCCCTCTATCTCCCTCCCCTCATCACCCGCGCCGAGACCTGATAAGCGTCACCCATTTCTCCCTCTCTCCGCCGTACTCGCCCTTTCCTTCCTTCCGCCATTTCAGGGAATCCTCGAGGAAGAAGATAATTGCAGCCAACCTTACACGTTGAAATGGAGACATCTCAACTTTGAAACAAGTACTTGATAATATTTTGCTAATTATTAATTTACACATTGTCATCGTTCTCTGGGTGTACAAATAAGTACCAGATCAATGTGAATTGACGTTTAATGCTCTATAGGTATCGACAGGCGGGATTCAAAAAAGTGGGTTCTGTTGTGAGATGGAATTTTGAGGTAGGCCAGGGGCAAAATGTTTGGGTCTCAGGTTATGAAGATTGGGTTAAGGTTTTATCCATTGGCTCCAGGACTAGTAGGAAGGGAATTGTTTATTGGACACCAAATGCAGCATATACACGTGACTATTAGTCTCATTTGCATTTCAAATTGTCTAGAAAAACCAGTTCAACATCGCTCCAATAGCGTTTCATATTTTTTCAAAACGAGCAACCTGTCTCAATTCGAAAATACTTAGCAAAAATCTATTCCAGATTTCAAAGCACCGCAAGTGTTTTTAAATTCGAGTTCTGGATTTCCATTTGTGTTGAACAAACTTTGCACGGTTGCGACCATCGTCGCAACCGTGCATAAATGAACATAAATAGATATGTAACGTATTCTTACGTACAGGATCCTTTTAAATGTGAAATGATTAAACTATCATTGAAAATTTTAAAGACTCAATTATAGTTTATTATTAAATTATAATTAAATGTTGGCATGTTTGTACCTGGCAATATGTCATGCATAGTTTACGAGGAACATTGATTCTCCATTTCTTAACTTATTGTTGTAGTTATTCGGGGGAGGTGACCTTACTTTTAAGTCACTCCATTGATTACAACTCCACCCTTCCTTCTTTCTCTGAAAAACTCCACCTCTTACCCACTTACCCTCCGATCCTAAATGGCGCAAATGACGTAAGCTGTCCGCCGGCTTCCCTGAATAAGTTCTATGCAACATTTGTCGTTGTTTGTGTCTGAAACTTGACTATATCATCAAATAGAATCGTTAAATGAGGAATCAAGCGCAAAATATAACAAATTTGTCGTCGTAAAGCTAAGAAAACTGAGAGAAGGGGTTTCAATTAATGAGGTTTCAGTGTTATTCCAAATACCTTGACAAATGCCTTGTGTAATTTGCTAGTCATTTTAATGAAAATCAGTGACTTTATAATTTCACTATTTGTGATTAGCATAAGGCCTAGGTCGTATGCTGACAATAATAAGTGTAATATAAGGTCACTTTTTTCATTCACTGTGATATGAGTGAGATATTCCAATGTATTTGTGTGTTTTTGAATTTTTCGTGACAACGTTTAAAATCATTTTTATGATATAAGGTTAATGTACCATTTCTGCGAGAAAAAACCAATTAAAAGAGCTTTGTGCAAAGCAAAATCTCATTTAGGGATTCTATAAATACGTTGATTCCAACGTATGACGCTTGTGATGCTTAATTATGAGGAAAGCACTGCCGTTTCCCCTGACAACTTAACCAACAAGCGACACTTATTATCCATCTTCGTCTCGATGTTGCATTTGGTATTTTTTAGTTTACTGTGTTCGTAATTGTAAATTGTTAAACGAGTTAACTTTGTTGACATAAAGTGCTATTTGTAGACACTTGTACAATTGAAAGGAAAGTTGACGATGCTGAAGTTGCTATTAACTTCTTCCCTGAATCGTGATAACATTACCAGCGTAAATTCGTGTTACGAGAAGTTTGTGGCCGCATTCACGTTTGTTTTACCGCATACCCACTGTAAGGTTCATGCTACTTAACGCCTTGGGTGGTGATGTTCGATAAAGAATTAAATCTACCAATGAAGACTTTAATTTTAGCGTTGCACGAGCCTGGCTTATCAGTCAATTGCAACTATATACCTTTATTTAATCTTGTTGATTTTTCGACTTGTCTTAAGCACACTTAGGAAATGAAATGGCTGAATACTTTAATTTTAAAACTCAGCGTTTATCAGTCTTCTCTCCTTCGCCGATAGAAACTCGTTCCTCCGTGCAATGTGTAGGCATAAAGCGCGCCGTGCCCTCCAATAAAGCTCGGTTTGATGGAAAATTTTAATGACTCCCCGCCGAGGAAAAGGAAAGCTATTAATGCCGGAGGCTCCGCATCCCCTTGACGATTAATGGGTGCTCCTTCGAAGAGAATCAAAAAGAGGATAAAGACGCACTTAGGGTTATTTCCTTCCCCGCGGATGTTTTGTGTTATTTTTTTGCTCCTAAACGAGCCTTCGCATCTGGAGTTCCCTACGTCCCGAACCAGGTGATGGGAGGAAAGCGTCTGAAACGCGTGGAAAAGTTTTCACGCTCGTGACCGTATGGGCTCCCTGGTGAGGAAAATAGGCTAGACCTCAGTGTTTCCCGTTGAGTGCGGAGGTTGCCTTGGAGAGGTAAACAATCGGTTTTCCTTGCACGCGAGCGTGATTTAACCGATACCTGTATCTACAGGTACTTGTTTATTTTTCCTGTTATGATAAGAGAACTGCGCTACTAAAAAGAGAATTAAAGGAAGAGTAAATCACACAAGAGTCTCATCTCCCAGTATGCTTCTTGTGCAGTTTCCTTGCAGCTAATGTATTGAATATTCTCCTTCGGCACATGCTCCAGTGACGTCATGCGTGTGAATCAGGAAACTGATTGTTTAGATTTGTCGAGGTAAACATTATGTTATACAGATGTTGGGCACTCTGCTATAGAATGAAAAGGCGTAATTTTATTGCCTTCTGATTGAAATGCAAATTCTCTTCCACACGGGTGTGGAAAACGAATTTTTTACATTAACATCTGCACAGATCTTGTTTATCCACACTAAGCTCTTTCGTACATCGTGCGACTTGTGTGATGCTTTTGTGAGCTGCTGGAAATTATAAGATTCCCAGCACGGGAGTGTTGAGAGCGTTTGTAATTTAATTGTTCATTTTATCCGATACGAGTCAAATAGATTTAATCTTCAGTTATTGTCTTGCTATCGAATTCAAAATTAGAAAGTTGTGCACGCGATGTTTATCCCTAATATTTAATATCTTAAGGTGAACGAGTGAGGAAGGTATTTTTTTTTGTCGGTAAAATATTTCTCTAATTCTACCCAAAATTTACTCGCATTCATTAACATTCAGGCTATAAGTTAATTTCACGTTATATTTTCTCAGTCATGAGAGAAATTAGTTCATTGTTCCTTATGCCCATATTTAATTTAATTATTATGCAGTCTTTTTTTTACAAACCAGTAAGCCACTACTTTTTATCTATATTGTGGGAAAGAGAAGGCAAGTTAAAACACCACACTATATTTTAATTTGACTGACCATCATTTTGACACTATGTTTCAACCATGCAAATGACACACAGCGTCGTGGGTCAGTTTAAAGTACAATTTGGATTTTTACTTGTGCTTTTTTCTTGCGATATGGATAGGTTTAAGTAATTTTCACAAATTTACGCCTTATTTTCTTCGTAATGTACTGTGTTTACCCTCCTTTTTTCTTTCTCTCTGACATTAAATGAATTGAGCTCAATCATTTTCTCGATCTACCAAACAATATCTAAATATTTTGATCAGAATGATAACGAGGGGTCGACCAGTAGTCGAATCGTCCCATATGTCGCAGCAGTCAGACCAAGTGGATGGACAAAGTGATTACTCAATGGTGTTCTGAACAACGAGGTAACAATGTACTGGAGGATGCATCGGCATGCTAGTCTATGGGTAATGATGGTGGCAGAATGGGGGTTCTTGGGAATTTTTATTGCCACACCTACTCCATGACCGTACAAAATGCAGTGTTTTGTACGGTCTCTTATGGAGTATTCATGTGCATTAAAGTATAAACCACAATGATACCGTGCCCCAGTTTTATCGCAGCGGGGTCATTTAATCTTCCTAAGGCTATTTAAGGAAGATATTAATGCATTTGATATCCGTAGGAGTTAATTTTATTAGTAAAAATGGTATGAAATTAAGTCTACTCAATTCAATGGTGGGAAAGAGAATAGAGACATCGACATTAGGCGGATAGTTACGGGATAGGATGGATACTGAACACGCCACATATTTGAAGCTTATTGGCGCACTTTCCTCTGCGTATTTGACGTATTTTATAAATGCATTCTATCTTACAACGATAAATTTTACCGCAGGCAAAAACAACTTCATCCGTACAATTATCTCGAGCAGCAAGCACATGTGTCGTTCCTACCAAGGTGGACGCTATCTTCTCAAATTAGCTGCGATGCCTCCTCCAGTGCATTCTAACCTCCTAGGTACTCAGGTCTGATATGGGACGTGCAATGGTGGGAAAGAGAATAGAGACATCGACATTAGGCGGAGAGTTACGGGATAGGATGGATGCTGAACAGAAGAAGTATAAATAGTGGGAGGAAAAAATCGGTGGAGGTGGAAAATTAAATATGAAATTGTCCAAGTCTACTTCTAGTCTAGTTTACATAAAACTTCTCAGATATTGTAATTTCGTCCTGTTAAAAGCTACAGCAAATTACACGAATTGAGAGGATACAGGTAGAATGATTACTTCGGATTGCTATTTCGATGAGTACTCATATCTGTTCTTGGTACAATTTTTTATGTTTTCTTGGTAAGGCTTATAATTATAAGTACCTATGTTATTAAGGTTGTAATCTGTTATGGGCCTTTAAATATCTTCCCTCTAACCGTATATCCTGCGTCTAATGGTAACAGTAATATTTATATGTATTTATTTTCATAAACAGTGTTAAGCAGGCTGTGCAGAAAATAGTGGGATAATTTGCTGGTAGGTTTTCGTTGCGTTGGGATAAAATATCTCTGCATTTTTTTCGTCGAATTTTATTCTGCTTATGTTGACATCACAGGCAACATACGTGTAAAAAACCTGAAAATACTAATATTATGTGTGTTTATCTGCCAGTTTCCCTCTAGATACCACTGAAATATTTTAGGCATTTTCCGTAAATAACTAGCATATCTGCAAGCTCCATTTACTTTTACTGATATGCTGTTTTAGTGCATTAAATGATTAGTGTATTTACACACAAGTGCACCAAATGTTTGGATCTATCGGTGATAGTGCTATTGTAGCGATTTCCCTTAAAGTTCAACGCCTACATACTGGAGATAACTTTCAGGGCAACTTTAGTGAATAAAAATGTAGATTGGAACGATTTTTCATTTCATCCAATAAGGTATGGACGTTTATCCATCATTATACTTTTGGGAATTAGCAATTTCTGGATTTTTTCATTGCTTCAAAGGCAGATGAATGAACCTCTACTGCTCCCCTCGTAGTTGAAACAGTGTAATGAACAATGGAAGAGTTCAGTAAAGTTGTTAATATCTGCTCGATACAGGAGAGTTAGTGTAGTATAAATGTAGTCTCATAGAAACTACGGCTAACGGAGAGGGAGTCGCTAGGGGAGATAAACCTGGTTAGTAATAAAGAATAAAACCTTAGCAGAGAAGAGATGAGGACGCTCGGTAGGCCTCGAGTGGCAGGAAATGAGGACTAGAGCGACGCAATTACATACGATGTTCTCACGGGAAGGAAATGACTTCGGTACGGGAGGAAGGGTCGGAGGAGTTGGGAGGAGGGAGGGGGAGGCAGGAGATGGGAGTCCTGGCGTCGGATGGGACCCGGGAGAGGTCCCTGGAGCAGGCTTCGAGGGTGTAGGGGTTGGTAGTAGTGAGAGGAAACCATGACGCGGGATTCCGCGTTGTCATTTTTAGTCCGACGGAAGCTGCCCGTCGGTGATTAGCGGAATTTATAGCGCTTCTCAGAAATTTTCGCCGAATTGGCTCTCCGCTCGGTTAAACCTAAATCATTTCGAATAAATTTTCAGAGCGAGCTTAGGGATGGGAATAGGCAGGGTCGGGACAGATCCTACACCCTTCCAAAAGCGGTGGGTGGGGAGCGGTGGTAGGGTAGGCATACCTGGGGAGAAATTTTCGTTCAACAGGGCAAAATTTCTGATGCGAGATTTTTCGCGACCGCCTACCCTCCTCCTATTCCACACACCGACACCCCAAAGCTCCACTTCCACCCTCTTTGCCTCTCCTCCAAACACCATACCCTTTCCACCCTCCGCGGCAGACAGAAATTTATCCAACCGTCCCGAAACGCTTGTCAGGAAGACGATTAAGTAGGATTCGGCTGGATCCCAGGGTGGGTGGACTGCTGCGGTGGACCCGTCCTAGTGATCGCATTATTCCAGCCACGGGGACTTGATTTCGTATTATCTACTGTGCCCGCCAATCATTTGTCGACACGCTTTTATGGACTTATTTCCGAATCAATCAAGTTTTAGGTCTTTGTTCACGTCACATGAGTTCGCAAATCACTCGTCGATGCCCGGCGACTTTGACAGCACTCACGGAAACGCTGAGGGGAGGATGATTTGAATCACCTTTATTAGGTGGTGTGACTATCCATAATGTGAATCATAACTGTATCGCACTGTTTGTAACCTATTCTAAGAGTTGAAGGTAGTGATTTAATAGTCCAGGTGAAGTTCGGAGAAGGAGATGAACATTTTTGCCCCTGTGTTGCTGCCCTTGCTTTTCAGTGGTAAGATTGGGTAACTCCAACTCTCACTTCTTACCCTTTCTTTTATAACTCAGTCGCATCCTGGTACTTCTCTTCTGAATGCCCCACATAGTCCATGTAATCGTACCTTGGTCCTCCTTATGAGGCCATTCCTTCTATTTTCCCCTCAGTAATTTTCTCTGCATATCAATTATCCCTTAGGTTGTGTCCGAATCATATTGCTCTTTTCTATCGTACTTAGCTATAAGCCTTTCTTCCTTGGACCTTCATTTTTCATCTTATCCATCTTCAACAGCCCATGCCAAAACCAGATATGGAAGGCTCTATTCCCTTCTGATCAGTTTTTCTAATAATCTATGTCTATAACCCATGGAGTATCATGTCCCCATCTTCCATTCCGTTTTCATGCCCTGCTTTTTTGTTTCTTACTGACTATTCTTTGAGCTCAGTAGGGTCTCTTCATCAAGAGTGCTTTCTTATCTTCAGCCTTTCTGTGCATATCACATGTCCATCTGTCACATGTCCATCTTGCTTTTCCTATCCTACGTGATATTGCTCCTAAGGTAGGAGAACAATTCAACTTGTTCTGGCTACACTCTCAGTGGTGTATCGTTTACCTCCGACTTCCTTTGGCTTTAATACTTGTATTAGGTATGCTCTACGTACAGACTACTAAATGGCTAAAAACTAGGAAAGAATTTAATGTTATTTATATGTTAAAAAGTGTGCTGTCACTGATATATTCATTACAGCTGGTTGCAATAGTACATAAAGATTGCGTTAACAGACCAAAGGCTTTTTTTCTTTTTTGATATACTAGAACCTTAAATACCATCACTCAAACCTACTTATGCGATACATACGACGCCTATTCTGATTCCATATTGTTTTTGAGAAGGGTCACATTCTATTGCGAGGCATTTTCCAAAATTTTGCCCGAATATTGTTTTTTTAATTACCTTCCAAACGCAGTGATGTTGTTGACGTTTCTTTTTTTTTTAATCGTTTTTCATCTTTGAATGGAAACGGATGGTCCACTGTCCGGATGTGTCTCGCGGACGTGCTTTGTTGCTTTGTTCGGACACATGGTGTTCAAATGATTAGAACAGGTTACAGAATTTTAAATTGGATGATTGAGCTCAACTCTGTATTTCCGGCTTCCGTTTAGTTAGTGGAATTTTGTTGCTTAAATACATAAAATCTTAACGAGTAACGCACATTCATCACATTATTCTTTCACCCCTGGATTAGTTGATGCATAAAATTTTTATCATATCCGACAGAGTTTTTTCATAAACTTTTCCTCTTTTAAGCGTGTAAAATCCGAGCAGTTCCTGTGTGGAGCCAGCTTGTCGGTACTGGCTTATTGGAGTTAAAAATATAATGAGGTTAATTCTATGTTCCACTAACTCTTGACACTAATTCATAATAACTAATTCACTATCAGTGGTCGCTGGAAATATCCCAATTTGTGGTATGTGTGCAAATCGTATTTCTTTGAATTTTTTTATTTGAATTTCAGAATCGTTTCCGAGAGGATCTGGTTGGTGTACTTGTTAAATTTGTGACCTTCAAACCCGGGAAATCTGGTTTGTATCCCAGCAGTGGAATGTCAATTTTTATGAGAATACTGGTTTATTCGCGATTGTAGTTTAGCCAGTTTAGCACTCCAATCGTCGAATGGGACGATTAAACGTTGACTGACCCTTTGGCGCCTTTCGTTTCAACTACTCAGGCTGATTCCAATGCGTGGTTCTTCTCGGCCATTGCTGCAATCCTCACTGGTGAGCTAGGACGTTAGTATTGGATCCACTCCCCCTCAATTAATGGTTGAGATGGTTCTGTCCTCCATCAAATCATGACTACTTCTCGTTTTCTACTTGAAGGCTTCTTAAGAGGTAGCTACATAATCTTTTTCAAGGATTGAGAAGAAACTTGGCGGAGTCACCACTGAAATGCGTTATAGCCTAATTTCCACTAAGGAAAAATCACCTTGTCCAGGACTCGAACCCGGAAACCCCTGATCTGCGGATCCCCTTTTTCGGTTTCCCCTGAGATTAAGTGGTTCCGGGTTCCAGTCCCGGTTTAGGTGGATTTTTTTATCTGTGGGAATTCTGCTATAGCTACATTTACTTTACTCCTTTAGTGAAACTGCAGGGGGTAGTCAGAGTACCCACAGGGCTTGGGTTCACCTCTATGCTTTGGAATATACTGGATGGAGAGCATACGAAGTTGAGTATATCGTCCGTAGGATGGGACGTTAAACCTAGGACCCCATGGCGCCTGCCTTTCGTTAAAAGCAGGCTGATGCCTGACCGAGGTTGAAATCCTCCGTTCCTCCTTTCTCTAGCAATCCCTTCCTTTCGGTATCTCTTCGTGACGATTTAGATTCCGTGTTCTCGTTTCTTTTTCCCACTCATTCCTCCATTCTTAAACATATTCCAACAATTCCAAACTGCCCATTTATTCCTTTGGCGATTAATTCTCTCCATCACTGTAACGACTTCTGCGGTAGGACTCTTTTTAATCCACCGTTGCCTCAGGCCGCCGAAGGTCTAAATCCGCCTCAGGCTGCACATGACCAATCCATACTTTTTTCTTGATTCCTCTTCCCACAATCCTTTATCCCTTTTCACGCCCTTGCGATGCTCTTATTTTTCACTCGCGCAACACCTCCGCTTCCATTTTTCCTCGATGCCACTCCAAATCTCACCTTCTCACGCCAATCGTGAATGGGAAAGGGAGGGGGAGTAGGAGGGCTTGGAAAAAAGCGGCGGTCAGGTTTCATTAAAGCGACGTCCTGTAATCAAATGAGTAATAATTGATCGCCTGACAGCTAAGCTCCCTACCCCTCTTCCCCCTCCTGTCTCACCCCACCGCAACGCCGAAGGTCGAGACCCACCCCCGATCCTCCCCTCCAGTCTCGCTCACCCCAGATCCATAATCCTCCCCCCACTCACTCCCCCTTCCTCCCCCCTCTCCCCTGCTGCCGTCGGCCGTCGAGCTTCGCTGCTTAAGGATTTGCATATCTCATCGCAAATATTCCCACTTTGTTGACTCCAGTGTTTTCCTGCAAAACCTCTTAAAGCTCGTCATTATTGATGAAAAAACCCTAATGCGGTGAATTTATTTGTGAACAATTGATTTCAACCACTATGTCGAATGTATGTTGAGGTAAGAGTTTGTGAAGTCAAATTTTCTACCTTCAAAATGCGCAATGAAATTAACCAATAGTCAGTCAAATATATAAATGAAAAAAAAATGTTTCTACTGGCAACCGTGGATCATTTCATGGCATTAATTGTGAACACTAAAACATGCAAAACTCGCAGTTGCAGTTTCAAGGAAGTTAATCACATTTCATTCGACGGTATCGCAAGGTGGCGTATTGCATTCTCACCGCATATGCCATGTCTTGAGTCATATGAGTCACGTACTAATGAAGGGTGATTAATTGCATTTTAGGCACTAATTAACCCCAGAATGACTTAATCTGTCGGTCGTTTCTTTGAAATAATTACTCCATAAACTTGATTCCTTATCAGATACATGTTTCGTACAGCAAGCGATATAATTAGCACAAAAAGAAATGTATTCGGATACTCGTTGTGGAAGAAATATATTCGGATACTCGCTGTGGAAAAAATTGGTATATTCCGGCCCCCCATCCCTTCCATTCCTATCCTTATACCTTTCCTCCCGGTCTGAAGCGCCTATTAGTGCGGAAACAGACTTGAAAACACCCATGAAAAAAACCATGGTATCTTCACACTATATTCCACATTCCAATACACTTTGTAAATTTCTATATGATTTTATTTGAACATTTCAGCTTGGTTTCAGCTGTTGAGTGCCATTATGAAGGCGCAACTTTTATATTGGCTCTCAGTTAAATCTAGGTTGGTTAAATAAAATTCTATTGAAATTTAAAAATTGTAATTCAAGATTATATCAATATACTTAGGATGGCAAGACGCCCCACTTTAGACGGGACAGTCCCGCTTTTAAATAATCTGTCCCACTGCCCACCCTGGTCCATAAATATCCTGCTTTAATTTTTCTTTCTTATATTCACGGAAGAAGTTGGAAAATGGGGAACATGCATTATTTCTATAACTCTTGGAATGAGAATTTCATTGGCTAAAATGTTGTACTTGGTGAAAATTTTTCTAAATAATTAAGTTGTGTTTCAAAGATTTTGCTCTTTAAAAATTGTACCTTTTCGGCAGCTTAAAAACACGTCATTGAATGACGTCACGGTACGGTATCTCTATAGGCGTTATTTATCTGCTGTATGTGGAGGTAAGTTGTTTAATGAATACTTCGTGAAATTTATCTCATGTGTTTAATGCAATAAACTTATGTATTTCGATTTCTATTAAAGTAGTGCGGATTATAATAAGCAAATCATCTATAAAATTTATAATACTTGTCTAGTACCCTGTTTGTTTTCACTCCGCGTATCTCTGGTACGATGAAGCAATCACCGTTTTTTTAAAAGTAGAAGGCTAATATAAGGGAGTCAACCAAAGGTAATTTAACTCATTGCGCTCATTTAAATCCCTTTTCAGTCACTGCTTCGATCAAGGAACGGCTTAAACATAAAAAAATCTATTCTCATAGTTTTCTTTTAAAACAAACATCTGTTTCCATAGCAATGTGGAACCTGTACCTTGCAGTGACGTCAGAAGGCGTTTCAGGTCACGTGACATTCGTCCATTTTCGGGAACATTTTAGTAGCATTTAATAATCTTCGTGATTAACATAGAAAATGTTGGCTTATATTTTTTTAATTTTCGAGAAAATTTCATGTCAAGTACATCATAAATAGACGAGAAACAAATTTTATGAATATTTCACATTTTAGTTTTCCCTAGCGATGATTGTTCCATTATACTGTCATTGAAGCCTAATTTATGTCGTCCATCCCCTCTCAATATCGTTCCTAATCATGCTTTGCAAGTTATATGCTTAAACTCGATATATCGTCTCAATTACTTGGGTATATTATTAGGGGTTAATCGCGTTACAATTGAATTATATTCATCATTTCTCTAGAATATTGGTACCCAACCGGTGTGCCACTGCACTTCAAAGTGCCAGGAAAACAGCTAGGGGTGACGCGATAATATTGCGGGAAAACGAAAAAGTGTCAGCAGGACCGACTTCTGTATTGATTACTCTCACGACCGACAGATGATGAAAGTAATCGAAGCACTTCTTCCAACCTAAGGACTAATTACAGCAAACCGCCGATAATCCTTGGTAATGGAGATGGAAGCCCAATCACATAAATAAAACAATCTAAGAGAGGTGCCCCAACACTGTAACCTCAATCTGAAGCAGTGGCGGATCTATGGGGGGGGCTAAGGGGGCTATAGCCCCCCCCATTGGGTCGAAACATACACTAGATAAAATCGAAATTTTTGGAGGTTACCACTTTGTACAAAAGTATTTAGTTATATTTTATAAGTATTTAGTTGTTATATTTAGTTACAATGGAAAAAGCTCTACGTTTCAAAAGTCTATGGAATCTGCTCCTGGAATTTCAACCAAACATGTTGGTCTAATGATCGCAAGAAAAAAAGCAAACATAGTTGAGCAAAATGGAAAACGATTGAAACCCATAGTAAAAAGAATACTATTTTGTGCCCAGATCAACCACCCCATGAGGGGCCATCAAGATGATGGCAATTTGAGCAGTGAAGAAGACTAAGAAATGGCTCTTCAAGGAAAACAGAGGGTTTTCAAAGTCTCTTGTCATTTAGAATAGATGCAGGCGACGAAGACTTAAAATGGCATCTTTCGACATGCAGACGCAATAACACACTTATTAGCAAAACCATCCAAAATGATGTGATAGAATGCATTGGTGATTTTTTTGCGTTAGAAAATTGTAGAAGTTTTAAAAAAAGCCAAATATTTCTTCATAATATGTGACGAGACTACCGATTTTATTAGGAAGGAGCAACTTACATTCTGTGTACGATACATTGATATGAACAAATCCATAGTAAAGGAGGAATTTATTGGCTTCATTGAGCTCAAATCAACAACGAGCTTGGCTATAAAATCAACGATAGACGAAGAGATGTCAAAACTTGGCTTGTCATATGTGGTAAAAGGTACGACGGAGGATCAAATATGGCGGGACATTTACACGGCGTGCAAGCCCTAATATCGCAGCAACAGCTACTCGCAATTAACACTCATTGCTTCAGTCACTCCTTGAACTTGTGCATCACAAAATGCTGCAAAATCCCAGCAATAAGAAATGTTATGGGAAGGGTTAGAAAGGTTTCTGTATTCCTATCGGCCTCCACTCATCGAGTAAATGCTGTTATCGATGTTCTCGAAAAGATGAATTTCTCCGAATCAAAGAAACAGAGACTGAAGGCACTTTACTCTACACGATGGGTCAAGAGTCATGATAGCATCACCTTTAAAGAGTTAATTGTTCCTGTTGTCACAGTGCTGGAAGATTTGATTAACAACAAAACGCCAGAAGTGTCGTCTGAAGCGTACATGTTATCCTGCGCCATAAAAAAAAGGGAATGTGTTGTTGGCCTTGAAGTTGCAGCCTACTGCCTTGGTTTAACTTTAAGGCTCAGTCAACGGTTGCAAAGCCCCAAGCAGGATATCTTGTTTGCTTTAGTTAACGTAACTGACATTTTGGAGAACTTGACAAATATTCGGCCCGAAGCCGAACTTGAGTTCAAAAGTCTGTACGAAAACTCCCTTCAAGTTGCAGATGACCTGGGGTTTGAAATATCAACACCGAGAACATGCATACGTCAAAGAAACAGAAGCAACGCGCCGGCAGAAAATCCTGAAGAATAATTCAGGAGATCAGTCTTCCTGCCTCTTTTTGATCATTTTATTTCAGAGATAGATGCAAGATTCAGCATAGGTTTCTGTGGAGTCCTTCCTCTTGAAGGCCTCATCCCCTCCAGCCTATCAAGATTCACGGACAAGGAAATTCTGAAAAACATCAAACCTATACTGAAGAGAATAGAAGTACCACCTTGATGGTGGGAGAAATCAAGATGTGGAGAAACAAATGGAGAACATATGCAATCCACCTGAAACAGTATTTGATACAATCAAATAATTGGACATTTCTTTTTTCCCAATGATCAGTATTCTCCTTCAAGTTTTGGAAAAGATCCCTGTTACAACTGCAACAGCGGAACGTTCATTTTCAACGCTAAGAAAATAATTATAATCATGTAATGTAACGTTTCTAAATCAGTCATGTTGTCAAACACTTTTTTGTTTGTTGTTTCAAAGATCTTTTTTGTTGTACTACTTATTAATAATGCATGTAAAATATTTTTGCACTTTTTCTAATTACATATTTATAACATGTAAATTGGGTTTTATGTTTGGTTTTAGGTTGAAGACTTATTTGATAAGTACTATGGGAGATATACGATTAGATGGACTGGCACTCGCAAACGTGTCAAAAGAAAGGGAGATACCGGTAGACGAAATAATCAGTATATTTAGCAAAGCTAAGAATAGACAGATGAGTGTAGAGAACTGGAAAAATGATTCATAATGCAGCTTCCACAACAACTAGGCGAAGAATGTCATTATTGCTTTTTAAATTAAACCACTGTATTCAATCGGAAGTAATTTTTTTTACCATTTTATAGAACCCATTATAAATTCCCCCTTTTATTGTTAAGTATCTCTAGTTCAAAGATCAACAAGCAGTCAAATTTAAATTAATTATAATTACATTTTGAATGTTTTTTCCTATTTTAACTTCCTGACAGTTGTTTAACGTAAAAACTTAGTGATAAAAACAAATGAACTTATCTAATCATAAAATTGACTTATCTATATTTGCGTTCCTTATCATTAAGTCATACCTTAAAATCTAGATAAAGCATCATCATAAGTTTTTATTATTAATATTACCGGTATTTCAATATAGGCCCATAATGACCACCAGAAACCGTTTACTAATAAAACGACCTAGTACATGTGCATAGTAGTGTCTTTTTTTATCAAAGAAATAGCCTAAAAACGCCGTTTTTGAATCTTGAAACTCCCAAATTTCCAGAATCCGCGGACCCCCCTTCGGCCGGGGGGAATTACCCAGACCCCCGGTTAGCCCCCCCCTTGGTCAAAACCTAGATCCGCCACTGATCTGAAGGGTGCCTCCAACGTAGAAGGTTGGGAATACTTGATCTAGAATGACTACTTTAGAGCGATCGCGTGCGGAACGAATAATGCGCTACGCCATCGGTAGCGAAATCAGCCTTTTTCCGTAATCAGTCTTCACACCTAAAATTTTATCTGACGCAACAGTTACATGGCATACAACGGAAGTTGACTGTACTCTAGGGGTTCATAGACTGTCTTGCTTTGACTGATTTTGAAACCCTAGTCACCGTAGATGAACTGAATCCTATCCTAATATATGTCCCTACTAAACCGAATCCCCCTCTTGTGATTCGCATTCTAATGAATATCTCTCCAGTGGCGGGGCCAAATCGTTTCACTTCCACCCTAACTAAGGTCACCTCTCTTTCTCCCTACTAGCTTCGCCAATGAGAAAAATAGAACTCTCCAGAATCGTGGCGTGCCTAGATCAGCAACGCAAGCACGTGGCGCTTCACGTTCCTTGAGGTTGAGAGAACATGAAACCACAACACGTCACGAGATCTTTGGCAGAAAAAAGCGGCGTTTAAAAGACTTGGATAGCGGTCGCCATTAAAGTCCGTTGGCGGAGAGCAAAAAGTAAGTAACTCGTGCTACATTGCGCCAACTTCTATTTGAAGTCTAAAGGGTGATTTTTAAGCATTGCCTTAATCGCGTCCACCATTTTCAAGCCTTTGAACACATTCTATGGGACTTGACCTCCAGTAATGTTAAATAATTTATCAGATTTTTTTTGTTCCAACTATTTAGAAACATCATACAAGTTGTATGTTCTTTGTTCTGGAGCCATAACTTAAATGAGGTGTCCATAATTCAGAAATTTCTTTTTTCCAAAGGCTTGATTCAGTTTTGTAGTCTACTTGCCGGATTTTATCAAGCACATTTTGACACGATTTCATTCACGGAGCACGGTGCCAATCATGGCTGTCCATATCAATCGGGGAAACCTTTTTATTCTTTCAGAATCTGTGAAATATTCTTTTGCGTAAGCTTGTGTAAAACTGAAATCCATAGATTCTGGCGATATTGCGTGGTATTCGAACATATCAGAAAGAAGTCAAAATTTGCAATTTAACACATAAAAACACAAATTTTGTGATAAATTGCAACTTTTGTCTTCTTTCTGAGATGTCTTGTGTAAAAAGTTTTTTTTTTATTTTGCTAATGGACACCATCCTGATATGTGACAAAATTTTGATTTGCTCATAAAATCAATGCTCAGTACTTTAAAATATCTTCATTGAAAGTGCCCTAATAAATTATACACGAAAACAACAATTTATAATTACAAAGACGTTGGTCCCAGTTCAAAGAAAATGATAATGATGATGTCTTTTATAGTGCAGTGCTGCCCTTGGTTATTGAAATTCCATGCATGATCAAATATCAAGGACTCTTTGTAAGTGAAGTTAACGCCCCTAAGTCCGTTACTTCTGACGAGTCAGATGGTGTGGTGTTTATTTAGTCTTCTGCCAGTTAGGGTAGATTTTGATTGAGTGCCTCTACTCATCTTTGAATTTCGTTCATCTACCGACTCTTTCTCTGCGCTATTTCTTTCTTCAGATCATCGTATTACCTCACCAACTTCAAGCTGTCCGTAATATCTTTCTTCTTCCTCCTTCGTCCTTGCTTGCCAATAATTCACCTTAGATAACGATCTTCAGCATTCCATTGATCCGAAGTGTCTGCCTCATAGTCTTCCGAAGGATTGCAAACGCTGTTAGTCGCTTTGCAAAGTCATTGTTGTAGGTTGTGGACTTGGGATAAAAATCAATCACAGGAAAACTAATATAATGTGATAGGAACTCGAGGAATGAGAGGGCTAAACTTAACATTAAAGTAGGAGAGCATCAACTACAGCAGGTGTAAACGTTTCTTGGGTGCTTCACCGGATCAGGGACTTTATTTTATTAGTAGGTTTGATGTGATCGGCAGTTTTGAGCTTTTTGTCAGAGAGAGAAATGTTGACGTCGAGGGATGTTATGTTGGTGGTGTAAGGGAAATATGCAGAGGAAGATACGCTGAGAGAAGGAACGAGCGTGTTAAGTTAGTTGATGTCATGTGGCCACTTTTATATTTGTATAATAGTGTTGAGCAATTGGTAAGGTATTTTTAATATAGTCTGTTTTATCATTCTTATAAGATATGGTTCATTGGTAGCGTTGCGTGATTTAGATGGGGATCCTAGTTAATATTATAGCGTTATAATGGAGGAGTACGGGTACTTAAAAAAGAGTGGAAAATCATCGTTATGTAGTATATGAATTGCTCCTAATGTATATGTAAAGAAAGAACTCTGGGAAGTCAGGTGACTTGTGGCCAAATATGGCGATACGCGTATTCTCAATCACAGGTAGCATTTGCTTCAGTTAGTTGCACGCACGGATTAATATATAGGATAGGAATATCAACAATGAAATTCGTACCCTTAGTGTACGGTTTCCTTCTTCCGCCGCAAGTTGTCGCTAGCATCTAGCGATGCTAGCTTTTGAGCGTTGCACTGAAATAATCTAATTTAAAGAGTTGCAGGAATGAAAATATGGTTCCCAAAAATTTGAAACCCAAGTAAAGTACACCTTATTTACTCGTACTAATTTTTCAATTTCTATCCACCGCGAAAAAAATTAATTTTACGTTGCAAGAGGGTGGAAAACGTGGGCGACAAGTGCACAAATCTCGCATCTATATTTGCATTTTTGGAACAAAACATTATGGTGGATTTGAAATTATCTCAGCTTCTTTCGTCATAATGCAGAGAAGCGTTTGAACATTGCTAAGTTTGTTTCTTATTCTCTCTAAGTTTCATATTGTTACGTATGATTAGGTCATAGGAGGCGCGCCAATTTTTTGTGACATTTATAGGTGCATAGGGGTTTGCGGAATCCTTAAAAATCAAAGTAAGTTTAACAGAGAGGCAAAGTGTTGTAAACAGGAGATAATACCAACGGAAGGACATTTTACTATTTATATTTAATATCACATAATCAGAATATTCAAGTGAAATAAGCATTTTTAACCGGTAAATTTCAATTATTTAAATTCGAACCTTTAAGGAAAAGTTGACACGCGCTAATTGCAATTTAATTTAAAACCTTTTAATGCCAATTATAAGTGTAGTACCTAATAAAAACATAAGCTTGAGTTTTGTCTTCAACATGCGTGATAGTGTTATAACATTACTTTGATAAAGAGCATCCTTTTATAACTTTAAGAACCTCATACTTTGAGGCATATTTCCGATTTACCTACACAGCACTTTAACGACATTAAAAAACTATTCAAGCGTTGTGGCAATATCATATACATTCAGAAGCAATTATTAATAATGTAGTTTATGCACGAATTATTAAAAATGCGTAAAAGAATTAACTCATTATGCTTATAACGTGCATTTTTACCATTTCAAGCTCACTCAACATATTCAGAAAATTCCTACGTGATACAGAGAGATAAGATGAGACAAGGAAATCCATGATTCGGAGAAGATACTGATTTTATTTTATTGTCAAACAAAACATTTTTAAACACATTGAATTTAAAATGCAAATCAAAATTTTAAATTGCATCATGTTTTATGAAAATGAGAGGATTTTTCGGTAGACTGATTTTTAAAAAATTAAGTCGGCATTTATTCTTTTATACTGCTGCCTAAGTCTCATTAAAATGAAATAATGTAAAATATGTGTTATCATATCAGTCCCATGTGTTTCAAAGGGAAATGTAAAACACATATTGTCCAAACATAATTCTAATGTTCTGGAATAGCAATCTGGAAACATTATATTGCTAATAAGGATATGCTCCTCTTGCCTCAGCATAATGTAAAGATTATTTTGCTTTATAATAGAACTCCTAGAATTCAACAATGCTAGCATATTGACGTCACTTTTAGATTTGTATTAATCCAAAGAACTGGAACAATCAATGCAGTGTACAAATTTTCTGAATTTCCTACAGAGAAATCCAACCACATAATAGATGGGTGGATATCTGGATGATATAAGGTACCTACGCCATATTCCGACACGGGAATAATTCCGACACCCGGGTGCATTGCTAAAAGTACTGAAATTGGTGGACAGTTGTCATTAAATATGGGACTGGCGTCTATCAACGGGGAGACACAAAAAGTTACCTTGTCCTAGATGTGGCGCTGGTTGTATTAGTGCACATTTTGTGTTCTAGTGCGAAAGGCGTGCGTCTTGAGGTGTCATTTTCACCAATTTTATGTGTTTCATTTTTAGAAAGTGATATATATTTTATACCGCTTAGCAGCCTATTGTTGCTGTATAGTGCAGCATGCATAGTTAGGAGAAATAATGGATACACAGTGAGAATTTCAAGAGTGAGTTGGAAAGATCGTGGATTCCCTAATTCCGACAGGTGTCGGAATAAGGACTAGCGGCTCTTAATTTCCGTTTAACTCGCACATAACAGTACCGGAGATCGTTGAATTATGTGCTACTTTTGTAAACAGCTATTGTGGTTTTTCAGAGCTCAATGATTAGCTGTTTCGTTACATTAAAAAATTTAATGAGAAAAACGAAAATTCATTGAAATAACTGTTGCAAGTTATGCACGAATTTTCTTAATTCAGAAAATAATATGATAAAAAATATTGGTCGTCTGCTCTCTTGGTTTGTGATCAAGAGAAGGAATTATGCCGGAGAATTTTTTTTCGGAGAGGTAGGGATGCCGGTAACTGGTCGACTGAGAACAAGGGTCTATGACTACTGTGAAATCAATGGAATCACACATAATTTCGATGAAAACGCAGGATTAGCTGGTAGAAAGTTGATGAAGTTATTTTTGAATAGACGCATGGATGTATCAAAGAGAAGGGCTCCGAGAATGAACCTAGATAGAGCCATGAAATTAAAACGCATGCTCGTGAAATATTACTTTGAAAAGCTAAAAAGTATCGTGATTGAACACTATGTTATGCAAATGCCAGGAAATAATTACAACATTGATGAAAAAGCATTCCGGAAAAAAGAAATTCTGAACTGGAGACGCAGGCAAGCCGGGTGCCAGTGAAATGCCTTCCAATAAAAAAGAGCGCAGGTATTTCACCATTTTCAGAGGACAGAGTGCCGATATTAGTCTGTGCAGCGTTTGCAAAAAGTATGTCCATGAGGAATGTGCAGATGCTAAATTTCGTAGAATTTTCTTCTGTCCTTAATGCTATGACTAGTAAAATATTTTCAAGTATTGTCATGAACGCTTTATTATAAAATTATTGCTTTCTTTTGCGTAAATAAAACTTATTTCATTACAGTTTCCTACTCATTTTTTTATTTTTAGCTCTTAAACTTACGAACCATACACTGTCGGAATTAGAAGCATATCTGTGTCGGAATTCCGGCCATGGGCTCCAAATTCCGACATTTTAACATATTTTATTCAAACTGTTGTAACTGTGAAAATAGTGCATATATTACCAAGCAAATCATTTTTGAGTATTGTGCACAGCACGGGCAAAATTTCGCACAAATATGGGCTTTGTACTAAATACAGTTTTTTTTTATTTTTATCATATTACCTTAGCGTGTCGCAATATAGATCAGTTACATTATAATAGAAATACGATGAATCGTTATTTATGGTTATATATACGTGAAATACCACGAAAAAATATGGTTTCAATTCTTAATATAACGAGGCTGAAGATGAATGTGACAACAGTACACCACACTTCTTTAGGCATTGTCCTAGTTTTCTTTGACAAAGAACTCACAGTGACAATAGCGCAAGAGTTGGAAATGTTTTCTTGCTGAAATAGCCACAAACTAAATTACGCTAACTGCCCACTAAATAATTAAACAATTAATTACCAACCGATGTTTTCACATGCAAGCAATGCATCCAGAAAAATTCTAGCATCGTTAGGCAGTAGCGACAACTGGTGGCGAAACACTGAAACCGTACACGAATGGTACGCTTTCGTTATAAGGCGATAGCATTAAGCTTCAGGGGGCTGGTTGCACGGTCTCCCCCGACCCTCACGTGTGTTCAAGGACCACGGTTGCGTGGCAGCACCGTAAAACAAACACGGCTCGCGGGCAACCCGGTCAGCAGCATGTCACTGGGAAGGAGAGAGAGAGAGAGAGAGAGAGTAAAAATTTGGGAATTCGGTATCGCCGGGTATTTCTGAATCCGCACACGTCAGTCAGTCGTGCTGACGGCCGGATGTCGCCTCGAGAAGTTGCTATCGATGAGTGGCGAGGCGCCACTGATTGAATTTTGACCCCGTTCTCGGGAAACCCTCAGGGAGATTTTTTTGGAAAAGTTTCCAACAGGTCTGGGGAAAAACATACGCGTCAATTTGGTATCGGTGAAAAATCGCGAAAACGGGGTCTTTTTTTCATACTGCAGCACCACTTTCTAGCGTAATTTTTTTCGTTTATCTAAATCGAATGAGTACCTTTCAATCCGACAGAGGACTCCGTAAATAAGGTATCTAATCAGAGTATCTAACATTGAAGGTCACTCATGTCGGCGATGGTAGGGAACATCGATTAATTAACCCTAATGTGATTTAACCAATTTAACCAGTTCATATGTGCTTAAGTGATATTTGGTTCATTATGCTGGCTATCAGAATACCAAGATAGTCTTACAACTAGATATCAGAATTTCTGCAGAAAAAAAATCAGTCCGCTTAACCGAGGTTCGAATCCCGCCGTCCTTATACTTTTCCTCCCGGTCTGAAGCGCCTATTAGTGCGGAAACAGACTTGAAAACACCCATGAAATGAATCCCGCCGAATTCGCGCTTTAGATAGTTAGCTACTACTTAAGATTTTTTTCGTCAGAAAGCTTTGGTATCCTTTTTCAGTAAAGCACCTGACGTGAATTCGGTGTAGCCGGGTTTGAATCCTGGTCAAGATGAATTATTTTTTTTCTCTATGGAAATTATGCTATTTTGCTTCATCCGCCAACTCCGTTAAGGTTTTCTGAGACTAGATTGCAACCCTTAAACTAGTTTCTCGATATATTTCACTTTATCATTAGGAAAGGGATTGCTTTAAGTGTATATTTCTGTCGAGATTTCCAAGACTGTTCCTTTAAGTCATTGTGCCAAATTGAATTTTATAGTAGGAAGCCAGGTAAAAAATAACGCAAACCCTAGGAGAAACTATTTCTATTCTTCTGCCATTTGGTTTAGTTACCATTTTTTTCCATTCACATTGAGTAAGACGACGTGTTATCTCGATGAGCACTGCTAGGTTACGGGTACACCTAGGCAGCTCTAGATTTCGGGTTCATATACGGAGATAGTGCATAAAAAATACAATAAACAACTTGAAATTTTCTTAGAAGAGCGGTGGAGAATAAACGTACACATGAATCCAACTTTGGGAAAGAATTTTAGCATAAATGTGTGCTTCTCGCTCATTATCCCTAGAAAAACGATGTAAAGTTTGGAATGACGGAAAAGACTTCGAAAGTAATTAGTATTCCAACAAAAACATTGCAATAAAACCCCCGAAGCGTGTAATACTTTCAATACCGTATACTTGATATATCTCGAGGGGAAATGTAGCGTTCGGAATCCTCCCCAAACGTATTTATAGTCATTAATAATTGTGTGAATAAGTTCTACCGGAGGGTCTTGGGTGTTCGTATAATTGAACTTAAGGTATACCCTGTGAGCAAGAAATTCTTATGAGTGCAAAATAAAATCAGTTGACTGGTATCTATGTGGAATTCCATGTAGAAAATCGATTTATTCGACAACTTTTACAAACCACAAAATGAAGTACACTCTCTCAAGACCCGAGTTTCGGCGCTTAGAACCATCATCAGGTGACCAGTGTATTTAATTTTTGTGAATTTAAAAAGATCTTGAATTTATCAACTTTCAATTGCGATGAGCACTGCTGGTCAGACAGTACTTTTATTACTTTAGTTTCTGCGTGAAAGGGCCATAAACATTGCTTAATATATCAGTGCTAGTGGACTTGAAAATTTAGCCAGTTTTAGATTTTTTTAAACGACAAAATTCACTGTTCATACCTCTAGTTTGGCGAAAAATGCACCGCCCAAGTCTCTTGGATATCTCTTGGATATTCTGCGATCGGAAATCGTCGCCCGGAAATATGGCACGGCGGAGAGCCGAGCTTGGCTTGACGTTCTCGTATTTTATTTATCCCGTTGGGTGAGATCCCGGAAGGCTACCGCGGGAAATCGGTGTAATTCGGAAATGGTTTCACCAGGTGTAAGTCATATAGTGTCCAAAAATTACGCTAATCCATGCATCATCCAATGATTGCGTTGGTTTGGTATTTGAAAGATGTAATATAATTTATATTTTCGTAATATCATCAACAGAATGATGTTCGTTGAATTCCATTTTCAAAATGCTTATCTCTTGAATGCAATCCTTATCGGTTGTATTAGTGAATTGTTTATGATCCAACTTTTGTCTCTCATTTTGAGAATTTTTTCTTATCAAGAGTTGTGCAATTTAATTTTTTCATAGGAAAAATATAAGCTTTCAATGTCCGAACATAAATTTTACCCCCGTCAGCGTGGTTTTTCTAAAGGTATAAAGTTCCGAATTTAGTCAATTTTAATGGAAGAAATTAAACCATGATTTCAGTATTTCTGTCAACAAGATGACCATCGAAAGGGATTAGTTGGAAGGTGTGAGTAAGCGAAACACTAGGCTCGGAATGCATTATTTTGTCGCAATGCTCATACTGACCCTAGCGCTTATCTTCAGTCAATTTGCTCACCTACAACAATTTGTCTACATGTATCGCCCTAATATGCATCTTTCACTTACTATGTGCAATGAAGATGACACTAATGACACTAGTGATCATACGGTATCCAGTCCGTAAAGACCATTTATCATGGAGTTTTTGTTGCCTTAAATATCCATATCATTTTTCGCTTTCCATCTACGTGGTTCATTTACGCCCTTCTTTTGAAAGCTGAATCCCAGTTTAGTTGATTTCATTTGGAAACTTAAGTTTTTACATCCCTTTGAGCAGAGTGAAAGAAAGTCTGGAATCGTATCGAATATTGATACTTAAATACTTAATACTAGATTAGACTGCCCCCATCCCTTTCATTCCTATCCTTATACCTTTCCTCCCAGTCTGAAGGGCCTTTTAGTGAGGAAACAGACTTGAAAATACCCATGAAATACTAGATTAAAGGTAAACATTCCATCTATTAAGCAGTGTATGAATCAGGAGGTATTAAAGAATTCGTACCAAGATCGATATGAGGAGTAAAAATTCAAGAAAGCATTTCTTTTTATTCAATCAATATTCCCTCTTTTTGCTATCCCGCTTCCGAGTTTATCACCGAAGTACCGCCGACCCACATGGGAATCCTCTCCACAAAAGTGTTTCAATTTCAATCTGGGAATGTACATCTTGCGCCATGTTTTTTTCCTCTTTTTATCCTCTCTGTCATTGATAATTTTTCCTCTGAATAACTCTCTCGAGGCATTTATTTTATAGTATTTGCGAGATTTTGTGTAGGAAAAAGACGTCCTAGTTGCTCACGCATTCAAGGACGTTGTATCATTTCAGAAATTCTCCTTTCTTACGCGGGCGAAAATTTTTCTTAAAAATTGTACTTTCATGAGGGGGAAAGCTAATTTTTTAATCCAGAGATGCAACTTAATTTTCGATTTCGTATTGCACAAGGAATTGGATGTGCTATCCAAATCTTTCACAGGTTCTATTTTGGCAGTCACTCACTAATATCTTTAGATTCCCAGAAATTCACGTCCTCATATTACAGAGAGCCTAGCATGATGATCGAATCCGGAACCAACATGCCTGGAATGTGATGAACCATTAACGCAACGGCTTCGTATTACTCATTATTTGGTCATGGAGCAAAACCTCGCGAGCTCAATACAGTTAGAGGACTCCACAAAATCCAGCCAAGTCTCGGTTTCGTGTTGCCATCTGGTTCATCATTATGCTGCTTCTCGATGCTCTGAGCTATGACGTCGTATCTGCACGTTGAATCCAGTAGATCATATGTTACTCTCCATCATTACAATATACAAATGGATGTTCTCCATGGCATTCTTGATAGACGGGCAAGAGTTAGAGAGAGCTTGATTATCAGCGTGCTATTGGTCTATCCTGTGTGTATCATTATTGTTTAAAAGAATTATCTCCTTCAATTATTCTATTTTAAGGATTACACATTAGCTGACCACACGGTGGTAACTAGGGATACTTTATTAAATGATACGTGGATCAGGTGTTGTTATGCGTAAAATGATAGGGTATTTTAGATGATAAGACCGGAAGAATTTAAAATGTTTTTACCAAAGAAGTTTTTCGATCACATGAAAAGACAAAGTCATCTAGAAGTTCTAATGAGAGGTAGAGGACAAAGAAATGATATGAAAGTTCGGAAAAAGTGAAGATCAACCTCATTGTGCACATCTTTAGTAATTACTGTTCCATAAAGATATTTGTCAATGGAAAAGCGAGTGGGTGTATCTAGAGAGAAATACCTTTAAAAACATTGAAGGAGCAAGTGATAAAATAAGCAGAAGAATACTTTCGTAGCTACATAGAGTTACTTATGCTAGACTAATGGAATAATGAAGTGGAAAGCTCCATCCCCTGAAGTTTTCTCGACCTTTTCCTCATTACGAAAATAGTGGCGCCAACTTCTATCTAGGGAATGAGCCATGCACAATAACTGTAGCATGAAGTACTGCATTACTAGAATCACTTGAAGTGTGGTAATGACAAATAATCCTGTACATCAAATGGACAGAACGATTACCTAGCGAAATGGTTAAGATAATTGCAGGATAAAGAAGAGGTAGAGTAAAGCTGTTAAAAGAATGGTGGGTGAAAGGCATACCTTAAAACGCTACGGTCTCACGAGAAAAATCGTCTAATTAAGAAGCGAAAAACTAAGAAGGATGAACTTCAGTTGAAGAGAGGCGAGGAGTTATTTTGAGGGTAAAAAGATGGATGTGCAGTACAAGAGATGTAAATGTAATATGAAGAAGGTAGGTAAATGAATCGGGTGTATTACTGCCTAAAACCATTCTTAGGGTTGTTGGCCAATGACAATGATGATTTTCCCAAGTATGATTTGAAGAAAAAGTCAAATTTAATATCTCAGAAAATGCTTTTTGTCATTGAATTATATATTTCTTGAAGCATAGCGGTCTTAAGAGTGAATTAAAAACTTGATATCTGTAAACTTCAGATTATTTCGCGCATATTTTTGGAAAGTTAAATGTGAGCATAAATCTTATATAATACATATTTTATTTCTATACCACGCTGGTTCATTTTCCACAAATTCCAGCTATATTTTTTGCATTGAATCAGTGTCATGTTTCTAGTGAAAATAAAAATTATTCTCTATGAGTATTGAAGGTCCAATGAAACCTTGATGTAGAAGAGCAAGCGGTAAATAAATAGATCGCGTCAAATCTCTCTTAGAATTGAAGGGCATTAAGGATGATAACATTGGAAAATTGCTGATAACTTGGAAATCGATGGTTTCCAGTTAGAATTCACTGTACGAAGTTTTTTAAACTCAGTATTTGAGAGGAAAAAAACTGTTTCATTCCAGGCAGATTAAGATCCGCCGAAAAAAGTATCACGCGCTCATTCCTTCCTAAGTCTAAGGTCGATCGCCGGGGGTCGTGCCCTTACAACAAAGGGAGGAGAATCATCTCCCATCGAGGCGGAGGGAGAGATAGCGCACGTAATGTATTTTAACAGCGCCCCAAAGGCAACTTCTCCCATCCGCGATACCATCGCCCGGCTTGTACCCATTCTGCCTCGGGAAGGCGTGAGGGATGCCGGCCGCGGAAAGTTTAATCTCTGGAAACGTAAATCCCTCTCCTTCGAACTTCTTCGATAAATTTAACGTTAACCTCTCCCCGCGGCGTTGCATTGCATCGAGCCGGGAATGCCATCAGTCACCGACGTCGACCCTATTCTCAGCCCCCCCCCCCTCTTCCACCTCAACCCCTACTCCATCTCCTCCTCTCCACCCAAAAAGGTTTCTCCGCTTTCCTTATTTATTGTTTTTCTCCTCTCCGATCTCTTTCCCCTATCGCTCCTTCTCTTTTCTGACTCCTCTCGAGTGTGCCTATATCAGTGCAAGGTATATCTGGTAAGTGAATGAAGGGGGTGTATTTACTTTGATTCAGTTATACCTATTTGGAATTAAAATGGAGCGTGGTTTCGTATAAATCTGAGTCATCGAGTCTCTTGGAAGACGATGAGAAAAGAGTCGAGGAGTTTTAGAGATCTGGGTGTGGTAGAGAATGAATAAAGTGCGATTGATTGGAAGGAGGACGAACGTGGAGGTGAGGAAGGAGTTGCAATTGCAGGCAGAAATTGGGAGACTGCTAATTGGGGTTGATGTAACAGGTAACATGTAACAGGTGCTCGGGACAACACAATTGGAAATTGGTTCATTCAGGATTTATTTTAAGCGATTTAAGATCACTGTGATAGTCAAAATTAATTTTTATCTTTAGGATACGATAAACTCATTTTCGCGATGACGAACAGAGTGTTATTTCTTATAAATGGAACAAACCTGACTTGGTTGCAGTTTCTCTCCGTTTTTTTCATGACTTTGATCCATTCGCTGTTTCTCGTGACTTAAAGCTGTTTTACTTGGTGTCTAGCAGTTCTCTTGGTTAAATGAAGTTGATCGTCCATTATTTACTCCCTGCAAGTCGTTTCCATTTCCGTAATGGGGTTGGATTTATTTTACCTCCAACAAGAAGTGTAACCAACGTGATTTGCTGGCGATTTCCCCCAGTACTTCGCTGGCTTCATTTCCTTGATGACGATCAGATTTCAGTTTGCATTATAAATGCATCCAACTTGATAATGCTACAGTTTGCCCACTCCTTCCCTCTCAATTTATCAGAATAAGCGAATACGATCGTGAACTGTACTTCATTTCCGTGATGGCTATATTATTGAAGTAGACTACGCCCCTAGCAGGATATTGCAAGAATTTATTTGCTGTGGAGGCTCTGGCAATTATTGTGCGTTGGATTGATGGGGCTTCAATTTGAGAAAAGTCGAAAAGATATTCATCAAGATCTGATCAGTATATGTTAGAACCCCGAGGTATCTGTAATGAACGTCTGCGTAACGGGCGCACCGCTGAGCTAGTGTTACTTCTATAGGTCAAACTTGAATTTGGTCGCGTATTTGAACCTACGAAAAGTAAATAATTTAAATGCTGCAACTGATTGCGCGGGAAGCGCGAGATAATGTGATTCTCCACCAATTTACTTCCCACTGAACAGAACCTCCACAATTTTATTTTTCTACATTCCAAACTTATCCAAGATTCATCGCCAACTTCTTCTAGTTACAGCTGAATATCAAGAACTTTAAGGGAAAATGTATTTACAATGATTGACGAAGATACAACAATCCGAATTATTTTCTATTTTTCCGGTACAAAATCAACATTCATGATTCTTTTTCCTCTCTCCCCTAAAAAATGAATGCTTTTTCAAACAGAAATACTGATTTAGTCCTGATAATATTGGAAAAAAATGTGAGTAGAATCCTCATTGAAGGATTAAACCATACATTCTTAGGGATATGAGAATTAGTTATATGTAAGAAATATTACCAGCAGCTGTAGTATTTTTCCCCATTAAGGATAGATGTGTGTCGGGCTATAGTTAGGATATGTGGGTAACGGAGTATAGGTGAAGGAAAACTTAGCATCGGCATCAGTCTACCCTTAAGGCCACAAGATGTTAAAAATTTCATCGACCCCTCCAACGGATGAAGTGATGAACTTGCAGACTTCAAAACACGGCACTCAAGTAGCTGGGATCTTGCTGAAAAACCTCATCTTATTCCAGTATACGTATATCCTTGGACTCCGGAAACTAATTTTGCTCACTTATCAACAATATTAGTCTAATTAAAGTACACGTTGTCATCACTGAAAATAAATCTCCAGAAAAATGATTTGGGCATAAAATTTGAGATTATGTTACTTTTTTGCAAAATTCCGACAGTAAGAGAAGGGTTCTTAGCTGAAATATTGATGCGGAGTGATTTGTAGAAACGGCATTGTGTTATCATTGAAAATAAATCTCCATAAAAATGATTTGGGTAGGTATAAAATTTGAGAATATGTTTACTCTTTTGCATAATCCCGACAATAAGAGAAGGTAATTAGCAGAAATATTGGCGTGGAGTGATTGGTAGAAGCCGCACTCGAAAATAATCCCGTCTTCCAAGACGAAAATTACTGATTTTTCTCAAGACTGAGACTGCAAAGACGCAGTTCCATAATTCCGACGACGAAGACGTTCGCTGAGCGTGTGATGGAGCGTCTCTTGCGCTCAGGAAAAGAACATCATGTAATTCCGTTAACCTCGTGTAATTTTTTTATCGCTTGGTGCGATCTCAATGCGCGGATGGAAGATATATTTTAATCCCTTCTTATTTAATGCTTCGTGTTCCGAGTGTCCCTGCCTCCTTCCCTGCGATGATAAATTTCCATCTATCTTTCCCTATCTGTCACCGACTACCCTCTCACCCTGCCTCCCCGCCACTTCCCTCGCCCATATCCACCACTTCTCCATTTCACCACCCCTCAGGGCCTCTCCCCATGCTAACCCCTGCAGCACGTCACACGATCCCTTTCTCACCCCTACCCCCAACTAACCCCCGCGCACCCCACGCCCTTTCAATCCTTTCGCCCCACTAGCGCTCTTTTACCCTTTTTTTTGCGATTTACCGCTTGCCAAAAGGGACTCGTGAAAACCCTTTCGCGAAATGGGTCTCTCGAGTGTTTCATAAAAAGGGACTCTCTCTCTCTCTCCCTCTCATCCCCTTCCTCCTTCTCAGTCTCCCCACTCCCCCGTACCCTTTACCCGCTTTACCCCTCTCCCCTCATCTCCTTGGCTGCCTACCTACCCACCCTGGCCCTTCGCCGTGGGGAAGGGAAGGGAGCGAGGCTCACAGGGTCTGGGAGAAGGAAGAAAGGTAGACAAGGGCGGAGGTGGAGTTGAGAGGAAATCAAGAGCACATGTATGTATGTGATGAGAAATGCGCATTGTCGCGTGCGTTTATGAGTACATGCCTATGTGTAGCCGTAAAAGAATCCACCCCAAGGCGAGCAAATTCGATGCATAAAATATAATTGGCCTCCAATCTAAGGGATAGAAATTGTACAAGTGGACAAACACGCTTTAGTATGGGTGGCGGAGTGAAGCCGATTTGCGACAGAATAAAGTTTGACCGGGCCGAGAGTCGAGCCAGGACTTTCGTGATAGCTATTTTTTTACTCGCATCTGGTCGAATTCCTCACACTCTCTTCCGTCAACTCTTTTTCCGTCTGTTATCATTAGTTTGTCATTCATTTTCTCTAATTTACATTTTTATTACGCACAAATGTACTCATTAATCATATTTGAGCATACTTAGTCATGCACGCTTGCACACGTGCATCAATGCGCTGTTATAGATTTGTATTCACGTACATATTGATTTTCTCTAGGTCATATAAATGCGCATACCGCATGAGAGATGCATGAGCCCATGTACCTACTCGTTTAAATGCGCGGGCAAGTATACTATCCAAATACATACATGCATGCAGATGCGCATGCACGTAAGCATTCACATTTACATGCGCATACACCAGTGTACGTACATGAACGCTCGTATATAGTCATGCAACTTCCTATGCGTATGAAAATACTCGAATTCAAATCAATCAGTACCTACATACGCCATCACTGAACTAACACCGCGCATCTTCACCAATCGCATGAATGCCTCAAGCTTCAGCGCGGACATACGCGTACACGATTACAAGCATGCACGTACACTCGTGCAAATGCGCATGCGCAAATTCATGGCACGCATTCAAGCATGCCAAACCTCAATATTTTGGCACATACGAACTCTAGTATACAATATGTATTCCTAACATTTTGCGCCTTGCGATCCACTTTCCATCATCGGGATTACAAAGTCCCACCAAGATACCACGAGAAGTCCAGTTTTTTTCCGACTTTTCACACGTGTGCAGGTAAATATGAGCGCTGCAGACGTAACTGTTTATTATATCCTCGCAGAAGCTAGGTGTGGAGCACGTATGCAGCTGGCTGGAGTGCCACCCAGTAAGTTTTGAAGTTCCACCAGTTGGACGGTTTACATAGGCTGGGAAATACTGCTCTTATGCATGTATTTATGTAAGTTAAAAATACGGAGCAGGTATATTCTCGAAGCGAGAGAAAAAACAAGCCATCTCAAATGGAGCTTAAATGCAAATGGTGTTTTTTTCGTCTCTATTTTTAAAATATAATGTTTGGCGTTTTTTGCGGAGAAATATTTACGTTTGCATGTATTTGAATCGGAATCCAACAGGACGAGAAAGGAGGAGAGGAGCTCAGCTCTTCCGCGGATCGAGTGGGCATTGGCGATAAAGAGGGGCCGCGGATATTGAATATTGGATCTTCCGTCTCTAGGACAGGTATGGCATTTCGCTGCGAAATTTTTCCATTCTTTCCGACCGGCTTGTGTAAGCGCATGGTTTCCCGCCGTTTCTCGCACTTAGATGCGTGCAAAGCCGAAAAAGCCTTGATTAATTACTCTAGGTACGGAAAATACCATTTGGGCATTTTTTTCTACTCGGCTCCAATCTATCGACAGCGCGGTCGCGTAATTGTTATTGTTGGACTACTGACTGAATGTTTCGTGTTCGAATTCGGAAGGGACCACTTTAAATAGATCCAGCAAAACTCAAAGCTGCGTGAATTTTGTGTGATATCAGATATTTATGGGTAGCTACATGCGGCATAATAAAAGTTTCTAGCCTCCCCCCTTCCCTATCCTGATGCGTGAATTACTTACGGCGCGCCGATGGGTTTCGTAACTTGGTGCAAACGGTGCCCTTAGCAACGTGAACGATTCTAGCGTTGAATGTTATGACTTCTAGCATGTTATAGACCTTTCATTCGCATCTGGATTTTCACAGTCCACGAAAGCCGCCGCAACGTTTAAAAGAATTACACGTACCCATTTGCCTATTTCTTGATTCACTTGCCCCCCCCCCCCCCCCCCCCTCCCCCACTTGCCCAGTTCTTGATTCATTTACACCCTGCAGGCTACCCTGGGGATATGAGTCAGGGAGTGAAAAATCCTCTCATGCGCTAATGACCAGCAAACAAGAGGTACGGCACTGCTACTTTATGGTAGTATGCTACATATGTGTACCCGAGGCACGTGAAAGTAATGATTAGGTAATATCTACATATTAATGTAATAATTATGAATTGGTTAGACTTTTCAAAAATATATTAATATATGTTTCCCAAAGTATGCATGAGTTAGTGGTACTGAGAATATTTTTCGGATTCTCTGCAGACTACTCCAATTGTAATCGTATGATTCGTGCCATATTGTTTGTACGGCTTCTGAAACCCTTCTCACCACGATTTCTTCACACATTGAGTAAATTAAAAGGAGGAATTTCGTAAGTTCCTTGCCTGGGACTAGAAAAACAAGAATTTAATTCGTTTTTCAGGAATATTGCCACCTTTTTCGGAAAAAGGTCTTACCTCTGTTTAACACGTTACAACGCTGATTTTAGTCAGAGCAAGAATAAAGGTTACCCCAGGGAAACCCTAGGTATTCTTCCTGTCCGCGTCAAAACCGTGGTTTTAACATCATGTGGTTTATAATGTATTTGGGCTCAAGTAGGCTAACCATACTTTGGCACCATCAAGTTTCTTGTGCTATTAAAACAGCTTTGATATCACTGTCAGTGAGATAAATCTAAAGAGGTTTTTATCAAACTGCTGTTCTATGCAGCGCACTTGATCCGCATTTTCCACCTCATCGTCAAGGCATTAAAAACAAAAATGAGTATTTTATTACAAAAGAGCTCAGGTACTATCTTTAAATGAGGTTAGCCATAATGTGGTCAAATAGTGATATCATACACAGCACACTAGATCCGACTTTTTTAGCATGAAAACACAGCGATCTAAGATAAAATTTGGAGTGAGACGCACTTTTGCGTTTTTTTTTACTTTTGGATGGGCGTGCATACCTTTCCTTTACCATACCCTTACTACCGTGTGCATTTAATTGTTTGTGAATATACCTACATCCTATACAGCTCTCATCCTGACCGAGTTACAAGGAAACATCTATCGACAATGGGGCTGACAGGCTAAGAGAAATGTCTGGTCCCATTAGCGCCTTTCGTTATCAGGGAGCAGGCTAATGCCGACGCATTATTTCTCTCAACTGTATCCATAAACTCCTATCTCTTCTCAAATACTAACGTATCCTTATTGGTGCAAATACTCTTAGCTATCGTAGCTATCGCCTTATGACCGATTCCGTATAAAGCACGATTGTATCCATGAGTGAGTGTTATATTCACCTTATGTTCCATACCGAGGGGACTGAAACGGAACTCCTCCTTGAATATTGGTTTAAAGGAAGAGAGAATAAGACTAGAATCTCGACTATTACTTTTGATCTTGAGATATCAGAGAACATGACAGCTGATCCATCGCCTTCTCTTTATTAGAATTCGTTAACGTCTACCCGCCGCGGCTCTTTCAATTATCTTTCTTAGATAAAACTTCAACCCTCGTTTCCACGTGCTCAATAAAAGTAACATTTGATTACCGCAGTCTGTGAAGAAATAGTGTTCCTTCAAATGAAAGTTGAGCTATTCCAGACCACGGCTTCTCTCAAGAGCAGTTCTACAACTCGGTATAACCATCGTCCATGCTAGCAACTCAACTCGTGGCTTTCTATAACAGATATTCAGACTTTAACATTTCAGTGACCGTGCACCCTCAAAATCTATTTTTTCAGTGCATGTTTAAAGGGAAAAAATGGGAATTCCCATAGCGTGTACTTCTGCGTGTAATAATATCTCCGTGGGGGCGAAAAATTATTTTCAAAAATCGATTTGAACGTCTCTCTTGGACGAGCTGATCATCGCGAACCGCTCGTCGGTTACCCGCACTAAAGTGTTCATTTAAGCGTTTTCAAAACTTTGAAATGATATCCGGGTGAAATGAAAAAAAACTGATATGATATCTCAGACGGAAGGGTATTCCAAACACGAATCGTGCCGCAATAAGCTTTATGAGAAAGGGAGTGAATTGTTTGTGAATATCGCGACCGCATGAACCTTTCACTCCGGTGAGATTTATAGAGAGAATTTTCAAACCCCTTGGGGCCACACGCTGGTCGCACTTGTGCTATTTTGTTTGGCAATGCCGTCGTATACAGGCTATTTTAAAATTGTTCGGTTGGTATTCACTTTCAAATTTGTTGTTAAGGGCTGGTTCCTTCCCCCTTACCACCCACCAATTGAGATACTAATGATGCGTGTGAAAAAATATTAATTGGAGCATACGGTTATACAAAGCCAGTAAAACCAATGGCTTATACTATTATATCCGCATATCCGGAAATTTCCATTGCGTTCGTAGTGTTTTGACGACAGTTTCTCTCCTCATCCTGGGGATGTCTTTAGGTCGAAAACACTAGTGACAGCAAAACACAATGTACAATAAAAGAAATTATATATGAACTTACATTAAATAATTTTTAAAATATTTACTGTTAAAGACGCCCCCAGGATGAGGGGTGAAATTTTCATCAAAAGAACTACGAACGTTCCCGGAAATAATATCAAGTTAGTAAAAGCATGTTGACTCATCTCTCATGATTAATTTTGTCGTTTTGTTCTCATACTCATATCTCGTTTTCGTTGAGAAAAACAGGGTAATTTTAACGGGGTGTTCTCAGGTAAAGATTATACTTTCTCTTAACAAAATTTTCTTTTTATTTTAAGTTTTTATTCGCGAAATTTCTATTTAAAATTATGGCTGGATGTGGTTTTAGTCCTTTGTCTTGTCCCTCTTTTTTTATAATTTTTCTGTGAACAATTTAGCGTCATTGCATGAAGCAAATGAATATCCAAAAATTAGTTTCTGGTGACAAAGTGAGAGTCACAATGCATGGAAAATTTTTATGACACATAAAGACAATTGTAAGAATAGGGCAAGGGCACTTCCTAAGTGCACTGTTTAATGTAGTTATGGATGAGGTACTCAGAGAGGTGAAAACTGAAAGAAGATACAGAGTTCTACATAGTATGCTAAGCTGGCGATGCAGTCCTTGTTGCAGAAACGAAAGATTAGCTGTAGAGGCTACTTGTATATCTGCTGATGAAGAAGTCGCAAGCCCGATGAAAAATTACACGAAAGTATCTACGAAAAAGATAAAATATATGACTACAAGTAAAGAGCCTGTGAGTTGTAAGTTTGTGAGATCAGTGGCGATATTATCGAGAAATTATCCGTCTTCAATGAACTCGTAATAAATATCACAATTCCCTTGATTCGGGACCAACGAGCAAAACAACACAACTGTAAGGAACATAGGGAGATGAGAACACCAAGGAAGATAAGTGGGAAGATACTAAAGGTTTGAGTGCACAGCAAACATATTAGAGAACAGCTTAAGATATAGCCGTTAAAAGAGTGGATGCGGGCAAGATGATAGGAGTGAGACAAATATATCCCAAGAATGGATGAAAGTAGAATTGTAAGAACTGCCAGAGACAATATACCAGGAGGAAATAGATCACGACACAAGCCAGCAAGAAGATGAAGAGACTCTCTTTAAGTTTGGAAAAAAACAGGCAACGGTCTATATTTAAGAGTAAGGAGAAGTTTGGGGATAGGCGACTGATTGCTGAGGTGTTATAAACCTTTCATAATTGGTGAGGGAATTTTTAGGAAGTAGCTTAGAAGGAATTTTTCAGATAAGGAAAGGAAGGCTGAGTGTTTACTGCCGTCGGCATAAGCATACCATTAAACAATTTAAGTCCGTGAAAGTATAGACTGAACATTGGGCTTCGATTGTGGATCTCCAAAACACGCGCGCTCGTTATTTTTAATGAATTGATGAGAGCAAACACGTGATTGCCATTTTTAAATTTTTATCTGGTTCAAGTCACTAATCTCAATGGGTAGAGCGAGTCAAGGGGGTTAGAATGGAGATATGTGCAACATGTGTGTAGAACATACGTGTTAAAATATGAATGACAACGAAACATACCTAAAATTCATTGAAGCAGATCAATTAAACTTGAGGAGACTTTTTTTGCCACGAACCTATTTGGCATTTATTCCGCTGGGAAGAAGGCAAGTCTGTACCTACACTGTCTCCGGAAATTCCTAATGTTTACATAGAGAAAGTTATTAATGAAATCAAAGAGGACTTCACAGCTAAATATCCTCAGGGGAAAATCAGCATGCTCAATCCGTCAATGACATGGGGGTCATGGATGAAACAGAAAGAATTTGAAGAAGACGCCAGTTAATGGAACGCCAGCCATGTAAAAGTCATTGGCCAGATACCACATGGAAATTAGTAAAAGAAAAATTAAGGGAATCGTATGCAGTGGAAGAGAGGAGGCCAAAGCCAATATTAAACTTGGGAAACAAAAGCTAGAAGAAGTGTGCCAGTATTCATCTACATCTACGCAACACCCAGCGAGTCACTGTTAGGGTGTGTGGCAGGTGGTGAAGATTACCAAATATGCACTACTGACATGCAACTAAGAGCTACAATGCTACTAATACATGAAAGCATGTTAGACGTAAGAGTAAAATGCAACTAGATGTTGAGTATCAATATAGTAATGAAGTCATTACTGGTTCTAATGGTATTTCTCTCCGTACGTTATCTCCATTTATTCGGTATTGCTATCTTGGAAGCCGATAACTAGTGATGAACGAAGTAAGAAATAAATACTAAGTAGAACAGCCCAGGTGAAGAAGGGATTCTAACAAAAGAAGAGTTTACACACCTACAGCTGGAAAATCGTGGGAGTAAGGAAACAATTCATAATATCACATCGAATTTGGAGAAGGCTTCTTTATGGCTGTGATGAATGGACGATAACAGAGGCAGAGTTGTCATGGCTGGAAGCATTTGCGATAGACGATTTTTGTGAGGTGTTGCCACGAGATCTCTTGCTGATTCAGCCTCACGCGAGCTGAAATGACAACCTTGCGCTCAGTGGGTTACGAAAACTTCCTAAGTGAGGAAGGATCATATTACCGAAGAGAAAACCCCCCTGCTGGGGAGCCGGAACTATTTTCGCTGGGGGGGGCTAACCTTGAAAACGGCCCGGCTCCTAAGAAAAGGTGACTATGAAAAGGGCCAGCATTTTTTTGCGGATACAAGTTAGTAGGTACTAGAATTTCACTAAAAGAACATATGAAGGGGTGAGAATATATGTCAGAAGGAAAAAAAGGAAGCTGGAAACAAGTGAAATTTAACAATAGCAAATTTTCCACAGAGAAAAAATCATTTTTCATCATCATCAAAAAATCATCAAGTTTTCACGGCTAGTTCGTGGACCTTTGAATTAAGTGAAATTTAATTTTCATTAATGAAGACTACTCATTTCTCAAGGGCTGGGGGCAAATTCTGGGGGGGGGTGGGGCTTCTTCCCCTCCTACCCACCAATTCCGAAGTCGCTGGCCCCCGATAGACACAAACAATGTGGAAATCACTCTTGACAAATATGTACAACCGTAAGATGGGCACTGACGCTGATAACTCTATCGGTCGACGGGATAATTATCTCCACCCTCAGAAGACGAAAAAAATCATGTTTCACGTCCTCTTAGGGATGTGAAAGTGAAGCATTATGTAAATGAGAAGTGATTATCTGATGAGAAAATCTGTTGGAGAGCTGCGTCAAACCAATCTTAGGATTGTTGACCCATGTTGAAGATGATGGTGATGCGAGTTAGTTCTAATTCGAACAGCTGGTATTAATCTAAACTAATTGATCTACCTACTTTGCATGTGTTTGCGTATTTTCACACTTTTCAGTTTGTTTGACAAATTTTTAATTGAATTCCATTGACTATCTACTCGTCTTATTTAATCTGCGGGAAAAAAACTTAATCCGTAAGAGGATTGTGTTTTGCACCGGTATGTCTGTGCGGACTTTAATGGCCGACCTTCATTCACGAATCACCTTTTAACCTCCTTGGTCGCTGTGCCTGTTGCAATGGGCGATACGTTTCCAGAGGACTTATTGGTTCCGATAACGGCGACGTGAAAGAAAGATCTGTGACCCATTCTCATGAGCTTGAATAATTCGCAGGGCCATCAAGTAGGAACCGAAATACCACCGAAAAGTATCTACCCCTCTCTGGACTCGGACTCGATATAACTAACAACTCGATTTATGGGATTGGAAGGCAATAGTCTGGTCAAAAATCTAGACGAATTCCCATGAATATATATCCTTTTCGTGATTTCATACGCCTCATAATTTCCCTGGTGTATAGGTTATGTTTAGTTCGATTGTATCGCACTAGTCACTACTCCGGGATCTAGAAATATTTCAGCGGTGCAACGGGAAAGTGCCTTCGTCTGCGGAGGGATTTCGTACCGATGCAAAAAAATATCAGATCGCGAGTCTGGTGGGTTTAAATCCTGCATCGTCGGCTTATACGCTCGTGGTAGGTGACGTGACCTCGCCTGCTCCCCTCGATTTTTCGTTTCGCAAAAAAGCGTGGAAGCGCGGGTGATCCGTTCACTGCGTGACACCGGAGGAAATTGAAACATCGGAACGCCGAGGGTCTTATCTGGTCGAGGTCTACGTGTGTCGAAATTTTCAGGCCAAGCCCACCCCAGCTAGGAGCGCGGTGTTTTTTCAAAGGGCATGAATTCATCTCCGTAATGGATGTAGCAAAATATATACACTATATTCCTTTTTCTACTATTACAGGTACTATGTAAAATAACTATCTAAGATGTGTAATGCCTCAGCTATTTTTTCACTGAAGAGGCGATAGAGAAAAACCAAAATCAAAAGCAAAGACATTAGGGCAAATGTAAAACGCATCCACAGTATCCGGTTTGCAGATATTATAGTCCTGGCGGAGTCAAAGGAAATTACGAACCACTTACTGATCACTCTCAAAAGATAACTGGAGAAATTTAAACTAAACATTTAATAAAAAACAAAACGGTGGAAGTAGATAACACCAAAAGTAGTATAAAAGCTGATATAAAACTAGAAAAATCAGCCACAGAAAATGTTAGAGAATTCTGTTCCCTGCGATGTCAAGTAGCAATTAAAGATAAAAGTTTAAAAGGTGTTAAAAGAATGAATGTCATGGCTAAAAGGTATTTCACAAGAAACATAAGCTACTAGTCAACAATCATATCTCAATTGACACAAGGAAAATATTTCTAAAAACCTTCGTGTGGAACGATCTTACCTATGGTTGTGAAGTATGGACCTTGTGTAACCAGGAAAAAGATAACTGCTTACAAGAGAAATGTGGTTTTGGAGTAAAAGTACAAAAGCAAGCTGGATTATGAGAAAATCTAGTTAAAAATAATAAAAGAGGTAAATAAAAGAGAAAGAAAAAGGAAAATCATCCAAGAATTCCACTCCAGAAAAATCAAACTTATGGGTCATTTAGTAAGGCTTAACGATTTCCTTGGAAGTATAATGGAGGGAAAAGTGGTTGGAAAGAAAACAAGAGGAAGACTCGGGCTGTCCTTAGCGCACAATGAAATGAAAATTACTAACTGCAGTTCCTACAAGGAGATGAAGTCGACGGCCGAAACAGAGGCGAGTGGCTGCAATGACAGCGAAAAGACATCACCTTCTGTGAAAGTAGAAGATGATGTATAATAGTGTTTAAGTAGGACAAATACAAAAATTAATCACATATTAAAGTTTAAAAAATTTTATATTAAAAATGTTTCAGGAGACACGTCAGTTTTTATCAGTTTCTAAAAACATTCAGCTGAGAAAACAAATTAATGCGTTCTGTTTTAATTTGGACAGAGTTTTTATGGTTTTAAAGTCGAAATAAACATACTAATGCTTAACTTGAATCGATCCGGCATTAGCCAGTGGAATATTGAAAAACCTCACTATAGTAACTTTTATGATGGATTGATGACATGAATATGAACAACTTCATGTGCAATATTTTTCACGGATCATTGAATTGAAAAGTGTTCAATTAAATGTGACAGTAGGTTAACCTTTAAATTCAGCCATCGATTTTAATATTGCTCGCGAAAATTCTTTCTTGGTGTGCATGGCAATTATGGAAGGTGGAATATACTGTCATTTATTAATTTGATTTGTTACACTAAAAATATTTTATATGTCACGTTATGGAATACTCGCTTGTTTTTGACTGTAATAGCATTTTATGCACTCATCCATATGATAGTTATGGGTTCTTATAGTTTGTTTATTGAGGATTGCACCACTAGAATAGAGCAGAGCAGTTTGGGTTAGGGGTAAAGTACTCGCTTCACAATGTCGACGTCCCTGGTTCGTGACTCTCCGTCACCAATTTTTAAAGTCACTTCGGGTGTCCCACAAGGTAGTGTGATAGGTCCACTCCTATTCCTTTTGTATATTAATGATATCCAAAAGGTGGTAAAAAGTAAGCTTCGTCTATTTGCCGATGACGTACCCGTGTACAGGGAAATTCTATGCCCGAACGATAAAGAATATTTAAATATTGACCTACAAGCAATTGAAACTTGGTGTGATACATGGCAGTTAGAATTAAACTTTAAGAAATGTCTTGTAATGAATTTTTGGAAAAAGAATAGCTCTCCTCCTACCACTTACAAAATAAGTAATAATGAATTAACAAACGTGGAATCCATTAAATATCTTGGAATAAGACTGACAAATGATCTTTCCTGGGGTAAACACATTCGTGAAATAATGGGTCAAGCGAATCGCAAACTGGGTTTCATTAAAAGAGTATTGGGTAAATGTGACGATCATGTACGAGAAATCAGCTACTTTTCCCTTGTTAGACCTCATTTGGAATATGCTGCCAGTGTATGGGATCCCTACGAAATCGGTGAAAGTAATGAACTTGAACGTGTGCAGCGAAGATCGGCAAGATTTGTAAAGGGACGATACGATAATTATATTAGCGTAACCAGTCTATTAAATGAATTGAAATGGGAATCATTGTCAGATCGCAGGTTGAAATTTAGACTTAATCTCTTCCAAAAATTCCAAGGCAATATTTTTAGTGATGATGTTAAAAATATTTTACGGACCCCAACTTACTATGGCAGACTGGACCATAATCATAAAGTTAGAGAAATTGATTGCCGAACTGACCGATTCAAAATGTCCCTTTTCCCTCGCACAATAAGAGATACGAATAACGGTAAATATGTCCTATCGGAGAGTAGCAATGAATAGCATTGGTAGCTGCATGTTGGTATGAGTACTTAAAGCTAACCCTACTAACAGAATGTTTTTGCATGTGTGCTTTGCAATTTCTATCTTTTTTAAATAGTGTAGTTCTGACTACTATATTAATACTATTCCTTTTTTATGCATGATATGTAGTGCATGTTTGGTGAGCAATCACCCCCTGCCACACACCCTTGTGGTGGCTTGCAGGGTATTATGTAGATGTAGATGTAGAATAGTAATTAAAAGAGGACTTACTGATGATGAGAGAGGCAAATGAGTGAGATGAAATTTGAATAAAATAAGTGTCATTATATTGTAATATGACTATTCTATCAGAAATTAAAGGCTTTTGACTGCAATTAAGATATGCGGTCGCTCTTAAATCGGCTGATAAAGTTAAATGGCTAACCGATTGGCACGGTCTAGTAAGCGAAAGGTTTTGGTGAATTGTCTTCGGTTATCCGGTTAACCAAAATCATATTAAGCGGATGGCCTTATATTTTCGGAATCTATCCAATAAAATTCTCGCCGTTAAAGGATAATCGTTTAAACGGACAGGTACAAATCCAATTAGACCCACGACCATGGTATTTTTACGTTTACACTTGAAGACAAGGATCACTGACTCGAAATAAAACTTTAATCACTCACATCAGCGAAACGGGAAAAAAAAACTGCCCTAATAATGTTCTTAAAATGTTTCCACCCTGCCTATCATCCGCGCGCCATTCCGACTGGATCGATAACTTTTCTTCTGTAAGCGAGGCTGGGCATTTGTCTGGGGCTCGGATTTCCTCTGCTCCCGCCCAAGAGTGCCTTTTGCAACTCTGGAGCCTGTCTCCAAATCTTGGATGAACGTTTGGCAACGCAATAGATGCACTTATTTTCCGGATATCGCAAACTCTTATCGCATTTTCAAGAGAGGGGACTAAGGTCAAAGGCGCAACTAAAGAAAGGTGTATATTGGGATAGAGGAAGGAATTTTGAGAGAGGGAGGAGAGGGTGGAGAGAAATCTGGGGTCAGTGTTGAACTGCTTCAAACGAAATATGCCAAAGAGCCCACGGTTTAACGTCCCATCCGACGGACAGAGTATTGAACTCGATGTCCTCTCCTCATTAAGCACTTGAGTAAGAACCGGCATACCGCTTAAAAATCTTCCCCCGCCGGGATTTTAACACAGAAACTGGAATTAGAGTACGTTAGCCTACGTAAATACTACGCCAATGCAATACCTTCTCCCCCATAATGTCGCCAATTTGCTCTCTCCATGACTATTTTTAGGGCGCAAATACAATTTAGATTCAGGCTAGAGGTGGCGAAACTAATCAGTGACGAAGAAATATTTGTTATTGACTTGCAAAAAATTGCTAATATTTTTTTAAAAAATTGAAATTGTGGCGATGCAGTAAAATAAATTCATTAATATATGGGTCTATATGATATGGATCTGTTCGAGAAATCGATATAAATCGGTTTTTTTTATAATTTTATGCTGATTATGTTCTGATACAGGCTAGCGCTTTTTTCTGGATTAATCCATAATCACCAATCGAAACGAAAATATATGGTGGGTACAATGTTCAATACTTTCTCCAGAGTGGAGTATATAATGTTTATTTTTAATGAGCATAATATAGCCCAAATTCACAAATTACTCGTTTGGTATATCATTGATGAAATCTTCATAAGAGTGATTATTGCACATCCTTTGCTCCAGGGCGCCATCTTTGTGTATCGCTAATACTTTATATGATTTTGAAGGGAGTCGATTTCCAATTAATTGCAGAATCCTATATTTATTTGTTGTTCTATGAATATTACCATAAATGCAGCAAGTTACTAAAATTATCCTAATGGTTATTGATATCAAGATAAATCCGAGGATTCTTTCGCTAATGACTCGATTATAGGCATGACCTAAATGAAGTTTTCAAATCACTTTTGGTCAAATAATGCCCCTGTATTACTTCAATGAGTCCCGTCGCTGTATTTTTATTTTACGATAATGAGCGTAATAAGCTTATTCACACCAATAACATTAAACATAATGAGACATGTTAAAATAGTGTGGAAATTATTAATTTATATTGGATCAGCTCTTGGTAAATGAAACTAAATTAGTAATTTTCTACACTATTTATTTGCACCCCTAACGGTTTCAACGCTCTCACGTCATAATCAAAGGACTCTCATCAAAAGAGCCCCTTGGTAATAACGTGCAATTATTTAAACCGTTCTAGGTGCGAATTGCGAGTAATAGCATGGAATATTGCTAATTTTAACAGTAGGTATGTATGTTTATTGTTAAGAGACTCTTTCAAAAAAGTCTCTTGACTATGACGAGAGAGAGATAAATCAGCAGAGGCGCAGCTAAATATTTCGGAATATTACTAATTATCAGTTTGTTTCATTAACCGCATCGAAATTCTGCCATATAATGCACCCACTATCCCACAATCCTTTTGTAGGTGTTCACCGGTGGTTCCACTTTATGTAAGAAGTAAAATGTACAGATGTCAGCGGCGAGTGGCTGTACCAATTATATTATTGATTGATTGATTGTGTACCGTTTGCGGTAGATCGAAATGGAGTGCTTCTAATTTTCTTGCATTTTTCCCCTGTATCTCTTCTTACTTATTTATCTCTGTTGGCAGTCGTATCTATGCCGGTAATACGCTGGCCGCTTGAATCGCGCCCATGACATGGATATTTTTATTTTTCCTATACTTAAAATCTTAGGTTAGACGTTGAGATATATTGTCAGCCGTTGGAGTCCTTAAAAATCCAAGACTACTGCTATTTCTCTGTTCACATCGGCGTAATTCCTTCCTCCCGGTATTCTACCCTCGATAACAACCTTCAATATCCTGTTGTCTCTAATTGCCTGTTCTATTTTGTCTTCACTGTCTACGCACGGAGGAAGTCTTCGCACCAACTTCTCCTAATTTACAGCAACAATCTTCTTCCCTCCACCATGAGCAACACTTCTTCCTTCTAACTCCTTTCCATTTGTTACACTTTTTCCTTTTCCCTCTATACCCACGTTTCAAAAGCTACCGATCACTATTTGACTGTATGTGACCAAGATTCATTTGTAAACTTCATTCAGGTCCTGCCTATAATCCAGTCATTGACGAATAAACCTTCATATTTATCATTTTAAAAATAACCGTTGGGCAATTTTAATAACCTGGGGTGTTTATGGAAATATTCATAGAATAATAAATAAATTAAAGGAAAAGGAATTAGAAACTACTTTGTTTCTAATTCCTTTTTTCTTCTTCCTTTCGATGTGAAATATTAGAATGTGCTTAAATTTCGCATCGTATGAAAAATTAGCATCACACTAAGGTAAAAAAAAACACCTCGTTAACTTTCTCAAGAGACCCAGATCCCAAATCCGTACAAAGCCACGCCTCACATCAAAGTTTTCACCGGTAAATTTTTAATGGTGCTAATAAGTATCTAAAATGAACGTTTACTGAAATTATTTCATTAGAACAATTATTATATCAGCATCGGCAAACGGATATTCAATGTATATTTCACGGCAAATCGATGTTCTCTATGAAACAATTTCTCTTGCTGTCGGATTTGTATTTAGTGGAACCTAATGATCGAGAAAAATCTATGTGTAGGACTGATCGCCGGGTGCCCTCATTTTCGCCCCCGAAAACCTTTTTGAGTGAGAAATTATAAACCTCTTTAAGGTAGAGTCGTTCTTCACGTCCAGATCTCTCTATTCGTGAGACGGCTTCGCCCTAAACCTTTTATGAACTGGAGTGTCTCCTAGGAAAAGCAGGGCATTATGAGTTTTGACGTGTTAAACGTAGGGTTGAAGTTTGTTCGAAAGGGATCAGATTTGACTTGCAAACAAACCAAAGCAAATTAGGTAGTCATGATAATAGGTAGCTGAGAGAGATGCCTTGCCCCCTCAGGATGTCTAAACGGAAAATTGACATATTTTCATTGAAAAAGAAACAAAATTGTGAGTACGAATGAAGATTGGAAGTCACGAAGTGAGATTAAGACGTTAAGTCAAGCACTAATCCGAATAAAGAGAAAAGTTCCTCCCAAAGGAGCGTGAGGCTTTGAATGAGCAAGAACAGTGTATAGGTTTTCTTTCATTTTCGATAGGTATTGATCGGGCAAATTTTGATATGATTAATGAGTTTGAGAAACATGTTAAAAAGTCCAAAAGAGAAAACAAAATAAAGTGGAGGGGATTTCCTGAAGTAAGTGTTACATTGTCACTTTACATATACGTTAATCTAATTACACGACACGCTATTATTTCCGTACGTTCGAGGGTGATTGCGAAACGAGACGAAGACGATCGGTCAAAAAGTAAATTACATAAAGAAGAAAACGTTTCCCAAAGTATGCATATAAATGTTCGTAGGAAATTCGCAGTGCGAGATAAACATAAAAAATATGACTGCGTCACAGGCGTGACCAGAGTATTAAGACGCATAAAAAAGGACACTCACAAATATGGTTTTCTGATATTTCGGTGGCCACTACCACCTTTCTCGAAAGAGAGGAGAGAACTGACTAAGGGGGCAAGGCAGGTCGAGGAAACAAGTGAAGGTAGAAGTAAGGGAAAAGAGGGGAAAGGACGAGGGGAAGGGAAAGGGTATGAGAAAAAGTATGAGAAGATGAAAGAAAGAAAGACAGACGGCTCCTTTAATGAGCCCTGTTAATTCCCGGTTTGCGGAAAGCATGGGAGAGCCAAATTAAAGATGGCTCCATCGATATTTTGATATGATTAAAGAGCTTTAGGAACATACTAGAAATTCCAAAAGAAAAAAATAAAAGAAACTGAAGGATATCCTTAATCGTAGTATTCTTACTTAATACAGGTTTTTAGATAACTATGTGGTGATTTATTGTTTGTTTATTCTGTGTGCGTTGCCCGTTTTTACCGTTTTTTTACTCATCTGTAAGTTAGAGAAACCGCTTCTGAATTTCCATAAGTTAGGAACCTTTGTGAGAAAAAAAATTCCTAGTCCCTTACCTCTAGGTATGCTTTACACCGACTCCGACGTATTGAGCATCGTGTCCGCGAGTCCGCCGAGCACCTCTCCGCAAGAAGTGAATAGGGACGTGTACGTCCCTTCCCCATCCCCCCCTCCCCATCCTCAGCCGACTGGAATGATTCCCTCCCGTGAGCACATCTCCCACCCCCCCATCCCGGGTAGCGAGACGGTGGCTGGTCTCCCCGCCAATGGCCGTTCGCAGTAGGTGGCGCCTGGGATCGCGGGGGCGTTGTCTTCGGGTAGGAGCTACCAGGCGCGCATCGTGGCGAGGAGCTCCTCGTCTCGAGGCGGACCTCAGGACGTTAGGCCTGACCTCCTCATCTTTATTCCCTCCAACTCGCAAGTAGGGACGAATTCTCTACCCAAACCTAGACGAAGGTCTAATGAAGGGCTGCCTGAATTTCCGCAAACGTCCTCTCTCCTTTTTGTTTTCTTATACATTTCTCCTCTCGGAAATTAATTTTTCACCCAAAATTTTTTTTTACGATTACCTACGAGGAGGTAAAGGTGTACGATGTTACGAAGTTATCTTGATCCAAACATTTCGGTTTATCTTTTAATTACACATGTAATTACCAGTCTCTATAATTGTATATCTTCTCCCAAGCGGCGATATCATTACAGCAAGAGTACTGAATAAGGCATGCCTAGTGCGATTCTCACCAGCACAAAAAATGATGAAGTTAATTGAGTGAGCTTTGACTGGCGCAATATCTCAATAATTGATTAAATTATTAAAATAATTCTAGCGCTAGGTGCAATTTAACTATTAAAAAAATGCACAAAATATGTCGTTATTTTGTTGGAAGGAATTTTATTTGATTCCTAAATGTTGAACTGCTTCCAAGAAAAGCGAGTTATAACTTTCTATTCTCGAATACCTTCTCAATTGAACAGCTTTTAAATAATGCAATGCCATTGTCATCTGCTAATGCTACAATATTTCATTGTAATTTATTAAGGGAAATGCAAAATGATACAAATTGTATTAGATTTAACTGCATGGCTAAATTTCCGGGGCGCATGTCACCATGGAGAATTTGAATAGTTGATATTTTCTCGGTGGAAATGTTATATGACGCTATACGAGCGTATGGCAGGGGCTGATCCACGATGTTTCGCAATTATAAACTTTTTTCACGAATAATGATTAAGTTAAGTGTGTAGACTCAGTTACTAATCAAAATGCTCTAAGAAGTAATGAGAAAAACTATCCCATGAAAATTCAAACTCGATTTTAGGGCATTACAACTTTTCTTGAGGCACTATGGTCTTTTGTAGCCTTATTATCTTAGTGAAGCCTTAGTATCTAGTGAAATCATTAATGAGATGGCAATTTATGGCATATGCATCCGTTAAATACATTTTTCTGAATAAATCACAGATTGGTAGATTTTGGATTGAACGTCACATGGCACTCCTGCGAGTGTTTTTAGGACAAGTCCAAGAAATTTTAATCCGAGTAATGTGCGGAGCCTGGGTTCATTTGAGAAATTTTTCTGTTTGGGGATCGAAAGTCAGCCAAAGATTCATTAATACCAATAATATACATTCTTTTTTATGAGTTTTCTACTTCATAAACGTATAAATATACGCCTCTGTTGGGAATTACAGTTTCAAAAGCGCACTCTTCTGATTTTATGTTCAGAATTCCGAACAATGCGTTAAAAATGATATTAGGAAAATCGGTATCCTGAGCCGGTAGTCCATCCACATACATCTGGCCTTCTGGGCTAATGTACAGACTACAGCTGAGTATTCTTGAACCCGATGCTAATTTGAGAAATATCTAACGAGACTAGATCCCACACGTAATTACGTTCATCAAGAATGGAATACGCAAGATGGAATTTGGATTTCAAGAAACCACCGTTCGCGAGTATGGATACTATTATCTATCGAAAAGTGCGATGAACTGCCCATAGTAAGAGATAACCACTGTCGCTATGAATGGCAACAGAGTGCCTTGAAAATTGTGAAAGGAAAAAGGCCTTCTAGGCCGGGAATAATGCCACGTGCTTTTTATCTTACTTGGCACCTAGTGATTTCGGACAATCATTGGAACATTTGGAGCTTTATTTTTCGATTAAATATTATAAGCTAAACTATGGCCTCTTATCGTCCGGATTATCATGTTTATGTTAGGTTTATATTTCTTCAGTAGCAGAGGAAATCATTTGAAAATCAAATTGAAACAAAGAGTTGATATAAAATGCTTTTTTTTAACTAGCATGTATGTTGGGAGATTTTTAACCCTCAGAATACAGCACCATTATGTATCAAGATACGGAGGTGTCTATTCTTCATTTAATAGAGAGTTTCCCTACCGCCTCTCACGGTACCCTGGTCAGTGACGCACCAACGACGTGTCGACATAAAGGCCTCGGTTTTCAAACCCGACTTGAGCATGGATGTTGTATTTGTCCTGGATTTGTGATTATGTTTCATGGTTGCATATTTATCCAATCAGTTAAAAACCGAATTCTACTGCTACTAGTTGCCCGACCCCAAACCAGGCACACGTCACCAACTGTACGAGAACACAAGTAATCCCTTAAATCAATGAAATACCAAAGACTAGGTCCGAAACTCGGACCGAGGTCGGGGGAAGCTCGCACGTACATACGCACTTTTTCTTTCGCGGAGTAAGCCTACACATTTTTCTCACCCCCTTTCCCCGTTGGACCATTTAAGTATGCATGGTCTAAGATCCCCCCACCCTCCTCCTCCTCAGTTTCATTCCAACCGTGCGAGGCGTGTCCATCGTTTCGACTTGGGGAAGGGTCTTGCGCGTCGGAACGAAGGTTTTTTTTTTCGACGCGACCCGCGGGCCTGTGCACATACAATCGTACGCCTCAGCGAGTTTGCAACAATGCTCTCCGTCCTCCACGTTTGCACCAGTCTCGACTCCCTTCCCTCCCCCCTAGATCGCCGAAGGCGAGTACCGGATGCCACTTTAGGAATCCCACTCCGCTCTTTTTTTATTCTTTCCATCTAACCCTTCTCTTCCCACCCTTTCCCCTCTTCCTTCAGACTCTCAGAACACGCACTCCGAAATCCCTGCGGGGGTATCACCGGTGGAAAAAAAGGTGGAACCCGAATGAATGAAATCGCGTCGTTGTTAATGATGTCCGCTGAAACATTTTCACCCCCTTCCTTCCCCTCGTGCACCTTTAGACCTTCTAACCTCGAGCATTGACGCGTGTGCGGAAAACACTTATGGCCCGAAAATTTCGCCTGTTTTATATTTTTTGCTTATTTTATGCTCTCAAAGTTTCAACACGGATGAATGCATTTAGAAACTTAAAATAAGAAGAAAATAATGAGTGATCCGACTATGAGGGCATTTGGAAGTATTAGTCTAGGGTTTTAAGTGCTCCGGCAGCCTATATTACAAGGCACCGTATAACATAAGATTTTAAACCTAGGTCAAGCATTACATCCATGTACTGGGAGAGATTTGAACCAACAACCTTTGCGTTTCCAGGCCAGCATGTTACCAACCAACTACTAAGGCCATCGAGGGCATTTTACTGGAAGAAGAATCTAGAGTGAAGTAGAATTAGGTTTTTAGGGGTTCCAACTTCTTAGATTACATGGCAAGGCCAAACCTAAACTTAACGCCAAAACAAACTCAAAAATTACATCTAACGGAATTCGATCCATTGACCTTTGGGTTTCAAGGCTGGCGGGTCAACCGTATGGTCACTGCTGCCGGCAGATGAATCTAGTAACAGCTGGGAATACAAGTTGGTATATTCTGCAGTAGGTAGATGCTCCGTTTTGGTAGTGAGTATTGTTCGACAACAGCCGCAAAAAAGCGAGATTGTAGTCATCACTAGAGCGCGGAAAAAAAGTCTTTTGACTTTTTCTAAAAGTGGGACTTTAGTGGTTTTAAATACAAATCTTCACCAATCTCATCAAATAAAACAGTTTTTAATGACTTTCTTAGAGACTTTTTGGGACTTTTTTGGCGTGGCGGGACTTTTCTGGTTAAAAGAGACTTTTATGGGCCTTTTTATTTAAACCACATGCCTAAGTTAATATTTGGCTGTTGTGATCACATTTGTTCAACTGTGTGTTGGATGCATCTGTTTTTTCATGCGGTACTACACGGAGCAGAGATGTACTGTAAAATTGTAAGCTCCTAACAATTGTTAATGCGAAATGTTAATAATAGCTCCGGAAACTGCAATGAATTCTTTCTATTGCTCCACCATTCATGAAATAATCACACTCACTCAGTGCTTCAACCCGAAGGTTGGTTTGGATAGGTAAGGGTAGAGCTCACCCCGTACTTATGCATTTGCATGTCAAATTCACATATTGTTCCTTTCCCTGGGCCACCTTGCACTTCGAGTTTTTTTTGCTGAGGGTGTCCAAAGACTTCACAAAGGGATAGATTGATCTGAAATAATGCATTGATCTAATTATGAACCAGCTTATTTGAACCCGGGTGGTCTGCTGACAAGCCGACAGCGCTACTCTGTATGCTAGCACTCCGCTTTTGTGTAGGAGATTAGTGGAAAAATGATACAATTATATAAAAGATCATCTAGAATTTCCGACGAGGTGAACGCGTCACATTGTGTGCAGATGATCATTAAATGATCCTAAATAGTAGCGAGACAAGCATGACGTAGATGAACCTGGACCGTCGGCTGCGATCAAGCGGAGAAGAATATTTTAAAATTATCGCGAAAAACAAGAGAAAAAGGTCCTCAGCTTCCCCGAAAATAGGGGTCCTGACCTGTTCAATGGACAACAAATAAGTACTTTTTTCTCATTTTCGGTTTTTCTTGAACAGAAAACTAAGTTTTTAACTATTAAAACATGTTTCAACTGCCTTATAACATTATTGATCCTATGTAAAAATTCTTTTGTATTGTATATTATAAAATTTTCCCCTTTAAATTTGACTGAAAAAACGCCCCGTTTCCAAGGTTTTACAATGGAGTGTACTTCCACCCTCTTTGTCATCTAATGCCTTTTTAGTAAGAGGTAGGGTGCTGGGGACTTCCAGATATTTAAATAGAGGAACAATGAGATGGGAGGGTGAGTTTCGAAGAAAATGAACCGTGGGGAGACGGGAGAGCGAATATAAACGACGTGAGTGGTTAAGCGGGGTTGCATAACTTGGAGCATACATCCCCGCGACGCCGAGGCGCATGTTTCAGGGCGCGCTGTCGCCCCCCCCCGGTTCGTCCTACGTCAAAATGTTATAATACCTTTTTTGTTGCTTATCTTGTCTACTTTCCGATTATCTGATTAGTTTTTCCCAGAATCAAAACTAAACGATTTAAAAACTAAAAAAGCGATTTTTTTAGTGTTATTTTCAAAATTTGGAGGGGTTGCGGGGGGAATTTTTGGTGGAAAGTTAGAAATTCAGATTCAGCGACCCAAAAAGCATAGGATAAATCAATTTTCAGAACTACCTCTAATTTTTCCAAGTAAAATCCCCTAATGCCTGGACTAGATTCTCTAGGCTCTTTTCTCCAACAATTCAGTTAAATTCAGCAACTTTCTCACGGAAATAACTCAAACTTTTGAGAGACTTTTTTCAAAAATATTGGTGACTTTTTAGGCGACTTTTTTTTGCAAAATTTAAGACTTTTTTCCGCGCTCTAGTCATCACAAATATTATTAAAGAAGGAATATGAAGGTGATCATCATCATCATTGGTCAAGAATCCTAGGATTGGTTTGACGCAGCTTTCCACTCGATTCTTCTATCGGCCAACCTTTTCATTGTGACGTAATTCTTCTCTTTTACATTCTTCACGACCTGTTCCATGTATCTCATACGAGGCCTGCCTTTTCCAATCTTCCCGTTCACTTTTCCCTCGACGATAGTCTTCATCAGGCCATCGTGTCTCAAGATATGACCGATTAAGTTTTCCCTTCTTCTTTTTAGAGTTGTCAGCAGACTTCTCTTTTCTCCTACTCTTCTTAGCACTTCCTCGTTACTTACTCGGTCGATCCATTTAATCTTCAGCATTCTTCTGTAACACCACATTTCAAATGCTTCTACCCTTTTCTTCTCCGCTGCAGTCATCGTCCATGATTCACTGCCGTAAAGAAAAATGCTCCAGATGTATGTTCTGATGAACTGTTTCCTTACTTCTATGCTTGTATTTCCTGCTGTAAGTAGATTCTTCTTTTGAAAGAATGCCCTCTTTGCCTGGGCTATTCTACTCACTATTTCTTTCTTGCTTCGTCCATCGTTGGTTACTCTGCTTCCAAGGTAACAGAACTCTTTCACCTCTTCCAGTTTCTGTTTTCCTAGTTTAACGTTGGTTTTGGCCTCTTCTCTTTTACTGCACACCAATATCTTAGTCTTCTTCTTATTGATCTTCAGCTGATATCTGGCCATAGACCTTTCCATGGTTGTTAGCATCTTATTCATCTCCTTCTCTGTCTCTGCTATTAGAGCTATGTCATCAGCGAATCGTAGCATACTGATTGTTTCTCCGTGGATTTTCACTCCAGAACACTTCTCCTTCACTTCATTTATGGCTCTCTCGATGTAAACATTAAAAATTACGGGAGACAGTGCGCAGCCTTGTCTCACTCCTTTCATTATTCTTGCCTCTTCACAGCTGGGTCCAGATTTAATCACAGCAACTTGGTTTTTGTACAGACTGTGTATAATTCTTCGGTCATTGTAGGACACTCCAATTCCCTTCAGAATTCCAAGCATTGAATCCCAATCCACGTTGTCAAAGGCCTTCTCTAAATCCACAAATGCAATGAACGTCTGTTTGTTCTTCTCCATTCTCTTCTCTATAAGTAGCCTAAGGGCCAGTATTGCTTCCCTTGTACCCTTACTTTTCCTGAATCCGAATTGATCTTCATCCAGGAACTCCTCTGCTTTTCGTTCTATCCTTCTGTCGATGATCCTGGTCAGTATCTTCGATGCATGTGTCGTCAGGCTTATAGTCCTAAAATTTTCGCATTTCTCCGCTCTCTTCTTCTTGGGAATAGGAATGATGGTGTTTTTCTCGAAGTCCCTTGGAATTTCCCCTGTTGAATACATGTCACAGATGGTTTTGTAGAGATGAATTAATGTCTTCTCTCCTGCATTTTTAATTAGTTCTGCAGGGACATCATCAATACCTGAGGCCTTATTCATCCGAAGATCCCTTACTGCAGCGTCGAATTCCGATCTTAATATTGATGCCCCCATATCATCTATTTCCACTTCGCTTTCCTCTTCAATAGCTTTTGTGCTGAGATTTTTTCCATTGTATAGCTCTTCCAGATATTCTTTCCATCTCTTCACTTTGTCCTCATTTTCAATCAAAATTCCTCCATTCTTGCCCCTTATGGCATTGCATCTTGCGCTCCGTTCCTTGAAGTGGTTCCTCACTATGCTGTAGGCCGCTTCCACCTTTCCAAGTGCAAGGTTGCTTTGTACATCTTCGCAAAGATTTTTCAACCACAGCTCTCTAGCTTTCCTTGCTTTGCGACTTATTTCGTTCCTTATTCTTTTGTAGCAGAGCTGCCCTTCTTCAGTTTTCGCATTCTTGTACTTTCTTCTTTCTTCAATCAATTCTAAGACTTCCTCCGTGATCCATGGCTTCTTCTTGGCAACTTTTCTTCTTCCAAGAACTTCTTTTGCGGCTTCCTGTAGTCCACATTTAATGTTTTCCCAACGCTCTTCCACTGATTTCTCATTCACTCACATCTGCATTGGGAGCGATTTGTCAAATAACTCTGGAACCACTGAAGAGGGATTCCCCTAATACCAGCTTTCTCAAGTTTAAATAAGAGAATATTGTGATTAATTGTATCGAAGGCCTTGTGGATAGCAATAAACAAACCAGGAGAGCGTTTGTTTCTCTTCACTGAGTTATAAACATGAGAAAGGAATCTTTCTAGAGCATCTCCGGTAGAGATATCTTTTCTAAATCCAAATTGGTTTCCACTGAAGAATTTGATTTTATCAAGATATTGTATCAGTCTAAGCTTCACTATTTTTTCTAATATCTTTGAAAAATTGACAACAGAGAAATTGGTGTATAATTTTGAGGTAGATTTCTATCGCCTTTCTTAAAAATGGGTTTAATAATCGATCTTTTAAGAGAATTAGGAAATACCCCACTGGCCAGACTTAAATTAAATGTCTAACAGAGTCCTGAAGCAATATCATTGAAAATCAAATTTAATAACTTAGCATTCAAACCGTCATGACCAGCAGATCTACTGAGAGACAGGGATTTAACGACTTTAGTTACTTCAGAGGGGATAATTGGTTCGAAGAACATAGAACCAGTGCATGTGGAGTCACGAACAGATGCAATTAGGAATGGATCCGTATTGGTTTTACCGGGAGGTATACAACTATCAAAGACACCACTAAAATACTCATTTAACGTATTTGAAGCATCAATACTCGAGGAAATTATTTTACCGTCTACATGTAGCTGTATTCTATGTTAAATATTACTAATTTCCCCAGTTAGCTCCCTAAAAAGTTTCGATTGCTCCTTCAAATTTCCCTTGTGCATTTCGAACTTTTTTAAATAATAATTATTGGAGGCTGTCTTAAGTTCAGTTTTCAGCTTATTCCTGCACCTGATAAATTCGTTTGCAAGCCCCTTGTTAGTTGCGTGGCGCCTATATTTTTTTAGCAAAAAATTTTTTCTCGCGATAAGACGAAGTAATGTGTCAGTCAGTTTTTTTACGATTGAAATTATATGGCTTCTTAATTTTAGAAGAAGATAAGCAACTTATGAAATATTCGTGCATGAGAGAAAAAGCCACACATGGATTATTTTCACGAAAGACAGATTCAGTCTACACCCAAAACCAAATTACGAAACTTATCATAATTAATTAAAGTCATCTCTTCATTATAGGGGGTATTACATTTTACTTTTCAGAAATAGAAATTGCCAGCATTGAATGATCTGTTATTGATACGTATAAAACATCTGATTCTATGTCATACATAAAAGCATTATAAATTCTGACAAATATATGGTCAATACAGGTGGAAGAGATCCCTGTAATTCTAGTTGGTGCATCAATTTGTTTGCTAAGGCATAAGAGCTCATTAAATCCATATAAAGGGTGGAATCATTGGTTGAATTAAGAATATTGAAATTCATATCACCAGCGATCACTAAATTATGTGTCAGATCCGATTGTATCGTTTCTATTTCTGAAATGAATTGTTGTATCGAGTAATTTAAGTCCCTATAAATACCAAGAACATTTGTTTCAATTATATCACACTTCACTGATACAAGGACACAGTCAGCAGTGGTTGTCATCAGCAGCTTGGAATCACACTTAAGATTACTTTTAACAAAAATCATAGTTCCACGGGCCCGGCGGGTACTGCAGCAACAAGCAAAGTATTTATACACGGATATTTTATATAGATCTAACTCATGTTCATATATCCAAATTTCAGTCAATATATTGATATCTGGTAAATTCTTAAACCCATCAATGTGAACCAAAAATAAATCAAAATTACTTCTATGGCTACGAATATTTTGGTGAACGATAGAAAGAGCGTTCGTTCTTAAATTAAGATGACTATATAAGAAAGACGTTGTATTACAAATTATTTATGTCATTCATGCACGTAAGTACAAATACCGGCTCTTTTTCTGTTTTTCTCATCTGAATTTTTCCGTCACATATCCAAAGATATTTGTAGTTCTTGTCTTTCTTCACTGCCTTCGCTGCATTCAGAACCCGCCTTCTGCTCGCACAAAGCGCCTCGTTTAAATAGATCGGTGAGGACGGGCCCTGAAGTTTAAGGTCGTCCTTGAGCTGTTTCCGAATGAATCTGACATGAATTCCTCCGGTTTCACCTGCTCCTTTGAAGAGATATCAATAATCTATGTCACTTGCTTCCAATTTGACCCCTAAGCTAACTCCGATTTGACACACAACACCCATCAAATTTTCATTAGGGTTTAAGGGGTAGCCATGCAGCTCAATAGAATGAGAGACCATACGCTGTTCTTGATCATTGCACTGGTTTTCAAGAAACGCTATTTGTTTCTTCAAGTTAATATTTTCCTGTAACAACACATCTATTTTTGCAAAACACTCATCTACTCTCTTCCCATGGGCATTAATAGATGAGGAAAGGTCTTCAAGCCTTTCATGCAACTTATTTAAGGATTCGCCTAAATTACACTCTGTGTCATTGAGCTCTGATTTGCTCTATTTAAGTAATCTATGAAATAAATCAGTGGATTCACTCAGAGGGGCACTTTAGGGTGTTACACTAGCAGGCTCAGGAATCATGCTTGACCTGCGAGACATTCGGCAATGATGGCACCTCCACACTTGTTTGCTTGCGATGATTCCTTCAATATCTTCTTTAGTGAGAGGGGTTTCCAAACAATTACCATGAAACTTTAATTGGCAATCCACACAAGGAAAAAAAAACTGAACTGCGTATAGATTTTTTACACAACTTGCACGAGCTCATGTTGGTAGCAAAATACTTCCACGACGTGTACACTTTCACCAATGCATGGCCTTGCCTCTAGCTCGGAGCGGGAAACGTCCGAACGCGCCGGAGGTCGGACCAGAACTGTGAATGATGAACTGTGATCAACTCTGCAGATGATCCTGGTCAGTATCTTCGATGCATGTGTCGTCAGGCTTATAGTCCTAAAAGTTTCGCATTCTCCGCTCTATTCTTTTTGGGAATAGGAATGATGGTGTTTTTCTCGAAGTCCCTAGATATTTCTCCTGTTGAATACATGTCGCAGATGGTTTTGTAGAGATGGGTTAATGTCTTCTCTCCTGCATTTTTTATTAATTCTGCTGGAATATCATCAATTCTAGAGGCCTTATTCATGCAAAGGTCCCTTACTGGTGCGTCGAATTCCGATCTTAGTATTGATGCTCCCATATCATCATTTTCGACTTCGCTTTCCTCTTCAATCACTTTCGTGTTGAGATTGTTTCCGTTGTATAAATCCTCCAGATATTCTTTCCATCTCGTCACTTTGTCTTCATTTTCAATTTTCTGGTTACCTAGATCATATCCCGATGTTGCGGCCGTCTTTCGAGAAATGGGTTTTAAAAAAATCACTCTCAAAAATCACTCACAACCGATTTTTATTGTATCAGTTTTTGGTGTCAAAACTGGGGCCTAGAAGTAAATCTAAATATATGCATCTTGTGGAAAAAAGTTAAAACAACCCTAATATTATAAATGGTGGAGCTGGCGGAGAAGTCAAAAGTGTGGTAAGAGAAGTTAAATATCTGGACATCACTCTTACTTTTAATCTATCATGAGAGGATCAAGTTCAACATGTTTGCGGCACAATTCTTAAGACTAGTGGAAAGTGTAAAAGTTAAATAAAGATGTTTTTCTTAACTCATAAGGCCTCAAGTGGAGTAATCATCAAGCGTTTGGGATCGAGTGAATAGAGGTTAAGTTCGGGTATTGAATAAGATACAAAGGAAAGCAGCCGGTTTTTTTTAACAAATCCGTGTGCACGTACAGAGAGTGAATTGACTGTTAGAAGAGCGTGTTTGGGATACACTAAAGGCTAGAAAGTTATTTAACAAGATTAAAGTTATTTTGAATCCGAATATGACATTTCAGGCATATTTCTACCGCAAAAATATATCCTTAGGACAGACAGGAGCGACAAATTAAAAGAAATCCAGCGTGAGACTCAATAATACAGTTTTTACGCTGAATACAATATTACAACGCAATAAAAGAATGGTTTTATAAAAATGTTACTTTCTATTCTTCATTATTAAAGGTGGCTCCACCGAATTATGATGTAGATGTAATTTTTGTGAAAATTTCAGGACACCATATGTTTTGGCCCATCTGTCGATTGGCAATAAAATATTGGGGCCTTTCCATCATATATTTGAAGAAAAAAGACGTTGAAAATCAGCAATTTTATATGTGGTTATACGGCAGAACATGGCTGTTGCAGTAAAATTTTCAGATTAATAATGTAGAGAGAAATGTCATTTTGACGAAAAACTAATATAAGGTGCGCAATTTTATGTAGAATTTAGCACTTTAAAAATGGTTGCGCCTTACCAAACTTGTTTAATTGATATTAATAAATGTTTGCTCGAAAAAAAGCAGAAAAACCTTAGTTAGGTATATGAAAGCGGCGCTACAGTATGTTGTTATAATTGGCAACGGTACTTGTGACAGAACGTGCTTACGACCCTATTTACTCCCTTAATTTAGGAATAAACCATAGAATGGCCCTTCTTATACTTTTTATGTAATTTAAATATTTCATTGGTTATTAACATGGTGTAATTAATACCAATGCTTCCAAATGGTAGCAGCGTCATTGTTGCCAAACAATTTTCAAAAATATCAATATTATAAAATTCAAAACAAAGAGTTGTATTTGCAAGGGAATAGTTTTAAACTAAGTCAAAAAGAAGATTTAACGTATTTTAGAATACTTATTACCGGGATTGAGCATTTATTCTCACTTTGTAAATTAAACGAGGCAACATCACGCCAGTCATCTTCCGAAGTCAAAATGAGTTAAAAGAGCTTGTAAAAATAGAATGCAACTACAACGCGCTATATAATAGCATGCTCAAATAATTTTTGTGTACGCGGTATCACCCTATAGATGATTTACCATATAGGTGTTTTTCTGGATCGGTACTTATTCATTAGATAACATAGGTCTTTTACGGGATATTGAATCGCGGAGTCACGGTGGAACCTCCTTAATAGCTAAGTTGTTTCGGCTAAAAATCAACTTCACGGCTGGTAACGCTAGTAACCTACCACCCCCTACCCCAAGCCCTAGCCGTTGCTCACAGGGTAAAATTTAGATGTAGATGTAAATGAAATCAACCCTACCAATTAAAATGAACTTCGTTTTCAAAATATTATGAACCAAATGATCCTCTGTTAACGTACGCTGGCTTTACTACGGTTTCCATTCCTTGATTATTTAGGTTTTCATTTCAATTCATTATTTTTTCAACCTTCTTTTGTACTTTTTCCATGACAAATTATTGCTCACTTCCCGCTCTCAGGTACTGCGTTTATCCGCGTGATATTTATATCGCTGTGAAGTATGTGCCCGTGCACCGTCACAGCCATTGTTTAAGTGGAAGGGCGTGTTTGATGGTCTCAATTTCGCCAAAAATAGAGGTAGTTATCTCCCTCCGCCTACGTAACTCCCCGAGGCACCTGCGAGCTAACCCCCACGAGTTAGATAAGGAAGGGCAGGATGGAAGTACACCATGTGAGATTTAATGAGCGAGATCTTCATGGCAATGCTTTCCGAGTGACCGCCGTGCGTAACGCGACCAATCGGGAATGTGAGCCGTCGTATCCAATGGCGCCCGCTTGTTAAACAGAGGAAGAGTGTTCATCAGCGTGGTCTAGGAAAGCGCTTGCCTGCCGGGGTCACTTAATTGTTCCTCTCAAGAGTGGAGACTTGAGTCGAAGCGCGACTTCCCCGAATGGCCTGCGATTTTACTAAACGATTCTCTCAACGTTATGAATGCCTCCCTCCCTCTGCCGTGTTTAATTGATGTCTCTCTTTTCCCACTAACGCCATTCTCGCCCTCCTCGCTAATGCTCTCATCTTTTAGCATTAAAATACGCATCCCTATTCGAGGCAAGAGTAAATATCAGATGCGGATCTAGAAAAAGAGAATGAAAAGTCGGGAGGGGAGGTTGAAAATAATGCACCGTGTTATAAATTGTGAAACTTACGTAATCTCCTTTTTTTTAATCCAATACTCTGCTTGACGAATATTTGCAACGAGTGTTGGTCATAATTTCAAAAATGTGAGAGGCAAAACGTATATGCTGAATAACTAGGCCAAGGCTCTAACAAGGTTTAAAAAAATTTGAATGCATCGATCGAAAGAACTAAAATCAAAAGAAAAGAATTGCCAACATTAACGAATAGTTAATGCGATGAAGGCAACATAAATCTGTTTTATACGTGATAATACATTAAAATACGGGAATAATCCGTGAAATGTTAAGAATGTCATGAAATAACTCGTGGAGTGGACTGGATGAGTGGATCAAGTGAAGTGGCGTGAATGAGAATGACGTTTTGAAAAAGATTTACTAGGCAATTTCGCCGTTGGCACTCGTAATATTCCCGGAAGAAAATTCAGTGACTGTATTCATAGTTGCATTCTAGTCTCAAGTATCGTACGCATTTGGAAATAAAATTGACACAAGTGCATATGCTGAATGCCTCAGAGGTAGGAGTGAATGTTACGGGGACAATAAACGAGTCTGAGGTAAATTTGATTGAACGGCGTACGCTTTTGACGTTATATTTCATACGTACCAATCGGTTCAGATATGGTGTGGCGCATCGCGATATTTTTTAGAAGGTCAAGTAGACTCCATTACTAAATACTATGGACAAAAGAAAAAAATGCTCTAATTAACTGAATACTTAAAATGATTTTTATATTGAAGTGACTTTCAACTCATCGAGAAACGAAAAAAAAAACTTTTTAACCCTCTTACCCACCTCTGCTCTATAATATTATCTAAGAAACCCCCCCTAAAATACGTAACACTGTCAATGTAACCTCCTTATCTTAATAAAAATTGTATTTCTCAAATTAGTATGCATTCTCTAATCTGTGTCATCATTACCATTTGGAAAATGAATGAATTCATAATTTGTCTTTCTCCCAAAGTAACGTAAGGCTGGACGCCCATCGATAATGCATTTTAGCAATTGGCCCGACTTCTCCTGCCTTTAGCGTTGCGTAAATTATAGCTCATGAAAGTAACGTAATATCAGGAGTTATTCCTGGGTTATCGGCTTTTTGGGCTCTATTTTTCTTGTTTCTCTCGCAAGATTTAACGAGTAGTTGACCTCTGTATTATGAAGATCCAATCAGACTTGGATAAAATGAGAAATTTTTGAAAATTGATTTCGTAACCTGCTCTATTATTAAGCTAAAGGTATTTCTTTGTGAACATACAATGGATTCTTTGTCATCAGTATTGCAAGGCATTCTCACTTTTTTTAGGAGTTTCAGCCTTGATTTGTATCAGTGAGTAGTCGACGAACTGTCAAAAAATGAGGAATGCTGACGGAAAAGACTAGTGCCAGTGACTCAGTAGAAAAATCTATTAAAATAAAAAAGTATCACTTATTATGATGCTATATGTATGCGCAAAAAAGTTTGGAATTGGCGTTGGCATTAAAGAGTGCAAAAAAATAGTTAATTATTTTCGAAATTTTTAGTCGCGAAAGCATCCCTGTTGTCCAATTTTCCTGGATATTTTATTACGTGATATAGAAACCTTTTGGGCATTCTTGTCATTTTATTAACTCGAGTTAAGTACATATAGTATAAAGTACACATAGTTATAAAGCGAAATATGAAATAAATTCAGCTTTTCACGTTTTCCAGTTATAATCCTATTATGTGGTCTCGTAATACCCACGATACTCTCCCCGTAATTTTTACATGATAAAGTTTATAACAGCCAAATGGTAGGTAGTTAGTGGTTTTATTGAGAACATTCGGGAGTAAAATTTTAATAGTCTAGAATAAAATTTGAATGCATACTTGAATGCTATCATCGACGTTGTAAATGAAGCTTAAGTTTTGTGAAATACTGACGAAACTCAACGCGCACCTCGTTGTTAGCAAAATGTCACGTGGTGTTTTCTGTGTGAGAAGCAGTCAAAATAAAATATGTATCATTTCATATATTCAATTCTTAATCTTTGTTGCTGTGAGGTTAATCTATGAGTTATAGCATTGAAGCATTTAATGTATTCTCACTATCACCTTGAATCAATATTCCTAAGATTTGTTTGACGCAGCTCTCTAACCGATTCTCATATCAGCTTATCTCTTTAAACAACTTGCTTCATATATCTCATGCGAGGCTTTCCTCTTCCATCCTTCCCGTTCACTCAACCCGCAAAGATTGTCTTCACTTGGCCATTATATCTAATAAATTTATTCTATACAGCAAAATTGTGGGTTAGTCTTACAACAATTTTGTCTCAAAACCTTAAAGTATTGAAATTCGTATGTAACTTCCATGGACATTTAAAACTCTCTGAAGGGAATGTATTGAGGGTGAACATCTTTTTCAGGTGAAGAAATATGTTGTCAAACTGTGAACCAGAACGCCTTCTTAATCACAGGAGAAACATCCAAAAAGTGTCCTACAAGTGCAGTCACGATATGAGCGCGGTAGAATCCACAAACCTTGAATCCTTGATCTACCAGTGGTTGATCAAGGTTAGGTGAAGTTTCAGGTATTCAGGAGAAGCGTCCAACTGCTCAGGTACTTCATGCCCCTTACAACTGGATGTAAATAATAATAACAATAAATCGTATCATTAGGGAAAGAAACTGCCCCTTCTGCCATCTAACCCCTAGATAGGTCAGTAATGGATATGTAGACATAAAACGTCATGAGATCACGTGATGACAACACACCAGGCGGTTTGTAGGTTAGAGTCACGACCTTAGGTTAGAACCATTGAGGTATACCTCATTGGTTAGAACCACGATCTTAGAATACAGGTCTGGCCACTCTGCTGCTAAGGTTAATCTTGACGTCATCTAAGTGTCACTCATACATGCAAAATTCATGTTTTTTAGCTTATTAACAATGGCCCTATAGTGAATTTATATCAAATAATACATTCCATCCATTCATTAATTTTGGAATCCATCTTTTCATTAATTTATCAATTCTGCAAAAGTTTGACCAATATTTCTTCCAATTTCTTCCGGAGCATTGTCATGGTGGAAGAACCAGTCCCCACTCCGCCACAAATCGGGCCGCTTCAACCGAACACACTCGCGCAACCACCTCAAAACACTCAGGTGAAAGACTTCGTTTACCGTTTGATGCTCAGAAACGTACTGGTGGGAATTTTTTCCACGTTTTCATCAGTTCTGGACGTGGAAGGCCGGCCCGGGCGTTGAATGTCTTCGATCGACATGTTACCGCGTTTGAATCGCGAACACCACTCGTACACTTGAGTTCCTTTCAAGGCGTGTTCTTTATAAGATGTAGACAACATATCAACCGCGTCCGACGCACGTTTACCGAGCAGAAAACAAAATTTCAACGCTGCACGCTGTTCTCGAATATCAGCCATTTCCAAAATCGAAGAGGTCGAAAAAGACGTCGAACGAAAGCTGTCACTGGAGCTCGCTACAACAGTTTAAAGACACGCCGCTTGGCATTCTGACTCAGAAAGGGTTAATTAGTACCCATCTAGTACGGGAAGCCCAAACTACAAGAGCGACACGCGCAGCGATTTCCGTCCGGTTATTTTGGGTCCGCCCTCGTAAAATCTCATTTGACACTAGAATACAAAGTTCACCTCAAGACCACATCAGACAGAGACTGCCTGCAACAGGCCGCAGGTCTGCTAGTTGTTGAATTATGTCGTGAAATTCTAATTCATCATCATCAGTCAGCAATCCTGAGATCGATTGGACTCAGCTCTCCTCTCAATTTTCCTATCAGCCATTCTCTTCATATTTTCGTATTTCTTCCCTTTCACAACCTTCATCACTTGTTCTATATATGTATCTCATACGAGGCCTTCCTCTGCCATTCTTACTGTTCACTTGTCCTTCGACAATGATCTTCATCAGGCCATCATGTCTCATGATATGGCCGATTAAGTCGTCCGGTCTTATTATTATTATCATTTCATTGTACTGCAGGAAGCTCTTCACACGCATTCAGGCGTTTTTTCTCAGCATTATCCCTTCTCCAGCATTACCATATAATGATCCTGTATGTATAATCCAATAGCTTCTCTCCAAAAGTATCCTGCTTTGGGCCACTTCATTTCGCTGATTCCTTGTGCATCGAGGTCCATTCTTCGCATTACCACCACCAGGTTCTCCAGATTTACTTAGGTCCGAAGCGATCTCTCGTTCCATGTTACTAACCTAAAATGATGATCACACTTGAATTGGTCTCTGTTGAAGTATTCACTAGGCGGAATTCATAGGTCTTAAGTGCTAAGACTGTGGGATGGGAATATGTTATTGTTCTAAAGGTAATATTTTTTTCTTTTTGATCACTCAGCTGAACGCCGATTATCAGTTGATTATGTTTTATGGAAATTAGCTGTTGAACTTGTTTCCACGCTGGAACTTTGGCACCCTCAGACTGTTGCGCGAGAAGTGCGAAAGTAGAGGACTTCGTCCGTCGCCGTGTCCGTGAGTACCTTTCCTCTATTCGCGAATATGAAACCATTTTACTGCATGAAAGATATATTTGACGGAAGTAATATTGTGGGATAACCATTTAGGTGTCGCAATAATTAGAAATGCGAACTTTGGAATGTGCATATTCAAGTGGGGTGTTATGGTGTAAATCGAGAGAAGCAGAAAAAGTTTTACTGGAACTTAGCTGTTTTTGAGTATCCAATTGTTCTCATAAATGAAAATATTTCAAGTTTTTCTTCGATTAGAATAGTTGGAAATAATAATTTATATTTTTAGACAATCTAGATGAAACAATTGCGACGATACTCGGAATTGACCGGAAAGGCGCAATTTTTTTATTCCTTCAAGTACGACCCTTGTCTAATTTAGCTGGTCATTTTTACACTGCTATCGTAATTTCACATCATCCACTTCAGGTTTTTCCTTTTGGGATGAATTTTCACACTTGTTCCCTTATGAACAAAAACAGGGTGTCTTTGTACAGATATAATTTCGGGTTGGTATATCATTGGGTATAGCAATGAACATGGAGTGGCAACAACTTGTTATATTTCATTGACAACGAGTCGTAGTTCTTGCCTCAAGGCTAGGGGGCTTAGGTGCCATGAAGTTCCATGAAGGAAGGTGGTACCGCGTAATTCAGATGTAATAATATACGGGTTGGTTATAACTATACCAATACTAGCTCTTACCAGTACTTAATGTAGTTAAAAAACCTAGGGGTCCTTACTTGATAATGAAGAGGTCAAAGGAAAACCTTGAATTTCGACAACTTGTAGGGGTTGGGAACGGTTATTCTTGAAATGTAGTGATCAAATAAATGTAATAACAAGAGATCGGGTCGTTGATGGGGTTACAGTACTGGCCTTTGGGCCACCGAAAGGGGATTTGAATCCCGGTGGTGAAAAGATATTTTTCATTGGTGAACCTTCTGTATTTTTTGGATACCTGGTTGCCTTGAGTTAGGTACTCAGCACATTGAATGGGACGTAAAGGCTGCTCTATACTTGCGACCTTTCTCAGATGCAAAGGTTATTTTGCTACGTTCTAAGACTCCCCGCATAAGGGGCGGTATACAAAAGTGGAAAGGGAAGGCCCTCTCCCCCTCCAGTATATGTAACATGAAGGCGGATTCACATGGGGCGGAAAGTGCGGACGGCGGAAATTGCGGAAACCAATCAGAAACGCCCAACAGAGAGACAGAATGGAAGGAATAGGACTGGAACTGGAACCGCAGAACGAAAAAGAGCGGACCAATTCTTACTTGAACGCCGTGACACGATCATCTCCTCTTCTATCGCGATTGAACTTACGATCTTGTATTTACTCTCTAGATGTATTTGTCATATGACCACTAATTTGATCCTGTATCTGACAGACCCTCGCTTTGGAATTTATATTAATCGTCCTTTGATGGATCACGTCATTCTTTTCATTGATAGGAAATCTTATTTCGTCAAGAAGGCTAGAGAACAAAAACACTATATTATGAAAATAATGGAGTTCCGCTTGATCACTTGATTACGTTTTAACATGGGTAATGTGTTATATATGGGCATCTTCATCTCAGATTTGGTAGATTTAGCAAAATCATGTCCTAGGTGACCTTCAGCACTTTCCTAAAATTTATCTATGTGAAAGCAGTAGGGATTCCCTTGATGAATATTGATGCTTTTATCTGAGAACCTGAACAAAAAACATCAGTAGTGGACATTTGCATATATTTGAAGCCATTGATTTATGCATTATTTAACGCGTTAACGCGTGTAGGTATTCAGTTACAGGATATATAATGTGATCAACGATTCACTATCCTTCCTAGGAAGGGGAGTGTCCCCTGACTCAAATCAGCTGATTTGAGTTGATATCACCCATTCAGCTGATTTGAGTTGAAATCACCCATACCTATATTACATAAATGACTTCCTACATGCAGAATGGGAAATTTTGTAATTAGAGCCTCATGACAAAAATAAAAACTACAACAACCTCTGGAATCACTTTCCAAATGCTTAAAAGAGCTGAGGGGCTTTTATTTGCTCTCAAATTTTTCGAGTGTGCATGAAATGCTATAATTATCAGCAGAGCGATTGATCATGGGAAAATTTTGATTTCCCTCGTCGCGAATAGGTCATTAACTTGGGGTTCTTTCGTGCGACAGCTATCCAAAATGTGGGCTAGTCACTCGAAAGTGGGCTGACTTGGGATTTTGTTCGGCTTGAAGTTTCCCGTAAGATGCGTCGGGTGTCGCTGTGTCATTGTTTTTGAAATCACTTTGAGCTACTTTTGAGCATACGTCAAAATCCGCATGCGGGCGGCGGAAAATATTAAGAATTTCTACAAACACTTTCCGCCCCCTTTTTTCCGCACCCTCTCTTGTGATTGGCTAGGTGCTGTTTGAATTTTCTTTTCCTTCTCAATTCCTCTGGTCCGTTCCCATATTAGTGCAAGTTGATTGGCTAGACGTCTTTCCGCCTTCCGCACGCATTCCGCACCCATGTGAATCCGCCTTGATAGCAGTCCAAGTATCTCCTGGCTCCCCTCCCAAGTGGCTTGTTTGTTTTGATGAGAGAAAAGGAGAGGAGATATCTCGACCACGGTCAATCGAGATTCCTACAACTCGACCTTTTCTTATCTCTGACCAAATGAAGGGGTCTTAAGTCTTCCTGTCTCTTGCTTGGGCATCCTTTCACTTTCCATAACGGAATAATTATTCGTCCCACCTTGAATTTGCAATGATGTTAAATATTATACAGATATTTAGATCTCGATTAGAAGCAGTAGTTAGGTGTTCGGTATCACTGAGTTGAGTTTGCGATAGGTTATGCAATGAACCATGAGAGAAACAAAGTATCATAAATATATAACTAAAGGTGCACTTAGGTCTAACCGCAGCTAAAAATCGCATTCGTCATGTTTTAGATTGTTTTTTTGGGTAGCTTCTAATTTCTTAACTCAATGAAACTTGAAAGTTAAGTGAAATTTTATTGGACGTTCTTATTAAATGAAAACCGTATGCATGTATTTTTTCCAGCGTGACGTGAATCGTCGCAAATAATATTAATCGAATGCTGAGTGCATACGTTTTTCCTTATTTACATACATTTAATCCTATTTCATATCTCAATTTAATAAAATAATGTTATTCGGATTTCAGAAAATGTTTAGGCGTATAATAACACAATTATGGCATTTAAAATAAACAAATAAATTTTTTCATTTCCTAGGACCCTATGAATTATGCCGAGCCCTCCTTATCTAAGCTTGACAGTGTACAGTCATTTCGTAGAAGCGTGTCTTTCTCTGCCAGATCCTCACTGGTGAATCACTTCGGCAGGTTAACTTCTATGAGAACTCTTTTGCGAATGCTAATCCCTTGTAGGATAGGCTCTGGTTTCAATTTTCAGAATCCAAACAATGCTCCTTTTCAGGAAATGGAATAGTAAAACATATTGTAAACTGATTTCGTAGATAACTCGACTTCAGCAGCTGTACCACTTTCTTCAGTACAGAGATGAGTTTTGTAGTAACATTAAATAATGGGTGGAAGAGTACGATTATTATAAACGTAGAACAGTATGTATTTCCACTCTCTGGATCAATAGGGTATCAGCTAATCGAGTCAAAAATAATGTCTTTGCCGGATCAATACGGTTTATAAGTCTAATATTCATAAAACGCCTACATTTACATAATATCTTGCGAACCATCGCAATTGTGTGTGGCAGTGGCGGCCATTTGCCAGGCATGTATTATCAATCAAGGAGAACAATTACTGCTATTCCCTACTTAATTAAACTATGATAGAAATAGGCCACGAAAAGGTTGAAGGGTAATAACATCAAAATCATTTTAAAAAATAAAAAATAATTGTATTCTTTTTGGACCCAACACAAAAGCACGGATCGCTTACGGTCACCTAACTTCCCAAATCAACCCTATCAGTCGTGAGTACCTACACCTTTTTTCCTAGAGCTAGAGCTTTTTATTAACCTATGATAATTTGATAAAGTAAACGCATAGTTTTGGTAAATAAGTCAAAACGTGGTACAATTCATGTTTCTGAAATTATGTGCGTTTACAGTACACCCTGCAAGCCACCTTGAGTACGTGGCATGAGGATTCTATATCTATGTAGCGCCGTGCAAGCCACCCCGAGGGTGAGGGCAGGGCGTGAGGATTCACCGAACATGTGCTAATGATGTCCAGTTGTCACTTTCGGTGGCAGCTGCGTCACAGGCATTGTCGTTCTCCAAGCTTTCATACCCGTTGCAGGGCACGTCATCAGGGAAATGATTATTGAGAAGCGAAGATGCTGCTATTTATGGGGGATCCGTGTCCCCCCTCCCCCTGTCTCTTGGCCTTGGCTGGTTGCCGTTCTCTTTCACCGCTCCCTCCCCGCTGCTGACGTCAGTGAGTTGTGCGGGTCGTTCACCTAGGAAGAGTTTCTTCCAGACCGCGCTAAGTCGAATGCCGTCATCTCTGTTGAAGTTTTGCGGCCTCTTCTCAATTTCGACGGCCTCTCGAATTAAACGAGGAAAATACGATTTTTCCCTCGAGATGACCTTCGTCTCCTCGGTCAGGATCCGGTGGCCCTCTCCCGAGAGGGCGTGGTCTGCAACCGCCGATTCTTTTCCATTGCCGCGCAGGATCGCTCTCCGATGTTCCTTTACTCGGCACGCTACCGACCTTCCGCTTTGCCCTATGTACACTTTACCGCAAGTGCACGGTATTTCGTAAACTCCTTCTGTGTGAAGAGGGTGAAGCCGGTCCTTCGCGGATGGTAATATGTCTTTGGTTTTTGTCAACGTGCCGAAACGCGTCTCTATGCCTGCTTTCCCAAGTATGCGGGAAATGCGTTCGGACGATCCAGCAACGTAGGGAATCATCGCATATCCTTTCGGTTTCGTCCGGTTGTTTTCGGGCAATCTTGGCTCCATCTTCATATGTCTCCTCACGAACGACTCCGAATACCCATTTCCGACGAGAGCGGCAACCAAATGTGATTCCTCGTCTTTTAGAGTAGTGTTCTCGCACACCACTCTGGCCCTATGCATGAGGGTTTTGACTAAAGCCGCTTTTTGCCTTGGATGATGGTGGGAGGTTGCATGGAGATACCGATCCGTGTGGGTTTTCTTTCTATAGACGGAGTGCCGCAGAGATCCGTCGTCTCCTTTCTTCACCAGAACATCTAAGAAAGGTAGGGTCCCATTCTCCTCCATCTCCACAGTGAATTGGATGGAGGGATGTATTGAGTTGATTTCCCTCTTAAAGACTTGTAATTTTTCCGTCCCGTGGGGCCAAATGACGAACGTATCGTCGACGTAGCGTAGCCAGCAGGTTGGTCGAAGGCTGCATGATGCCAGAGCGTCTTCTTCAAAATGCTCCATGAAGAGATTGGCCACAACCGGAGAGAGAGGGCTTCCCATGGCTGCTCCATCCTTTTGTTCGAAGAATTGGCCCTCCCAGAGGAAGTAATTGCTCCTCAGGCAGAAGTCAACCATCTTGGGGAAATCAGCTGGTAGTCCAAACGGAATCATTTTTCTTAAGATGTCTACCGAGTCCTTGATTGGCACCTTCGTAAATAGAGAGACCACATCGAAGGAGACCAGGATGTCCGTTTACGCGACTTTTATTTGTTTTATTCTCCCGACAAAATCCGCGGAATTTTTCACGCACGAGCCAGTTTGTCCAATGAAAGGTTGTAACTGCTGGGCGAGGTGACCGGCCAAGGCGTAGGTGGGAGATCCGATCGAGCTCACGATAGGGCGTAGCGGTATGCCTTCCTTATGTACTTTTGGCAATCCGTATAATCGTGGCGGCCTCGATGACGATGGCAAAAGTCTCCGCTGCTCTTCCGGAGGGATATGGGAGCGCTTGATTAGTTCTCTTGCCTCCCTCTCTATCCTGGCTGTAGGGTCTTTTTTAATTTTGACGTAAGTCGCATCATCCAGTAAGGTCTCTATTTTTCGTCGGTATGGTAATATGTCGTGTCGTGAGGAGACATATGAAGATGGAGCCAAGATTGCCCGAAAACAACCGGACGAAACCGAAAGGATATGCGATGATTCCCTACGTTGCTGGATCGTCCGAACGCATTTCCCGCATACTTGGGAAAGCAGGCATAGAGACGCGTTTCGGCACGTTGACAAAAACCAAAGACATATTACCATCCGCGAAGGACCGGCTTCACCCTCTTCACACAGAAGGAGTTTACGAAATACCGTGCACTTGCGGTAAAGTGTACATAGGGCAAAGCGGAAGGTCGGTAGCGTGCCGAGTAAAGGAACATCGGAGAGCGATCCTGCGCGGCAATGGAAAAGAATCGGCGGTTGCAGACCACGCCCTCTCGGGAGAGGGCCACCGGATCCTGACCGAGGAGACGAAGGTCATCTCGAGGGAAAAATCGTATTTTCCTCGTTTAATTCGAGAGGCCGTCGAAATTGAGAAGAGGCCGCAAAACTTCAACAGAGATGACGGCATTCGACTTAGCGCGGTCTGGAAGAAACTCTTCCTAGGTGAACGACCCGCACAACTCACTGACGTCAGCAGCGGGGAGGGAGCGGTGAAAGAGAACGGCAACCAGCCAAGGCCAAGAGACAGGGGGAGGGGGGACACGGATCCCCCATAAATAGCAGCATCTTCGCTTCTCAATAATCATTTCCCTGATGACGTGCCCTGCAACGGGTATGAAAGCTTGGAGAACGACAATGCCTGTGACGCAGCTGCCACCGAAAGTGACAACTGGACATCATCCACGCTGCGAAAACCTACGATCAGCCATGTGCTAATGATCGCTAATCTAGTGAATCAGAGATTATTTCTAATATCTTGCGGGACGTGAACTGAAAATCTTACCTCTTATTCAGCATGCAAGAAAATAAGGCGAGTACAAGGATGGAGTAATCCTCTCTCAGGACTTGGGTTCAGAATACCTATATCACCATCCCGGGCTGTGTGCCCTTTATGGTCGTGGCTGATAGTATAGCAAGGGAATATATACATTGGGGAAGAAAGGTTATTTTGTTTAGGTAGGAAGCTCAATGGGTAATTTTGTTTAGGGAGTGTTTTGAGGGGACAATCCAAGGGTGTAGACGGGTTATTTTATTAGGGTAAAATTGTTTGGGATGATCGTGGGGGTAAAGAAGGGTTATTTTGTTAAGGAGTTAGCGTTTTGTGGATGAGGAAATAATTTAAGGATGTCTGGTTGCTATAAGATTTTTTTATAGAGAAGGAGATTGATGCGTTATTTTGTTAAGGTGTTGTGTTTGGTTATGATATCTTGGGAACAGGTTTAATCAGGTCAGGTTGGGGAGCTGACAAGCTCCTTGCCCTGTGCCGGAATGGGAATAGGTGATGGGAAGGAGATTTGCAAGGTTAAATGGGTTTGGTGATACTACAACTTCATGGTGGCTCGATGAGTCTTCTTGGCTGGTGTCTTCTGTGACTACTGGGGCTGGAGCTGGGAAAGGTTTAAATTGAAAGCGAAGGGATTCAAGGTGTGTGGTGTTAGCAGGGAATTTAGGGATACTGATTTTCTATAAGGGTTTGGAAGGAAGGATCATATTACGAGGATAGGTAAATTTGCCGGAAGGTAAGGAAGGGAACCAAAGTGCTGCGATTAACTCATAATGTAAAAGTTCCATGAATCATCACGCCGCGGCGTGATGATTCATGGAAAATCTATCATTCTAAATCTAAAAACAACTATCATTCACTAGTGGATATCGATGTTTGACGCACACTGCTTACTTCATAGAGTATTGATGCAGACATCGATTAATATTGACACTAGAAACTACTGAATGTACTCACAAAATTAGCATAAGAATTTTTTAATATGTGAGCGATGGGTTGAATTTTGATTCAACTCAGAGTCATAAGAAAAAGAGCTATTTTAAGAACACATTACCTAACAGTTTAACAGTATTTACCTCATTAAATCTCTTCATTTGAGTCCGAGTCTACATCATATATGTCCTGTGAATCTGTTATCCCCTCTATCTGAAGAAGATTCCGTACCTCTTTGAACATTCTCTCTTCGTTTTTCGGTATTTCTCTTGTTGAAATTAGTGGATCCGAACTTGGTAGAAATCTTTGAAAAATGTCCTAGAATTCTTCTTTCCAAGACGTCTTCCTCGAGTGCTGCTCCCTGAGCCTTTTGATGTCCTTGTGCCTGGATTCCAGAGATTCCTCCGAGAGTTGCCCAATTGGACTGCCTTCGCAGCAGTACTTCCAATACTCCCAGTACTGCAAAAATATTTATTCATGAACTGCGCCAATTCTTTATATTCATTGGAATCTATTGCCATCTTAAATTTTTCGCACAGATATTGTAGCGCAGTTGACTTCTTTGACTGAACAAACTGCCCCGCAACTGCATGTGACCCTATTATCTAGCATGTCTCCGTGAAGTAGCCTAGTTGCATGTCATCAGTGCATGTTTGGTGATCTTCACCCCTGCCACACACCCTCGTGGTGGCTCGCAGGGTACTACGTAGATGTAGATGTCAGCATAAGGTCATGTATTTCTTTGCGAGGAACTTTTTCAGGATTCATCTTCTCCTTCGTGCCGGTGTAATGAATCTAAACCAAAATAAAATTTAAGCAAAAAAATTAGGTAATGTAATATCTCTTTTATTATGCGACATGACAACTTCGAGAGATCCAATATTTCTCTGAAGCACGCTCTCTTCAACCTCTAGCTAATTTCGTAACAACTCCTCGTTTCCGTATCGATGAGCCAAAAACACTTCAGTACTTCCACTCACAGCAGCAAAATAAGACTGAATCACTACGCAAAAACGAGTGGGAGAGAAATTTCTAAACCAATGTGTAATACACATTATCGGAAAAAACCTCAAATTATTTCGACGAACCCGGACACACACGTGTCTGAGAGAAGCGGTCCTCTGGAGCACATAAACTGATTTGCTTGTGTAGGGGTTATAAACTAATTAGCGGCATCTGTATAAAACTTCTAGGGGTTTTAAATGTCGTCCTATCAATCAAAGTGCTGCTCAGGTAACTAAAACTTGAGTGCGGGTGACGTGTCTTACTTGGGACAAAAGGCTGGGGGAATTTCTTTAGGGTCGCGAAGGATTACCACGGTCGGCCCGGGTATGACCTCGCTCGCTCATGAGTATTGTGCCTTGTCTTTTGGAAGGATGAAGTGACCGCTGCAGGGAAGGATCTACATTTCATTGAATACAAGAGAAAATGCTGCTGCTTCATATGCCTACTTCATGAGGCTGTTAAGTTCCCAACCAGGAGCCGCGAAGGTTCTTACCATGGAGATTTGAGAGCTCTCTCTCTGTATTCTTGATCTCTATTCTTCGTGGTTCTTACTGTACTAACATATTTAACACATTATTGGACCTTGGTCTAAAATCATGGACAAAGGAATAAAATTCTTAATACAGGTTAGTAGCAACAAAATTAAAAAAATTCATTACGCTTATTTCGGCACCAGAAGGTTGCCCCGCCTCATAGTAGGTACATATTCAGCCTAAAATGGAGCGGGGGCAAGTTGGGGCAAGGTTTTTTTCATAAAAACGTAGTAGAGATGTTGTACTTTATGTGGCATAAGTATCTCAGTGTCCTTATATGTCGTTCGTAAAGTTTATGTTAACATTATAAGAAAATTGGCAAAAAAAACAGGGTATGTTAATTGTTTAATAATGATAAACAAGTATTAATTTAAAAACTTAAAAAACCACGAAATGTCTTTTAGAAAGGTGCCTACTTGTCATTAATAATTTTAAAATAACCATTCTTGCTTTTAGATGGCCATACTAGCAAAGAGAATACACGAGATTTCGCGAAAAACCGGCTTCGTAGGATTTTGATAATTTTTTGTCAACTTTGACGGACGCTGCTGATCTAAAAAAAGGCTCAAAATTAAAACCATTTTCTTTCTTTGTAGTGTGAATGTTGTAAATTCAAACTGCCATACTACGGGGTTTCAATTTATAAGTCAAAAATTTGAATTTTGTTCTGTTTTTCGATTCCAGCCCACTGTGGGACGGTACGGACCGCAGAGAAACAGATTGGAATAATGACGCGAGCCTAAATTTCTCATACTCTCGGTAGCGCCTCGATTTCGCTCAAAGTAATAGAAAGTATATACGTACCACCTTGGATTTCGCCGACGTTGAGAACTTCGCCTAAAGCATGGCACTAATACATGCATTAGTACGTACTGATACTAATACATGTATTAATACATGCATTAATACATGTGTTAATACATGTATTAGTACCATGGCCTAAAGATACGTAATCGCTTAGAGCGAAGAAGTTTTTGGACGTTACAGAGCGCGACGTTATGAAGCACGGGATTTTACGGAGCTCAGCAGGGACGTTATCTATCCCCACCGTTTTACCTTTCATTTCTCCGGATTCCTTCTCTATCTCGGAATTTTACTCAATTTAACTCAAGGTTTTATCGGGATGCGATATTATTTGTGCCTAACTTGGGTCACCATTTGTTATTATGACGTTAAAAAATATTTTGGAACTGGAATAATCTCTTAATTATCCTATTTTTGGGTGGTTAAATCATAGATTTCTATGAGCGTAGAACAGTTCTTTTTACTCCTTAGAAGGAATTAAAATAGGAGAACGCATCAATTAAAATTTGCGGAAATTATTGGGAACCTTGGGAACGCATCACTTATCACTACTCAATTGTTTTCATCGGTGGTTCTCCTTTTTTACGTTAGGTAGCGGTATTGCAGAACTAGCGGCGTTTTTAGTGACGGAACATCAATTGTCCCAATTCAAATACTGTATAATACTTTCGGATTAAAAGAATAGCACCCGGCCCTGCAGGTATTTGTACTTTTCCTTTTTTTACTCTTGCTTACACTTCCTTCGTAGACTCCCCAATCACTGCCCTCCCCGCTCCATATGTCGCGCGACCGAGGTGTCCAAGGTCTTTCATGTCATTTGACTTCTCACAGTTGGGTTGAGGGATGTGAAGTCTCGTGCTGTGCAAAATTGCTCGTGTGGCTATGTCGTGAATGCATGTAATGTGTGAATAATTGACGCAGCAAGTGAGGTAGCAACTGCAGACACAACTTAAGCGATCAGGATACTGAGAGTGATCAAATATTTTTTAGAATCACCGTAAGTACCATCAGGTAATTTTCTGTCCATGGGAGGAGTTTATCTTTTGTGGCTGTCAACTGTGCTGTTTCTATAAATCAAAGTGGTTTAAATCTGTGAAGGTTAAGTGCCTACGTAATTAGAACTAAAAAAGTGTTATTAAAGTTTTTGCGATCCACAAATACACTTTTCAAGGTAGATACTTGGTGGTTTTGTCGCACACGGTTATCTCCCGGTAGCCTGAATGATACTATTGCCAGCATCCATTTCCACATTTTCTTTTGTATAACCTGGGAGAGTCCATAATGTAGCATTCGAATGTAATACGTTGTAGGTTTGTTTGTATAAATTCATGTCTAATGCACTCAAGATATCTGATTTTTGAGTGGCATGTACAGGTGGTTACGTTCTAGAAGGTTAATCATAATATCCTATTTGTTTATGACTCATCTGGCGATTAGGTACCTTTCGGCGACCATGGCTGGATATCCACATGGACTGGATTTGGAGGGCAATGGTGCTCTGAACATGTCCTGTCTGTGCCCCACCAAAAGCCACTAGAGAGATTAGGAGGCAAAGTTCACATCAAGCTGAGCCTTTAAAATCAGGAACATCATCATTGGAGTATATCTGCTTTTACCCATGTCTTTACAACTGGGAGGGGAATGCAGCCAAGCCTTAGGATGTTAAGGCCATGGATCAAAAAATTAAAAGAAACATTGGTGCCTCTTTGTTAGTGTATTACCCTCGCTTTACTACCGTTTGAGCTTCTATTATCCTCAGAAAGGTAAGTACACATTTTGTTGTTCCATACAATCTTTAGATATTTATTTAGAGAAATTCTTTCTGAACTTAATGAGTGAAGCAAGTCTTGCCATTTTTGATCCTTTTGATGAGACATTTCATTTCTTGATTTCATCATCATCATCAGTATTACATCCTAGGATTGGTTTACTACAGCCCTCCATTCTGCCCTATTCAGTGTTAATTCCCTTACTCCCTGATATATTTTCTTTCACGTCCTTCCTTATTTTCCCTATATACTTGTCCCTTGGTCTTCCTGGTGGATCCTTCCCTTCTATTACCTATATTTCTTACTAATTCCTTGTGCCTCAAGGTATGCCAAACCATCTGGTTCTTCTTTTCCGTAGGGTTTTTTACATTGTCCTTTCTTCATCTGCTCTTCTGTACACCCCTTCATTCGTCACTCTATCTGTCCATTTAATCTTCAACATTCTCCTCCAGCACCATGTTTCGAAGGCTTCAATTCTCCACTGGTCTGCTTTCCCGATTTTCCCTGTGTGTTCCCATCTTCTTTTTAGGGTTTTAAGTCAAAATCTCTTTTCTCCCACACTCTTCTTAAGACTTCATTTGCCACTCGGTTGATCCATTTTATCTTCATCATTCTTCAGTAGCACCACATTTTGAATGCTTCCATCCTTTTCTTCTCCGCTGCTGCCATCACACATGACTCACTGCTGTAGAGAAACATGCTACAGATGTACATTCTGATGAATTGTTTCCTTTCATCTATGCTTGTATTTCCCACTGTAAATAGATTCTTCTATTGATTAGATGCCCTCTTTGCTTCAAGGGCTATTCTACTGACTATTTATTTCTTGCTTTGTCCATCGTTGGGTTTTGGCTTCCCAGGTAAAAAAAACTCTTTCACCTCTTCCAGTTTTTCTTTTCCTAGTTTAATGTTGGTTTTGGCCTCTTCTCTCTTGCTGCGCACCATTATGTTACTCTTCTTATTGATCTTAAGCTGATATCTGGCCATTGTCCTCTCCATGGTTATTAGAATCTTATTCAGATCCTTATCTGTCTCTGCTATTAGTCCTATGTCATTAGCGAAATGTAGCATTTTAATTATTTCTCCATGGATATTCACTCCATAAGTCTTCTCTTTGATTTCATTGATGGCTCTCTAGATGTTAACATTAAAAATTCTGAGATACAGTGCACAGCCTTGTCTCACTCCTTTCGTTATTCTTGTTTCTTCATAGCTGGGTCCTGATTTAATCACATCTACTTGGTTTTTATTCAAACTGGATAATTCTGTAGCCATTGTAGGACACTGTACTTCCTTTCACAATTCCAAGAATTCAATTCCAATCCACATTGTCAAAAGCATTGTCTAAATCCACTAATGCAAGGTAGGTTTGTTCCTCTCCATTCTCTTCTCTATGAGAAGCCTGAGGACCAATGTTGCTTCTCTTGTACCCTTACTTTTCTTGAATCCAAATTGATCTTCATCCAGGAACTCCTCTGCTTTTCGTTCTACTATTCTGTAGATGATCCTGGTCAATATCTTTGATGCATGTGTCGTTCAGCTTATATGTAGTCATAAAATTTTCGCAATTCTCCACTCTCTTCTTTTTGGGAATAGGAATGCTAATGTTTTTCTCAAAGTCCCTGGATATTTTTCCCGTTGAGTACATGTCACAGATGGTTTCATAAATATGGACTTCTCTCCTGCATTTTTAATGAATTCTGTGGGAATGTCATCAGTTCCAGGAGCCTTATTCATCCAATGGTCCCTTATTGCTGCATCAAATTCCGATCTTATTATAGATGCTCCCATATCATCCTTTTCGACTTTGCTTTCCTCTTCTCCTTTGTGCTGAGATTGTTTCTGTTGTGTAAGTCTTCCAGATATTCTTCCTATCTCTTCACTTTGTCTATATTTTCAATCAAAAGTTCTCTTTTCTTGTCCCTTATGGCATTGCATCTTGCGCTCCATTCCTTGAAGTGGTTCCTCACTATCCTGTGGCCAACTTCTATTTTTTCAAGTGCAAGGTTGTTTTGTACATCTTCACTTAGATTCTTCATTCATATTTCTCTAGCTTTCCTGTATTTGTGACTTATTTCGTTCCTTATTCTTTTGTAGCAAAGCTGCCCTTCTTCAGTTTTCGCATTCTTGTACTTTCTTCTTTCTTCAATGAAGTCTAAGACTTCCTCTGTGATCCATGGCTTCTTCTTGGCAACTTTTCTTCTTCCAAGAACTTCTTTTGCAGCTTTCTTTAGTCCACATTTAATGTTTTCCCACCATTCTTCCACTCATTTCTCAGTCAGGTCTTCTCCTATGTTGTTTCCCACTGCTGTTTGAAATGCCAGCTGATGTATATTCTTTACTGTTTTCTTCTATTTCTTGAGTTTTATATCAATTTAATCATCTCTAACGTATGGTCATTATCGATGTCTACTCTCTGGTGGCTTTGCAGTCCTTCACCTGATTCCTGATCTCTGCTTCACTAAAATGTAGTCAATTTGAAATCTCCCCGTCTCCTGGCATTTACCCATGTAATGTCTTCGGTTGTGAGTTTTAAACAATGTTTTTGCCACCCCTGACTTATGTTGTGTGCAGAACTCCAGCAATCTTTCTCCTATTTCATTTGTGTTTCCCAATCCATATTTTTGAGTTATTCTTCCATCTTGACCTTTGCAGACAGCAGTGTTCCAGTCACCTAAAATAGTTAGTTTTCTTTTCCTATTACCTGTTTTATAATTTCTGTGATATCTTCGTAGAAGTCTTCCACTTCTTCATATTTGTAGTCCGATGCAGGCATGTAAACTTGCACCACAATGGTATCTCTAGGCTTGGTATCAATCTTCACCATTATAATCCTCTCACTGTAGTGCAGGAAGCTACTCACACGCAGTCCTTCACTCTTCCTGGGTATTATTCCTACTCCAACGTTACTATTCAATGATCCGGTGTGAATAATTCTATAACTTCCACTTCAAAATTCTCCTTCTTGGGTCATCTCATTTCACTGATTGCTAAAATGTTGAGGTGCATTCTTCGCATATTTCCACCTTCCAATTGTCCAGTCTTCCTCAGATCCGAACTGATCCAATGTTCCACGTTCCTACCCTAAAATGTTAATCACACTTGACTATGTTTACTCACTTGGGTAGTGCCTGCCCAGAGATTAGAATAGGGGACCATTTTACCTCGGGAGTATTTTACTCAAGGGGTTTCCATCATGTCTTGATAATAAGCAAGCAAGCAGTTTAGCTGCGACTCCTCAGGATAGTACTGTGGGGATATTCCCTCGGCTTCTACATCTTAGTACTACAGACGCTAAGGTAAATTTACCTGTTGTGAAATGAGTGTCACTGTACAGGCCACTGTGGTCTCCATCTTCTCTCATGTAAAGAAGAGCTGCTGCCCTCTCCTCCAGGTGATGAGAAGCATAATTGTTGGTAGCCTCCCATCACCAAGTCACTTCATCTTCACAGGTTCTGTATTATTTTAATGTCTACCCTTCCCAGGGATAGTCAACACCCCATTGTAATGCTGTCGATTTTTGTCCATGATTGCTAATTTGAAGAGTAAACTCGCTTATCTCTCAGCTAACCTCTATATATAGAGATCATTTAACCATCCATGAATCTTCATATTTACGTAAATATTTTCTCTCAGATCCTTCACAACTTGATCCATGTATTTCATACTAGGCTTTCCTTTCCTATTCTTTCACTCCACTTTTCCGACCACAATGTCTCGACCCACCATCCACAACCCAGTGGATGCACTCAGTGGTTTTTAGCCATGAGCCATCCTTTCTACCCTCTCTATTCTCCTCCACACCCATATTTTGAAGGCTCCCAATCTTTTCTTGTCCTCCTGTAATAGAGTCCAGCACTCAGACCCATAGGAAGCTATGTTTCACATTAAGCTATTCACTAACCTTCTTTTTATATTCATGCTCAAGGTTCTCATCATGAGTTCTCTCATGTTAGTAAGCATCAGCTTAGCTTAAGTTTTTCTTCTCCTAATATCATATTACTATGCCAACGTATGTACAATAAACTAACCAAGCAACAAAACTGTTTCAACTGTTTTACCTCACCTTCACCTGTTTCACCTCTTAACTAAATATTTAGTTTTGCCTTCTTTTTCCTTGGCAATTTCATAATTTTCATATGATTACTTTCATCCAAAATCTATCACACTACATTTGTAAAGTGTCTAACAATTATTTAAATCCTTGGCTATCTTATGATGCAGTGCTTGGTCAATGGCAAACCTAACTAATTGAACTACTGCTCCTATATGAATGTCATCCCATGGGTCTTCAACAATTTTCTCCATGTGTATATCGAAGAGTACTGGGGACAACAGGCAACCCTGCCGAACCCCCCATCCCATTCTTGCCCATCCAGGTTCCCTATATGCTATCCTTACCTGAGCATGGTGCTTTCTAAGTATAGGTTTGAAGTTACTCTTACAAATTCCAAACAAATGTGTTACAGCTTCCTGTTTATTTATTCTAAGAACTACTTTTGAGCATTCAATAACAAACTAATCATACTATATTCCTGGCAAACATCTGCTTCCTATTTTAGGGATAAGGATCAATAGTTATTACAAAGTTCTCCTTCAGACTATAGCTTCATCTTTCTTGCTGCTGTCCATAAAATCTTTGTCTTCTAGTCATCCCTAGACCTTTTAACAATTGTACTGAGATGTTATCTATTATTTCTACTTTTCTCACTTTCATTTTACATGATGATTTTTCAATCTTACATTTTAATATTCTTGTTCCTATGATACTCTCGTCACCCATCTGTGTTTCTCTATGTCCTTCACTCCAGGTATCTTCACTGTCTTTCCATCTCACCTTTCATAGATCCATCATTTCTTAATTTCACATAGTCATTCACCAATTGATGTTTTCTTATTTCGCTGCCCTCAGAATCAACCTGACATTCTATGTCCCAATTATGTTATTTCTACATTAACTAACTCTTACTCATTAAGCTATTCAATAACCTTAACTGCATAGGAGTGATTTTAAAATTAATATATTAAAATTATGCAATGACCGCCGCGAATTAGATTCTAGAGAGCAGTTAGAAATTTTAAAAAATTTTAATAACCAGAGGGACACTTTACCAGAGGAGGAGGCTATATTCCACACTCAGTGATACATACTTCTAATCTTTTGTAGACGAATTAAATGTTTCTTCATAGAGGAAAAGAATACTTAATCTGAGAAAAGTGTGTTGATTTTCATTAGAAGCAAGTTCAGCCCTTGGATCGTGACATCACTGGATTCCGTGGCTCCATCTTTTTCCCTCTCTTAAATGGTATATACCTACTATTGTTGATGATGGCACCAATACAAAAGCACTACATATTAACTCTTTTCCTTGAAAAATATTAAATATTGAAGAACTTTTTATCTGTGAAATTTGAAGCAATTAAATGGCCTCGTCCTGACTTTATGCTTGTGCTAGGAATCTTCGGATTTAAAGATCCGCGGATCAATTCGGATCCAAAGACTCGGAGTAAAACGGATCTGGATCGTAGATTTTAAATTTTCACGGCTAATCGATCAAAGTGCTCAGTGAATGGGATGTAGGTGCGGTAGATATTGATAAGAAGAGGTTGTATAACTCAGGTCACAACATCAGATGAAAATTTTTCCGTGTAACTAGGCGCAAAATAAAGAAATTGACTTTTTTCCTGAATACCACGGTATTGCGAGAAATAAAATACATGGAATATCACGTGGGTAGCTTACATTCACCGGCATCAGGTGGACAACGAGAGCGAACTTCATAGAAACTGTGTTCAGTCCCTATGGAAAGTTCAAGTTTAATTTTTTCTTTCAGTCATTGCATCAAAAATGTTATCTTCAATTTCAATTCCTTACATCTGATTACTGAATACTGAAAAATGATAATTTTTATACTAATATTGTTTAGATTAGATTTACGAATGTATCACTCAAAAATTAGGGATGTCGGGTCGGATCCAAAGATTCACAGGTCTTTCATTTCATTCGCTACTAAAGTCAACTCCGATGACAGTATAAATTCACATCCCAATCGGAGAGTTTTCAATTTCGTGGATCAGTGATCAATGTGCCCTGTGTATGGAATGTAGGTATGGTATGTACTAACAAGGAGAGAATTTGTATTTCTGATCACCAAATGAGATAAAACATTTTTCCGTACCACAAAAACAAATAAAGAAATACATGTCTTGGCTTTTTTCTTCACGTGCCAGGATGAGCAGAAAAAAATTAAAGCAGAATGTCATGTGGGTCACCTACATTCGCCAGACTCGACTCCGATGATAACACGTACATAATTGTTAAAATGAGAGCTGGTGTACTGCTGGTCGCGAGCTCGATCCGCAACACTGCCTATGAATACACAATAAACTGTATTGGAGGAATACAGTCCATTGTGTATTCCTAGGCAGTGGCATTTAAAATTGGCATTAGTGAAAGGGATTGGAAAAATATTTTATTACAGAATTAAAGTCGTGAAAACATTACATTAATTTTATAATATATTTTTAGTGATGCATTTGTAAATCTAGTTTAAACAATATAAGTACAAAAAGGTAGTATCCACGTACAAGGGTTGAAAATTAAGGATGATAAAATTTTGATTCAATGACTGAAAGAAAAATTTTGAACAGATAATAATTGAACTTCATTACCTGCAATACACTACCCCACTCTGCTATTGTCAGATTACCTGAGTTCGTAGAATGTAGGCTCCCCACAAGTTATTCTACTTTCCTTCTTGTAAACCCAGGTGAATGGAGAAAAAAATCAAAGAAATTTTTTAAGTTTTGTTTCTAGCAGAATGAAAAAAGGTTCATCTCATTTCAAGATCCTAGTTTAAAAAACCTATACTTATGAGTATAAAATTCCCAAATTTCATTTTAAAGGCTATTATTAATAAGACATTGCACAATTACTAGTTTAGCAGCTTTAAATATTGTAAAATAATTTTTTCGTCTTAAAAAATGGAATCTCCTACGGCATTAAAATTTTTTTTGTTTCTAAGAAAGAATTTGAAAGCATTCATACAACAGCAACCCTAGTTAATGTAAACACATTGTGCACTGAATTAAATTTAAATTTTATTTATTATTTAATATTTTATATTATATTATTCTTGGCGTGTAATACACCCTTGAAGTCTTTTTCTATAATTACATTTTAACTTTCTGGATATAGGGTGATACAACACAGCATCACTATGATCTTATATTTCAGAAAATAATTTAATGTTAATGAAAATGCACCTATAGTGTTTCTGTTAACTGCACTCTAAAGAATAGTTGTACAGGTTTAAAGAATGTATTCTTTGAGTATGTGATAAAGAAAGTTAACTTTATATCAGAAGGTAATAAGGTATCTGTAAATCTTAATCCAGGAAAATATTATCCACTTAGATGATAGGAAGATGATTTTTTTGTCAATAAATTTACTTTTTTTAAAATACTTTTGTTGCTAACGTAAATGAATTCACTTAGTAAAATTGCACAGACTTTTGCTAAAACCAACTTAGGTTTCAACTTATGCAGTCATTATCAAAGACCTTCCTAATGACTTTATAAGTCGAAACCAGGATCCTTACACTCGTCGTGAAAAATGGCTCGCTTAGTGAGGCCGTGGCGAAAGTGGGAACAAATGGCAGCACTAGTAACTCCACCCAAGCAGAGTGCTGATACAATCACCTTTGATTTAAAATCTTGCATGGAAAGTGTTTCAGGAATTAAAATTTAACCTACATCTTTAACAAAAAAAACAATATTAATCATCTAACTCATCTTGTAGAGTCCACAATTGGAGAAATGGCAAATATTTTCTTTGAAATAACATGATAGTATCAAAGGATGTCTACGTTTTTCTAATGCTTGGAACACTGTCGTATAGTTGAGAAGAATGCCAAAAGCTACTAAATAAAAGAACCTTTACTCCATCTGATACTTGGCAAGCAGCATGATGAATCACTAACTATGACACCTGAGAAAAAAGAGCACAGAAAGTAGGTATTACTGAAACATTTCACATGAAAAAATGAAGTAGCCTATTGCCTAGGACTAGAGATCACTTTTGCTCTACCGTTCTATCCACCCCAGGAACTGAAATAGCTGTAGATTGCACGAAATAAATTGAACCCATTTAGAAATAAGTAAATGTTATCTTAACGCGCTTAGTAACTAAGTTTAACCATAATACAAATAATTTCTAAATCTCCTAGCAGAGTAGTTCTAAAACACTCGACTATCCCACTTTATCTGCCCTTTTGGACGGTAGAAATTAGGACAAGCAATACCGTATGGGTACAGTTGTAGTGAGGTACAATTAAAACAGAAATGTTATTGCACATGAATTCTGTCTTAAGATATTTTATTAAGTCAACAGCTCTTCGAAAATTTTGATTTTTTTTTTAAATTGCAATTCTCATTTTCAGCCTCACAATTTCTTCGTGTAGCAAACTGCCGCATTCATACCATTATTTAATGATTGATAATGCATACCATTATCTCCTCCCTGTGCATTGAGCGTGGAAATTTTAAAGCAATAGAGTCAGGCATTATCGTCAATGGTCACTTTGTATGCATTGATAGGTTAAAAATTAATTGCAAGCTTGTCCTCCACGGACTTGATAAAAACTTGACTTTAAAAAGATTTGCATTTGGATGAACCATTCTACCCTCCGATTGGCAATGATACAACTGTGCAACAGCACCAATGCCCAAAGGGTTTGGGGAACTGACAGCCCAAATGCATACTTGACAATTGCTGAATTTTTGTATTTGTTTACATAAATAGCCAGTCATCATTACCTTGGGTCAACAATCATACGATTGGTTTCACGCAGCCCTCCACTCGATTCTGCTATTGGCCAACCTCTTCATATTAACGTAGTTCCTCTCTTTCACGTTCTTTACGACCTGCTCCATATGCATCATACGAGGCCTGCCTTTTCCATTCTTCCCGTTCACTTTTCCTTCGACTATCTTCATCAGGATGTCGAGGGCATGCATTTGCCATGCTCTCGTGTCGAGCCTCCGCCCGAACCATGAGTGCCTTACGCCCTGTCTATTCTCAGAATTGAGATACCGGGCATGACTCCGCAAGGGCATGACTGGCTTCCGATATCGGTACCGATAACCGGTGACGTAGGCCGGGAAACCCTTGCTTCCCTGAGTGTGACTCCTGGCTGCGCTCGTCAGAGGACAAGGGTCACTCCTAGGAGCGGGAATAAATTCGGCTTCCGGCAAGGCATCAGGGTCAGTTGGGCCACGCATGCCGTGACCGCGTCTAGCACGAAGCTTGTTACGCTCGCCGTGACCTCGGCTAGACGATCTGACCACCTCCCGCTACCCATCCTCGGGAGACGAAGGCTCCGCCAGGGCAACGTTCACCGTGCCCGCGTCTCTTGCTTCCCCGTCCATCACTCCGGTCCGTGCCGCGGCTGACGATTGGGGCTACGCTCGCCGTGCCCGCGTCTGCCACCTTCCCGCTGTTGCCGATCGTGCCATCTCCAAAGAGCGATCGCATCCCGGTGCCAGGCTCTCTCTCTCCCTCTATCTCATCGTGGAACGTAAGTGGTAATGTACCTTTTTTTACTGTGTGCCTTATTTTGGGGAGAATATATATTAATGGTATTACTGGGTATTTCGGCCTAATTATTTCCTGATCATCCAACCTCTCGACACTCCTTATGTCGCCAAGAGTCCGCTGCGACAAGGGCATTGTGTCTTAAAATATGGCCGATTAAGCTGTCCCATCTTCTTTTTATAATTTTCTGCAGACTTCTCTTTTCTCCCACTCTTCTTAGGACTTCATTTGTCACTCAGTCGATCCATTTTATCTTAATCATTCTTCGGTAGCACCATATTTTGAATGCTTCCAACTTTTTCTTCTCCACTGTGTCCATCGTCCATATCTCACTGCCTTAAAGAAACAATTACTTTCAGAATTCCAAGCATTAAATTCCAATCTACGTTGTCAAAAGCCTTCTCTAAATCCGCAAATTCAGTGAAGATCGGTTTGTTCTTCTCCAGTCTCTTCTCTATTAGCAGCCTAAGGGCCAATATTGCTTCTCTTGTACCCTAACTTTTCCTGACTCCGAATTGATCTTCGTCCAGAAACTCCTCTGCTTTTCATTTTATTCTTCTGTAGAATACCCTTGTCAATATCTTCTATGCATGTATCGTCAGGCTTATAGTCCTAAAATTGTCGCATTTCTCCGCTCTCTTCTTTTTGTGAATAGGAAGTATGATGTTTCGAAGTCTCTGGGTATTTATCGTGTTGAGTACATGTCGCAGATGGTTTTGTAGAGAACGGTTAATGTCTTCTCTCCTGCATTTTTTATTAGTTCTGTGGGGATATCAGCAATCCAGAAGCCTTATTCATCTGAAGATCCCTTACTGCTGCAACGAATTCCGATCTTAATATTGATGCTCCCATATCATCCTTCTCCACTCCGCTTTCCTCCTTAGCACATTCGTGCTGATATTGTTTCCACGTAGTATATTAAGCTGTCAGTGACAGCTGGGAGAGAGTAATCATGTTCTATTGCATTCAATTTATCCCAGTCTCCCTCTTCTATAAACCCATTTAACCTCTCCTTCAGTTAGGAGAATAATGACTGTGAATTGGACCCTTGGTATATATTTCTTTGATATCACTAATTTTAACAAGTGGCTCCAGTGTGCTGTTGTCCGTGGCTACACAACTACCATACTTAGGAGCCTTCAAAATTCCAAAAACAGCCAACAATTAATACAGTTGGATAAATCCAATAGCTGACGGATGATCATTGGCTCCAGCTGATTGGCATATGGTGACAAACTTTGTTGCACTGACATTTCATCCCACATTAATATTCCGTTTTTGAAATTCTATTTTGCCACAGAGCTGCCGTTTAAACAGCTCAAATAATCTCGTGTCAAATCCACACGAGGTATCCACTAAGGATAAATAGCGCCTCACAGTCCTCACATTTGGCAGTGGAAAAATTTCACAATCGCAATCAAATTATGTCCCGCAGATGTGCGCACGTGAGAAAGCATGAACAACAGTATCCAGTCTTCAGAATACATTCTTCCATTAGTCTTACTAATGTAAGAAGAAATGCATGAATGAACTAAGATGCATGTAGGATTTCTTTCAAGGCAGTCACCTGATTCTTTATTATATTTGGGTAGGCTTCCAGGTTTTCCAGGAACGAACCGTCTGCCACTCTTCTTATCATTTCATGGACTTAGGTTTGCATCCTATCTCTCTTACTCTTCGCACGGATTAGCGATCATTTGAAGTTGGAGCTCCTATTCATCAGTACTCAACAAGTTGCCTTTTTTGGGGCTTAATTGGCCCATGAGACGTGTTCGATTGGCTTTTTGCTTCTGCCTCAAATGCTTCAGAATCAATGGCCTTCTGGCTTCAGCATGTCCTGGCGTGCTTGCACATGATGTGACGCTAGTGATTGCACTGTCACCGTTATCAATTATCAACTGGCTGGTTATGTGCCTCCACTGTCTGGAATTATCAATCAAGTAAACGCTGCTCTTAACCTCTATCGGTATGCAACGCATCACATTCTCGCGGCAAACTATTGCCGCATCTACTTTCCTGATGATTTCCTCTAAATCTGAGCAGCTTTCCACGAGCCCACTTTGAATGTTCAATCGTTCAATGTCTACCGTCTTTCCAAGCACAGCAAAAGCCACAACCCCATCTTCCTTCACGCAAATTTCTTTGAAAATCGCCGCACTTACTCTCCCATCAGGCAAAATCAATGAGATTCGCTGATTAGCTGAAATCACCGCTTTGTCCAAATTTCGGAATACTTCTGACCCATGTGAATGGCAGAGGTACACAAAATTCATTACTACACAGTTCATGAAACACAGAAAAAGTTTTTGGCACAGTTTCACTAATGATGGAGAGGGAGGACTCTCCTTCATTTTCAGCAAATAAGTTTTTTCCCGAATCAATTCTGATTCTCTTTGCCCGAGAAAACGTTTTCTTAACTATAGCTCTAGGTGTAGACAAAAAGTGTTTCTCACATAAAAATGGCCTGGCTTGAGCTGAAAATAGTCTCAATTGAGCTCGTTGCCACTTGGAGATCTTATCGGGGTCTTTTGGAGCAGAAAAGACGGATAAACTCGATTTCGTCGAACCATAACCTTCCTTGCAGCTTGGGGAAACACAGCTTCGCGGCATCTCGCTTTTCCACAATAAATCTGATTCCTACTTCGGTCCACTAGCTTACACAGAAATACAGTTTTACTATGAAAAACTATAATAGCAGAAAAGCTAAAATTGTGCACGTAAAATGCTAATTATCCATTCTCCTTCCTCAATCACAAGGATACGACTGAGCTCACTTGGGTGGAGTTACTGGTGGCACCATTAGTTCGCACGAATTCCGCGGCCTCACTAAGAGCGCCAAAATAACAACACGGGAACAATAGGGAGTGTCAGAGGCCTGGTCGAAACCTAGGTCAGTTTTAATAAAAGTCTTTGGAATTTTACTGAGTGAATTCATTTACGTTATCAATATGTGGTTCTACAAAGTCATACCTAGCAATTTATTATATACTTTTGTTGCTGTTTTTCTATAAATTTTAAAAATCTAGGATTAGAAAAGGAATGAAATTCAGAATCCAGTATCTGAAACTAAGGATCCAAAACCAAGATAAAGATCCAAAACCCTGGCAAGGACCGGATCCGAGAAAAAACCTGGATCCGTCCATCACTACTCATGACTTCATATTAGTGTAATTGATTTTCTAAACAATATGCATGCTTTTATTAAAGTAAAAATATGTTTTATTCACTGGAGACCATTTTATTAGGCACAGGAATTGTCAGTAAAGTTAAATAAAAAAATGTGGTAAAATGTGAGGCTATCTATAAAATATTTATTTGAAGAATAATAAAATTTATTTTGTTGGAAATGTTTAAATCTTACTTTGAAAGTAATATATGCTTAAACAATTTCTCAACTCGGGTGGTGATCTGTTATAAAGGTGTAACTTAAGGGTTACATGTAACAATATATTTCTTGTTTTGTATTTTTAGAATTAATATATTGTCTTTTATTAAAGAATTAGGGGCCTATTATGTATCTCATTACTCCGGAGCTACAGAGTTTTAAGAGTTGTGATGGCTGCCATAACTCCAATGGTGATTGCAGAACTCAAAATACCTCTGGTTGGAGTTACGAATTAAAGCTATCTTAGAGCTGGGATAAAGCTGAACAAGGGCCCATCCATATGTCAACTCCCGATGGAGTTACTTGCGCTTTCCACCATATTCATATTTTGATCAGCTGCTGTGCAACAAAAAGGCAATGCAATGAAAGCAACCATGGGACTCCATCAAATATGGAAGGTATGTACTTAAGGTACAGACAAAAAAATTGGTATATAAAATTTCATGATGAAGAGTTAAAGCTAGTGATGGCCGGATCGGATCCGTCGGATCCAAAGATCTGCGGATCTTTCATTTTAGTCTGTTCCGAATTCGGATCCAAAGACAAGGTGCAAAATCAGATCCGGATCGTAGATTTTAAATTTTCGCGGCTTAGCGATCGAAGTGCCCTGTGAATGGAATGTAGGTGCGGTAGATATTGACAAGAAGAGGATGTGTCACTCAGGTAACGAAATTAGATGAAAATCTTCCCATGCAACTAGGAGCAAAATAAAGAGAGATGACTTTTTTCTAGGGATGGGTCGGTTCCACTTTTTTTTCGGTTACAGTTCGGTTCTTAACTTCAGTTCTCGGTTCCGGATCTTAATTTACCACTTACTTTGCATTGCTCAATGGTAAGATAAGATAATTAATAATCATTTTCAGAGACATACTGCTTGAAAAAGAATACTTCATAAAATTTTTTTGTGTTTATGTAATTTTAACCCATTTTTAACCTTTATGTGAAAATATTTATAGAACTCACTTGCAACTTTACCAGTTGAAAGATCCCCTTCATCTTCACTTAATTCTTCCTCACTGATGGCACTCGCCTTAGGATGGGTGGTCACAAACATTTTCATGGTAGTTACTGAAGTATTGAAGTATCCTTGTGAAGCACTGCTGCAGCTGTGTGTGTTTACTGGGAATATTTCACAGATGATGAAATCATTGAAATGGTAATTAATAACAATAAGTCCAAGTGGGGAGGAAGGTGATGAGCCTGACATTGTTGAGAGAAGACTACTATTGATGATTATCTTTAAACAATCATCCAGTCCGATCACCCAGGACGTAATGATGGGCGGCCGTGTAGACAACACCCACGTGTTGACATCGCGCTGAATCAGCTGATAACAAACCAAGCGCGGTTGGAAATACATATGTTGCGCAAAGCAATTCATAAGAAATATCAAATTCTATATACTCTCTTCCAATAATAATATTATACTTCTAAATGAGCAGCAATATGATGCACACGATGCTTAGATTCCGTTATTTTCACTCGATGCACAACTTCGATACTTTTTAGTAATAACTTTGCGAATTAAAAAACCATTTCTTTCTGATTATTCTCAGTGACTTTTTAAAAATAATGTTCAGTAAATGGGAAACGAATATATTTTGTTATAAATAATTGACTCCTTTCAATGAAAGCATCCGGACGTCAAAAATAGACCAGTTGCCATGCATGACCCATAGTCCGGCAAAATCCCTAATCCGGCATCACTTCAGTCCCGACTATGCCGGATTAAAGATGCTCAACTGTATTACACTTTGCGAAATTTTATTTGCTGCATCAACCGTGAAGTATTTTCACACTTTCGTGATTGATTTTTTTTACCATTGGCTTACAGCTCAGATAGACCATCTATGTGACATGCGTTGACATAAATTTACGTGTACCATTTCCGTCATTTCAAAAGATTCTGCTTTCCTATTTCGTTTCAGAATCTTTCCGGTACCTATCTCCAATGCCGTGATTTTATTTAACGGTGATACGTTTGTTAAGTAAGATCCGCGTAAGATAAACCGAGTGTGTACTTTCGGCTACGGTTTTGTCATTACCAACATATTTCTCTTAAACTTAAATATTTAAATTCGTATTTTACTGCAGGGTCATTTCATCTCAAATCAGCCAGAGGGGTGTCAGGTGACCATCACCGATTTCTCTTAAAGTTATATATGTGAAAGCAGTATCCTTATGATGAATTATGATCACTTTATCTCAGCTCAGAATCGAACCAATATAAAGCTGTGATCCTTTGAACATTGCTGAGTCAGGCTTCAAAGTAAAAAATGAAAAATCACATAAATGCTAATAACAAAGGAACCATGGCCCATAAAGCAGTGGTTTTTGTTTCATTTAGAAGAAAATGCATTTATGCACATTTTGACATAACTTTCAAGTAATTTGAAGTAATAATAAACAAATAGGACTTATTTAAACAATAAAAATTAGTCATTATTTAACAATTTATTACTAAAAAAAGGCCACCTTTTATTTGCTTTAAATTTTCTCAGTGGCTAGTTTAAATGTTCTGCTATCAATTAAAAAAAATAAAAAAGGAAGTATTTTTATATTTTTTGTTTTAAGGCATGTCAAAGTTAGGCACGTTTTCGACCCAATCTGTTTATGCACTCCTCTCGTACACCAAGATTGCACACCTATGAGGGGAAGATTCATTCCACTTAGCACCTCTAAAGGCAGAGGAACCATTATTTCACTAACCCTTGCATCAAGGGAATTGAAGAAACTTGATAAAACAATTTAGTTGTAATTTACCGCATATTGCGGGTGCCTTTCATTTCCGGCTATCTTTGCTCTGTCCATTTTTCAAATAGCCGATTGTCATCTGCTATTTACTGTGCGGCAAAGAAGACCGCATTCTCTTGCATGAGCAAAGTTAATGCTATTGTACAAATGATGAATAATTTGCTGACTTAACGAAAGCAATCTCCAAAGCATGAATGAAATCTTCTAAAAATTATACACTCTATATTATGATAAAATGTACGAAAATGATATGAGGACTCGTACCTCCAAAGGAGGTGGATGTAACACATACCTATCTATCAGAATATCCTTATTACGGCGGTATTTCATCTATTATTAGAATTGGATGCAATAAAATAAATCACATAGTCATTTTAACGACTGAATTAGAATAATTCGCGGCAACTTTGAAGCATCTAAGTACACTATTTCACCTGGTTTTAATGTGAAGCCCCCACTTTCAGATTTTGAGCAGGTTTCAAACTTGTTTTCGTGCCAATTATTTCGGTACTGACTATTTTTGGCCTCGGTTCCGGTTCTAAGCTCAAGAACCGGTGGAACCGAGAACCGAAGAACTGAACCGACCCATCCCTACTTTTTTCCCCATTACCCCGGTATCGTGGGAGAAAATACGTAGGATGTCACGCAGGTAGCCTGCATTCACCGGGATCAGGCGGACAACGAGTGCTACTGCATAGTGTACTAGTAGAGAGTGTACTGCGAAGTTCGATCCCTATCGCAGTTCAATTTTTACTTTCAGTCATTGCATCGAAAATGTTATCATCTTCAATTTCAAACCATTGCATCTGAATACTCACTTTATTACTTTTGTTGTTTAAATTAGATTTACAAATGTACCATTAATAAATTAAGGATCGGATCCACGGGTCTTTTCATTTCATTCGCTATTGAAATCATATCCGAAGACAGTTAAAATTCAGATCCAGATTGGACATTTTAAAATTTCGCGGCTTAGTTAGTGATCGATGCGCCCCGCGAATAGAATGTACGTATGGTAGATACTGACAAGAAGAGGTTGTGTAACTGGGTCACGAAATGAGAAGAAGATTTTTTCCATGCCACAAAAACAAAATAAAAAAATACTTGTGACTTTTTTCTCCATATAAAAATATGGGGAAAAGATATAAAAATAAAAAAAATTAAGCCGATTGTCACGCGGGTCGCCTACATTTGCCAGATTCCCATGAACCTATGATAGCGTAGCTGTTAAAAATGAGGGCTAGTGTACTCTGGGTCGTGAATCCAATCCTTAACACTGCCTAGGAATACAGCCCATGCTGTATTCCTAGGGTAGTGCAAGAAGGCAGTTTAAAAAAAAATAGATAATCAGAAATTTCATGACAATTTATAAGTCAAAAAAATATTTAAATTTGGCGTTAAAGAAATGATTGGAAGCATTTTTAATTGCAGAATTAAATCGTGGAATCATTACGTTAACTTTACAATGTATTTTTGAGTGGCACATTTGTAAATATAGTTTAAGCGATAGATGTACAAAAAAGACAGTATCCACACACAAAGGATGGAAATGAAGGATGATAAAGTTTCTGATTCAGTGGCTGAAAGAAAAATTTTAAACAGTGATAAGAATCGAACTTCATTACCTGCAGTCCACTACCCCACTCCGCTATTGTCGGCTTACTTGATTTTGGAGAATACATGCTCCCCACAAGTGCTAAGTTGTAGTTACTAATAATGCTACTAAAGATAAATACCATGGGTTAATTCATATTTTGCAGTGCATCACCCTCAAGAAGTATCGCTCGTAATACTGAGCGTATACCGTGGCAGTAGCTTCCTGGCTTCGCTATATCCGTTTTCCTTTGAATGTTAATCATGGGCCTTTTGATGGTACATTGCCAATCACTCGTTATTGCGAGATTCTCGCTATATGCCATACTCACTATAACAGGCTTCTACTGTATTTTGGATTTCGAAAGAGGAGGAAACCTGGAATGAGATAGCTGGGATGATAATATAAATGCAAAGGGACCTCGAATTTAATCAGGAATATTAGAGTATTTCTCAATTTGAACAGGTGCTTGACAGTAAATTTGGAAGAGGGAATGAAGAAATCAAAGAATATTTGGCATGTGATGGAGAGATGAGGCTGGTTGGCAATTTACACATAGCTCATTTTGAAAACTCTTCCCTAAAAAATTAAACTATACCATCCCCAACTAAAATAAACTACTGCTAACAATAATGAACGACGAACGAGGAAAAAAGAAGACTAAACTCTACAAGTTAGATTCAACCTTGATCAGAGGCACAAGGCAACAAGTTCCAGAGCCTTGCAACTCATTGCGATCTTCTTTTTTTCATGCCGCGCTGCAGGGCTATAAAGGTTCCACCGTTTTCCGTCGGCAGCAAAATTCATCATAAACACCGCTGCCGCCAAGCTATAAAGCCCCCCTTAGGCCGGTGACATGCTTGCGTTTCTCCGCATTTCTGTTGCCGTGACAGATTCAACCGCTTGACAACCCATGTCTCATTGCCTAGCGTGCAAGAGTTGATGCCAAACTTCGGGTATTCGGAATGCCAACTCTAGTTTAAGGCATTACATAGTTCGATAGGTGATATTTGATCATCATGATGGTGAAAAAGTTTTATGTGATTGGGCATCAAGGTTTTTTTTCGGCGTAGTTTGACCTTCCCTAGCAAGTCGACGCGTAGTTAATTATCTACTCCATAGATGACACCTGTTGTCCATTACAGCAAAAAAAGAAGTAGAAATCTACGTAAGTTGAGACACCACAATCTTAACAAAGGAAGAAAAATATCTCCAAAGCCGTACTCATGAATATAGAAACACATTCTCACACTCACTCACAACGTTACAATGACACATGAGCACAATGAGTGTGCGAATGTGTCATTTACTGCCATTTAAATTTCTTTGTATGCTTGATTTTGTACATGTGATTGAGAGCTTCCTTAGTTTGTACGTACTCCTTCCTTTACCCTCTCCCCCTTATTTTCCTCTGCCCCCTTAAGGTGGCTGGTTTGGTAATCATGAGTCGTTGAGAACTAGTGCTCAAATTACACAATATTTTAACCGGATGCCTCAAATTCTCAAGTCATATTGAAACATTGCCCTTTTGAATTTAAATATGGACATGAAACATATACCTAGCTGTTGGTGAAGCCACGAATTTCTCCAGTTCCTCTGACAATTTCTATCAATTTTATTAAAATATAATTTAAATTATATTTTATTAACACATCATCACTACAGTTCTCTGTATTTACTCTACATATTTAAGAGAAAATAATGCAATAGTTTTGATTTCCTTCCACACTGCAGTTAAACTGTGAATGGGCTTACTAAGACTATGGGAGTAAATATTCCATCATAGTCTATTTTTAGTCACCTGTTTTGCACTACATAGACTGCTGTTCCCTCTAATGTGAAGTTTTTTTTTATCTCCCCTGATGTTTAGACTCTTATCTCCACCCATTTGCGAAGGACTACGATCTCCTCTGATGCCACTGACCAATAATTGTTCCTCTGCCTTTAGAGGTGACTTCTTGCCCCCCATACAGTGCCCCAACCACTAACTGCTCATCCACCTTCTGGAGAGGCCATTGACTCTTGATAGCAGGGGTTTCCTTATCCTGGGAAACTCTGTCGCCAGAGCCTCATCAGCAAATGCAGGGGGTGCCACCTGCAGGAGAGGTTGACATTTGAATGGGAGAGGCTTTCTGAGATGCATCCCATCCCTTACCTCCCTTTCAATATTTTTTTAAAAATTCACACAAGAATAGGATTAGAGTAAGTTGCGAGACACTATGTTGACACTAGAAGAATATCCTATCTTCATACAGCACCCCTCCACGTATAGCCAATCATAATCAGAAAAATCCTAAGATTAGTTTGATATAGCTTTCCACTTCACTCTTCTTCAAGCTAATCTCTTCATCTTTATGTAATTCTCATCTTTTACATCCTGCACTACTTGTGCTAAATATATCAGACACTAAGCCTTCCTTCCCATTCACTTATCCCTCCATGACTTTCTTCATCAGGCCAATATGTCTCAAGATATACCCAATTAGAAATTTCCATCTTTTTATCAAGGTTTTCAGTAGACCTCCAGTCTACCAATCTTCGTTGAATCCCTTTTTTAGTAACTCGGTCATTTTGATCATATAAATCTAATCATTTGATGTTCAATCACTCATTTATAGAAGTTCACTCTAAATCATCTATTCATTGATCAATTTAATGTAATCATTTGATGTTAATAATTCTTCTTCAGAACGACTTTTCACAAGCTTCCAGCCTCAACTTGTTATCATTCATGACCCACTTCCTTAAAGGAGAGTGCTTCAGATGTTAGTTGTGGTAAATATAACCAATAAAAGTTTTTAGCAGTACAGTTGGGGCCTTCAAATGGACTAGCTGTAATCCTTAATCTGCTTAATATTAAAATTTATGCCTGTGTTTACACAAAATGTACTCAGTTAGCTCTAGATGCTCCAGATGGCAGCACTAGTATGGCACATGATGTGCAGCGAAACCTACAGAGGCATTTGCTTGAGTAAATAAATACTCGCTGTAAATAATTTTCGAGAGATAATTAAATGTAAATATTAAGAATGGCTAGGAATAGGTACGAGGGCGGTTCATTAAGTACCTGTGTTAGGAAAGAAAATGATTTTTTTTCAAACCCAAATTATTAATTTTTCAACATGGTCCCTTTTTGGGGATACATATACACTTTTCCCAATTTCCCTGCCATTTTTTTAATCACTACAAAAAGTAGGAATTGTCGTGCTCTGCAAATTACGCCTCTGGCTGGACAATGATCTCCTTATTTGAGCTAAATTTTTATGAAGCAAGCAATTTCTTCATTTTTGTGAATAAGAAGAAATCTCGTGGAGCCAGGTCTGGTGAATAAGGGAGGTGGGGTAGAAATTCATAATGCAATTCATGCAATTTGGCAGTGACAACTCTAGAGGAATGTGCTGGTGCGATGTCATGGTGATACAGGACTTTTTTCTTCGCCAAATACGGCCGTGTTTCCTTCAATTTCCTGTCAAAGCGGTCCAATAACTCGCTGTAGTATTCTCCAGTGAATGTTTTTCCTTTTTCTAAGAAGTCCATGAGTATTACGCCCTTCGCATCCCAAAAAATTGTTGCCAAAACTTTTCCAGCCGATGGGATCACCTTCGCCTTCTTTGGAGTAGGCTCACCGGAAGAAACCCATTGTTTTGATTGTTGCTTGATTTCCAGTGTATATTGATGAATCCAGGTCTCATCAACGGTGACATCTCCTTTGGGTTTTTCTTAAATTGCTCTGAACACAGCTTTGAAGTTGTCCACCATCAGAAATTGCGGCACCCATCAGGCCGACTACTTTTCATTGCCAACTTATCATGTAAAATATCATTTGCCATTCCCGTCGATACACCGATGGACTCTTCTACTTCATGCACTTTCATTAGACAATCAGCGATAATCATATCTAGGACTTATCCAATGATTTCCTCGGTAACCACATCTGTGGGGAGTCCTAGGCGTTCCTCAGCAAAAACAGATGTTCTACCACGTTTAAATTCGTTGACCCAATATATAACTGTTGTCCTTGATGGCGAAGGGTCCCCATAAACAGCATCTAATTTCACTTTTATCTCCTTACACGTTTTTCCCTCCAAAATTAAAAAGCGAATCACTGAACGATACTGCACTCTCTCCTATTATTGAAAATCACGTTGCAATGCTACCTGCAATGGCTGTCAAATACAAACTAACCATTGAATCAGTGTGAAATTGTTACTGATGTTGTTCAAATATAGCGGAACACAATTGTACCAGCAACTTAACTCAGCAATTCTATCTGTTGTCAAACACTGGTACTTAATAACCACCCTCATAATTACGCAAGAAATATATTCGACCGCCGAAAATGCCATATCATTACAACTTTCCTAACCAATAGATGTACTGCTTAAAACAAGAAGACTTAAGCAAAGCATAAATTATTGTTTTGGAAGATTTAATTCGCAAAATGATCGATGAATAAGCAACTGCGCCCGAAAAATGCTCTTCTACCCATTGCTGATAGCATGGTAACGAAAGAAAAATGGAAAGGAAGGACAACTGTGGGAATTGAGAGGCTAAATCAGCACCTTCGGATATAACGAGCGCTTGCTATAGCGAGTGATTTTTCAGCCATTGGGGGCACTAGTTATACCGAGCTTCTACAGTATGCACATGTATAACCTTATAAAATCTTTTCCTTTTTTTTGTAGTTTTTAAGTATGCTTTTGAGATTTAACATGTCAGCCTATTATCTTGGCATTCCCTTTTGATTATCATTTTCATTTTAGGTGTTAATGCATTATTTACGAGTCCTCTGGCCAAACTCTTTACTTTTATTTTGTTTGCATGATGATTAAAATACCGTAGCCCCCTTGGTGCCTGTCGTTAAGAGTAGGCTAATGCCAACACCAGATTTCTCTCCACCCTTCCTCCATTCCCTGAAAATTCTTGCCATTATCCACCTACCCTAATTTGCGCAAATGATGGCAAATGTTGATCACCTCCTAACTCACTAACTCAACTAATAACTACCTAACTCAAAGTGGAAGCATTGTATGTAATTTCACAACTAAAAGCACAATGGATAATTGTTGTGTAACTTTGCGAACAGTTGCCTTTGGTCAGCATTGCTTGTATTAGTGGAATTGGACCATTTAATGAATTTTAGCTTTTATTTTCCATCCATCTTTCATTTGCTTTGTGGTGACCTGGTTCTTGTAGAGGCTAGAGATTATTCTTCTATCCTTGTCATCTACTCCAATTGCTTCCAGTATCTTGAATATCTGGTTCCATTCAGTGTTGTCAAAGGCCTTTTCCAAGTCCACGAATGCCACATACAACAGCTTGTTTATGTGTATCATTTTCTCAGCCAGTATCCTTAAGCTGAGTAATGCCTCCCTAGCTCCTCGGTTTATCCTAAATCCGAATTGATTTTCCAAAACATTTCCTTCGATCTTTCCTTCCATTTTTCTGCTAATTATCCTAGTAAGTATTTTCAATGTGTGTGACACCAGGCTCAATGTTGTGTTCTTCGTATTTCTCTGTCCTTGGCTTATTTGGGGTTGCGATCATTTCACTCTTCTTGAAGTCCTCTAGTAGTCTCCACTGTCAATATTTTGCTTTGTATCTTTTGGGTTGACTGCGAGTGCCTTGATGATTTCTCCATTTATTTTGTTCACTCCAAGTGCTTTGTTGTTCCTTAGGCCTTTCATAGCTCTGTCAAATAGGTTTCTCAGTATCTTGAGGCCCCATTCATCTTCATCCTCCCTGATTTCTTCATCTGTCAAGCCATCTTCCAGTGGTTTGGGTGCTTGATAATAGCTCTTCGATGTATTGCTTCCTTTTCTTCCCTATGTCCTCCTGTTCTTCGAGTATCTTTCCACTCGAGTCTCTTATGTTGTGGATTCTTGTTTTCCTTCCTCAGATTTGTCTCTTTACCAGTTTATAAGCCATTTTGGTATTTCCTTTCATTATGTTGTAATTTATTTCTTGGCAGCATTTTTCTATCCATAGCTTTCTTGCACTCTATTTACTTGGTGTCACAACTTCTTATATTTGGCCTCCTCAATTTCGTTTCTTGGATTCTTATATTTTATTCTTTCCACTGTGAGGTCTCTTATTTGAGTCGTTATCCATGGCCACTTCGTTTCTACCTCCTTATGCATGAGCTGCTCATGTGCTACTTCTGTAATGATTTTCTTTATTTCATTCCATTTTCCTCCAATACTAGTCTCCTTCAATTCTAGTTTTGCATCAATGGTTGAGGCGAACCTTTCTCTTGCTTCTTTTTCCTCCAGTGTCTTTGTGTTCCATCTTGGTTTTGTAATTCTCTTCATTTTCTTGTATCGCAGGCAGCTCTCCATGATCACAGGTTATGGCTTATATCTGTTCCAGGGTAGCTCTTGCACTGCTTAACTTGGTTCTTATATCTCGTTCTGACAAGTATGTAGTCAATCTGGTATCTTGCTCTGTCCCCTGGCATCTTCCATGTGTATCTTCTTCACCAGTGTTGCTTGAATATGGTGTTTGCTATTACCATGTTCTTTTCTTTACAGAACTCTAACAGCCTTTCTCCCATGGCATTTCTTTTTCCCAAACCGAACTCACCCACACTACATCCTTCTCGGCCCTCTCTGACCACTGCATTCCAGTCTCCCATAACTATTAGGTTCTCCTTTCGTTTTACTGTGTCTAGGACCTCTTCCAGTTGCTCGTACATTTCTTCAAATTCCTCTTCAGAGTGGCTGGATGTTGGCATATACACCTGCACTATCACTGTGTCGGTATGTTCCCCTCCCTATTTGATCATCAGAATCCTTTCATTATATTGCCAGTAGGACTTCAGTCTTCTTGACCGAATAAGAGCTAATAGTAAATACAAATAGTTAATGAAATAAATAGCTAATGGTAGATAAAAATATTGCCATTATTAATGTGCTGTTGGTACCTATTAAGTTAGAAAGTTTGTTATGACTCCATTTGTTCAGGTTTGTTCGTGTTTCGCTGTTAATCATTTCGCATAACTCCTTTCTCCTTAAGGTCTTTAAGGTCACTAGAAATGCCAATGTTCCTACTAATTCTTCATAGATGTTTAAAATTCAAGAGGTTCTAATATTCTGTGGTGGTCTATCTTTTCTCATATCTCTGCAAAGAAATTTTTGTACCTATCCATCACCCTGCTGCCTAGGTGCATTTTTAATTTGGATTGGCGATGTTGCATGGATTTGTCTTAAATGTTTACCAAATTTAAGCTTCAGCAAAATGTTCATCATGTAAAAATATTACCCCAAACCCAATTATTTTTGTACGGTATTTTTACATAACTCAGTTTTTTAGGACCATAAGTTGAACAAGCTTGATATTTGGCAAATCATGAAATGTTTTATCTTGCAGAGTATGGGACACTTTTTATTTTCCTGATAGTTCAATCCTATATTGAAATTGCTTTTCGGCATGCAGCCAAATTTTTATAGCCTGAGAGTTAATTTTATCGCTAAAACTGGTTCAAATTTTAACCACATATGTGGTACTTTGTTATGTGTTTGCGCACACATCTGTTTCTAAGATGAGTTTTAAATTGCATTTCATTGTTTATCATGCTCCTAAGTGTTACCACATGCAAGATCAATTTCAGCCATCCTAGAATAAAGAGTAGGTTGCCCTTTTATTTACTGGCATCTCAAATCAACTGTGATACCTCCTCCAGTACATTTTAATCCCTTTGAAACATACCGCCGATGGAAAAATATTGGTAAATTAATGGTGAGGCATTAGGGCTCAAAAGAGAGGTGAGCATAGCCATCTCCAGTAATGGAGTAAAATTTATCAGCTGTAAAAGCCATTCACGGTGTAAAAACAACCCATGAAAAAAATATCTAATTGTTTTGCATTTGTTTTTAAATGTTTTGTGATATGGTAATGCAATTTGCAGGATAAAACTGGGAAAAATAAGTGCCTTTTTAGTAAATTTAATTCAATCCTCAAGAAAGAAGAATGTTCACTGAAGTTAATACTTTTTCCATGATTTATTATCATTTATCATACAGGAGAGTTTAATTTTCATCAGTTGGTACTATTACACTGATCCAGTATTTAAGTGGCAACAAAAAATGATGCAACTTGTCAGTTGTTACAAATTAATCCTTGATAAACAGTAGTGTAAGAAACACACTCCTCTACAAAACACTACCTGTTATCTTTCTCCAAGTGAATATATGTACATGTTTAGATTCTTCTTCTTCTTCCTTAGTGCTACAGCTTTTTGTCAGCTTTGATCTTCATTATAATCTTCCTCCATTCCTCTCTCTTACTCCTCTCTCCATCCTGTTATCCCCAAAGTAGCCAGGTATGCTTCCACTCCATCTTGCCATTTTAGGCGTGGTTGTCCTCTTCTTTTTACACTGAATAATTTTCCCTCCCAAACTCTTTTGGCCACTCTCCCCGCTGGCATTCTTATGAAATGTCCCATCCATCTGAGTCTATGTGACTTGACAAATCTCACAATGTCTTGGCCTTCTATGATGTCGTCAAGTTCTTCATTCCATCATCTTCGAAAAACTCCATTTTCTTGTATAGGTCTGAAAATTTTCCTTAGGATCCTTCTCTCGAAACATCTAAGTGCGTGCGCCTCTGCTGTTGATAATGTCCAGCATTCACATCCATAAGTGACAACAGGTCTTAGAGTTTTATATATTTTATATTTAGTATTTCTTCTTACCAGTCTACTTTTCAGCAATTTAGGATTTGCGAAATACGCTCTATTGCCAGCAGTGATTCTGTCTTTTATGCAAGCACTTATTGATTTGTCTGAGGTCATCTGCGAGCTTCAGATGTGGATATACACATGTATTTTTTTTATCACAGTTAACTTCCAGTCCAATTCTTCCTGCGCTTTCCTTTAGTGAGCCAAATATTTCTTTCAACTTCCTTCCAGACCTGGCTACAATGACTACATCATCTGCATACGCCAGTATTTGACTGCTCCGATAGAATATTGTTCCACCAGGATCAACTCCTCTCACTGCCCAGTGCAAGGCCAATATGAACAATTTTGCAGACAAACCATCTCCTTGCTTTACTCACATGTCAAATGGAAAAGCACCACCCATTTTATTGCAGACTTTAACCTTAGCTTTGGTTTCCTGCATTGTCATTCTTACCAGTCTGATTAACTTCTTAGGCAAGCCTAATTCGTTTAATGCTGCATACAGTGTGCTTCTCTTCACACTATCAAACGCTTGCTTAAAATCTACAAACAATATGTGTAAATCTTGATTGTGCTCGAAGTGCTTCTCCATTATTTGACACAAAGTAAATATTTGGTCTGTTGTGCCCCTATCTGGTCGAAATCCACCCTGATATTCGGTAATGATGCTTTCCGCTCTTTTGCTTACTCTCATTTGTATAATTCCTGAGAGCACTTTATATGCAATGTTCAACAGCGTAATTCCTCTGTAATTGTTGCAGAACGTTTTGTCGCCTTTCTTGTATATGGGACATATAATGCCAGTTCTCCATTTTACAGGCATTATTTCATGTCTCCAAATGTCACTGATTAATTCATGCATGCATGAATTTTTGAAACATGAGTGTATTTCCTTTCTTAATAAGTTCTGGGGCTATTTCATCTTCACCAGTTGACCGGTTATTTTTTAATTTCCCGACAATCACTTCCACTTCCTCCATCGTAGGCTGTTCTTGCCTCCTCGCCCATTTCCTCTTGATATTCATGCACCTCGCTCTCTTCCTCAAACACTTCATCATTCAACAGGTCGCAGAAATACTCTGTCCATCTCTCTACTATTTTGGCATCATCTCCCAGTATCTTTCCCTCCTTGTCCCTATACATTCCCAATTGCGTGGTGTATCCCTCTTTTGTCATTCTTTTGACAGCTTTGTAAAATTTTCTTACTTCACTTGATTGATCATTCAATTCTTCTATTTCTTGTAACTGCTTTTGCATTGCTCTGTTTTCTTTCTTCTGCACACCTTATTTGCTACCCTTCTTAACCTTTTATACTCTCTTCTATTGCCTCTTGTATCCCTAGCAATCATTATTTCCTGAGCTTTGTTGCTAATGGCATCCATACATTCTGCATCTAACCAGTCACTATTCCTTTCTGTCCTTCTTTCACCAATTTCTTCTTCTGCTATTTCCTTAATGATTGTTTCTAAATCGTTCCATTTTTCATTGATATTCTTATCTGCCTGGTACTCAAAAATTTTTCTCTCCATACATCTTTGGTACTTGTATAAGCTCTCTTGGATGTTCAGTTTTCCAACATTCCAATGTTTTCTGGTTGATTTGGATGTTACTTTGGTTTTTGACAATTTTTGCTTAATGATTGCCCTAACTAAGTAGTGGTCACAGTTGCAGTTTGGACCCCTGCATGCTCTGACATCAATAACTGATGATGAATGCCTTCTCTTAGTCAGCACATGATCTATTTGATTAACTATGTTTGTACCTGGGACTTTCCAAGTGCCTAAGTGTATTCGTTTGTGAGGGAAACATGTGCTTTTTATGATGAGGTTATTTCTGGCTGCAAATTGCACGAGCATATCACCATTTTCACTACTTTTCTCATGTATTGAGTATCTTCCAACTACTCCTTTCATTTTGTCTTTCCTCGCAATTTTTGCATTCAAGTCACCTAAAATTGTAACCATATCATATTTTTGACAAAGATTTAACACATTGTCCAGGCATTCATAAAACTGATCCTTCTCCAATTCCATCTTGTCCTCCATAGGTGCATGAGCTGTAATGAAAGTCATATTTCTAAACTTTCCTTTTATTCTAATCTTGCAAATTTTCTCATTTATTGATTCAAATAATAAGAGGCTCTTCCTTATCTTACTCGAAATAATGAATCCTGTACCATATCTTCCTGTCCTATTCTCTGGTCCAGTGTATAGTAAGGTGTATTCCTTATTTATTCTGCCTTGTCCTTGCCATCTTATCTCTTGTAACCCAATGACATCAATTCTGTACTTTGCATCTCATCTACTACTTCTTTCATCTTTCCTGGCTTCAACATTGTTCTTACATTCCATGTCACAATCCGTAATTCGTGTTTCCGTTCTCGCGAAGGTTTTTGGCCATTATATCCATCCGTCCGAGGCTGATTTTTTTCATATGTTTAGATGGAGACACATTATTTACAATGACCTCAATATTTTTGTGTGCTATTAATTTTTCTGTACTTCGTTCCTTGCATAATTCTTGTCCCTTATTACCTGCGCCATACTTGCTTTCTTTAACCAATTTTTTTTGTCTCTTCTGGAAAAAAGATGTACAATAGTACCTTGTGCAATATCAACATTTTGATTAAATCTGAGAGAAAATTTCAATTTAGAAACCTGTAACTGAGAGAATATGGTTAGTGATTTTGAAGTCACATTGGATAATAATGGAATGATTATTTCATGACTTCCAATTAACGTATATATATTTTTAAGGAGCACCTTTACATTTGGCTATGGAATAGGGTGTTTCATGAGGTGTGGAAATCCATAAAACAATTTACATTGGGATTTAAATAGATCTTCGGAACACCATCACAACCAGGCTTCTTACAGCTGCCCCTTTCTTCTGAAAAAACCGACCAATAACTGATTTCATCCTTTCTTATGTCTAGAGTCAATCCAACAGTTCAATTTTGTTTGTAGTGTATGGCAGCCTCCTTCATCTCACTTGACAGACATCTGATTTCATCTGTAACCCATGGCCTTTTACGTTTGGAAAGTAAAGAAGGATTTTTCACCTTCTTCAGGACTAAGGGAAAACAAATGTCAAAGTAATGTTGAAAAGTAGAATAGAAGTACTGAAAACTATCATCAAAGGACATTAAACTATACATTTCAGACCAATCATGTGAATTCAACGTTTCTTGAAAAGTTATGTTCTGCTCCATAATATATCTTTTGTAGAAGCTGCTGGAGTTGGCTATTTTATTTTGAAAACTTCATCACTATCATTTGTTCATGGCATGTATGTGCAGCAACAGTATGAACAGCCCTATGTCCAAACTATTACCATGCAGTCAGGGATAGTACCAATTAAATATTCTCTAATCTACTCCCATCATCTGTAATAGATTCATTTACTGTCGTCTCCATCCTCCTTTTTATGATCGTTAGCAAACCCTTTCCCAAATGCAAGACTGATCATAGTCCTTATTCAACATATGGTCTTTGTACCACTGATCCAACGGATAATATGTAGTCTTTTATGGTATAGACAGTCACATAGTTTATAGGAATAAAGTAATTTTGTGTATAAAAGTCTTTTAAAACATTATTCTATTGGTGTAGTGTTTAAATGCAGGTTTATAAATTCAACATGAAAACTAAGCAAGATCAGATAAGTATGGGTTGAGAATGTTCATCTTGGTGAGATCAGCTTAAATTATTGACTCCTGTTAGATATGTGATATCATGGAAAAAGTACTGCCTTCAACAATGTTCTTTTTTGTGGATTATTTACCAAAAATATGCAAAACATTTTCTTTTAATGCAATGTTTTTGTTCTTAATTTAAGTATGTTTTTATCTTATAAAGCTGAAAAGGGCATTCCATCCTTCAATTTTTATTCTGCAAACAGCACAATTATCACAAACATTTAAATGTGTGTTAAAAAATGCAATTGTAGTTTTTCCAGGGATTGTTTTTACCCTTTTTGTCTTTTATTGTGCTGCAGCCTTTTACAAAGGAAGAATTTTCATAAATGAGATTACATTTATATCAGTAAAAAAATTTCATTCTATTACATTTCATAAAAGAAATTCTTACTATGGTCACACAAGAGTAAAAATACAAACTCGTTGTCATCCTGATATCAGGAAGAGGGAGGGAGACAATTATCCCAACTCCATTAAAAGAAATACTTATTATTATGGGTTTAAATAATTTCCATCAGTTAATATTATATGCACATCCTCCTAGAGCTAGTTTTACTTTACATGTTTGGATTGAGTTCAACCCCCTGTCTCCCTCTATTTAGAAGAAGTTTTCTTTGCTACCCTAAATACCTCATCACTGCAGTAGTATTGTGCACTTATCATTTTGAATCCCAAACTTGTCTTTTCTTGGGGGCTTGCCTATTAACCTCCCATTGCTAGTTCTGTTATTAGTGAGAATATAATAATCCTGCCAAAAGCCCTCTGTGCATTATTGATAGAGCAATTCTTAAAATATATTTTCATTTAACCCTCAAGATGTGTGATTATGGTCAACACCCAATGCTACTTACATTAGTCTTTTGATTATTTTGAATTTTTTGTATGATTTCCTTTCCCATGCCCAAGCAAAAAATAAATTAATGTAAATGGTCCCCTGCCCATGTTTAACCCCAAAGCCTTTTTCTTTCTGATTTTACTAAGTTGGATGTTACTTTATGCAGTACATTATTTCTTTCTAATCTTATATGAAGTGTGTATTCAGCATCTATTGTCATGGAGTTCATATTTTCGTAAAATTCTTGTGTTTTTTTTTTCGAATATTCTGTAGTACTATAACTGCTTTGCCAGTCATTTAACCAATCCAGAGATATTATCTGGGCTCTCAATACCCAATAGTATATGCTCATTCTTTTAGCCTGAAATATTTAATTCTTATGCCACTTATCTCATCTGTCAGTGCTCTGATACTATCATAAATTGGATCACAGTAGTCACTAGTTTCAAGATACTATACTCTATTAGTTCATGTTAGCAGCCATTTTACATGTAATCTTCATCTAAAAATTTCTTTTTTCCATGAGTTATTGTCTAATAAATTTAGTATATTCGCTGTACAAAACATAACATAACAAACAAATTCATTAATGCTACCATGTAAATCACCGGCACTTATACTTTAAATCAGAATAAGTGATAACTCTTCCTTCTATTATACTCCTTTATTTAGTACATAATGTTACATTAACAGCATAATATACTTTAGAAGACTTTATAATGACTATTGTTATACATTTTAAACAATTTCACATTTTTACATCACCAGAACAGAAAATAAAAAGCAAAATTATTATTCATTCCTTGACCTAACTCTTCCCTAGTTGTCTTTTAATCCAATTATTTCCCACCCAACATCCTAATACTTTCAACGTAAAATAATACAGCATTAGGCTTTAGTGAACAAAGTATAAAATAACTTTAACATGTATTCAATTTTCAGGTATCTCTTTGCCCCCATTCCACTCCCCCAGTGGAGGAGGAAGGGGACAAGTCTCCCCCTCCCCCAGTGCTGGAGGAAGGGGAGGAGTCTCCCATTCCCCCAGTGGAGAAGTCTCCCCCTCCTCCATCGGAGGAGGAAGGGGAGAAGTCTCCCCCTCCCCCGTGGGGAGGAGGAAGGGGAGAAGTCTCCCCCTCCTCCATCGGAGGAGGAAGGGGAGAAGTCTCCCCCTCCCCCGTGGGGAGGAGGAAGGGGAGAAGTCTACCCCTCCCCCAGTGGAGAAGGAAGGGGAGAAGTCTCCTCCTCCCCCAGTGGAGGAGGAAGGGGAGAAGTCTTCCCCTCCTCCATTGGAGGAGGAAGGGGAGAAGTCTCCCCCTCCCCCAGTGGAGGAGGAAGGGGAGAAGTCTCCCCCTCCCCCGTGGGGAGGAAGGGGAGAAGTCTCCCACTCCCCCAGTGCAGGAGGAAGGGGAGAAGTCTCCCCCTCCCCCGTGGGGAGGAGGAAGGGGAGAAGTCTCCCCCTCCCCCGTGGGGAGGAGGAAGGGGAGAAGTCTCCCACTCCCCCAGTGGAGGAGGAAGGGGAGAAGTCTCCCCCTCCTCCATTGGAGGAGGAAGGGGAGAAGTCTCCCCCTCCCCCGTGGGGAGGAAGGGGAGAAGTCTCCCCCTCCTCCATCGGAGGAGGAAGGGGAGAAGTCTCCCCCTCCCCCGTGGGGAGGAGGAAGGGGAGAAGTCTCCCCCTCCCCCGTGGGGAGGAGGAAGGGGAGAAGTCTCCCCCTCCCCCAGTGGAGAAGGAAGGGGAGAAGTCTCCTCCTCCCCCAGTGGAGGAGGAAGGGGAGAAGTCTTCCCCTCCTCCATTGGAGGAGGAAGGGGAGAAGTCTCCCCCTCCCCCAGTGGAGGAGGAAGGGGAGAAGTCTCCCCCTCCTCCATCGGAGGAGGAAGGGGAGAAGTCTCCCCCTCCTCCATTGGAGGAGGAAGGGGAGAAGTCTCCCCCTCCTCCATCGGAGGAGGAAGGGGAGAAGTCTCCCCCTCCTCCAGTGGAGGTGGAAGGGGAGAAGTCTCCCCCTCCCCCGTGGGGAGGAGGAAGGGGAGAAGTCTACCCCTCCCCCAGTGGAGAAGGAAGGGGAGAAGTCTCCTCCTCCCCCAGTGGAGGAGGAAGGGGAGAAGTCTTCCCCTCCTCCATTGGAGGAGGAAGGGGAGAAGTCTCCCCCTCCCCCAGTGGAGGAGGAAGGGGAGAAGTCTCCCCCTCCCCCGTGGGGAGGAAGGGGAGAAGTCTCCCACTCCCCCAGTGCAGGAGGAAGGGGAGAAGTCTCCCCCTCCCCCGTGGGGAGGAGGAAGGGGAGAAGTCTCCCCCTCCCCCGTGGGGAGGAGGAAGGGGAGAAGTCTCCCACTCCCCCAGTGGAGGAGGAAGGGGAGAAGTCTCCCACTCCCCCAGTGGAGGAGGAAGGGGAGAAGTCTCCCCCTCCTCCATCGGAGGAGGAAGGGGAGAAGTCTCCCCCTCCCCCGTGGGGAGGAAGGGGAGAAGTCTCCCCCTCCTCCATCGGAGGAGGAAGGGGAGAAGTCTCCCCCTCCCCCGTGGGGAGGAGGAAGGGGAGAAGTCTCCCCCTCCCCCAGTGGAGAAGGAAGGGGAGAAGTCTCCTCCTCCCCCAGTGGAGGAGGAAGGGGAGAAGTCTTCCCCTCCTCCATTGGAGGAGGAAGGGGAGAAGTCTCCCCCTCCCCCAGTGGAGGAGGAAGGGGAGAAGTCTCCCCCTCCTCCATCGGAGGAGGAAGGGGAGAAGTCTCCCCCTCCTCCATTGGAGGAGGAAGGGGAGAAGTCTCCCCCTCCTCCATCGGAGGAGGAAGGGGAGAAGTCTCCCCCTCCTCCAGTGGAGGTGGAAGGGGAGAAGTCTCCCCCATTGGAGGAGGAAGGGGAGAAGTCTCCCCCTCCCCCAGTGGAGGAGGAAGGGGAGAAGTCTCCCCCTCCCCCGTGGGGAGGAGGAAGGGGAGAAGTCTCCCACTCCCCCAGTGGAGGAGGAAGGGGAGAAGTCTCCCACTCCCCCAGTGGAGGAGGAAGGGGAGAAGTCTCCCACTCCCCCAGTGCAGGAGGAAGGGGAGAAGTCTCCCCCTCCCCCAGTGGATGAGGAAGGGGAGAAGTCTCCCACTCCCCCAGTGGATGAGGAAGGGGAGAAGTCTCCCACTCCCCCAGTGGATGAGGAAGGGGAGAAGTCTCCCACTCCCCCAGTGGAGGAGGAAGGGGAGAAGTCTCCCCCTCCCCCAGTGGAGGAGGAAGGGGAGAAGTCTCCCACTCCCCCAGTGGAGGAGGAAGGGGAGAAGTCTCCCACTCCCCCAGTGGAGGAGGAAGGGGAGAAGTCTCCCCCTCCTCGCCAGTTGAGGAGGAAGGCTTCAATTCTCCCCCTCCTCAGTGTAGGAGGAACCCTGCCCCAGGAAGTATGAATTATCCCTTCCTCTCTTGACCTTCATAATGAAAGGGAATTTTATTCAATCTCTTCAGCATTATCAGTCTGAAAATAGCATCTTTTGTGTGTTCATTTTATGCTTGTATGTTTTTTGTTAATAAAATCTTTTAAGTGCATATATTGCTATCCTCATTTCATCAATTTTAATTTAGTCTTTACCCAAGTTGCACATGACCTTTTCCTTTGAATTGGTGCCATACACTTCCTCATAGTTAATTGTACTATTTGAATAGTATAAAAGTTTGATGCAATATGTTGCCTAAACTGAAAAGATATATCAAACCCCCATTCATTCATTTTTCAATTTTTTTATAGTTCACTTACACATAGTCAAGTCATGTCAATGACTCTCTATTGTGCCCTTCACTATCATGAGCTTAATTTTTTCTAGGTTACGGGCGTTCTTATTTAACATGGGATTTATAATGTGGTTCTTATTACTACTAATTAAAAGGTCTCGACATATATATTGGCCACTGAAAAGCTTCATTAAAACCGAAACTTAGTTATAAATGGGTTTGATAGAAGTGGGCTTAACTGCATTACCTGTTTACTTAGACCTTAATAGGAAGGTGCCATGTTTCTTGAAACTATAAGAACTAACTAGTGATGATCTATTTAATAGATCAGATTATCATAGTTTTAAATTCTACCTAATATATATTCACAAAGAAAGGAAACAAGATGAAAGTTTGAGCTAAATATGATAAAAGTGGCTGCTAATAATTCTGTAGAAAAGTGTGAATTGGAAAAAAAATTTAAAATCTTATCAGGGAAGTTAGGAATCAAGGAATGTGAGGATATGAAAATGGAAGCATAATAGAAGGGATTTGATATTGAGGTCTGCACATGGGTGAGGGTGGCCCATCTGTGTGCGAGGGATAGAGGCACAACCCGAAGACATTTGACGGACTTTTCTGAAGTGTCACAAATGTGGCCAACGAAGAACTTGCCGAGTAGAGGCAGTCACCCATCGGCAAAGCAGGTGACCACCCTAAGATGGTCACCTCCTCGTATCTTTCTCAAGGGTCTTGGCTGTTCACAATATTTTTCGCTCATTCTTTCACCAATCTCCCCCTCCTCCGATGGGTGAACGGACACTGTCGGGTGTCTACGTCACATGGGCGAGGTCACCCAGCACTGGTGGGCGAGGTCACCCAGCACTGGTGGGCGAGGGTCGCCCGGATTTCACACCCATTTGCAGGCCTCTAATTTAACAATCAACTAGGGGACATTCACAACCAGACAATGATTTCTTAATATCTTTGGCAACAGCAATGCATGAATATCAGCTTGAAATGTATCCCATCAGATAAAAAAGCTAAGTAAAGAACATTAGTTTTGTAAAAATGCAGCATAATATCAGACAGAGGGAAGAAACAATCCGAGAAAAAAATTAGAGAATTAGATTTCTTACACATGACTTTTAATGATTAGTGATATTATATGCCTTTTTTTCAGAATAAATCTTGTTCAATGAAGTGCCTTTTTGTGCTTTATAAGATTAATGCTAATAAATTGAGAACAAAATATAGTTTGTTTCATTTAAATGAAAATTTTTCATTTATTAATGATAAATAAACCAATAAAAAGAACAATCATTGAAGGCAGTACTTTTTATATGATTTGATTTCACATATACTACAGGAGTTCACAATTCTCACTAAGTACAGCAATTTGATTTAAGCTGATCCAACCAAAGATGACCATGTTCTCATCAAAGTGACATTTATGCTATCTTATATGATGCTGTTTAACAAAAACGTCGTTTAGTTTTAATGTTGTATTTATAGACCCATATTAAAATATTACACGAGTATAATTATGTTATATGAGTTTTTTATACATAAAAATTCTTTATACCTGTAAAGTATGTAACTTTCTATACCATTAAAGACTTATTGCAACTGGATCAGTGGTGCAAAGACCATAACTTTAACAAGGACTAAGTTTAATCTTGCATTTGGCAAAGGTTTGCTAACAATCATAAACAGGAGGTTGGAGAAGAGAGTAGATGAATGTTGCGGATGGTGGGAGTAGATTGGAAAAAATGTTTAATGGCACTATTCCCTATTTGCCAGGTAATAGGTTGGTCTGTTACACAGGGCTGTTTGTACGATCGGTGCTTTACACATACATTCAAAAGAAATATATTCAGATTAGAGTGGCATGAAATGGGTTTGATACAGGAATGAATGAGGTTTACATGATGAAGCAAGAGTCTGCCAAGGTTTTGTAAATATTACTGGATGTATTTAAAAAGCAGTGTAAAAGATATCAAATGTAGATAAGCCATAAGCAAATGAAAGTTGATGAAGTTCTCAAAATAGTCATTTGCATTGGGGAAAGAGAAATCAACATAATTTCTTATGACCAGGTTGGGCTTCTAAGATCTGAGTGCCTATGCAGAAGGGTGTAAGGTGGTTTTAAAACAATAAGAATGAGAAGGTGAGAAAGAAGTTTTAAATGTTTAACCCTTTTTACCCCAGAATGACATACCATATTAATATACTTTTCCTTGCTTTGTTTTTATTTTAAGGCAACAGGTTTTTATACTATATTGTCAAAATTTTCATTTTGTCCGAATAAGAATTTAAAGTTTTTAATAAAAAGGCACACATTTTTCCAAGTTTTATCCTGCAAATTATATATCACATATTCTTTATAACTATTCAAAATAAAAACTAAAAAAATTTTTTTCATGGATTATTTCGTATACCATAAATGGCTTTTGCAGCAGATAAATGTTACATACCAATACTAAGAGGTAGTTACGCTTCCCTCCCATGGCAGCCCTACTCCGCTTTAGTCACCATTACTTTACCAGCATTTGGCAATATGTTTCTATCAGTGGTAGACTTCAAGGAGATTAAAATGTACCGAAGGAGTCAACAATTCTGATTTGGGAAGCAAGTGACCATTTGCAGTGACTACAGAATTGCTAGGACATGCTACTCACTATTCTAGGATGCATGAAGTTGTTTTTGAATGCAGTAAAACTTAGTACCATGATAAATGAAGGATGGCATTTCAAAAATTCATCTTAAAAAATGAGATGAATTTGAACCAGTTTTAGTTACAATATCAACCCCCAGGTTATCAAAATGCAGCTGCATGCTAAAAAGCCATTTATGCATGCATTCTGAATGGGAAATTATAGAAGTACATAGGTCAAACTATCAGTTAAATAAGTACCTCGCATATAATCTGCAAGATGAAACCTGTAATGATTTACCAAGTATCCAGCTTGTGCAACTTAGGGTTTTATATTATGAATACTGTAAAAAAATACATGGGTTTCGGCATATATTTTTATTTCATAAAATAAATTCATGTATTGCTGTAGCCAAAATTTGGTAAACATTTCAGACAAATCCATGAAGGAAGCCAATCCCAACGCAATAAAAAATAAACTAGACAGCTAGGGTGACATTAGTATTTAAATTTCATTGCTGAGATACGAGAAAAGATAGGAAGGAAGTTCTCATGCTTTCCCGGCATATGCAATTCGTGAAGTTTATTCAGGTCTTCCACCAGGTCAGGTCCTCAACTTTTGCCAACAGTTCGATGCCCAAGTCGGGCATCATCCTCAGGGCTGAGTGTTGAGAGTGAGAAAATGTCCACTATATATACTGGAGTGCATATATAGTGGACAATTTCTTACTCTTGACAATCAGCCTTGAGGATGATGCCTGACAAGGACATAGAAACATTGGCAGAAGTCGAGGACCTGACCCAGTCGAAGAGAAAAGATAGACTGACAAGAATGTATGAAGAAATGGTTTTGGACTTCCTAAATTTTAAAATAATTTACATAGAATCAGAGGAAACATTAAAATTTCTAGTAACGTTAACAAAGTGTTTAGGAGGAAGGAGTTATGTGAAATGACTAACAAGGAAACATGAATAAACCTGAACATATGGAGTTGCAAAAAACTTTCTAACTTGGGTAATAGGTACCACGAGAAAAATTAATAATGGTATAATTTTTATCTACCATAGGCTATATGGAGTGACAGAATGCGTACAAATTACAATATTACTTTTGTTGGATTTGACTGATATATAATGGCAAAAAGCTAATAAAAAGTTAAACTATCATTTTTTAATAAATTACTAATTATAAAACACCAAAAAATACAATTTTGGTATAAGGAAAGGAAGTTGGAAGAGATCAGAAGGTCATATGTGGCGAGGGTGTTTTGAAGGACGTGATTAAGAAAAGAATGCTCGACAAGCAAGGTATGCACGAGAACTGATACTTCGGATAGTATGATGGTCTGAAGAGGGATAGTGTGTGAAATGTAAGCATTGTGGTAAGAATTAAATGTCTATTCTGACCTACCTACACTGTTATACAACTAACAATAAAATCAAGGACAGTTGCTTTTCTCTGTTTCAACAGCATTCATGTAACTGGAGAAAAATAATCTTTTTATTGAATAGTACAATTCCACTAACGCAAGCAATTCTAAAGGCAATTTTTGGCTGTTACACAAAAACAATTGTCCAATATTTTTTACCTTGTGAAAATACATGCAGTATTTCCACTTTATTAATAAAAGTGCATTGTAATCATCATGCAGACAAAAAAGTAAGGTGCTCGGGGATAACTGGGGCATGGGTAGTTCATATCCTTATTTGTGGGAATTTGAAGTTTATCAGGTTGCCACACCTATTACTTCTACTCCTCTTCCTTGAACAAGAGGCCTAACCTCAATTGGAGCCATTTTGTTGGTTTGGGCTATTGTGGAATTTCAGTGAAGAAATTTTCAATTACAACGTCCGACCTAAGTGAGATTTGCTGTTTTTTACTGTTATGTGGTGAGTATTTTTGAACTATTTACTACTTTAGTATAAACATAAAGACTGATTTTATCTATAAATATGGTTGTCATCACTCTGAAACTTCTTATAGTTTTTCTAACAGGGGTGTTCCAGTTACCCCGAGAATTGTTAGGAAATGGGGTAACTGGGGCATGGGGTTGGGGTAACTGGGTCCTAGCGGTCCCAGTTACTCCAACCCCATGCCCCAGTTACCCCAACCCCATGCCCCAGTTCTATCTGTAAGTTTTACCCAATTTTATAATTTTTTTCAAGCAATGTAATTCAAGTTAAGTTACTCAAATACTGTAATTTAGCATGTAAAAATATATTGACTTTTCTTTATTAATTGTATGTTTTTATTGCCTAGTTTCTTTGCAAGTCTCAGTAATGGTCGCAATACAATGGCCTTAACATACAATTTTATCACACAATTGGGTAAACCAATATTTTGTCCTAGTCAATTGAATGTACAAAAATAGATCCAGGTACCCCAGATAGTTGCTGCAGGGCTCTTATCGAATTTGCCCTGGGGTGTTCCAGTTACCCCCAAGTTGTGGGGCAACTAGGGCCAATGAGGCCCACAAATAATATTAATTAAAAAAATATACAAACTAGTAAAAATTGCATTAAATGCAACATGATGTATTAGTCTGTTTATAAATAAATCATTACATGATTTTTGCAGCTATCCATTGGTGTTACTTAAAAAAAAATTAAAATGATATTGCAAGGACACGTTGTAAAATCATGCCCCAGTTACCCCCGAGCACCTTATAGAGTTTTGACAGAGGACTTGTAAAAAATTCATTAATACCTATGAAAATTATAATTAAAAGGGAATGCCAAGTTATAAGACTATAAGTTTAATTTTTAAAGCATACCTACTTAAAAACAACACAAAGATGGATTAGAATAAACTTTCTAAAGTTATAAGTAGTTTGCATTTCAGAAGAGTAAAAAAACTTGGAGTGAGATAGCTGGGATGATAAGTGAATAGGGACGTAAAATGTAATCAGGAATATTTGAGTATTGTTCAATCTGAACAGCTATTTGACAGTAAATTTGGAAGAGGGAATGAAGAAATCAAAGAATATTTGGCATATAATGGAGAGATATATGAGACTGATTGGCAATTTAAACAAAGCTCATGTCAGAGTAGAAAATGGAAAATTGGTTTGGGTGATCAAGGGACAGACTCTTAGACAGGGCTGTTCATAATGGTAGTGTTTAACACATATTCAAAGGAAATTCATAGAAAGGCACATGATGGACATTGGAGAAAAGGCAAGAGGAAGGTTTAGAACATGTTCACAGTTGACAAAGCATTAGCCAGCCAAAGAATTACAACATTTACTAGTTAGGTACCTTAGAAGAGAACTGCAAAAGTTTGTTATTATTAGTGTATTACTGGTGAAGGTAGGCCTACATGGATATTCATTTCTCCCCGTGATCCTTAAATTTCCCATTATGTCCCTGAAATTGCATGGTATCTGAATAGAGCTGTGCAAAACATACAGAACCAAAATAAACTGCATGAAAACTGAAGTAATTACATTTTCTGAACAGAAGGGTACAGATTTAACCTTAGATGCTCAAGGTGCCAAATTCTCAGCATAATATATTTTTTTGAAATGCTCAAGGCGCTGATATCTCAGCCATGATGAAAAGAGTTTATCTTCAAACTATTTAATTTTGAAAAATAAATTTTAAGTCAGTGATGGGAAAAAATTTTTAATGTGTTTGTATTATACCCAGTAAACACAAAATCCTGCACATGCACGTCTGATGCGCACCACAAAGGTGCAGCTGCAGTGCATCTAGCACTCCTAAACTTCCCTTTTTTGAATGTCAGATGCACTGCAAACGGGTGTGAGCAGCGGGTGACTTGGAGCGATATATATACAGCAGCTAGTTGGAATTAAGTCGTTTGTGATTATTAACTTTACTAAAAGATTGTCACCGATAATTTGTGTGTTAAAACATTTCCCTAATAACCATTTTGTGGATAAAAATAAGCATGACCATTATAAATATACGTAACTGATATCCTTTCAACTCCAGGAGAGATAAATAAGAGTTTCCTCCATAATGCTGAGAACCTGTTTCCCGGCGAGTGCACCAGTACTTTCTGTCCGATACAGTCTACGAGGGACTGAGAAAAAACATCCATGGACCAATGTTCAATCACTCTTAAAGGTCGTGAATCGCATTCAAAACCAAATTTCAAATGTAGCTTCACTCAGATCTGTTCTCAGATCAGATACGCCTTATTCAAAAGACTACCTGCAGGGCTGTGGCAGCGCGTCCACAACTTGTAGCTGCACCGCTTCAAACACAAGCTGCGAATGCGCATTAGATGCGTTTCCGACAATATGGTCTATGAGAGCGTTGCCGAGATGCTGTTGATACACTTCAGTTGACATGTGCTGCACTTGCAATGCTGACATCCTTGTGAAGCACTGCTGCAGCTATGTGTGTTTACTGGGTATAGTTATAATTTCAAGCTTCTAGGGCAATGTTAGGGCTAAAAAAAGATTGTTTACACAAAGAGCTAAAATTTTCAAGGTGTAGCCACAAGCTTTCTGGGATGGAAAAATGTAGATACCAAGAGTGATGGTATGGTTAAAATTAAAAGTCACATGCTAAAGCAAGAAAAGCAATTCAGCTATGTATACATGGGCAAGTTGTATTGAAATCAGTGGGGTAATTGGAAAGGCTCATAAGAGAAAACATATATAATGGCAGATTGGTTAGCAAGAGGATGAATAAGAGATTTTAAAAGTTAAATATCGAGCGTGCCATTGTTTGGCACCTAACAATGTAATTTAAGGAAATAGAATGGTCAGATTTTAGATATGTGTATGAAAAAGAATGTTGAATGTAAGGTGGATGTTAGAAAAAATAAGATAAATGAGGAATAGCTATATACAGTAGGAGCAGAAAGGCAGTTAACTGAATATATCAGGAGAGGCTGGATGGAGCCAAGGGTTATGCAAGTTTCAAGGACATAACACAGGAAGGAATACTGAGGAAGCACTGGAGAGGGAAGAGAAAACTTTCAGTTTGAATATGATAGGGGTAGAAAATGTGAGGACCAGAAGAAAACACATCAAATATAGGAGTTATGAGAAATATTGAATGCTGTCCTAACCTGGTGGGAAACTATACAAGTATATTTTTAGAACAGAAAATGTTTTCATCCCCGATTCTTTCCTGAAAACTGCATGCTGTCATCACAACCCATTCAAATTTTTCTTTCAGAGCATCTTTCAACCGTCTAAATGACTTTAAAAGCAGATAAAAATTATACCAGGATTCATTTATTGTTGGTAGAAAATGTGAGAAATTTTCAGACAGATCCAAATGTTCAAGTGATAAATGTTTCCTTGTAAGATAAAACTGCACTAAAACGTACCTCACACAATAGAGAGCCATGAGTATATGAAGAAAACAAGTTTGTAATTGCACATTAAAATCCAACCAATAGCTAACCACACAACAAATAAATAAGTGAATTGGAGAATAACATCCCAGGTGTTGATCAGTTTGGGTTAACAATACCATATATCTCGTCCACTCTTAAAAAAAATCAAACTTCTTACCTGGAAGAATATCTCACTACACTCTTCTTATTCAGCCTGCATGAAAAATTAAGTCCCTTCCATTGGAGCAATGATAAAATATGGAAACTGAAACCATGTCATGTCCGTAAATTAAGTTGACATTAAGGTCACTAGTACCATTCGTATGAAGAGTGAGGTAATTGCTGCAAAAAACAGAATTAAATTGGAAGGATTGAACTCCAATCCACAATTTTTGCAGTGAAACTTGCCATACAGGACAATCCATATGCATACCTATATTATGCAACTCTTAAGGGGCAATGGGCAGGATAGTAATTACCATGTACTGTTACATTGACAGGAGAGGGTCCAGTCATGTTGGAAGAAAGATTAACTCATTCTTAATTCAAGTGGTAGGTAATGATGAAACAAAAAATAATTTGATCGTAAATAAGAGGATTCAGGAATAAATAAGGTGAAATCTTACTTAATAAGTAAGGTATTTAAAGAGCAAGTGCCCTATCATTCACAAAAGAAGATTTGTGACCCAAATTACATGATTTCATCAGGTGTTGACTGGAATGAATGTAAAGGACAAAATCAACATTACATATGAGCAAATTCTAAGAAATTCTGAACTAATCGAGAGCTTCTTGTTCTAAAAAAAAAAAAAAAATTGATCCGAGTGTGCATCATAGGCTTTTGATGTAAGTAAGTATTACAATCCTGACTTTTTACAGAAATTGTCAAATGTTGATAAAGGGCTCAATCTATTACGATATACATAATGATCTAAAAAGTAAATCCAGCCCTCAATTATATTAGGAGAAAGTGACATCGCAAGGTTAAGGCCCAATGAAAAATGATAAAAACAATCAGTTATTAAGTTTACCAATAGTTTATCTGCAGGATTACTGAATTTTTGGGATGTTATACATTTTTTTGAGCATTAAGGCTTGGTCAAACAGGCAGAGGGTTGCTCCCCAAGGGCACTACATTACATAAGTTTGTTTCATCCTGGTTATGGAACGCTGGCAGACATGGCAACTGGTCTAGCCCACAGCAGGTAGTGATCCCATTATATTTTTCTAGTGTATGGCAGACATAAAAAATATGGCAGATGGGAAAGAAAAATTAATAGATCTGATGCATGATTTCCCCTATTTATATCATACTCCCCATGCATATCATTGAAACATCATTAAAGATGCTAAAAGATGGAAGTAAATTGTTGGAATCCTCAATAATTTGACAAGAAAAAGTACAAGTGCTTTGTCAGAACTGCTGCTGCTTGTTATTCCACCACTTTAGCAGCTTTTCAAGGCAAAACGCACCAACTACATACGTATTGCCCAAGTAACCCTCAAGTCAAAATGGAACACCTTCAGCATGCTGTTTGACATCCATAGACTTCTATCACCCTCTCCATGCAGGCATCCTGCATTCTGTTTGACTGAGCCTTTGAGGGGAAACATTGGAAAATCATTTTCTTTTAAATCAGTGACTCCATATAACTGATTTCTCAAACCACAGTTCTTTGCCACTAGAATAAAACTGTTTCTTAAAAGGAGCCATTTTGGCAGTAAATTCTTCATAAAAATGTCACAGAAGGATAATCTGACGAACAAAAATTCTGAGCTAGTTGAAAAACTTGACTGATTGCAGCCTTTACACGGGAAATTCCGAGTTGCGCATTATTTCAATGAGAAAACTGGGAAGTTTGCAAGTTGCTTAGAACTGTGAAGAACAGAGCAAAGAATGCACATATGACCATGAATTGTAAATAAATGTTGTTTGTAATACATCAAATTTACCAAATTCTGAAAGTATAATATGCCAATGTTATTCATTTATCGTAAATTGCACATGCATTATTACAGCTTCATACTCCATTGAGACTCAGTTCCTACTACAGTAGTCATGGTAACACATCCTCCCATTAATAGGAAACTATATGCTAACTCCATAACGCACAGCAGCTGCCAGTTATGATTCTGTTGAAAAATGCACCCTCATCCAATTTGGTAAAGCATCTCATGGTTATGGGTGCTGATTATAGGATAGGATTGTATATTTTTCAACTGGCATTGTCAAGGGCAGCCAATTGGGTCTTGCTTCACAGTCATGTGCTATCTGGGTTTACACTCCAAAAGATATAATGCAATATCATTTTTGTGAGATAAAAGACAAAGATAAACAAGGTTAATGATTAATAAGGTAAATCCAAAGAAAATAATAAGAGAGAGGATACATCACGAAAATATTATTTGGAATAATAAAATTACTTTTTTGACATGAATGATTTTTGGCAGGCTAAATTTACATGTCAATATGGAATATGAGCCAAAGAATAGCTAAATAAAAGATTATTTATCACTCATTCATAAACAGGATCTTAATCATCATAAAATGATGAACATCTTTATTCTCATCACGTATAACCAAACAGTGTATTCTCTGAAACGAACGCTCAAGGTTATTAAACTGTTTTGTTTAGCCTCTTGAGGATTGATCATACCTTCATAATGTACACACCTGTTACCTTTATATTTAAACTGTGCATAGGAAAGCTAAAAATGAGTGTCGATACGTTGTGTCCTAAACTTCAAATTAACTATATCAGTTGCCAAGAAAAGTCATTAGGACCACTATATTATGAGCAGTGTGCATGTAAATGAGTTTGATTAATTTATAAGAACAGAAACCTCATGAAAGAAATATTCGTGACCCAACTCCAGAATTGGCTACAATGGACATGTGGTTGAACCTTGGGAGGACTAGCACTATCCTTAAATTATCTAACTTCTCATTGAATTTTCCATCAGCCAAAAAATGTTCTGTAGTATGACAGTAGATGGTGATGCTTTTATATTACTAAGCAATCTGATGCCATTCCATAAAAATGGCAAATAATACTTCAGTTAAAAGGGTCATTAACAAAAGTAACTTAAATTAACCACAAAACAAAGCTCTTAAAAGAAAACTCTAAGGGGATGGGCATTCAATGGAAATTAATCAGCTGTGGAGATGCTCCAGAACAAATATTAAATGACCCATACCTAGTTCTTATAACCATGAATTTTGCATGTCACCCGACCAGGAAGTTCCTGTATCAAATTTAAAGAAGAATTGAAGTTGAATACATTAATAAGGACTGACCAGAGCAAATGGTTTGAGAATGCATTGCCTACAAAGCTGAAATGTTCAAATATCACCTCTACCAGGTGGGTACATTGTTTATCTTAGAGTTGTGTTAAAACATACGATCCTGCCCATTCTAATCCCACCTTGAGTATTAGACTAAGCATGAGACTAAGGGTTATGTGGCTAATCTCACTTCCAAGTCAAAACAACTTAAGGAGCCAGAGTAAGGGATGGGCGGGTGTATTTATGAATGTAAATTATCAGATGTATGCCTTCATTTGAGTTTAGCTTGCAGATAATAATGAAGATATGTTAATAACAACTGGAAATAAATGGGTTAAGTACCCATTGCACAAAAATACTTCATTACAAACAGACCACCAATAATAAATGTTTGTTAAAAGTGAGATTTTTAACATGATAAAATTGCCATTTTTGATGGGGATTGGCCTTCACTTCGCTACCACCATAACTTTGTTAAAAACGGGTTTGATATAAGTGGGTTTGACTGTAGTATATGAGTTGGAGAAATACTGCAGTATTTCTCTAGCATATGAAACTCAGCATGAGGCTGAAAAGTCTAATATCTGTAGAGTAAGGTAAGGCTGAGAGCTAAAAAAGAGAAAACTATGGCATTTTAAAGGTTCTTCTAGGGAGTTTGTCAAAAATGTAATGGGAAATTAAAGTTGCATATCAATTTCGAATTAAGAACTATCAATAAAACAATTTGAGTCAATAACCACCTACCTAGTTTGTCCCTTTCAGAGAAAAAAAGCAGCCAACATCAATAGACGAAACTTTCCTCCACTCATAAATGAACTGTGCTATCACAAGTTAAACAAGAAAACCTTCAGATACAAACCAGAATGATGATGATATCAATGAAGCGCAAAGTGATGGGCAGTGAAATTAAATATTACTCATCTTATTATATTATGTGAAAGATACATTGAAATAGCAAAATTATTACTGAGGTCATATTAACTCTTTCACTACCAGTCCCTTGCTTTAGAATTCGCAAAGAAAACTAGGTGAATTTTATTGAAATTTGTAAGACCCCTGATTTTACCTTATTTTGTATGAGTTACATCATATTTATATAAGCAACAAAATATTTAGTTTTGGCAAAGATTTAAATAATATGAGGCAGAGGCCAACTATCATCAGAACATAAAAATGTCAGGCGATAGATTGTCCCATGACTGTATGAGGGTTAAACATAGGTACTTTGTTCATCTGTTTCCATAGTATGTACTGTACATATGGCAGCAATCAACATCTCACAGCATGTAAACACAAGTAGCAGAATGTAAACACAGGTAGCACATGATCACAAAGTGAGATAATGCTCATGATTCCAAACAAATCGATTCAAAATAGACCACTACCTGTAAACCAAAGCCAGTCAGCAATGATTGGTCAAGGGCACAACTGGCAACTGCAACCATAACTGGCAACCTCTTGCACAATATGGGCTTTGCATGGAAGACTTTTCTGTGAAAAATGTCATTATCCCTTCAGACTCAAGGCAAGTTTCACTGTAAAGGCACAGAAAACACAAGTAAAATTTAGGCCCGCACTCCATAGTGGATGGTGATAGGGCAAGGTGCAGGGATCATCCTTTATTACAAGCACTTTACAACATAATATACAAAAATCCTGGACTCAGGGCCAGATCTTCAAGGAGAATGTGGCAGAGGGTAGGGAACCAGGCCACTATCCTGATGTATGTCAAAACCTTTCAGGGTTGGAACCTGGAGACAGCTAACCAGAACTAAATTCAGAATCACCCCAAATCCAGGTCAGGTTGGTGAGGGGAGAGCCTCTATATCCAGAAAATCACACAGCAAGTTTGACTCGAGGATAGGTTCCCATTCACCCCATTTTCTCCCAAACAATCCTTTTTTAAGTAAAAATGTCCGTAGTTAATTCTTGAAGTTCAACTTTTCTAAAGTATTCTTCAGGAAAAATGGATATTACTTAATACCCGACTTTTTCTTATTCTATTTTATAACAGAATTAACAAAAATGTTTATTTACGGCAGTATTTAGTGCGCTAAACACAATACATAGTTTTATGTTTTCCAAGTCCCATTTATTTTATCTCAAGTTTAAGTGAACATTTTATAATTTCCCAGATTTAAGGGAAATAATATGGAAACCTTCCCCAAGGCCTCTCCTGGGTTTGGATGCTTTACCTCAAGTTAGCTGTCCTAATCTCCACCCAAGATAAAATAAACATCACTGACAACCCCCCCGATGATTTAGATATATGTACAGTAAAAACTCATTGTTAAAAACTTCCATATTACTTACTTTTGTCATTGCAAAGTACATTGGCTGATTCAAAGAAAATTTTTTTATAGAGACAGCCAAATAAATTGGACAGAATTCAGTTTTATAAAATTTATGATATTATGAATTAACCCAATAAGGCTGGTGCTCAAGTGAAAAAAATCTAACAATTATGAAAAAATGTACACTTGAAGAAATGGTAATGAAAAAAAGAACATCTGATACATTACCAAGAGATTAGGACAGTACTTCATTCTGCCCCGTGTGTGAGAAAATGTCACTTAAAATTTTTGCTATGATTTAAAAAGTTCTTTGGTGGCATAAAATAAACTTACGGTCTCCTAATCATTTCATTTGAGGCATTAGTCAAGAATTATTTCTACACATAACAAGAATAATTATTTTTCATACTGGCTAGAGTTAACTGTGAATTTCACACTTGGTCCAAAGGGTTTTACAAAATGCTGTCCACAAACCAACAACTTTAAGATATTACTAGTGATGGACGGATCCAGGTTTTTCGTCGGATCCGGATCCTTGCCTGGGTTTCGGATCTTTATCTCGGTTTCGGATCCTTAGTTTCAGATACTCGATTCTGAATTTCATTCATTTTCAAATCCTAGATTTTTAATAAATATATAAATACAGCAACAATAGAATTACCAAAAAACAAGGCAATTTATTGTGAAAAAATCAACTTCCTATCATCTATGTGGATAATATTTTCCTGGATCAAGATTCACGGATGCAATAACTACATCTTATTACTTCTAATATAAAGATTACCTTCCTTATCATATACTCATCAAGCAATACATTTTTTTAACCCGTGCAACTATTCTTTATTAGAGTGCAGTTAAAAGAAACATTGTAAGTTTATTTTCATTAATAAAGGAATTATTTTCCAATTATTAATCAAATCCTTGAATGCTTTCAAATTCTTTTTTAGAAACACAAAATATTTTAATACAGCCAAGAGATCCCATTTATGGAATATCCAGGGATTCCATTATTAAGACAAAAAAATTATTATAGAATATTTCTAGCTGCTTAAGTAGTAATTTTGCAATGTCTTATTAATAATAACCTTTAAAATGAAATTTGAGAATTTTCTACTCCTAAGAAGAGGTTGTGTAACTCTGATCTTGAAATGAGATTAGCCTTTTTTCATGCTACTGTAAGCAAAATTTAAAAAAGTCTTGGATTTTTTCTCCATTTTTGGGTTTGCAAGAAAAATGTAGAATGACATGTGGGGAGCATGTATTCTCCAAAATCAGGTAAGCCGACAAAAGCAGAGTGGGGTAGTGGATTGCAGGTAATGAAGTTCGATTCTTATCGCTGTTTAAAATATTTCTTTCAGCCATTGAATCAAAAACTTTATCATCCTTCAATTCCAACCTTTGTGTGTGGATACTGACTTTTTTTTGTACTTCTATCATTTAAACTAGATTTACGAATGTGTCACTCAAAAATACATTGTAAAGTTAACATAATCATTCTACGATTTAATTCTGCAATAAAAAATGTTTCCAATTATTTCTTTAACGCCAAATTTTAACATTTTTGGGACTTATAAATTGTCATGAAATTTCTTATTATCTATTTTTTTTAAACTGCCTACTTGCATTACTCTAGGAATACAGCATGGCCTGTATTCCCTCATTTTTAACAGCTACGCTATCACGTTCACGGGAATCTGGCGAATGTAGGCGACCCGCGTGACATTCGGCTTTATTTTTTTTCTCGCGCATCCGGGCCTATGGAGAAAAAAGTCACGACGAGTATTTTTTTATTTTCTTCTTGGGGCACGGAAAAAATCTTCTTCTCATTTCGTTACCAAGTTACACAACCTCCTCTTGTCAGTATCTACCATTCGTACATTCTATTCGCGGGGCGCATCGATCACTAAGCCGCAAAATTTTAAGATGTCCGATCCGGATCTGAATTTTAACTGTCTTCGGTTATGATTTCAGTAGCGAATGAAATGAAAGACCCGTGGATCCGACCCGACCATCCTTAATTTATTAATGGTACATTTGTATATCTAATTCAAACAACAAAAGTATAATAAAGTGAGTATTCAGATGCAATGGTTTGAAATTGAAGATGGTAACAATTTCGATGCAATGACTGAAAGAGAAAATTAAACTGCCATAGGGACCGAACTTCGCACACTCTCGTTGTCCGCTTGATCCCGGTGAATATAGACTACCCGCGTGACATCCCACGTATTTTTTCCCGCGATACCGGAGTATTGGGGAAAAAAGTATTATTTCTTTATTTTTCTTCTAGTTGCACGGGAAAATTTTCATCTAATTTCGTTACCTGAGTGACACATCCTGTTCTTGTCATTATCTACCGCACCTACATTCCATTCACGGGGCACTTCGATCGCTAAGCCGCGAAAATTTAAAATCTACGATCCGGATCCGATTTTGCACCGTGTCTTTGGATCCGAATCCGGAACCGAGTAGATTGTAAGATCCGCGGATCTTTGGATCCGACGGATCCGATCCGGCCATCACTAGATATTACTACTGCATTATTAATTTTTGGAGGCTATAAACTGGTGATATGATCATTAAGTGTCTCATATATGTATTTAGAAAAAAAACTGACCACTTTATGCTATGGAAATGCTACTGAATGTCATACTGAATGCTGAGATTGGCAAATATAAACAAAACATTCGAGGAGACTTACAAACTTCAGCCTATGAATAAAGAACTCAGAATTGCGTAACCAGTGAAAATTGCAGCCCCCTTATTGTAAATTGTGCTAACGATCTGCCAGGAAACCTGATAGCACGAGTTTGAGCCATGTTATAGTCAATTTTATTTTGCTGATTTATCTAGAGGTGAGAATTGATGCAACAAATTGTCCAGCATAAGAAACATTAACCCGACACTGGAGAAACTCACTCATCTGGCTTTCATTGAATATCACTGAATGTCATTGAAGTGAAGCTAAGGGGTTAACAACTTAACCACTGAGGAAAAAAGGATCTCATTTCATTAATATTTTACTAAATGCTCAGGTTGCCATAAAAGTGTTTCCGTAAAGATGTACCAACTTATCTTGACGAAATTGTCCCAGAAAAATGAGATAGCTCTACACCAATTTTAGACAGAAGAGAAAATAATAAATTTTAGGACTCTGGCAAAATTCTTCTTATGCAAGGTAATTTTCCTTACTGCTTTATAAGTCCCATAATTTGTGTAATATTGAGTTTCCACTGCACATATTCAGAATTCAGAACCACCAGGCAAACAATGAACTTCATCACACAAAAGCTAAGAGATTAAGATTTCAATTCAGTGGTTTTGTAACAAATTGCTAGGCTTGACTTTGTGGAACCACATATTGATAACGTAAATGAATTCACTTAGTAGAAGTCCACAGAGTTTTATTAAAACTGACGTAGGTTTCGACTTATATTGTCATTATCAAGGGGACAATGGTACATCACGAGCCCCTTATATGCAGAATAGAGTGGGGGTCAGGGGATAGGGAGGGAGTTAATGTGCTATTCTATTAGAAGAAGACCACCAAAGTGACTTCATCCCAAAAGTCCTTCACTCACAGTGTAAGGGCCACAAGCTGGACTATATGGAAAACCTTGAGATTTTTTTGTATTACAAAAAAGCTAATGTATGTGTGCTGGATAATTAATATGCTCCCTTCCCAATCTCCTCTCCTAACCTTACCTTTCCCCATCCCATAATACAATTCCTAACATTGCTCCCTCAAATGCCCCTGCTTCCCCACTCCCGCCTTAGACCAATCATACACTTCCCGCACATTAACTCCCTCCCTATCCCCTGCCCCCCCTCCCCCTCTCACTGTGCCTTTGCCCATTCCAAACATCTTTAATTTAAATCTCAACAGAAATAACTGATTGATATAATTTAGATATTTTTTAAATGTAAAAATAAATTGTGAGCGATGCTACTTAATAAAAGAAAAAAGCAAACAAAGTTATTGCAACTCAAGTTGAAATTCTCTAATTGTATCAAATTGCTCTATATTTAAAAGAAGTAGATAATATGCATAAAAAATCATTAATAAGAATAAATTCAAAAATATTGCAATTTACTTGTTTGATAACAGGCTAAGTTCAACAGTGCAATGTATTCAGCTGGTGGACACATTGTTGGAATGTAAAAGGATGCAGGAGGAGATGAGAGAGATCTAATGGGCAATGGGTAGAGTTGAGTCTTCTGAAGGACTGGTTTTATATGTAATAAAATGATGATGATCCTCACTTTGGGAAATATTTCCATCATTAGACTACTATTCTAGTATTCAATAAATTGTGTGGTAAATACCAAAACTAGTTTTACATCATGGTCAGTTGCATTGGAAGAGAGGGAGTATGGGTCTGGCAGTTCTGACGAGAGGTTTAGTAGATTCAAAGATATTGGATTGATTGGCAGGACTTATTTTGGGAATAGAGAACATATGGGGAAAATATTGATGGTAGTTTTGTGGCCTAGAGAAATAAGGTACATATTTAAAAATTAATATTAGGAAATGGATGCACGAAAAGTAGCAAGATAAGAGCTACGGTTGAAGATATTTTTGGTGAGGCAAGGTTTGGGAGAATTGGATTTATTTTAGGATTTAAGTATTGAGGAGAGTTTCTGAATAGCCATGTTATGAGAAGGAGTTAAGAAAGGTACGTGAGGAATTTTTGAAATGATTTTCTCCCTAGGTCATTAGCTCGACATAGAGTGCTTAGACTCAAACAGACTACGTACACGTATTTTGTACAATCTGACGCAGTTCTCTCTATCTTGGGCCACGTGGACAGCTATGCTCAGCTTGAGGTTGGTGAAGGTCTGCTGATGCTGTTCTGGTCTGCTGGTGAGGTCTGCTGATGCTGATGCAGGAACTGATGCTGTTCATTCTCCGGAAATCTACTCGTCACATGCGGTGGAAAAATGAAAGCGCTTCAGGGAGAACGAAAAGGCACGTTCACAGCAGCCTACCGTGCGATTGTACTAGGTAGGTTCACAACAGCAAAAGGGTTAATTTGATCCATTAATCATAATGGTGGCTGATCTTCCAGCCTTACCTTTGAGTACTATCTTGCCTACTTTTGCTTGACATGCTTATTTCACTTATTCTTCTATATTTTTTGAAGTTTTTCAATTGTAGTCTTGGCTCTACCATTCTCTGCTTGAGTTCCTTTGAACTGCTACCACTGTCTGGCAGCAAGGTGCCCAGGTACAAGACTTTTTTTTAACAGTACATAACGAATGAGATTCAACAGTTGGGATCTCTGTGTATCACCATAAGATGACATTTTTGGTGATTGAATTGCAAGCCAAATTTCATGTTGGAAGTCTCAATACACTGTAGTAGAGTGGCCAAGATCTGTCTTTGTTGCTGAGGAGAGCCATGTCATGTGCGTATCTCAGATTTGTAATCTGTCTGGAACCAATAATGATGTCTCATTGAAATTTATCTTGGTAATTGCAAATGAACCATTCACCGAATATCTTGAACATGATGGGCGATATTTCACAGCCTTACCGAGATCAAAATAAAATGATTCAGCATTGTCAAATTACAATTGCCATGGATAGACAGGCAGTAAGGAAATGAATGTGAATATTGGTAAATGCTAGGTGGCAGCCCATTGAATCATGGTTATGGTTAAGAATTGTTAGTTTTTCTTTAATTATTGGTAGACATGGTTTCTCCTCTTCCACATATTTAGTCTAATTTTTCTGTGCATCCCCTTTCTTCCCTGATATTCTTTCCAAGGCACAATTCTTCTAAATAGGTACTTTCTCTATGTACCACAGACTTATTTGGTCTTTATTAATTTATTTCCTTGAGAGCCTTTATTAAATGTTCACTTGCTCCTTGATTGTAATGGAAAGATTTTATTATGGTGAATCCTTAGTCTATTCGTCTTTTTGTAGGGTCCTCTTCATTTCCTCAGGCATTTGCTTGGTCCCTTTTCTTTCTGTAGCCTGCATTTCATAATGACGTTATGATATTATGAGTTTCTTCTTATTTGATTGCCTCCGAGTATCATAGTTCCTTCCTTTTTTATTCTTTTTACAAATATTTCTTCACTCAAACCGATATTTTATTTGGTCCAAGTGCTCTCTTTCCAAGAATTTTCTTTGTGGCATCAATATCTCCTTTGTTAACATTTCCCAACCATATTCTTCTCCAGGATTTATCAATTCATTGGATCATTTTTGACAACATATAGCTGTTGATAAATCCATGAATTTCTCTAAGCTTCAGTTACTCCTACAAATTCTATCAATTTTTTTAATTCTAAGGCAGAATTTTTCCATGATTAGTTTATGATCACTATCCATAACTGGATAACAATGGCTGGATTTTTCTATATGTTTAAACCTTTATTTGACTAGGAAGTAATAAATTTGATACTTTCCTGTGTGTTGTGCCTCCCAGATGCACAAGTTTTCTGCAGAGAAAAAAATCATCCATCTCGATCACCCATCGTGATCGAGTTAACTCTATCAGGGTTTATAGGAGTTTTCATATTCATTTTCCCTGACTTTTCCAGGATTTCCAGACCATTATTAGTGATTTTTCTTGACTTTTGAGCACCTGAAAACTCCAAGATGATAGGATGGAGGAACTCCTGTCATTTATAGGGATAAAAGTGATAGTGAGGAAGCAGAGAAGGCGAAACTTATGCACAACTGTAGGTTTATTTTCATATTAATCATATGAACTTCCAGTAATAAGAGATCAACAACTTGAAGTCAACAAAATAAAAATTATCATTCCTTACATTGATATGCATTCAGAAAGGGTTTTAATTGCAGAAAAATATATGTAAAGAAGGCTAACCTGGCTAAAAGTAGCTCTTTGAATCAATCTTCATTTTTTCTTTCTCACATCCTTCTACAAATTTGGCTAAGTGACTTCAAATTTGACTGAGAATAACTTTTTCCTCGCCAGAGGGACAAAGCGAAGCATTCCTGGTGAAATCGCTAGCGAATGAAAATGATAATATGAATGTGCACACCTTTCACCAATCTATTCACCAAATCATTCAGGCTATAGCCAGAAAGAACCAGAATAGGGCTGCCTCCTCCACAGCAAAGCCAGCCTGAGGCCAGTCGTCCCTTCCTTCACCCTCCTCCTCCACTCCTGTGTGCAGTTATTGATCTCTTGGCATTTTCAGGTGATGAATTTAAACATTTTGTGATTTTTCCCTGACCACACGTTAAATTCCCTGACTTTTCCAGGATTTCCATGACCGTTTTCATTTTCCCTGACTTTTCCAGATTTTCCAGAATTTCCAGTTCCTATAAACCCTGTCTATGTACCTCTATCTAAACAGGTAACTCTTTCATGGCTAGTTCCCAATCCTTGAATTCATCTTCATTAGCATTGCTGGTTGGGAAACATGACTGTTCTATCACTATTGTTGAAGCGGAGTAACAAATATAATTTGCCCATTAAGCTCCGAGAACTATTACCACACCAATGATACTACTTCAATTTACTTTTTTTTATCATGACCACACCATTCCTACACCTTTCTCCCCAAATGAATTTCATTCTAAATGAATCAAGATTAAAGTTCACTTTTCCACCTTATTTTTACATAAACCTAGAATCTCAACCTCACTTTTGTTCATCTCATTCATTACTCACTCCAAAAGTCCCAACCTCAAATCTGTTCTTGATTTCCAAATAAGATTTTTGACTGCTAGTCCTCGTCAAGTATTTCACTGGATAAGGACTTGAATAAACTATGTAGTTACTTCCCCCTGTTAGATTTATGGTTCTGATAATCATTATCAGCAACACACCTATCCCTAAAGTTCTCCGTATTTACTCTCCATATTTAAGGGAAAATGATGCAGTGGTTTTGACTTCCACACTGCAGATTTACTTCCAAGAATATACTTTGACTATGCCAGTACATATTCCAACAGCCTATTTTGAGTTCCCTATTTTGCACTACATAGACAGCTGATCCTTCTAATGTGAAGAGTTTCTTTTGACCTCCTCTGACATATACTCTTCTTTCCACCCATCTACGAAGGACCACGATCTCCTTGATACCACTGATCAATAATGGTTCCTCTGCCTTTAGAGGTGATTTCTTGCCCCCTATGGAGTGCCCCAGCCACTAACTGCTCATCCCCCTTCCACCTTCTTCACAGTGGGGGTTTCCTTATCCCGGGAAACTCGGTCGCCAGAGCCTCATCAGCAAACGCAGGGGGTGCCACGTGCAGGAGAGGTTGACATTTGAATGGGAGAGGCTATTTGATACGCATCCCATCCCTTACCCCCCTTTAAATAACATTTTTTAATGCACTCAAGAATAGGATCACTGTAATTTGCGAGACACTATGTCGACACTAGAAGAATATCTTATCTTCATACAACACTCCTCCACATACATCTAATCATTATCAGAAAAATTCTAAGATTGGTTTGATATAGCCTTCCACTTCATTCTTTTTTCAGCTAATCAATTCACATTTATTAATTCTCATTTTTCACATCCCTCACTACTTTCCCTAAATATCTCACACAAAGCCTTCCATCACCTTCACTTATCCCTCAGAGATTGTCTTCATCAGATCATTATGTCTCAACATGTAGCCGATTGTAAATTTCCATCATTTTATCAAAGTTTTCAGTAGACCACTTGTCTAACAATCTTCGTAGAACCTCTTTTTTAGGGACTCAATCATTTTGATCAAATAAATTCAATCTTTTGACGTTTAAACATTTGATGTTCAACCATTTCTTTATCAATTTAATCAAATCATTTGATGCTAATAATTCTTCTATAGAACAACTTTTCACAAGCTTCCAGCCTCAATTTATCATTCATGCCTCACTTCAATAAAGAGGAGTCATTCAGATGTATATTCTGGTAAATGTAACCAATAAAAGTTTTTAAAGGTACAGTTGGGGCCTTCAATTGGACTAGCTGTAATTAGAGATGGGCAACTCGGTAAATTAACTCGGTAAATTACCGTGGTAATTTTCGTAAATTACCAACACCCCTGAAAATTACCGTATTAAATGGTAATTTTCAAAAAAAAGTTCTTTTTCAGAAAATGTCTTCCTCACGAAGAAAACATTGGAATGGGTGATATTATAAAAAAGTAGCTAAAATGATTGTTTATATTGTGTCGGTGATTAATTCAGATTAAAATAACAAATGCATATTTCACAGAGGGATGTCTTTGGAACGAAAATTTCTCATGGTGTGACAAAAGAGAGGCAAATTGCGTGTTGCTGCCAACTCGTTTTAACTTTTGTAATGAGTTATAATAGATGAACGTCATGATATGTTCGATATAAGCATCTGTATTAATACCTCAATGCTATTTGATTTCGTTTTGAGTCCTCTGATAAGGATTTGCAGCTCAAAACTTGAAATTACCGGAAAATTAAGGTAATTTTTGAAAAATACTTTAATTTACCGCGGTAATTTACCTCAATTGAAAATAACAGTAATTTACCCATATCTAGCTGTAATCCTTGGTGTGCCTGCTGTAAAGACTCTAGCTCGTGTTCACATTAAATTATAAATTGGTGAACTCCCTTAGGCAATATGAAAAGTAATTAGTATACATATTTAATATTTAATTACATAAATTAGTACTCCACTAAAGCATCATTTAAGTGCATAACTGTAAGCAAGGGAAAAATGAATCTATTATAATCATTGCATGCAACTTTGGAATTGAGGATGGCCATTTAATTTTTTTCTTTTTACTGCATAAAAATATATTAAGACAAAAATTGATAACAAGTTATTTACACACACAAATCCATCTGACTGTATTCAAATCCATTATGAAAGCCTATTGTGCTCATAGTAAATTTCAGTGGATACAATAGCAGTCTTCAACTGAAAAAAAATCTAGATTAACTTTAGTGGCAGAGGAAGTTTTCTTGCCATTAGAAAAATGTATATTAACATCAAACCATTAGTTATTTCTGCTAATTCTACACAGAGAAGGGGGAGGATAGAGACTGGATTTGATTTAAAAAAATTCAAGTTAGGCCACACAGCAAATGTATATGAAGTGAACAAGAGTTCAATCATTCCCTTTGCTACGAATTCCCTTACTATGACTTATCATTGGCCTCTACAATATCCAAGCCACCCTACCTACCATGGACCTAACCCGATTTCACATCAAACCTTCATCTTCCAGAGCACATTGTATGACTACAGAAAAGTTACATTTGAATTTCCTAATTCAGAAAAAGATTAATATAATTGGCATTCATAGTGATTCATAAATGGTACCATTTGTCTTTTGTAAAAGAAAAGATATTGATTTTAATTCTAAAAAAAACAAAACATGAACCATACTGACACATGTAACACCATAGGCTTAGGCCTTTATAACAGTTAACCACCTGGGATGAGGATTGCATAAGCATATATTACTTGTACTTTGAAAGCAAGAATAAAAATTTTCCTACAGGAAAAATTGCATTAGTCTTCAAATAAATATTGTATAGATAGTCTCACATTTACCACATAGCTTTTTTATTTTCTTTTAAAATCATCTCTGGTGTATAAAACGTATTACATATTACTTTAATAAAAACATTCACCTTGTTTTGGGAAATCTCACACTAATGGACACAAGCGCAAAGTCAGAAGAAGCTCAATTAATTACTTCAAGTATCAATGCTAAAAGTAATTCAATATTTAATATTTTGAAAGAAAAGTTAATATGCAGTGCTTATGTATCGGTGCCATCAACACCAGTACATACCATTTCAGAGAGAGCAAATGATGATTGGTAACTGCATAACAGCAAAAGGGCTGAAATACAGCAAAAGGGCTGAAATCCACAGCAAATCCAATGATGTCAAGAGCCAAGGGCTGAATTTGTTGCTAATGAAAATCAATGCATCTTTCTCAGATTAAATATTCTTTTCCTCATCAAAGAAATATTTATTATGTCTATACAAGTTTAGGTGTATCACTAAGAGTGGAATGTAGTCTCCTTGTTTGGTAAGGTTTCATTTTAATGGGTATAAAACTATAGTAACCATTAAGTTTTGCTTATAGACATACAGACCCAATGCCAACGGAGATGATCAGCCTTGAGCCTAACCACAGATGCTAAGTATAATAAGATCATTCTGATGAAATTTCCACAAACTACATAAATTTAAGCTATTTTCTAAAACTTCTCCCAAGTACTCCTGCCAAATCATTGCATGCTCTGAACTCTTTCTCGGATCTCCATGTGTTTTTGCATAAACAGTTGAGTGTTCAGCCTCTTTCTTTTTCATAATGAATAAGAATTGTGGTTAACATGAGGCATATAAATATTGGATTGGAAAGGGAGAAAGAGATGCACTCAAGGCTCCCTCGGAAAAAGATTTAGCACTCATATGATGTGTCCCTCAATCTTTTTCAGGTTTCACTGTAGTGACTATGAGTCTTTCCTTTTTAACCATTTTCAGTAGATGTCACATTCATCTAAGTTTACCTATTATTATACTGAACACAGTTTGACATTGTACCAAATTAGATTTCTTAGAATTATTTGAAATAATTTGTTTTTCGGACCCTGTACCCTTCTCCCCTCTTAACTCTTTAGGAGCTAGGTGGAAGAATGGACAATTTAGTGTCAATGTAACACCAAATAAAGACAGTATTTTTATCAATTATAAAATTAATTTATTGGGGAATAAATTTTTCCTCTACACTCCCAGGGTGGAGCACACAGTGTAATTTAACCCTTATACTTCCAAGCTGCCAATATATTGGCCGCTCATTTTGGAGGATATGTACGATGTTCTTATAATTTTTTATAACAAAACTAAACAGGAATGAGGAGAAAAAAAATTGTACATATACACAACTAAAATTTCTTCAAAAGTGTGCTTTTCTCGAGTAAATATGTTGTAAAACAATGGCACCAGAATTTTTTTAAATAAGAAAGAAAATTTTTTTAAATAGGGCTGGTATTTTTGGACACATACGAAGGAGTGCTTGGGAGCCAAAGGGTTAAATGCAAAATTGGAGGTGGCCCCCTCTACCACATGAATGGTCAACTTGGCAGATATGTCTGCTCTCATCATAGGTTAACCATCCCACAGCCCATGCCTTCTGTGCTTCTGAAAATCAGCAATGACATTCGAAGTGCGTTTGACTAGAGATGGTGACGATACTCTTATTATTTGATTTCAGCAGATTGGGTAGACCATGCTATTTTACTTTAAGTTGAATTTCTCTTGTTCGGTCCTCAACTGGTTTCATTCTTATCTGTCTGACCGTTGACAAACCGTAAGGAACACTTACGGCAACCTTTCCAGCTGGACTACAGTCCCCTGTGGAGTGCTGCAAGGTTCCGTACTTGGTCCCCTGCTCTTTTCCATTTTCATTAACGACCTTCCACATGACTTAGAGCACATGAAGTACATGTCTTACGCAGATGACCTGAAAATATATTGTCATTGTTTCCCCAGCAAAATTGACGACGCAATCATAATGAGGATGAAAATAATAACAAATGAAATGAGGATATAAAAGTCATTTCTGCATGGTACCAGCAAAACAACTTTGTTCTAAATACAAGTAAGACTAAAGCAATGATTATTGGTAGTCCTAAGATGACAAACTGCTTTTACTTTGAAAATATATCTCAAATCTGTGTCGACAGCAACCTCATTCCCTTATCAAACTCTGTTCAAAATCTAGGTATCACCATGAGCTCACTTCTGGTGATATTGGATGTCTTGGAACAATCATGTTAATAATATTTCTCGCAAATCAACACCATCCTACACCAACTGAAAGAGAATTCCAAAATTCTTCCTCAACACACTAGGAAAATGCTTATTTCATTATTAGTTTTTCCAGTTATTGATTACTGTTGTCTTGTTTACTAATGATCTAAATGAAGAAAACACCACACTACACCGGGCTTTAAATTCATGCATCAGATTTATTTTTAATCTTCGCGGAGATGTCCACTTGACCCAATACTATAATAAACTTTGATGACTCAATGTTAAGACCCAAAGTAAATACTTCCTAGGGTGCTTCCTGTACTCCTTGTTCAAAGAAAAATCCCCGAATATCATTTCGACATGTTTGCTGCCAAACCTTCCACTAGAGATATGTGCACCAGATGTGATCCTGAATTTCTATATTTTCCTGGTCATCGCTCAATGAAGTTCCAAAATTCTTTTATAGTTACTGCATGTCATCTCTGGAACACCTTGCTAAAAAACAAACAAATGCTGTATTTATTCTTTGTAAATCAAGAAATGTATGTATATGTATTTGTTATATGATGTCCTGAGTACCTCATATTTGGTGTTTTTTTTTACTTGCCAATTGTTTTAATTAATATTTCAACTTGTCAAAACCTGTTTATTGTTTGAAGTGTCTGACTTATTTCTCTTTTTTTGTTGCTCATACAACTATGTACGTATATTGTTTCTTGTCCTTGAGGGGCAATGCCCGGGGACGATTAATATAACATTCAAACATTCCTCCCCTATCCACTTCCTTCCCCACACCATAACCTTAAACCCCTTTTCTTTTTGAATCAGGATATCCTGAACCCTCTCAAAACTTTCTCTTTCCCATTTCACCCACTTTTCAATGTCCTAGGATTTAACACCATATCATACCCAAGTTTCTTGCCAGACCTCTTGAAAAGATCAAGAGTATAGTCAAAACCACCTGAGGCCAAATGAAAAATGATGGAATATTACAAAGTCATGTATGTACTTATTGTAATGATTGCACTAGTACTCCATGAAAAACGACTCACCTGTGAAGAGACTATCATTTTGCCAAGAATATGAAGTTCTGGACTTTGGTGCAAACTCAAGAAGGATTCCATCAGCCAAATGGAACCATGATGAAATTACTAGCAGTCCAGCTGTCCAAGTATTCTCCGCTCAGTGTCTCATCCTTTTTTTGGTTACATGGACCCTGAAGTGCCATTTTTGCTACATTAGCACAAAATAAAGTATCTACGTGTTATGTCAGCACTTTGTGATAATTGCTCCTTGATTCCTAAAAAACAAAGTACATGAACCACAAATAACCTTCATCATAAGAGGAAAGCAGATCATGGTAACACTTCTAGTTTAACACAATGGGTTTTAACTCAACATGGTTATTAACACACTACTAAAATAAGAATAGTCATACAAGGATTGCATACTAGCTGTAAATACCTTAGAAGAGTCACCTACTGATAAGCACAATAGCAGAATTTCCACAAGCAAAAAATCTACCTCGACCGGGACATGAATTCAGAACCCTCTGATTTTCAGCCAGGTGCTCTGCCAATTGAGCTACCAAGGCTTCCTTCTCCTAGGCTTCCCCTAGCTCTGTACAAACTAGTATAACGTCTTGTCCTTTAAGGTCTATAGAACTCCACAGCAGGGGAGGAAACCTCTGTGGCTCAATTAGCAGATTACCTTGCCAGGATTCAGGGGGTTCTGGGTTTGAGTACCAGTAGAGGTGGATTTTTTCTTTGTGGAAATTCTGATGAATAGTCTTGATAATCAATAATAAATGAATAACTGATTTATTTGATGAATATTTCTGTTCTAATTAATATCCAAATCGGTTAGTGTTTTCGTCTGTACTACTGACAGTACATTAAGATGTGATGGGTGGAAAAAGTTAAAAATCCTTTACAAAAGAAAGCACTCATTATTATTTAATATGACTATATGATTTCCTATAGGATCCACTGTGTAGATGATTGAAATCTTTGTCCGAATTAAATTCCGACACCCTCGATCTAGAGAAATATTTAAACTATAAAATTTCCTTTCAACAGGCTGTATAATGCCCATATTTTCGCTTGGCAAAACCACAGCACACCAACTCTCAGTGGCCTTGTTGCTTATCAGCAATATTCTCAATATCTCCCTTGATTGTGCAATCAAAAGTGCATTGTTACAGGGGTATGAAATAATTACCAAATATATGAACTATCTTAGTGGTTTGCACATAGGGAATGGTAGGCAGGCAGAAATTATGGCTCAGGGGAGTGAAAGAAGCTTCATGAGGGAATACAAAGATGTACTTGGCAGAGGAGTGGCCACTTGTTTTGCAGATGCACTGTGTGGGAGGCAACTCTCCAGTTCCTATGCACTAACAGGCACAGAATGGGTGCAGGAGGTGGGGGTCGCACGAAATGAAAGTCATTTAATGACATGTATCAAGAAATTTTTGAAAATACTGTTCCCATGAAGGAGCTCCCATGTCAGAATTTACTCCAAGAGCCCTCTCAGGCCTTTGAGATAGCCAGCTCTGTGACACAGACTGCTCTCATGGAGATAAAATCCCATGTCCCACTCTTCTTAAGACTTCATTTGTCACTCGATCGATCCATTTTATCTTCATCATTCTTCGGTAGCACCACATTTCAATTCCTTCCAGCCTAGACTTCTCTTGCTGTTATTGTCTATGTGTCGCAGCCATGTAGTAGAACGCTCCAGATGTATGTTCTAATGAAATGTTGCCTCACTTACATGCTTGCATTTGCAGCTGTAAGCAGAATCTTCTTCTGGTAAAATGCTCTTTTCGCTACAGTAATTCTACTGGCAATTTCTCTTTTACTTCATCCATCACTGGTTACTCTGCTTCCCAGGTAACAGAACTCTTCCACCTCCTTGATTTTTTTTTAACATAGTTCCTAGTTTAACATTGGTCCTGGCTTCCTTTCTCTTACTGCACCAATACCTTAGTTTCATTTTTATTTATCTTCAGATGATATGTTGTCACTGTTCTTTCCATAATACCTTGTGTCTTCTTTAAATCTCCTTTTGTTTCTGCCATGACTGCTATGTCATCGGTGAATAATAGCATGCGGATTTTTTCCCCATGGATATTCACATCCGGAGGCTTTTCTCCGACTTCTAGGATGGCTTTCTCAATTTAGACATTGAATAATATGGGAGACAGTGCACAGCCTTGCCTCATTCCTTTCGTTATGCTTGCTTCTGTACTGCTGGGTCCTGATTTGACTCTGGCCACCTGGTTTTTATACAAGCTGTGGATAACTCTTCGGTCATCGTATGATACTCCAAATTCTTCCAGAATCTTTAGCATCATGTTCCAATCCACGTTGTCAAATGCCTTCCCCAAATCTACAAATGCCCCAAACGTCGGTAGATTCCTCTCTGTTCTCTTCTCTAGAAGTAGCCTGAGGGCCAAAATCACTTCTCTTGTGCCCTTATTTCTTCCGAACCCAAATTGGTCCTCATCCAGGAACTCCTCGGCTTTTCATTCTTTTCTTCTATAGATGGTTCTCGTCAATATCTTCGAGGCATGTGTCATCAGACTTATGGTCCTAAAATGTTCACAGTTCTCTGTCCTCTTCTTTATGGCAATAGGGATGATGATATTCCTCTCAAAGTCCAAGGAAATATCTCCTTAGAGTACATGTCACACATGGTTTTGTACAGCTGATTAGATATCTTCTCTCTGTCATTTTTAATTAGTTCGGCAGGAATATCATGTATTCTTGTAGCCTTATTTATCCTCAGATCCCTTACAATTGCGTCAAATTCTGATCTCAAGATTGGGGCTCCTTAATCATCCTTATCGACTTCATTTTCCTCTTCGATTATGTCTGCTCTAAGATAGCTTCCATTATACATCTCTTCCAAGTATTCCTTCCATCTCTTCACTTTATTTTCATATTCAATTAAGAGTTCTCCATTCTTGTCCCTAATGGTAATGAATCTTGCTGCCCGTTCCTTGAAGTGATTCCTCACTGTCCTGTAGGCATCTTCCACCTTTTCTTTTGCGAGGTGGCTTTCTACATCTTCGCATAGACCCTTCATTCACATTTCCCTTGCTTTTCTCACTTTACGTTTTATTTTATTCCCGATTCTTTTGTAGCGAAGTTGCCCTTCTTCAGTTTCCACATTTTTATATTTTCTTCTCTCTTCAATCAATTCTAAGACTACTTCTGTAATCCATGGCTTCTTCTTGACAACTCTTCTTCTCCCCAGAACTTCTTCTGCTGCTTCCTGCAGCCCAATTTTGAAGTTCTCCATCTCTTTTCCACTGATTTCACAGTCAAATCCTCTTCTATTTTGTTTTCCACTGCCTTCTGAAAGGCCAGCCGTTGTTGAGGTTCCTTTAGTTTCTCTACTTGCCATACGTTCTTCATTGATTTCTTCAATTTCTTGAGTTTTACGTGGCATTTCATCATCACTACCCTGTGGTCACTGTCGATATCTGCACCCAGGTATCTTTTGCAGTTCTAGTTTCTGAACCTCTGCTTCACTAAAATGTAGTCAATTTTCTGTCTCCGGGCCTATTCCAGGTATATGTTCTCCGTTGGTGGTTTTTAAACAATGTGTTGCCACCATCAACTTGCCTTGTGTGCAGAATTCTATACATCTTTCTCCTCTCTCATTTCGATTTACCAAGCCATATTCTCCTGTTATTCTTCCATTTTTACCTTCCCAATGGCCGTGTTCCAATCTCCTAAAATAATTAAGTTTTCTTCTCCTTTTACGTGCTTTATTACTTCCATGATATCCTCACAAATGTCTTCCACTTCTTCATCTTCGTGGTCTGATGTAGGCATGTAAACTTGTACCACAATGGTATCTGTAGGCTTGGTCTCAATTTTCACCATTATTATCCTTTCACTGTACTGCAGAAAGCTCTTCGCGTGCAGTCCAGCTATCTTCCTGAGCATTATGCCTACTCGAGCATTGCCACTTTTTGATCCAGTGTGAATAATTCTACAACTTCCACTCCAGAAGTCTCCTTCTTCAGGCCATCTCATTTCACTGATTCCTATTATATTAAGGTCCATTCTTCGCATTTCCACCTTAAAATTCTCCAATCTTCAAGGTCTGAAGTGATCACACATTCCATGTTCCTACCCTAAAATGACTATCACACTTCACTGATGTACTCACGTAGTCCCTGCCTGGAGTTCCAAATGGGGGACTATTTTACCTGGAATGGAGTAATTTAAGGAATGGAGTAGCTGCGACTCCTCGGGATAATAATTTGGTGGTTTCCCCTAGCCCTCCACATCACAGTACTCAGCTGTTAAAGTAAATGTTACCACGCAAGTAGTGAAATGAGTGTTGCTGTACCCATCGCTGTGGTCTCCACTCATGTGAAGAAGAGCTGCTGCCCTTTCCTCCGGGTGCTGGGAAGCATAATTGTTGGCAGCCTCCTGTCGCCAAGTCACAGCATCTTCACAGGTTTTGGTATCAATGTATCCATTCACATTCTAAAAATGGTATATTATGCCAAAGTGCACTCTTATATTTCTCACGGCATTATATTCTGGGTACATTCAAGCATAGCTAGTAAAGCCTTCTCTGCCCAGAAACAGGCAGTTAAAGCCATGTTCTAAGTCCCTATACGTACTCCTGGAAAACCACTTCTCACTAATGCAAGGATACTAAAATTGCCCTCTTTTTACATTTTGTCTTGTGTTTTCTTTGCTAAAGAAAATCCTCATAAATTCCCTATGAACTCCATATATCATGACTACTCCACCCACTCAAACAATAACATACATGCCAGGGAGCATGTATACTCATTTTTGCTAAAGGCACCTATTACTCAGCCTCAATACTATATAATAAGTTTCCAAATGACTTTAAAACCATCACCTCTCCAATGATTTTCAAAGAGAGTCAAAGAATTTTTAATTAAGAAATGCTATTATGATGCAAGATAATTTCAAAGTGATTGAATGTGAACAACTTTGTATATATATATGTTCATTAATTTTGTAATGATGACATTACACTTTGAATAACATTGTACCAAAGATGAGTAGATACCAAAATTTATTGATTCTCGATACAGATTCCTGGAAAATTGATTCTTGATACCGATACCATCAACCTATACATATATATGTTTTTTTACTTACTTTTCCTATACATTATTATTAAATGTTCCAGGAAATCTAAAAATACAATTTTACGAAACAAAAATTTGAATATACTATTTACTATGGGAAAAAAGTTCTCATCTTCCGCTATGAGGACATAATGAAAATAAAAACTGTTTGATAACACAAGAGTTTTATATTTTTTACATGAGCATGTTTAATAACAAATGCCATGTTTAATAATGAACATGTTTGTTATCAGGTAAAAAAATGTCATAACAGATACAAAATAATATGATGCATGTCAAGAGTTGAATTTAAAGGATTAATAATTAGTTATAGGAGTAATAAAAACACTAACCTAAATTAAAATTCAAACCTTCAACATTAAGAAATAAGAATAAAAGGTCATGACACAAACCCTTGAGCTTACTTTATGTTTTTATTCAAAAAACCAACATTCTTAGCCTCTCTGGATCATAACGATTTCATTTATGGTTACAAATGTTTCCTGCTGTGCTATATGAATCTGATTTTTGATGAGAAACTCTCATGTTTCGTATTCTTTTAGGATTTTTAATCTACATAGAAAAACATTTGTACTTTCAAAAAACAAGTAAACTCATAGTAGAAAAAATCAACTTCCCATCATCTGTGTGGATAATATTTTCCTAGATATAGATTTACGGATGCAATAGCTATATTTATTACTTCCAAAATCAAGTTCACTTTCCTTATCACATACTTGTTAAGCAATAAATTTTTTAAATGTGTACAACTATTATTTTGTGTAGTTGAAAGGGACATTATCAGTTCATTTTCATTAACATTTGAATCATTTCCCAAAATATAAGATCCTACCCAGCCACTGCATGACGTCCAATGGATGTCAATTTAACATCCTGACATCCAGAAGTCTCTTATGGACATCCTTTGGATGTCAGGAATCGGACATTCTGAGGATGTCAGAAAAAGGACACCCTTTGGATGTCCATTCAATGCCATGAAAATGACATCCTAAAAAGGGCCATACAGTTACATCAATATGGAGGCCAGGAAATGATGTCCAAAGTTTTAGTTGTAAATGAGCATTGAAGGGTAATCTCGATATACACAGGCCTGCTGCATGGGATGAAAACTACTCTGTTATGTCAAGAAAGAAATGTGAACGAAAGGTGTTGCTCAATTGTTTCCCCGGCTTGTTTATAAGATTTTTATTATTGATATTTGTATGTTCACGGTTGGAGGTGTGAAACGTGCTGTTTTAATCATACATGTACTTGCGTTTATTTGCATTATTTGTGCAATATTACTATTTTATATGTCTCGTTGTGGTTTTGGAATCCTACGAACGTGAAGTGCACGGTGGTAAAACAAAATTAGACAGGTAAATAACATGCCTATTTCATTCTTTACCATGGCGCACTAGGTTTCAAGTTAAATTCCTTCCCATTTCCTTGTAACTGTTGTCAAATACTTTATACTTTTTCTTTGGGTTTGTATATGTATTTTGCCAGCATTCTTCACCTCCGGCAAAACTTGAAAGCTGTATTTCTTTATTTTCTGTAACTCTTTTAGTTTCATTGTGATTCACTTTGTATTCGTGGTTTAATGGCTGCCGAGAACATTTTGAATTAAGAAAATCTCAGTAGCATTATTAGTATGTAGTGCTGCTCTCTTAGAACCAAAATAAGTTCCCAACTTAATTGAACATACAAATAACTTTTAGTGATGACAATTTTCATGTCTTACGCTTGTTTTGCTCTTCAGTGACTGATAAAAATGAAATTTAGCGCTTAAGTTTTATGTGACGAAGCCGGTGCGTAAGGGTCGGCGAAAGCTGCCCTGGCGAGAAATTTATCTATCCAAGCATGTGTAAGAATAAGGTATATTGTATAACATTACGCATTTTAGCAGAGCAATTTTGAAATATGTAGAAAAATACACAGAAAAATTAGATACATCAAAAACATGTGTGATGTAGGTATGTTTTCTCTGAGCGGTTTGTATTTGAGTGTAACAATTACAATGCTGATAAGAAAAATATTGGGATAATGAGTAACATGTGTTACTCATTGTACATGTATGTATTTTGCCAACATTCTTTACCTTCGGGAAAACTTGAAAGCTGTATTTCTTTTAGTTTCTGTATCTCTTTCAGTTTCATTGTGATTCACTTTGTATTCGTGATCCCAAAAGCGTACACTTTTGAATAATTAATGTAAAACTAAAAGTGGTGCAACAAAACGGCAAAATGTTACAAAACCCAACAAAAGTTGTGTTCCATGCCTAAATTATAATCATATTTAGATTGTTTCATTCGAATTGTGGTGGTAAGTGTATAACAGGTACGCAATAGAATATTATTTGTTGAATTAGAATAACATCGAGTAAAAACGTTAAATGAGTCAACGTATTCAAAACACATCTCCCATTTCTCCGCACTGTGTGTTCTCGTTGGATCACTCTTATGACATCATAGAAGTGAGTGTCAGCCTGTATGTTGAGACGGTCTTGTTATTGCTCATGAGTTGTGTTACGTATGTGCTCAGAAGACTCGAAAAGTGAAATAAATGGAAGGTGTTGACTTGGTTTCGCAGTGTGATGAGCCTTAAATTTATCACCTAATGGATGTGGGAAAATAAAATTCGTATCATAAGGATAATGTGTGCAAATAAATCATCACAATCATTAAAATATCTCATGCAATAATAGTAATGACACCAGCTTAACAAAATGGCACAATTTAGCTGACCTCTCAGGCGAGTTTTTATTGTTTTGTCATGTAGTTAAGTCACTTACTGCCTTAGATAATCCAGATTCCTGGGCTTTAGCCTGAGTGACAAGTGCAATGTTAAACCTGATACATATATCAAGGATATTTGAAACTATGTCGTAATCTGATAATTTGCTTATACTGACAGGTGTCAAGAAATTCCCTGCAGCCACAAAAATGGAAGTGGATAGAGTGACAAGGGATTGGCTGAGGCACAGTAGCATAGGAAAATAAAACTGTTCAAGCTGCAGCTGTACATGCTGTTTAAGGATAATTTACTGAATAAATTTTTTAATTGCGTAATTGTTCTCTCTTATGATCACACTACATATGGGTTGCATCTGTAGATCCCAAGAAACTGAAATACTTTCCTACATCCTTTCCAAACCCTTAAATGGACATCCATTGGATGTCCACAAGTGGGAAATTTGGACAACTATAGGATGTCCTTAAATGGACATCCATTGAATGTCCACAAGTGGGACACTTGGACATGCATAGGATGTCCATTAGACATCAAATGGATGTCAGTAACATCCATGTGGGACATCCAATGGACGTCATTGCAATAGCTGGGTAGTGATGCCATACTGTATCACCCTCTATCCAGAAAGGTATAAATGTAATTGTACAAAAATACTTCCGTGTGTCACATGCCAAGAATAATATAATATAGAGTATTAAATTTTAAAAAAATCAAAACCTAAAATTAATTTAGTGCACAATTGGTTTACATTAATTTGGGTTGTTGTTGTCAATAAAATCCTTGTATGCTTTCAAATTCTTTTTCTAGAAACACAAAAAACAGTAATGCAGTCAGGATATTCCATTTATGGAATTTCTGGGGATTCCATTTTTAAGATGAAAAAATTACTATAAAATATTCCAAGCTAATAAACTAGTAATTTTGCGATGTCTTATTAATTATAAACCTTAAAATGGAATTTGTCAGTTTTATATTCGTAAAGAGAGGTTGTGTAACTCGGATCATGAAATGAGATGAGCCTTTTTTCATGCTACGAGAAGGAAAATAAAGAAATATGTGTCTCGGCTTTTTTCTCCATTATTCACAAGAAAAGGGTAGAATGACATATAGGGAGCCTGCATTCTCTGAACTCAGGTAAGCCGACAATAGCATAGTGGGATAGTGTACTGCAGGTAATGAAGTTCGATTCTTATCGATGGTTAAAAGTTTTCTTTCGGCCATTGAATCAAAAATTTTATCACCCTTAATTTCCAACCCTTGAATGCGAATACTGACTTTTTGTACTTCTATCGCTTAAACTAGATTAACAAATGCATCACTCAAAAATACATTGTAAAGTTAATGTACTGTTTCCATGGTTTTAATTCTGTAATAAAATATTTTTCGAATCACTTTCACCAACGCCAAATTTTATTATTATTATTTACCTTGTTGACTTATATATTGACATGAAATTTCTAATAATCTACTTTTTTTCACTGCCTGCTTGCCTTACTCTAGGAATACAGACAGCATGACGGTATTACTAGGCAGTGTTAAGGATCGAATGAGCGAACGGGAGAACTCTAGCTCACATTTTTAAAAACTCCATTATAATCGGTTCATGCGAGTCTGGCGAATGTAGGCGACCCAGGTGACATTCTGCTTTATTTTTTCCCACGCATCCAGGCCTGTGGAGGGAAAAAAAAGCCAAGACATGCATTTCTTTATTTTGCTCTAGTAGCACAGAAAAATTTTCATCTCATTTCGTGACCAGAGTTACAAATCCTCTCCTTGTCAGTATCCACCATACCTACATTCCATTCACATTGATCACTAAGCTGCAAAATTTAAAAATTTCCTATCTGGATACAATATTATAATATTCAGATATAGTCTCAGTATCGAGTGAATTAAAAGATCCATGGGTCTTTGGATCCAACTCCACCATCCCTAATTTTTTAGTGATACATTCCTAAATCTAATTTAAACAATAAAACTGAGTTTCAGATGTAAGGGTTTTAAATTGAATGATAAAATTTTCGAAGCAATATCTGAAAGAAAATATTAAACTGAGATTGGGATCAAACTTAGCACAGCTCTTGTTGTCAGCCTGATCCCGGTGAATGTAGGCTACCCGCGTGACATTTTACGTTTTTTTTTCTCGTGATGCAGGGGTATTGGGGAAAAAAGTCATATTTCTTTATTTTACTTCTAGTTGCTCGGGAAAATTTTCATCTAATTTCATTATCTGAATTACACAAACTCTCCTTTTCAATACCAACCGCACCTAGTACTGCAGGGGGATGCTTTGATCACTAAGCCATGAAAATTTATAATATACGATCCGGATCCAATTTTACTCTTGTGTCTTTGGATCTGAATCCAGATACGAGTAAAATGATAGATCCGCAGATTCTTGGACCCTACGGATGTGATCCGACCATCCTTAGGATCAACAGTATCGGTATCGACTTAGGGCGATTGATTCTCAATATCGATACCAATCCTCAAGAATGAGATGGTATCGAGAATCGACACATCCCTACTTTGTACATATATGTTCATTAATACTGATATGATTTCATTGTAATCCTGTGCGTATATGTCCTGTCTGAAATTCTATTTCATACTTGCTAATGGTGTAATAAAAAGTTTTATTATTATATTGTTATTAAGAAAGGATTTTTTGCATACACCATTTTTAAGGGTGTTTTTTACCCCTTTATTGCTACATTTTACTCCCAAAAGAGAATAATTGAATTTGGTGCAATGTTTTTTTTTATTTGCTTTTTTAAATTATTTACAATCAAGATAATGGATGGAGTTTTTACCACTTAACGGATAAAAGAATGAGGAATGCAATTCTTTCATTTGATTTGAAACATACAAAAGGTACATTTTTTACTAACAATTGTATTTTTAGCTCCAAATTCTTCAATTTTTCTCCTGTTCCACTTTCCTTGGCAACCAGGTGGGAATATCCAATTAAATGAGAATACATAGGTTTTTAAAGGGTATTTACGCCTGCATCATTTAAAGTTCTGGTTAAATGAATAATTAGATAGTTTTTATAAGAATTTTGAAGAGGTAACTTTTACCTTATTTACCTCTCTGCATGTCAAAGCTCAAGAATACCAGCACCAAGCATGCACTAGCATTGAAATTATACTAAAATTAAAAAAAAATACATTTTGATGCTTATAAATATCTTTCACGAAAAAAAATTTTATACTTTTTCACATATATTCCTTAACCAAACATATTGAGAATATGTAGCTACGATGGTGAAATCCCAAATGTAGAATTTTTTTTTCTAGATAGAAACCATACAAAATAATACATACGAGGGCAGTTTTTTTTTCAACCTCCGATCGCACAGCATAAACGCCAGACAAGCGCTAGGCGGATGGTATGCGAATTAGGCAACTGTGCATCACCCGTATCACATGCTCTACCACTGCCGAGCTTAAGTCGTCTGTCTGTTCTGAGTGGCAGCCACATAAATATGGCCGCCTCAATTGATTCTCCCGCCAAGTGCGAATTGCGCAGTGGTATTCGTTTCCGGCAAGCAGAAGGGAATAGTGCTGCACAAATTCATCGAAGAATGAGCCGAGTGTATGGAGAAAGCTTTATGAGTGATGGTGTCGTGCGTGAATGGTGTCAAAAATTTGAAGACGGCCGAACTGATGTGCATGATGAAGGGGGTCAAGGACGCATGCTGACTTCTGGAATTGTTTTGATCCATGACAATGCGCGTCCTCACAGTGCTGGTGCAACCCAAAGACTTCTTGAGCAATTTCATTGGGACGATTTCGATCACCCGCCACACAGTCCCGGCCTAGCACCATGTGACTTCCATCTTTTCCCTGAATTGAAGAAGTGGCTAGGAGTACAGCATTTCCAAACCAACGAGGGGCTTCAAGACAACGTCAAGACTCATTTCTATTCATTGGCGGCAACATTTTATGAAGACGGTATTGTCAAGCTTGTCCACAAGTACGACAAATGCCTCAATTGTCAAGGTGCTTATGTGGAAAAGTAAACATAAGTGTGCATAACTTTTGGTAGTAAAAAATTTTTTAATATTCAATTTGTGTTTCATTTATGGCCCATCGGAGGTTGAAAAAAAAACTGCCCTCGTATATGAATAGATCTTTCGAAAGAGGATGTGATGTAGGTACTACATATATGTGCACTAATGTAGGTTGGTGTCTGCCAATTATGGACTATGTTCACAGATATGGATATTGATATAAATAGTTATGCTAAACTGAATTGGAGAACTCAGATTGGAGAACTTAATGTGTTTTCATCTTCTAATATTGTGATTAATTTAACCCATTGGCTTAAAGATATGGCCATTCGCCAGCTGGCAGAACTTGACTTTACGTTGAATATCTGGTGAATCGTCGGGTCCCTTGATTTATTTATTTATTGGTACATTATTTTATCATTCTTAGTTTTTTCACATTTAGTGTCATTAATGAATAATGAATATTCTTTCATGCAAAAAAATTCATGATAAGGGCAGTAAAATATTTTTAATCGATTAAAAATACATAGGTACAAAATATAATTTCAATGAAGGTCAGTGAAATAGGTGGCAAAAAAGGAGTAAAAAATACTAAGCCAATGGGTTAATAATCATTATGAGTCATATGAGTCACTTGATACCTGGTCATACACATTAAACAGATAATTGTTTATTTGTTTATTTTAACGAATTATGTTCAAAGTTTTTCACTCCCATAGATATTCAATGGGCACCTTCCGCTGTGTAATATTAGGGAGGAGGTAAAGTCCAATGTTACACTTGGGAAACAATAAGCTAGATGAGGTGAGTGAACATTAATATCCAGCGAGCTGAATGACAGCGATAGGTGATGCAAAAAGGAAATAATCAGTAGAATAGCCCAGGTGAAGAGGACATTCATCAAAAGAGCAATCTGCTTGCTGTTGGAAATACAAGCATGTAAGTAAGGAAAAAATTCATCAGAATTATGCAAATATGAAAAGGTTAGCTGATAAGAGAATTGAATAGTAGTTATAAATTCTTTAAAAGAGGCCAATATATTTTCAGCCATATAATACCAGGTGTATGATTTCAATGGCATAATACAGTGTCGCATCAGGAAAACCGTATCATGTTACCCAAATATCTGACAAGAACATGGTGGCGAAGGTGCGAAGTGACCTATAGTTGTCGAAGCACCTAAAATCCGTAATACCTACCTACCATGAATGGTGAGCTGGATCAAGCCAATCTTAGGTCTGTTGACACATGATGATGGTGAAAAAATATTTTTAAAAAACATGCAAACTATGCCATTTTTCCTCACAGTACAATCTAAAAGAGGAAGCTGGGATATGTGATGATGATATTTTGTGACCATTTGGAAATAGTGCATAAAAATATGGTCAAACAATCTTGAGACATGGTCTTGAGACATTGTGATGGGAAAAGTGGAGGGAAAGAATAGGAAAGCCTAGTATAAAATATACGGATCAAGTTGTGAACGATCCGAGTCAAAAGATTAATGTAAATATGAAGATGCATTTGATTTTGGCCCTCAAGCTATTTACTCATAGAGAAGAGAATAGAGAAGAATCTACCGATGTTTGTTGCATTTGTAGATTTGGAGAAGACATTTGACAACATGGATTGGAACCATATACTGAGGATTCTGAAAGAAATTGGAGTATCAAACAATGACAGAAGAGTTCTCGACAGCTTGTATAAAAAGCATGTGGCTGTAATCAAATCAGGACACAGCAGTAGAGAAGCAAGCATAAAGAAAGGAGTGAGACAAGGCTGTGCACTGTATCCCACATTATCTAATGTCTACATCAAGAAAGCCATCCTAGAAGTCAAAGAAAAGCCTCCGGGTGTGAATATCCACAGGGAGAAAATCAGCATGCTGCGATTCACAGATGAAATAGCAGTCACAATAGAAAGAGAAGGAGATTTAAAGAGGACACTATGAAATATGGAAAGGACAATGGCCAGATATCACCTGAAGATCAATAAAAGGAAAACTAAGGTATTGGTACTCAGTAGGAGAAAAGCCAGGACCAATGCAAAACTATGAAAACAAAAAATTGAGGAGGTAGAAAAGTTGTTACCTGAGAAGCTGAGCAACCAGCGATGGACGAAGTGAAAGAGAAATGGCCAGTAGAACTTCTAAGGCAAAGAGGGAATTTTACCAAAAGAAGATTCTGCTTACAACTGCAAATACGAGCATGGAAGTGAGGAAACATTTCATCAGAATATACATCAGGAGTATATTTATTTACGGCAGTGAGGCATGGACAATGACAGTTGCAGAGAAATCGAGGCTGGAAGCATTTGAAATGTGTTGCTGCAGAAGAATGATGAAGATAAGTGATTGACTGAGTAACAAACGAAGCAGTCTTTAGAAAATGGGAGAAAAGAGAAGTCTGCTGAAAACTCTAAAAAGAAGAGGGGACAAATTAATATGCCATCTGTAAATGGATGTAAAAGAGAAGAATAACATTAATGTGAAGAAGTTGGCCAATAGAAGAACACAATGGAGAGCTGCATCAAACCAACTTTTTGGCATGTACCCAGGAGCATGGGTTTTAAAGGAGTTTTAAAAATAAGGATGTCACTTTTCACCTTGCCCAACATCAGCAAGAAAACTATCATCCTATCGAAGGAAGTCACCCCCAAAATATGCACACACATTCTACTTAAGGGTTTAAAAATGGATGCTCTAATGCAAATAGAGATAATTGGGACTTCAGCAATTTCAACATCAAACTGTGCAACAAACAATTATTCTCACATTCCCCTCAGCTTCTTTTGGAAAAATTGACCCTGCCTTTACACACCGCAACTTCCCATCACAACTGTACATCCCTCCACATTACTTACCACCCTCACTACTGTACCCTCTAACCTTTCAGCTCAAGCCCACCTAACCACTTCCTTAACAGTGACAAAGGGACTGAATTACTCACAATGGTAGCAAACTCTTGGACTTTAGGATATACAAACCAAAGTCTTTACAGGAAAGTATACCTGATAATGCTGCATACCCAGTGAATGCTTGGAAATGTCCGAAGACAGGAATTTCCAAATGCCAATTAAAGTAGGGAAAATAATATCTCTGAAAATGATTTCGGATATATTGTTTTTCCCTACTTCAATTGGCATTTGGATAATCTGGTTTTCGGACATTTTCACTAAGCCAATTAGAAGCTCACCTTAATTCATCTAGTGAATGCTTGGTGCAAATGGTGAATTAAAGTGGATTAAAATGTTAAGTTAAAGTGGTGGTATAGGGGGCAGGTGTGTTCCTGTGACCACAAGAGCAGTACTGAGGGAGGAGTGAAAATTTGCCCTTGTAGGGGCACACATGTTAGATAAGTCAAAGAGTAGGAGTCAAACGAAAGGTAGTCCATGTGCCATACTCAAAGTACCTGTAGGTATATATCCTCCTCCTTTCCGAAAAATTGACTCTACAGTAACACCCCCAATGGGTACTTCACGCCAAAACCATACATAACTCCACATGCCCGGGAAAATTGCAGCTCACAATAGACCTATGAAAGATGAGATGGACAGAGAGACGGCTGTAAAAATGAATCTGACCCTAGGGGTGTGACCTTTCTAGTGATAGCAGATTCTCGTTATTACAATGTTATTATGAAGTTTTCATTTTTACGAAGCAAATCATTGGTCCTGAACAACAGGCTATCCAAACGTATGGTAAAAGAAATGATATATTACGAAATGTTCATTATTGCGAAGTTACAAACCTTAGTCCCAGTCCCAGTGGTAACAAAAGAACTTTATAACGAAGAGTGACGGTTGAACAACGGCATTCAGGTGGGTATCCACTACGCTACGCTATAATTCATGAAGCTCTTCCCTGCGTAACATGCCCCTAAGTGTCAATTGCCACTCTCTCGTTGGCAGGAGATTACGTTCAGTATCATTGTGAACAGGAACATTCTCCTCCTGCTGGACAATGTAAGCTCCTACAAGCATTCTAGACTACCTCAACCTACCGAATGTGTGAATTATCTTCCTTCATCCTAATGCAACCAGTAAAGTTCAACCTTTGGATATGGGGACACTTCAAAACTTTAATGTACAGGAGGAGACTTGTGTAGTACTACCTGTGGTGGATTGGTACATACACTTTTTTATGCATTTTAGTTATCCAAGTTGTCTGTATAATTTTCAGTTCAATTTTTACCTGGGATGTGCAGAGCATCTTTGTCCTCCAAATCCGTACCAAATGGATATCCAACCGTGGTGGCCAAAAGCTAATCGCCAGTAGAGTCATAACATGGGATATCTAGATTAACCTTCTAGAACGCAACACCACCAGAACAAGTCACCCAAAAATCAGATCTCTCGAGGACATTAGAAAGTATATAAAAACATATACACAAGGTGTACATTCGAATTCTGCATTATAATGCAGAATAATACATACTTAAATGTATTCTCCCAGGTTACACAAACAAAAATGTACAAGTGAATACTGACAATCGTACAGTGTAGGATAACGGGAGGTAACCGAGTGCGAAATATCCACCGAGTCTATACACCGGAAATGTGTCTCGGAAGATCGCAAAAACTTTTATAATGCTTCTTTAGTTCCACTTACCTACGAACTTTATCTTCCTATATTTTCACCACTTTGATTTATCGAAACAGCACTGTGACAGTGACAAAAGACCAGCTCCTCAAGCATGCACAAAATTACCTATCTGATAGTATTGGCGAGTATCTTAAAAATATTTCATAACTTACAGTACACTATGACCGCTCAAGTAGTCTTCGACGATGTCATCACACTTGCCGCGTCCATTATTCACAAATTGCATTCATTCACGACACAACAACACGACCAATTGTGCAGCACGAGACTTCACATCCCGTAACAAATGGCCCTCACGGCCCAAACGGTACGAAGTCAAATGGCGTGAAAGGCCTATAGGTCGCACGAGACATGGAACGGGGAGGACATTGATAGCATTGATAGGGGAGATTACGAAATCAAGAAGTTCAAGCCGAAGTAAAAAAAGGGCAAAGTACGAATACCTGCATTGCTGGGTGCTATTTTTTTCAATCCGAAAGTATCAGACAGCATTTAAATAAGTGCAACTGGGATTCCGGCACTGAATATGCCGCTACTTCCCCAATACCGTAATACTGCCATCTAGCATATAAAAGGACAACCACCGATGTAAATTATTGAGTAGCGATAATTGATAATGCGTTCACTACCATTATAATCTTTGTTCACTACTTTATCTACCATAGAAAGTTCTAAATAATGCCAATTATTTTTTATTGATGCGTTCAAGAACACCTTATACAGTATTCTTGAATGCGTTCTTTCCCTGAGAGCACACTAAAAATTGTAGACGTCTAAATTTGGTCAATTTAACGTCTACAGATAACTTCACTGATTGAAGTTTGCTGTAGACCAAGAATTGACCTAATGCAGACACGATAATAAATTCCTAATGACGGATGCTGTCGACCACATTTGAAACCAAATATTACCAACCAAAACAAATGTAACATAATATGTTTTCAATAGTTCTCCTTCAAACCCGTTAAAATCTTTATAAAAAACGGAATTACTGGTACATCGGCAGACATTATTTCGTCATTATCAGTCCATTACTACGCTTAAACAATATCCTCCGGTAGAAATTCCGCTTATGTGGCCAAGTTGGCTGCGCTTGCTTCGGCAGTTTTCTTTTGTTAAATCGTGCCCGCGCATGGAAACGCAAGCCACGTAAACATGTGCAGAATCTTATTGGAGTGTAGTTGAAATTTATTATCTCAGTGTTATTTTACGCACTCTAGTTACATAATATACAGTTGTCTTATGCGTTATTGTATTCTAAAGAATAATTTGGTTCTGGTTCATCCGCTAGGTACTTGTGTACTGAGGCTGTTTCGTAGTGGTAAGTGTACTTTGAAATTAAAGGCAATGGAATAATGTCTGCTTAGAAATCCGTTTTTCTTTCTGTAGCATCTGCGTTTTATTGTCTTTACAGATTTTTTAAACCGTATATACGGTATAGAATACTTGTTCTCCGAAGTTACCAGTAACGTAACGAAGTTGTTAAAAAATACGTCGTTGAACGAAGGATCCTTGAAGTTTCAACGTGTGTTACTTTACTGCTAGCAGATATGGTACTGTAGTGGGGTATTTGGACCTTTTTCATGTAATTTATGCCAAGTGAGGTTCCATTTTGTTTGGTTTGCATTATATTGCCGAGTGAATAACCGTGTTTGACAACAAAATAGTGTGATATCGGTGAACTCTTTTTCTCGAACTTCTTTTCGTTTAAAATTTTGGTAATGCATAGACAGTGTCTTCGAAAACGCTGAGGAAGTGCCATTGATTGTGTGTTGAGGTGCTGTTGTGTAAATTTTGTATAATTCATTTGCACTGGTCTTCTGATAAATAAAGGTATTTATTATTATATTTTTGTTATATGTTGATGGTTTCTAGCGTAATTCCTGTAGAAGCTGTTGGATTTGGTGTTTTTCAGGCATATTTGACGAAGTCATTTTTTTGTAATAGTCAAATAAATTGTTGGTAGATGTGAGCTTTGTACTGTACCACTGTAAGTTTCGAGTACGCAGCGTAATTATTAGTTTACCCGATGATGACGTGTCGTAGAAACGTACATAACGTAGCTAGTGTATTAAATATTAAACTACGTACTTAGTAGGTATTTTAATATTCTGTGTGGAAAACCCAAGTTTACTGCCTTGTTACATTTTTGTGGTGATTATCGCACTACCGTGAAAACTATATCTTTTAAATCTAGTATGCTGAAAACCTACATAAATGGTTACCAGTAGACCACGAATGGCGGACATTTGCACCTTATTTCGACCACATGTGGACGTAATGTGAACCAAAATAAGACGTTTACATACGGTATGAAGCAAAATTTATGGTTTGCTGTGTACCAGATGTAGACGTTAAAATTAGGTCTACATTAGGTTTGCTGCAAACTTTGCGAGGTCACCAGTAGACCACGAATGGCGGACATTTGCACCTTTTTTCGACCACATGTAGACGTAATGTAAACCAAAATAAGACGTCTACATCTAGGAATTCAGCAAACCTTATGGTTAGCTGAATACCAGATGTAGACGTTGAAATTAGGTTTACATTAGGTCTACTGCAAACTTTGTGCTCTCAGGGTTGTCTTTAAAGGACTCGTTATTTTATCTCGTTCAAAGGAGTATATATACTATATATAATATAATAGGAATAAAAATAATATCGCATTCTGCAAAAACCTTGAGGTAAGTTGAGTAAAATTCTGAGATATTAGTAGGCATGGCGAGAAATGAAGGTGGATAAAGCGGTGGGGATAGATAACATGGATAACATCCCAGATGAACTTCTGAAGTACCTAGGGAAAGGGGGAGATTTGATAAGCTTGGTCGTAAGATACGAGGTGGGTACTTGTCCTGAGGATTTAGTAAAAGTCTATACTGAAACCACGGTCACTTTGAGGGTGACAAAAAATGCATCCCACTACCGTTCGTAGTTTACCCCTGTTAATTCATTAGTAGTCTTTTTGCGAGTCCAAGCCTAGGTTCCCCTATATGGAATTTGGCCTGTTGTTGACTCAGTATGGTTCTCCAGATCACAGAATGCCAGGCTAAGCCCCACAGTCCGATTTCTTTCAACCCTATTGAGGTAGCAATGGTCAGGATTGGCTCTGGTTTAATCACGTTGCGACTGGGACCAGCCTTAGCCATCTCATTTTCGGATGTCTGCATGACCAACTACCCAGAAAAGTTCCACCTTGCCGCATCTACTTATCTCATTGAGTGCCTCACGACACTCCTGCAGTAGCTGTGTTTTGCACCATGGTGATGACAGGGGTTTTAGAAGCTTATCATGCGTGTATTGGTCTGTTAAGCATCCCAACCTCTTTGATAGCATATGCGCAGGTCAGAAGTGCATATACCTACCTCTGCCTGGAACACTGTAGCACATTACCCAGAGGGATTGAGAGCTCTCAATCCTGCTGGGAAGGCCCTGGTGTTCTGTGAATGCCCAAGGCCTTAGTGTGCTACAGCTGTAGACCCCCACTCCCTCTCTTCCTTCTTTCCAAGAGCCATCTGTATACCATTCATCGGCCCTCATATGAAGTTCCCCTCTTTTCCAACCCACGGCTCCCTATCAGGAAAGTGGGTCTTGAAATGAAGGTGTGATATGCTGAACCTTGCTATCATTCCATCACTCCCCATCTCTAGGATGGGGCTCGACTTCATGAGCTCAGTCCAAACTTGTCTATGACCAAAATAACTTGTCCCACCCAATCCCAATAAACCACTGTCCCACACATCTAAGACTCCTGTCTTTGACTGAACCTCTGCCTCCACATAAGTGGGGTGAGATTCAGTACAGTTGAAGATAGGAGTCGACTGATCCGGAATTTATAGATGGTACCTTAGTGCAGAAGGAGCAGTGAGGGTAGCTGATGGAGAATTGGATGGGGCCACAATAGGGAGGGGAGTTAGGCAGGGAATGTCCGTTATTGCCAGAGAACATTTATTCCTTCTCGTTGAATTATTGAGGATCCAAGCAATTTCCATCCATTTTTAAGCCTTCTTAATGCTATTTTTACTATCTGCCTGGCTAATATCATATAAATGCTGGAAAATGAGCATTTATATGATATTAGACCTTTTATTTTTATGTCCCATCTGCCATATTTATGATCTGCCCACCGTGGACTCAAGAAAAATACAAGATTGCTGCCCACTGCATCTGTTCAACCAGTACGATGCAAACTTATGCAATAGTGCCCGCTCTCTGTTTCACTAAGTCCTTAGAAAGAGGGAAGGATGGGAGGAAGGGGAGTGATGATGATCATTAATGATTGTTGAGGCCGGAGGGAGTGGAGGCTCTCAGGATCTGTGCTGTGAAATACAGCATCACCTATACTAGAAATATTTTTTCCATCCCCTTACAATCATTCACTGTGCAACACATTTCAATGCTGAATGGTTGGTTAACAATTGTTGGATATAGAGCCCTACAAAAAATATGATGAATTTAATAAATACTTACCCCATGAGAAAGTCACAAGCTCAGGAGTGGAAAATCGTGCACGTTAGCTGTCAAGGTATGCCATTTATAAAATCACTACTATACCCTCACCAAGTTTCTTTCATAATGTTTATGCATGGGTAGACTCGTTGTGGCAGAAGTTTTACGCAAGAACTTGTGGCAACGAAAATCTCAAAGATAAATACAGAATGGGACAGCATTGACCACTTCTTTAGGGGAAAGTTAGTATAATGTTTGTTGATGGTCAAGAGTTGGTTAACCAATCAACAAAGGGTTTACAAATTACACTAGATAATGATAAAACCAGCTAATCAGATACATAATGATAACAAAGAAAAAATAAGGTAAAGCAAAGACAATTTCCAGAGCAAAGAAGGCTAGAATAATATTAAAAGTGGAATGACACGAGAAAGACCAGTAGTTAAAAATTTATTACATTGGTAGTAGGTAGGAGGAAATTGGGTGCATCACATTCAATGCTTGAAGGAGAATCTCTTCCAAGAAATCAGGTGTTACTGCTGACAACACTAAACTTTAAATAAGATTATTTCTCATTCTCTGAGCTATTCAGCTTATCACACTGCCCTCTCAACCAGATTTCTTTAGTCTTCTTTTTTCTCTCGGAAGTTTATTTAATGCCTTGGCTTCCCATTCCCAAATCAATGTTTTCTTTTTTTCCATTTTGCACATTGCTTTAGACCTCACCAATCACCAGGAATTCACCCCCACATTTGCACATGGATTAGGCTGGACGTGGCGAGCAGTTACATCATCTCATCGCAGAGTCATCTTTCAGCTTAATATACAGAATATATTTGTGCTGCCAAGCTACTAGCCTATAAATGGCTCTGGATAAGATTGGTAGTATTGCTCAGTTCTTTGTTATGGGCATTTACACAGGGAGTGCTCTGTGATCTATTTCCAGCTTTTAACCCTTGTCCATGGCTAGCACCCTTACAGTGGCTCACAGGTACAAGGTGGATGAGCACAAAAAGCACAATGTTACAAATCTAAGGAGAACTACAATAGCTCTGTTCAATTTCTTGTGAGATTTTTAAAATGACAGGACATAGACACCAATAACCTTTTTTTAGAGGTGATAAAATTTGGAATGAGAAAATGAAGCTATAACAGCTGGGCAAAGATTTTTATTGAGGTTATTAACACTTAAATTACATTTATAACTCCCAATGAGGATGAAATTTCACGCAAGCATCCTGGACAACAGCCAATATTAATATTATTAATAAAAATCTGTTGAAAATCACACTTTCTTCCAAGAAAAGAGACTTTCAGGATGTGTGCCCTAATTTATCAGTAGTTTTTATTTAAAGATATATGCTGCTGCTATGTGTAACTTTTCACAACATGCATAAAACACATAAGCAGAGAGAGGCACTACGCACTTCCCATTGGGTAGTTATTGTGCACATTCACCAATATACCGACACACATTCCATCACTTTCATACGCAAATCTTAAATCACAGACTATTTCAATGTGAGCACACTAGCCCCTATATAAATATGCTCCATTCTGTTTCACCTGCTGGCAACAAACTCAGCCAATGCACAATAAGGCACAGTGAGGAATCTGCCACGAACACAGCAGCAGCATAGGGTGAGCTTTAACACAATAAGGATTCAGCAAATGACTATCACCTATGGCTGCCAAACTACAGTTCTCTCCTCCGTAGAATCAAATGTCATATAACATGTACATTTATGAGATTAAAATCAATAAAACTTAACACCTTTCCCTAAATTCCATTCCTTCATTTTGGCCTAATGCTCTAGCAAAAAAAAAGTAAAAAAATTCGGCCATTCAAACACAAAACTATGTAAATTCAAAACAATCAACTGTTTCAAAACTAAGAGAAGCAAATATTCACTGAAATTAATTGTGCTCCTTGTATTTCAAAGGTAAACTGGCCATTTTTGTTTAGGTTCCATCAATAGTAATAAAATCATCAAGTAGCATGTAGCATTTCTAATAATTTAAGGAAATCATCAAAACACCAAGTAAAGAAGCCTTACAGTACAAAAATAATTTCCCTATGCAACACTTTAAGAAAATCAGAAGCTCAATATTTTCTGAAAACCTGAAAGAAAATCCAATGATAACTTTTATGACAATACTTGTCATTCAGATGTGTTTGAAATTAAGCAAGGAAATAAACCAACTGATAGTTCAAGAAAAGTCGAGCACTGAGAAAGCATACGCTTCCCAGATTTTTTTTGGGTTGGCAGAGGAATGGACTCTCATGGGGAGGGCTGACATGATTCAAAGGAGGCATAGCTTAGTTGAGGTGGAAGCCCTTCTCACGGGTAGCTGCCAGCAGCCTCTGACGAAGTATCTCCTCTGTTGGGTAATCTGGCAGTTTTAAGTAGTGCACACACGTATTTACAGAGGGGTAGGAACCTTCTCCAGCATCCACTTTACGCACCACAGTCAACCGGGGATAAAGGTTGGCTAGCCCACCAGGAGGGAGTGATGAGCAGCCTGTGGTGAATTGTAGGAAGGCCTTCCGTTCTTCAGATGACATTTTCACCAAAACAGATACAAATCTCACAAAACCAGGGCTGAAAGTAAACAAGTAAATTAAAAAATTACACATCAATCACAGAAGGCTACCCTTTTCAACATAGATCTACACTCAGGGTACTAAACTAACTAGCAGACATAGCAGAGAGTCCTTTGCATCCGAGCTTATAGCCAGGCATAAGTACAAAAGAATCTCTGCACTCAGATGAGTAATGTCTGTAAGGCCACTAAACTACTTAAGGTGAAAATAATCACAAGTTTTAAAGGGCATGAAAGATTAATCATTTCTATGTATATTTATAGGCTTTTAGTATGTCACCTAGTGGCAATAAAACTCTTCTTATTTAATAAGACCTCCTCAATTCAGTAAAGTCTCTCTAGAATTGGCTCTCCTTCACATTGTAAAGACCATAAAGAAGTCCAATAAGGATCAGTTAGCAAAAAAGAGTTAGTCAGAAATTTTTTGAGGCATTGTCAAAATACAGTCATTATCAAAGCCTAATGACAACAACTAATGCGAAAATAGAAAAATTAGGAAGAACTGAAAATACCATCCATGTGAAGAACAAAATTAAAACTAGTAGTAGAGTCATTCCATGTTAAATCGACAAATGGTCCGAGCTTCACCATCTCAGATTTCAATAAAAATTGTTGCATATATACTGTCAACCTTCCTGAGCCATAAGCCGTTCCCGGTTTCAGCAGAAAAAATTTCGCCCCTGGATTATAGGCAGTCGTGCATAGCGTGACCGCCTGAAAAACGTCTTTTTACGCTGTTTTTCTACGTGCTACAGCAGACTGGTTTTACGTGATGCACACATTCAAAAGGTGTCTATAGAAAGCTTATGAAGTGTTCTCGATAATAAAGTGCTTTTAAATGGCCTTTTCGCAAGAAAAAGTGCATTTAAGTCGCTGTAAATGTAACTGCCAAAACTCAATTTTTTCACAAGTTTAGTCTAAAATTACACAAAGAAATAATGAAAAAAACGGGCCTGTTTCTCTCACATAAACACTTATACGTGTCTACTGTGTGAATATATTAACAAGTTTAAAATACGAGCATTGATCACTCAGAAAAAATCATTTGAATTTGAGACATTTCGAAAAAAATGTTTTTTTGAGGCCAAAAAAGTCCATGTGGGACAGGGAGTAAAAATTATAAAAGCAATGCATTTAAAAGTACTAATGTTGTTCTTTTAGGTACTGAAAGAATTTTTCTGTGTTTTTTAGCGGTTACGGAGATATGGTTGGTGAAAAACAGCGCTCAATTTCCACTGGCAGTGGGCTTAAAGACACACGAATTCCAACAATACTATTTTAACCTTCATTTTACGATGTGGAACAAGGAGTAAAAATTATAAAAGCATTGCATTTAAAAGTACTAATGTTGTTCTTTTAGGTACTGAAAGAATTTTTCTGTGTTTTTTAGCGGTTACGGAGATATGGTTGGTGAAAAACAGCGCTCAATTTCCACTGGCAGTGGGCTTAAAGACACACGCATTCCAACAATACTATTTTAACCTTCATTTTTCGTTGTGGAACAGGGAGTAAAAATTATAAAAGCATTGCATTAAAAAGTACTAATGTTGTTCTTTAAGGTACTGAAAGAATTTTTCTGTGTTTCTTAGCGGTTACGGAGATATGGTTGGTGAAAAACAGCACTCAATTTCCACTGGCAGTGGGCTTAAAGACACACGAATTCCAACAATACTATTTTAACCTTCATTTTACGATGTGGAACAAGGAGTAAAAATTATAAAAGCATTGCATTTAAAAGTACTAATGTTGTTCTTTTAGGTACTGAAAGAATTTTTCTGTGTTTCTTAGCGGTTACGGAGATATGGTTGGTGAAAAACAGCGCTCAATTTCCACTGGCAGTGGGCTTAAAGACACACGAATTCCAACAATACTATTTTAACCTTCATTTTACGATGTGGAACAAGGAGTAAACATTATAAAAGCATTGCATTTAAAAGTACTAATGTTGTTCTTTTAGGTACTGAAAGAATTTTTCTGTGTTTTTTAGCGGTTACGGAGATATGGTTGGTGAAAAACAGTGGTTAATTTCCACTGGCAATAGGCCTAAACATACAGCACATATTATCTTCAGCCTCGTTATTCAGTTTTAATTTAGTCAATACCGACTATCCGGGGAGGCTAGGAGGAAGGAACGGGGAAGGGTAAAGGAATTAGTATTGGAAAAATTGTTCCCCTAGTCACATAGTGTTTTACCCACTATGAGTAAAACTCTCTCCTGAAAATTTAATAATAATTGATGGCGAATATTTCCTTTTTACATAAAATTAAGAAATAAGATTAATTCCTTTTCACATAAAAAGTAGGATATTTATATGTACTTACATGCGTTCTTCATGAAGATTTCATTTGATTTCTATCTTCTTAAATCTATGTGTACGTAGAAAACAGATTTTACTGGTTACAATTGGTTATCACATGATGATTCATTGCACACCAAAAGCATTGTTACCACGAAACCGATTCAGTCCAGTAATTAAATCAGTTAAATTGTAAGTAATCATTTAATGTGACAATACTACTGACAACAATGTATACTTAGTGTGATTGGCAAGCTCGGGTAATGACCGCTCTTCTCGATCAACCGTAACCTGTTATAGGTTTACCCCGTACATCCGTAACATGATTATCTAATTTTTACTCCCTGTACCACATCATAAAATTAAGGTTAAAAATAACTTATTGTTGGAATGCGTGTCTTTAAGCCCACTGCCAGTGGAAATTGAGCGCTGTTTTTCACCAACCATATCTCCGTAACCGCTAAGAAACACAGAAAAATTCTTTCAGTACCTTAAAGAACAACATCAGTACTTTTTAATGCAATGCTTTTATAATTTTTACTCCCTGTTCCACATCGAAAAATGAAGGTTAAAAACTGAATAACGAGGCTGAAGATAATATGTGCTGTATGTTTAGGCCTATTGCCAGTGGAAATTAACCACTGTTTTTCACCAACCATATCTCCGTAACCGCTAAAAAACACAGAAAAATTCTTTCAGTACCTAAAAGAACAACATTAGTACTTTTAAATGCAATGCTTTTATAATTTTTACTCCCTGTCCCACATGGACTTTTTTGGCCTCAAAAAAACATTTTTTTCGAAATGTCTCAAATTCAAATGATTTTTTCTGAGTGATCAATGCTCATATTTTAAACTTGTTAATATATTCACACAGTAGATACGTATAAGTGTTTATGTGAGAGAAACAGGCCCGTTTTTTTCATTATTTCTTTGTGTAATTTTAGACTAAACTTGTGAAAAAATTGAGTTTTGGCAGTTACATTTACAGCGACTTAAATGCACTTTTTCTTGCGAAAAGGCCATTTAAAAGCACTTTATTATCGAGAACACTTCATAAGCTTTCTATAGACACCTTTTGAATGTGTGCATCACGTAAAACCAGTCTGCTGTAGCACGTAGAAAAACAGCGTAAAAAGACGTTTTTCAGGCGGTCACGCTATGCACGACTGCCTATAATCCAGGGGCGAAATTTTTTCTGCGGAAACCGGGAACGGCTTATGGCTCAGGAAGGTTGACAGTATATATGCAACAATTTTTGTTGAAATCTGAGGTGGTGAAGCTCGATATTTCTGAAAAATTTGTCGGTTTAAAATGGAATGACTCAGTATTGTTTCTTTACAATGCTGGATGAATTCAGAAGTTACACACTGATGTCATATATTATAGGAATGAAATAAAATCACTTATACTGTCCACAAATATATTTTAACTAAAATATATTTCGACACTTTGATAATGATGTAAGCTGTTGAAATACATCATATGTACCTAGTTAATATACATTTGTGGAGAGTACAAGTGATTTTATTTCATTTCTATGATGATGGCTACCCTGTTGTTACTGTTAACAATGCATTTAATCAACTTCTGCTGATTAATATGAACAGACCGAGGAGCTTAAAAATGAAATAAAATAGTCATGCAAATTTCATTTTAAGTTTTTGACAGTACATAAACTTTACTGCAAATCTCATTGAAATAAAGATAACGTTCTTCAAATTTTAGGCAGCAAAATATTTTTTAGCGGATAAAAGTCCTTGAAACTTACAGGACACTTATCAGTCACTACCCCTAAACCTGCACACGAAAACCAATACGGGCATAAGAGAGAAGATACAACAGACATTCATGTTCCTAAAAAGGATTTACCATTGGAAAAATATCAATATTTCAATTGAGTAACTAGAGGAAACAATTTAATGATATCTTCAATGCCGAATTCTCTAACAAAAACATAACACAGATATTTTTAATGGCAGCTAAATTGCAACCAAACTACTGCAAAGACCAATTCCTTTAGTACTCAGTTTACTCAGTGCTGACCTCCTAGGAAATTATGAAAGGCACATTAGCCAGATTAGCTGACAATAATTCTGGGATCTACAACCTCAACCAATTTTCAAGAGGTAATTAATCACTATCCATCCTTCCCTCTCATCAAATGAAAGAATAGTTCTGATTAGTGAACATAAAATCACCAACCTGTCCCTGGTGTATCCCAATTTTGGCTCTGTATAGTTAATAAGGTCTTCACGCGTCCATTTTGGATTCTGATCTCCGCACAGCATCACACGTACCTGCAGGAACATATATACATAATGTTAGGAACAAAAATATAGCAATGCCTCTCAAACACAACAGAGCCTAATTGTTTAGTTTTTGAAAACTAATGTAAAAGGTTACTTTTCAAAAACAAAACTGCATTATTTCCAAAGTTCCATATAGTAAGGTGAACTTCATTCTAAATTCCAGATATAAAGTAAACAAACTAGATCAACTTTCAGCAGCAAAAGCTACAGAAAAGTCAAACATCTAATCATATGGAGTAATCAAAACAACAATAATCACCTCTTCTGGTGAGAAGGCCCGCAGTTTTGACATGGGGAACACACGATCAAAACCCTTCTTGAAAGCTTCCATTTGAGCGACTATTCCTCCTTCTAGGCAATATGATGTCAGCAGTTCAGAATACTCTTCAATGTTTTCCAACATCACCTGTTGGAAAGGAAGGCAATCATCAATAAAAGAGCCCATCCTTGCCACTCCACAGAATATAATCAAGTTTGGAAAGGTGGAAAATAGCCCATCAATCCACTTGGTTACATAAATTACACTACTTTTCTCTGACAGGCAAACACCACAGCATTCGTAATCATCTCAAGGAGGGCAAAAAAAAATAAGTTTCAGCTAAACTTAAATTTGGATCAGCAAAGCAACTGCCTTAATGAGTTTTATGAAATTGCAGACCAAAAATGGCTATCTTAACTAAGTCACAATCCACATCTCCTAAGAATATCCACTTTTTGCATTAACATACATTTTTAATTCTATGGAGCCATGCATTTTGTTTCAATAACAAGTATTTTAAAAGACAAAATAACATTAAGGTTTCTGGGATGTATTACTTTTACTTATAACACTTCTTTTTTAAAAAATAAAGCAACCCAGGTTTCGACGAATAATCATCATCATCAGGCATAAATTATTTTTTATTAATTATTAAATAAATCAGGCAAAATAACATTAATTTAACACGTTCACTGCGGCGTGACCCACCGGTGGGTCACGCAAATGCATGTAGCCTTCCACTAATCTCAGGAAAAGGTTGAGTGTCGCCGCTTCAAACACCATCCCTCGGCAGCGGCCAGAAGCTCGGAAGGGCTGTGACCCACCGGAGAGCCACCCCGCACTGTGAGGGGTAGGGCTTTAATCAGCCCTGCAGTGAATGTGTTAAAGCACATGGCAAGTGAAATTTACCTCTCATTGCTACCAAATATTAACCCTTTCACTGCGGCTCACTCTCCGGAAACATACTCGTCACATGCGGCGGAAAAGTGAAAGCACTACAGTGAGAACGAAAAGGTAAATTCACAGCAGCCTACCCTGCAATCGTACTAGGTACATTCACAGCAGCAAAAGGATTAAGCCAATAAAGTTTTCACAGGTTTCCAGAATTCCTCATCAAAACCCATTAGATGTCACTTAAAAGATACCCATTAGATATCAAGACAAAATCAGTTTGATTAACTAGTTTTCCTCTCACAAGAAAAATAATCTCTTTTGAGTCAAGAAGAATAATCGCCTTTGAGATGCATCGGCCGGGATGTCGGGATAAAATTCACAAAAAAGTTACCAACTTCTAGCACAAAAATAGTCAATGTAATCATTTAGGGGGACATGGTGAGACCCGTGGTATAGTGGGGGGCATTATAGCTGGATTTTACTCTATCAAACTTAGGCCAAGCCTTTCACGATTTCCATGACCGACAAAAAAGTAATAAATTAATAAAGACCAAGCTCAAGTTTTAACTCCTGCTATGTTCTTTTATTTGAAATGTAGGTATTTATGTGAATATAGGCCATGCATGTAAAAATATACCAAGTTAAAACATGGGGTGAGGCCATTACGCTTATATACTGGGTGATGGTATTTATACTCAAAACTCTTTTTAAATTTTAGTGGTGAAAGTAGGAGTGTATTCATAATTCAATGGAGGCATATCATCGCATAAATACAGGTTACCTTCATCCTAATGATTCCGCGTAGATGTTGATCTCTAAAAGTAAATGCTAAAGTTACGCTCAACAGAATTTGGTTAACAATGCCTAAGATTAAACTTATATTTGGGTAAGTAGAAAATTAGTACCTACATAGATTAAAGTCCATACTGCAATTTCAGTGCGCTTGAATCTCGCTCAACTTAAAAAAATCCCTACTCGCAGAGCCCTACTAGAAATAAAAAAGTTTTACTTGCCTCCTTGTCAGCACCATCAATGGTGAGATCTGTTGCTGCAAAGCCATAAACCCTAGAAGAAGGGAGATACTGGAAGGAGAGAGCAAGGTCTTCAAGTCTTACAGCCATAGGTGACTGTGAAGTTGACCCAATCGAAGATGGGGGAGTAGTTAAGGCCAGATTGGCCAACTGATGAGCTTTAGCCTCTGGGGATAGAGTCTTATCTGACAAAATACGCTTTTTCCTAGCAGAGAGCTCTCGTAATTGGCATAAAAATCGATCCCTTGATGGATCGATCTCTGCCAAGTCTTCGTTGCTTAGAATTCCAGAGAACCTGTAATTAAGAAAGAACTAAGTTAAGACAGTATAGTTTAAGAAAACAGGAAATTTATCAATCAAAAAAACTTTGTCACAATACCATTAACATCTAACAAGTAACATTTTATTATGCGACTTAAAAAAAAAGGAACGCCCTTCAGCAAATAAGTCTACAAATGCTGAAGAGAAACTTTTTCTGAAAGAACATGAACAGGAAGAAACTTCAATATCTGATCACTTGCTGCAGCATTCAAGTTCATTATAAAAGCATTGTTACAGGGTTTATAGGAGTTTTTCATGTTCATTTTCCATGACTTTTGCAGGATTTCCAGGCCATTATTAGTGATTTTCCCTGACTTTTGAACGCCTGAAAATGCCAAGATTTCGGTCATTTATAGGGATAAAAGTGGTACTGAGGAAGCACAGAAGTCTAAACTTACAAAAAATGGTAGGCTTATTTTCATATTAATCATATAAACTCCCAGTAATAAGAGATCAACAACTTTAAGTCAACAAAATAAAAATTATAGTTATTGGGAAATAAAACTGGAAGTTTTCTCTCTCAATTATCGTTGGGTACACAAAATAAAAAGAAAATTAGTTCAACTTTGATGTCCGATTAATGATTTTGTCATCAATCGAAAGATTTTCAGTGACTTTCTCTGACACTAATTTAGCTCATTTGGCTTTCAATTCAATTTGGCTTTTGATTCCTTCAAAAGGAGACTCCTCTTGGTAGCCAAATAGCATTTCTTTGCTTCTTCCTCTTGCCACTTCTGATTCAGGGCATCTTCATAATGTGACCATGCATTTCTGAATGACAGTATCATCTTTTTGTCAATGGTCATATTCTGAAACCCACAGACTACTTTTATAGCATCGTAAATTCGTCTTTGAGCAATCAGGGAACTTGGTTCTCCACTATAAGCTCTTACTTGAAGGAGAAACCCCTCTCCACAAATGCAAGAATTCAAACAATTTCCTATCAACAGCCTTAAATCCACCCTTAAAATTATTATTGGCAGTATGGAGGCCACAGAGGCCATGTCAAGAAAAATAGGGCTATTAGGTCCATTTTGTTCAAGTAGATAAGCCTGAAGCTCTTTGAGAAAAGCTAATTTGGCATTAGGGCCATCTATTGAAACTTGAAGCATTTTGTAAATGAGAGCTCTTTCAGCTCTTGTTGAAAGGTCTAGCATAGATCGAGTCTTGCATAGATTGTGGGGAGTGACACTACAGAATGTAATTGAGAATTGTTACAATGTATAACAGAGGTTGAAGAGAGGGGGCAAGTGATGGGCGATGAACTCTGCTTCACCAAGCCCATCGCTTGGGGGTGAAAAACAAAGTCCAAGTTGGCCAATACCAAGGTGGCCAAAGAAAGGGTAACAGTCAATGCGGGGGAAGTCTGGCAATGCAACGCAATAGGTGATGAGCGTGTTAAGTGAGGTGGGTTTGGCAATCTCGTGCCCCCCCACAGCTACAATGCCCCCCTACAATGCACTTATCAAACAAACGCTTCGCGGTTCACTCAAATGCCAACACATTCCCATTTATTTAACTACATAGCACGACAAGACAAGTAAAGCAGCACACAGGTTTTATGCCAGACATTTAATTAAAATTAAACTAAGTGGGATCAAAAGTGCAATATTATAATGGTGTATAGTAGTTATTCATTCACGAGTCGGGGACTCGTCAATTCTCTTGCTAAGCCGCTAGAGCAACTTCATTGTCGTCACTAGTGAAAGTCTCTCTTGGCAAATGTTTACATTTGCTATATGTTCACCAGACAGAACGAGCTTTTTCGTCGCAAGAGGGACGAAGTGAAGCATTCCTGGCAAAATCGCTAGCAAATGAAAATGAGAATGAGTGCGCACACTGTTCTCCAATCTTTTCGCCAAATCGTGCAGGCTATAGCCAGAAAGAACTAGAATAGGGACCCTGGGCTGCCTCCGAAGCAAAACCGGCCTGAGGACAGTCAACCCCTCCTTCACCCTGCCCTCAGCTCTTATGTGCAGTTTTCGATCTCTTGGCATTTTCAGGTGATAAATTCTGAAATTTGACCGTTTTGTGATTTTTCCCAGACACCACGTAAAATTCCCTGACTTTTCCAGGATTTCCAGATTCCTATAAACCTGTGTTACTATCCCAGGGAGGTGAAAAGTAAAGGAGAGAGAAAGCCACTGCAAGATAAATTTCCCTGAACCAAACATCAAGTCTACAGTTGTTTTAGATGTAAATAAAAACTATGGATGCAGTGGATCTCATGATGCAACTCGCACTGATATGGCAAAATATCTAAGATTATCGGTCTCTACAATAGATACAATTATAAAAAATCACAATATAATTCAGAGACATGCTAACTAGTGCAAATATCTGTCAAAAATAAGAAATAATAATAATAATAAATTGGGGTCAAAAACGGACCACCTCGTGGCATCCCTGGAAACGGCTTCGGCCAGCTAATAGTGGCCATCTGCTAGTGGATTAACCTCACCACTCATGGAACAACTGGGTTCCTAATACAGGAATACAGGAAATGCCACCCACAACCGACCCTTCTCGGATGAGGGCCCTAGTACAGTTGGGTGTGGCAAATCTAAATCATCAAAAAAGGGAGCTCGCATGGAGTGGACGGAGACCTTCTAGATTGCCATGCTGCCAGTGAGCCAATTTGCAGGGGATTTATGACGAGGATGCACTCTTTTTGGTGCGAGATGCATCCTGAATATAACCATCTGTCGCAGCAGAATCTGTCCGACTACGCCAATCACCTGCGCAAGAAAATGACACCCCAACCGCAAGGTCAGAGTAGTACACCACCAGCCAAGGCTCTATATCCTACAAAGACAAATGAAACTTCTACTGCCGGGGCTTCTGCCGATCTTTCGGGGAAGGGAGGTGGGCTGAAGGCCGATTCTGACCTATTGAAGCGGTTGGAAAGCATGATAAAAAGGCAAAATACGATCGAAGGTTTTCCCGGGGAACTAGCTGTAGCAAATCTTCTCGGGTTTTCCACTGGGTCAGGTTGTCCATGGCTGACATTTCGATGTTTGACTCGGGCACCGTCACCAGGGCAGATGAGTGTCGAACTGAGGTTTTGGCCACCTTATGTGCCCTTGCCGGGAGATCAGGTGCCACATGATTGGTTGCCACAATGGAATGGCGTCTTGGCAACCAATCTGCTGTCAGGAGTGCTCCATTGATTTTTGAAGATTTTTAACACAGGTTTCCATGAGTTACTGATTGAGAAGCCTGCGTCTCAAATGAAATTTTTGCCTTCCAGTCGGATTTTGATGGCTTCTTTTCCGACACGATCCTAATATTTTGAGGACCGTGTCAGAATCTTGGCTTCTTCAAACCACATGGAGTGGTTATGGTGGATGCTGAGTTTGGCAATGGTGGATTTTTCCAGTTGTCCCACCCTCAGATGCCGTTTATGTTCCTTCAGCTTTGTCTCACTTGGGTGTCCCATTTCTCCTATGTAGGCATCGCCGCATTCACACGGAACTCGGTAGATGCCTGGCATTTTGAGTCCAATTGGGTCCTTTGTTCATACGAGGTGGTCCCTCAGCTTGGGTGGTGAGAGGTGGATGGTCTTGATATTAAATTTTTTTTTTAATCCTGGAAATTTTCCCCGAAACAGATGAAATGTATGGGAGAAATTCAAATTCTTCCATAAAACGGAGCACATTACTGCTCTCTCTCTCTCGTGATTTTGAAGTGTATACACACGAAACGAGGTAAAAAAAGTGTTTAATGCAGACTGGTTTGTATGGCTAAATGTCACAGAAGGGATTTTTTTAAATCTATCACATTCTAACCTGCATCTAATGCAAACAGTGGAAAAATGGAAAAGTTGTGGTGTAAATACAAGGTTCTACATACGTTGGAGATATAGGGAATTGGACGGGACCAAATAAAAACATTGTAAATAGCAGGAAAATAAAAATTCCAATAATGCAAATACGATGCTTTACTTTATAAATATTATGACCATCAGAAAATAATTTAATCAATCCAGGTCGGAGTCAAAATCTGAGATCATTGAATTTACGTTAGAACGTTCTAGAAATGAATGCCAAGTGCCTAAAATAAAAAGAATGTGATCTAGCTCCTCTAGTCTATTACTATGCATTATGATACTCTTGTATTACTTAAATTAAGCCAAATGTTAGAGAAAAGAGCTTAGAAAAAAATGCTGCTTACCAAGGCCTAGCTGGATCATGCTGGTGAATTTTGGGTGGATCCAACTCCAGTTCCTTTTCACTTTCTTCTGAAATATATGAAGAAGTCATTGCATCCTCTTCAATTCCAGTAGTTGAGCGGGTGTGTGTGCCACTGTGAGTGAGCCCAATCCTGATGTTAACATGAAACAGAGTAAATGAGGTTAGACACAGAATGCTTTGGGCTGAGGTCAAAGCTTGAATTTTGAGATGAAGACAACTACCTTTTTCACAATATTGGGTGCAGTGACAACAGCTCTTTTATTAACACATGAAATTAAAAACTTAAACTATTTGCTACTTTGCACAACTAAACCGATTAAATCCTATGGTCTGAACTCAAGCCTTAATTGAACTAACCAATAAAAATTACAGTTCACTTCAATATATGAAATATTACTTTCCTTCAGGCCTTTCCCATTACCTGCTAATGATACATTACTTACTACATCATTTAGTATCATCGAAACATACACACAGTAATGCCCCTTATTTATGCTTTCCCAGGAACCGCTAGTAAAAAGTTTAAATTGAGGGAAAATGCAAAGAGCGGAAAAAGGACAATTTTAAATTTCACATGCACACTTTAACAATATAAAGTAGTGATGGGGCAAATCCACAATTTGATCGAATCCAAATCCTGAATCAGAATTCTGTTATTTTTTATTGAATCCAAATCTCGAATCCTAATGTGTGGTAAAACTGTCAAATTAATGCAGCTCGATATGGTCGGAGGAATGATCCCCTGTTATCTTCAGATAATGTATTTTTAACATTTCATAATGCCTGGGTAAAAATTCATTTTCATTCTTCGCAGGATGAACTTCGGTAAAGCTTAAATATACTCCCGCAGATGTTACTAAATTATAAATGGCATCCGATATGCATTCATTTCATAGTATGAATCTTTTCCCGGCAAAAAGATAATGAGTGTCTATCGCAATCGAAACTCATGACCACTGAAACTATCGCGAGTGATATTTTGTCTTCCCGTCATTAGTTGTGCAGTGTACTGCTCCGCTACGCTGCTAAGTTCAATTTTTTGCATAAAACTGAGCACATTACTGTTCTCTCTCTAGTTTTTAAAGTTTATATGCACGAAAAGAGGTAAAACAGTGTTTTATATAGACTGACATGTATGGCTAAATGTCATAGAAGGGAATTTTGTTTTTACATTCTAAGCATTCTTACCCACATATAATGCAAACAGCGGGAAAATGAAAAAGTCATGGTGTAAATACAGGGTTCTACATATGTAGGAGATATAGGAAATTGTATGGGACCTGATAAAAACATTGTAAATTGTGGGAAAACAAATTCCGATAGCGTAAATATGAGGTTTAACTGTATTATGAAATTCTGTTTCAAGATAGTCAACCACCTAATTTCCCTTTAAAGACCTTGAAACATAGCCCTCACCGACAAGTAGTTGATTCAGGGTTTCTACTTCAGATAGAAGGGTTTTAAGGGGTCTTGATCAACGCTATCAATATCAATTATTTTTTTTGTAATGTAAAAGGATCAAAGGGAAAACGTTTGGAAATCTCTTCCTTTTTCTTTGGAAAGCAAACTCTTCATCTACTTCAAAGTATTTTTCTTTTATGAATTAAATAACTTATCAGCAGGGAACTGGGCTGGTGTGGTGGCTAGGGTACTAGCTTCCCATCCTGAGGGCCCAGGTTTGAATCCCCTGAGACAGAGATTTTTCATTAGCATACCAGTTCTCACTTAGTATTGAGTGGAGAGCACTTCAAGTTAAGCACTCCAGCCATCAGAAAGGACATTAAACTGTGGACACCTTGGCACATTTGATCAAGAACTGGCTGATGCCAGGTTCCTTTGCACCCTTCCTGCATTCCCAACATAATTCCCACTCCTAATCAATTACCTATCCTACAAACGACCTTAGCTATTGTTCATCTTCCATAAATAGCTACCACTACTTTTAAGTGACATTAGAAAAACAAGCATTTAGACTTACTTCTCATTCATGTTGTGGCAGACTTCTCCCTGACACATGAGCTTCAGGAAAGGCTTTGAAAGTGGCAAATCTACCAAGCGACTGTCCTGCAGTACTTTGGCAAGAAACACTCCCAGAAACCAGAAATGCCGACAGGCACGCTTGCAGACTTGAGAGTCCTGCGGAAGGGGAGCAGGGAAGAGTCCCCCAGACCTCCTCACGTAGTAGCCTGGTGGTTTCTGGAAACCTTCTTCTCCTTCCTCATCCATGCTCATTGGATGAGAGACATCCTCTTCATCGTCATCACAAAGCCACATGCCCAGGTTCTTCCTCTGTAGCTCTGCAGCCACAAGTGCATAAAATTCCAGGGTAGGCCCTAGCCCCGTTCCTTCCTCACCTACAAACTCAACCTTGAGAGAAGGGGATACATTGTCAGGGGCAGAACCAAAATTTGAGATTGCATGCTGTTCTAATAAATAAAAGACAATTGAAGTATGATTTTCACCGTTCTAAGATTTCACTTCCATTATACCCACACAGCAACCCAAGCACAGATTACTAAATTGAGGAAGTTAAAGGGTAACCATGCTAAATACAGCATAAAATTAATATCACATTATCATACCGAACAAATTAACCTTTCGAAAGAAGACTGTTATGATGCAGCACAAACCTGCTTTTTTTACGTAGTACTATAACGTAAAAATTATAATTTTTTGTTTCCACCCACCCGATACCCTAACTTGTTGGAGAGGAAGGCAATGCGAGCCTGAAACACAAAGCATGGCTGCTTGAAAACTTCATTGAGCTAGCCGCCTTTTCTCTTATTTAAGAATTCAACTAAAGACAGGCATAAGCAGTCACCACTGGGTGTTTTTTCATGAAAATTCTTCACGAGCAAATTGCTCACATTTGAAACAGAAGGCATTGAAGCTTATGATACAAAATATTTCCGTTAGATGGAATAAAATTAATTTATGCCTCATCACTGAATGAAATAAAACTATTAATGGACCAGTGAGTATTACAATAATGTGTGTAAATGAAGGTTTACATACTCTAAATCAAATTACATGGCTGAAAAAGTTAACAGATAAATCATATTTTCAGGGCTGCATAACAACCCTGTATAAAAAATTTCAGAAAGGGAAATTATTGAAGAGAATTAGAGCTGAAGATAGAAGTACATTAAACAAATTGATTAATCACACTAAATTTATAAAAAGAAAAGCAGAAGAATAAATAAAAAGGATAAAACATAACTAGGGTTGGGACAGGGATTTGAAGATTCGGTCAAATACTATCGAATCCATGGATATGAGATTCGATCAAATCCATGGATATGAGATTCGATCAAATCCATGGATATGAGATTCGATCAAATCCATGGATTCAAGTATCCATCGAATCCAACGATTTGATCAAATCTTCTAACCATTTTACATTTAACTTCAAAAGAAGTTTTGGGTAATTATATTATTTCAGACAATATCCAGTGAAAGAAAGATTGGATTTGTGTTACTCTTGGCTTTGTCGTATTACGTTAACTTACCGGCCATTCAAAAGATGGTGTTTTCTGTAATCGTCACCGATCGCCACTGCGAAAGCTAATGGTTCAAAAATGAATAAAGTTGTGTTGTTTCAACTTACATGTATTTCTACTTCTTTTTTGCTGTAATGGACAATAGACGTCATCTATGGATTAGCTAATTAACTAAGCGTTGACTTACACTGGAAGGTCAAACTTTGCCGAAAAAAGTCATTGATTGGTTACATCAGACTTTTTCACCATCACGATAATCAAATATCACCTATCGAACTGTGTAATGTCTTAAACTAGAGTTGGCATTCCGAACACCTGTAGTTTGACATCAACTCTGGTGTGCTTGTCAATGAGTCGTGGGTTGTCACACTATTGAATCTGTAACTCGGATCCGCGAAGGTCGAGGACTTACTGCAATTGCTCAAAATTAGCATTTAAATCATAAATACCATGATAGGAAATGTTTACACAGCCTATTGTAAATTAATAATTCTTGTCCCCGTATGAATTCTTTGAAATTCCCCAATTTGAAAATTCTAACAAAAAAGGTCCTCTGCATTCTTCCAGCAACAGTATTTTCTGAAAGAGCCGTCAGTACAGTTGGAAATTTGGTTGATAAAAAAGAAATCGATTAGATCCTGACAGCGTGAAAATGCTGCATATTTGAAATAAAAACTTGTAATCTGTTTTCATTGAATTTTCAATTTTATTCAAGAAAAAATAAACTTTGATTTACTTTTGAAATTACGTACTCTTTATATTTGTCCTCGAACATGTCCTTAAATTCAGTGAGTGGGGACTAAATGACTATTATTCATTTATTATTTACTTTAAGAAATAAGATTCAGCTTCGATTGGGTTTAGTTTGAGAATTCACAACAAAGGAACTATTATTTAACAATTTACAGATAAAAGGAGCATGGTAGCCTAGTGGGTAGAGGGCTTGGCTACTGATCGAAGGGTCCTGGGTTCAAATCCAGGTGAAGCCTTTGGACGCCCCCGTACGAAAAATCCTCAAGAGTGCGAGGTGGCACAGAGAGAGGAACTGGCCCCCCTACCCTGAATGTGTGAAATTCACACACATGTGGCTTAGTCCGGGGTGAGCTCTACCCTCACCTATCAAAATCAAAACCAACCTTCTGGTTGAATCACCGAGTGAGTTAGTGACAGATAAAAGGAAGATTTGAATTTAATAAAATTGAGGAGGATTAGGATTTGGGATTACGATTCGAGATTTGGATTCGAGATTTGAATTTGATAAAAAAACAGGATTCGGATTTGATCAAATTTTGGATTCGTCCCATCACTAAACTTAGGGCTGTAGCTAATAAAAATGTTGGCATCAAATTTCTAATACATGGAGATCTAAGAAAGACTCTGGTTAAAGAAGATTTGATGAAATAGCAAAAAAGGATAGCCACAACAAGACAAGTTGCAAAAGATCGTACGCAAAGGTTGAAGACTGCTATTCGGAATACAGAATAACAAGATAAAAACAACACTCACAGGAAATAATCATCGGAATGCTACAGGCAAAGAGGACACTATAGGAAAAGATACCAATTTACATCTGAGAATACAACATAGAAATTATGGAAACTCAATATGAAGTACACCTGATGCCCCTTCATGACAGAAAGGCATCAAGGACAAAATATGCAGAAGAGGCTAGACTTGCTGCATATGAAATATGGCATTACAGCAGGATGATAAAGATCATGAATCAGAAATACAGGAGGGAAGACATTTAACCGCTTACCTGACGCATTAATTTAGGGTGCATGGTCTAAAAAACATCACATTTTTTTGTTTTCGATTATCATTATTTATTCACATATAAAATCATATATATGAATAATAGCACTCAAAAACAATTTTTTAATATTTTTTTTCAGCTTTAAAGTTTTTTTCAGATTTCATGTAAAATGTACAATATTCGTCCTCTGGGCATCAAATACTAATATTATTTTTATTTATCCAAGAAAAAAATTAAGAAAACATAAACTGATAAATATAGCTTCACTAAAAATTCTAAATATGTTATTCTCAAATGTTTGCTGATGTGTGATACACCCTAAAGCACGGAGTAATGCACAGAGACACCTCACAATTCGGACAATAGTATCTCGTCTCTTTCCGGATTTTTTTTCCTCTTGCATCCTTTTTTCTGCTGCATACAAAGCACTGCTTTGTGGGATTACTCTTCTTCTATGTTGGAGCGATTACTTCCGGAAAGTGCCTTTCCGTTAGCCGTCGTTGATGTGGCGTTGTGGGTGGCCTACCCGCTCATGGGGACACTACACTGGGGTGATAGGTTTCAATCAGCTGTTCAATCAGCCCAAGACGGAAGTCTAAATGTGCTTTTCTCCCACCAGTCTTTCGATAGAGCACAAAAGAGTTCCATATGGACAGTTCAAGAAGGTGGAAAAATATTTTTTTATAATATTTTTTACCCCTTTTACGGGGTATGGGATAATTGGCCAAATGTTGGTCCACACGATCTACTCCTCCCATCGTGTCATTGTAATCCACGACGACCATCGGCTTGTCCTTTGTTTTCCCCCTTTTCGCCACACTTTTCATCGCACAATTATGCACTGATAACAGCAGTGACACCTCCTCCTTGTCCTTCCACTGAATCGCCATCAGCTTCCCTTCGGAGAAGGCTGCCACTTCCCCCTTCTTCAGCTTCTTCCCTTTCAGCGCTGCTGGTACTCCTCTTCTGGTTTTCCTCAGGGTCCCGTAAGTATCAGTGGATCGAGACACCAGCAATTCGGCCAACTCAGGAGACGTGTAAAAATTGTCAGTTGTCAAGCAATAGCCTTTATCAAGTAGTGGCTTCATAAGTGACATCACTACTTGCGACGACATGGGCATTTGCTCAAAATCATTGTCGAGCACGGTTCCTTTTCCTGTATATATAACGCTCGACCACACATACCCACTCTTCGACTCGCATAACATGAAAAATTTTATGCCAAAGCGAGCCCGCTTTACTGGCATGAATTGTCGCCATCCCAATCTACCCTTGAAAAGTAAAAGGCTCTCATCTATCGTGACATCTCTCTCAGGGATGTAGAGCGCCTTGAACTTTTCCTCCAACTTCTGGTGAACCTCCCAAATTTTGTTCAGTTTTGGGTTTGGGTGGGTTTGAGGATCGTATTCGGCATTATTGACAAAGTGCAGGTATTGCCTTATTTTGACAAATCTCCGGTAGGAAATTTTCTGGCCGAAAAATGGGGAAGAGAGTATTGGCCGCGTTGACCAATAGTATTCTGTGTCTGGTTTTCGCACAATGCTTTGTAAGATTACCAGAGCCAAAAACACTCGAATTTCTGCAGTCGTGACCTGCCACTGATTTTCCCCACCAGTACTCGGACCCGCATCATTTTCCAATAAGTCACTTGCGTATCGATTTGTTTCACTTGTGATGAACTGAATAAGTTCATCGTCAAAAAAAAGTTCGAAATATTTCAACGCACCACAATCAGGGTCCAAATCGAAATTCAATGAAGAATTCCCTTCGAAGGGAAACCTTGGTGGTGGAGGAGGAGGTCTCTATTGTGCGCCCTGTCTCTCCGATGTATATTTTTCCACACTGACATGGTATACGGTAAACTCCAGGTGTTTTGAGTCCCAATTCGTCCTTGACGCGCACTAAATCGCCACGCAGTTTTTTCGGTGGTTTATGAATGGTTTCGATGTTCCATTTCGCTAGGATCCTAGAGATTTTTCCGGCAACGGTTGAAACATATGGCAGACAAGCTCTAGCAGTGGGTTTTTTCTCTTTGGGAGACATTGCAGGACTGAGGAGACTATCAACACGGCTTTTCTTGTGATCGCGACTTGCTCTTTTTAGGCCCAGCGAAATCTCCCTTTCCGTATACCCATTTTGGCGGAATGTTTCCCGTAGGTGTTTTATTTCCATTGGCAGGCTTTCCTTGTCTGCTACAGTGTCTGCACGATGCAGGAGCGTAGAGATAACAGCTCTTTTTTGGGACGGATCGTGCAGACACTGTAGCAGAGACCCGAATAAAAGAGCACAGGAGATGTATTAGGTTGTATCACCCCGAAAAATCTGCCTTGGCAGAACATAGGTTATCAGAAGATCACATCATCTCCTTCAATGAGGCTCGCTTGGTGTCCAAAACAAATGGGTATTGGGATCTTCTCCTTAAAGAGGCCGTAGAAATCAGGCTGGAAGACAACACGTTAAGGCGAATGGTGAGTGGCCTATGGTGTGAATCTCCCCTGCCAAGATGGAACCACAGTCGATGACTGTCAGCGCTCCATGACACTAACTAAGTGACCTGACGATTCCCAAATATGGCCTTGGTCTCCCCTCGGACACCGGCTGCACCCTCCCCTACATCGCCCATACCCTTGCCCCACTCCTAACATTGCAACGTCGCAGCAGTTTTACAATGTCTCGCTCGGACTGCGTCTAGCCAGAATATCTCGCCTCGGCTGCCTCTGGCGTGAACCGGCAACCCACCCACCCTTTTCCTTTTCTGTGGGAACTGGGAAGCCGTCGCAAGCATTGGTCATTATTCTTTATTCATCGTTTTCTGCAATATATTTTTCACTATTTGTATCGGAAGAAGACTGCATGATGACTGGCGAAAAGATAGTCCTAAAAATAGAGCAATGCGGCGAAAGCCTCGAATCCCAAGGATGTTCATCAGAAGCCACTGGGTAGCCTCGAAAACAATCCACATCGCTCTTACTAAATGAACAATATTCTACAGCACCTGGTAAGGTAGGAAATAAGACGAGTTCAAGAGGTCGGCAGGAGAGAAATTAGGAATTTTCTTTCCAGCAGCGCATCACACATCACCATTGCTATGATAACATTTATCATAGTTTTTTAACGGACTAAAGGTAGGATTACACAAAGCATCTCCATCCACTGTCAACCCCCTCATCTCGGCGTATTTTTTTTGCATCCGCACCACTTTCCAACACCCCTCATCTGACATGCTTCACAACCCTCTTCTCCTTTTTCCAAGCATTCCACCCTCAAGAGCTATCTTCAACATCCTCTCACCACCTATTACCTACTCGCCCCAGTGACATGCTTTGTCTTATCCTGATTTCCAAATATCTTCCCTCCCCCAATGTCCACTGAATCCGCTTTGATTTTCTTTTCGCTCCGTCCTACGAAGATGACGGCACGAAAGATGTCTGAATCACTTTTCAGGTGGCGAGCCTGAATGGTATGTTATAACATACTAATGTGTGCTAAATACTTGCTTCTATCTTCTATACTGTAGTGTCATACGTTAAGTTACTTCAGGACGGAGTTCAAAAAGGAGTCCGTGTTCTGTTCCCTCTGTAAAATAGCGCAGCTTATTCTAGGCAAAATTGGAATAAAATACTAACCAACAGAGTAAAAAAGGCTTCAGGTAGGCATTCCTTGATATCAAATCGGCTGTAACAGAACTCGAGTGACATGCATAATTGTTAAACGGGTAGTAGAGAGTAGAGTGACCGGAGAAAAGTCCTCACGCGGATCATATTCCGGCCAGAATAAATGGACCCGGCAGAAAATTACGCCCTGCATTCGATACTTTCAGAAACCCCTGGACCTGCTCAGAAAGGGCTGCGGGGCATATGTTCTACTCGTAGCAAAATTCAATAAAAAACTTTCACAACTAATTACTGTCCGGAATCAAACCTGAATGTTTTAACAGAAAAGCTTGGCCAGTAACAGCAGCAGAATAGAGAACACTGGAAGCGATGGAAATGAGTAGTGTTGTAGAAGATTAATGAAGATCAAACGTACAGACTGAAATACGAATAAAGAAGTTGTACGAAGAGTTGGGGAAAGACGTTTTCTGTAGATGATTTGCATTAGGAGATAATCTCATCGGACATACTATACTAATAATAATAAAAGGTTTTTATTGGGGCGAGATTGAGACAAAACTGTCCCTTCTGCCATCTAACCCCTCGTCAAAATAAATATATAAAAGAAATAGTGGTCAATACTTAAAACAATTACAATCTGAGGTCAAAAAAAAAAAGATCTATCCTTGGCCTTCCGTGGTAATTCTATCCGTCTACTATTCCTTCAATGATTGTCATCAGGAGGCTGTTATGCCTCCTACTATGAGGCATAACAGCCTCCTGATGACAATCATTGAAGGAATAGTAGACGGATAGAATTACCACGGAAGGCCAAGGATAGATCATCGTGAGCAAATAAATGGATACGCTAAGGTAAGAAAGATGAGGGAGTAAAGAGGTTCGTTGAGAAGAGTGCAGATTGTAGAGCTACAGCATAGGTACCAATTTTCGGATTGATGGCTGCTAATGACTTAGGAGTAATTCGGTGCATTAACATGAATTTCCTATTCTTGAGCCAACATTGCCGGTTGTATCATGTAATTGAAAGTTTAAACATTTTATAGATGGCAATAATAAATGTACTTTAACACTATTCAAACTTTTATTTCCGGTTCTCTTATTTCCATAGATCGGAAAAGTCGGGGGTCAATTATTTCGGGAAGCAAAGCTTTATTATACAATTAAAGAAATTTGTTCTCCATGCGATTCTTCCAGAATTCACCATTCCGGAAGATTATTTGGATTTTGCAGTCCATAGGAGTCCACACCATAAAATTACAAAAGGAATGTCGGGAAACATGTAATTGTCCCTGAATTTCGTAGTAATAATTATGGTTTAAATCCATTGGTTTTCTTGAGTTTAAGATCCTCATCCAAGCAAAAACACTTTATTTCCTCAGCTGCCTGTTTTAATGTCATATGTATCGATGATATTGGACATTTTACTTCAATGATGCTGCATCAATTGTTTTTCCATCAGGCGAGGCTGCTAGGAAACAGTGTCCGGGATCAACAAAAAGGCCACATGGAAACTCTGCTACCCGTTAACTCCTCATATTTCTTAATCGCATAAATTCATTAAGGCTACCGTATCTCATTGTATCATTTTCAGATGACTGGGCATAAAACTTTTCTTTTCTTTGTCTTTTCACAAGTGATTTTCCCTTCTCCTACAAATAACACCAAAATTTGATTACGTCAATCTATTCTGTCTTTCATCAAACCATTGCTCACATTCGGTTTGGACCCGCGTCTCTCTCTCTAGAGCTTCTATTGACCCCTCAACCGTCAATTTCTTTATCAGCTCTTCGATTTCTACATCCATTTCCTATTGGTCCATGTCCAATTTCTGACAGAACTCTCCATAATCCTTAGTTTCTTTTGCCTCATAAATTTCCCTAACTTTCCTCTTAGGCTTTTTTGCAAGACACCTCCTAGTTGACTGTTAGCGTTTAGGCCTTCGCTCGCCAAGTCTGTGTATACTTTTGAAAGGGCTTCTTCCACATATCATTTTCTACGCAGAATAATTCCACCCTGGTCCCAGCTGAAAATCAAGCCCCTGCACCCTGCACACGATGAGCATACAAACTACTTTTTCCGCGGTTCACTTGCTTGCCTCCCATAAACTTAGCCACTAACGACAAAATTCTCCGCCAGATTACTAGTGTCAATCATGGCTAGCATAATTGATTTCCATACCTAGGGTTTTAATAATTCGTTGACTCTTTCCAGGGCACCCATCTCCTTGTCGTTGAAAATGTTTTCCCTCCCCTCCTGATCATTGCAGTTATATACTTTGCAATTCGAGTGCTGTTGAATACGCGAAGCGGCCCGTTTTTTAGATCCTCAACTAGTGAGTTGCAGCCATATTTTTCTTTTACTTTCTTTTGTTATAAATAGTTTCAATTCAGGGTGTTCATCCAGAATTTTGAAGATGGATTTTGTATAACATGTAACCTCGTGACTAGAACAATCACTTTTCTTAACCAGTTTCCCACATGGAACGGATTCACGCACCTTTTCAAAAGCACTCGAATCACCACTGCCTACGAGGAAATGGTATTGAAAGAAAAGTAATTGCATCTCCTCGCTCTATCGAAATGCCTGAACAGACATGTCAGCTTCCGTGCCACGTGATGATCCACTTATGGTGACCAACAACTATATTTGAAGAAAATAAGGGAGATTTCCATATTCTTGACCAAAAATAAGGGAGATTTAGAACACGGCAAAATTTCATAACAAAAAAGAAAAAAGCTATGCAGTTCTTGTAAACAAAATTAAAAAGAACTTTATTTTATACTTTGAGAAGGCCTAAATATATTTTGCCGCAGATTTTGCTTCATAAAATAGTTTGCCATTTTTTTAAGTGTTATTAGATTTAAAATTCAATTTACATTTTGTTATGATTACCGGGGTTTTTACTAATTATATAATTAGTAATTACAAAAAAAACAAAAATAATGCAGGAATATAGGACGTGGCGATTCCAGGCTGAAGATAACTCTCTCAGAAAGTACCACGGTTTACTCATCGGATTTAATTGGAACAAACATTGCGTCTCTTGCAATGTAAAATAATATCGCTAACAATTAAATGACTTTTAGAAAAGTGACGGCTACATTTTCGCATTCGTATGTTAAGATGAAACTGATGAAACCACTGTCTAAACATACTGTGGTGAAATAGTCAAATCAGCCATGGACAACAATTATACTTAAATCTTTAATGTTTAATCTGTTCTGGTGAGGCTAGGTCATTAGTAGAAACACGTATTTTTCTGAGAATCGGTTTGATGAAAACAAAAAAACGTACAAAACCTGAAGAATTGGTTCATTGTAGTCGTCCTCAACCAAATAATTACTTCGCTTGCCATTTCCTGAGACTCCCGGCAGACCTTTTCTTTCGTTTTGCAGATGAGAATAGACCACGTCTTTCTTACTTCGAGGATGGCCCTTTCTGGCAGTTTCCATGATAATATTTTTTTCAGAGATAATTTAAATCGAAGAAATTAATTGTAAATTATTTCTTGACTCACTGAATGTAGAAAAATTTCTTGAAAGATTTACGCAAATATTAGGCAATTGGAAATAGCTCTCGATACGAAAAGTCGAGACGGACTGAGAGCAACGAAGAGGGACGCATAACCTTGCGACACCCTGCGCGCTGTCCTCTTCTCAGCAAAAACACAAGGTTGCAAGATTTGTCTTTCGTTCGTCCCTCCCCTTAAACGCCTCCAGCAGCATGGCCCTCATCCCTCCAGCGGCATCTCTCCCTCCCCTCCCTCATCGCTCCTCGGGTGCTTCGTAATGGTTCCCTGATTTCGCCGCATGTGACGCTCCTAGCAGCGCATTTTTAGCGACTTCTAATTATTCTAATTACTAGTTATTACCTTCTCGTAATATTATTTAGAACATTGGAATTGATTAGTGAAGAAACTCGAAAACTTCGTAGTTTTTCGATTTTTATAAATAACAACGCATTCTGCCATTTTGGTAATTTTTTATCATGTTTTTTAATTTTTTGCAAAATGTAAAAAGCAAAAAAGAATTTCATTGGCCAAAAAAAGTTGATGGTGAAAGATTCATGTCGATAACTTTATTTGCCTAGCTGCGAGAAGAAAAACCGTTTCAGGGGCAGTCACCATTGGCCTTAAATCGTGATGCTGGGTACATCATCAGCAAAGAATGGAAACCGTTAATTCGAAAAATAACGGAAAAAAGGATACAACAATGCCCCCCGGATGAGACGGCTATATAAGCGCGGGCGGAATGCCCTGCAAGCTTTATTGCTCTGAGGACGATGGAGGAGTATTCCATCGAAACGTTAGCAACAAAACATCTTACTCGGCTAGAAACCCGAGAATGTTTTTTAAATATTCATCCCTATTCATTAAAATGAAGAAAGCAGAGACATGTGAAACTTTAAGACCTGACCACAAACACTTCAAAGATATTGACAAGGTTCATCTTTTGAATAATATAATTAAAAGCTTAAGAATTCATGGATAAAGACAAAATTGAATTCAGGAAAAGCAATGGTATAAAGAAGCTATTTTTTCACAAGGCTACTCCCCGAAAAAATAATGGGGAAGAACAAATAAGAATTTCATTACATTTTTGGATTCAGAGTGTTCAACGATATGGATTGAAATTAAAAGCTGAGAATTCTAAATGAACTTGGGTGTGTTTTAGAGTGACCAAAAAGTTATCCACAATTCATATAAAACCACATGGCTGTGATTGAATCCAGTTACAGAAGTGAGGAAGAAGAAGAATACAGAAAGGAGTATGACAAAGCCATACATTGCCCCTAATAAACTTTGTTTATACATTGATAAAACCATTAAAGAAATCAAATAGGAAGCTCCAGAACTAAATATCCATGGGGAGAAAATTATCATGCTACAATTCAGCAATGATATAGTGAACATGGCAGAGTGTGAAGGAGAGTAAGTAGGACTCTAGTTAACATTATCCAGGTATCACCTGAAGATCAATAAAGGAAAACTAAGATAAAGACATGCAGTAGTAGAGAGGAGGCCAAGACTAACTTTAAACAAGTATAAGAAGGGGAAGCTTAAGGGGATGAAAGAGTATTGTTATCTGAGAGGCCGAGTTATCAGCGATGGATGAAGTAAGAAGGAAGTCAGTAGAATATCAAAGAGAGTATTCTACCAAAAGAAGAATCTACTTATAATTGGAAGTACAAGCGCGGATATAAGGAAACACTTCATCAGAACATCTGGAACGGGCTCCTTTATGGCAGTGAGACACACACAACAGCAGCAGAAAAAAGTCAAGGCTCGAAGCATTTGAAATGTGGTGAAATTGAATAATGATGAAGATTAGACATCAACCAATTGCCTAACAAAGAATTTCTATGAAGAGTAGGAAAAAAGAGAAGTTTGAAAAAAAACTTTGAAGAGAAATTTCGAGATGAAGACATTGGTCAATGGAGAAGTGAGCTGGAAGAAAGGCAAAGCAAAGCCTCACATGAAATATGTGGAGAAATTACTGAAGAATGTTACAGAAAAGAGAAAATGATTAAAAGATTTTTTGATAAAAGAACTGAGTGGAGAGCTGCATCAAACAAATATTAGGATTGATAACTGGTGGTGGTGATGATGATGAAATGGAAAGACCAGGTATATTAACAAAGAGTTTTAAAAAGAGTGGAAGAAAGAAGAAATCTCGTGAAAATTCTGAAACAAAGACAGGACAACCCTATTAGGCTCACCTTGAGACAGGATGGTGGATAAGGTCAACTTACCTCAAGAATACTCTTACGATCAGCATGGAGTTTCATCACCTGCTCTGCCCAGTCTAGCAGTCTCTCCCCCCGAGGAACTTTAACCCGCTCATGTTTCAGCCTGCCAACTCGGAACTCATGAGGATCATCTCGTCTGGGTGACAGGCCCGGTGCTCTTTGCCTCTCTAGGGTGGCATCCCTTTGAGACTGTAGCCACACTATGGACCTATGCAACAAAACACCATTTTATATTCTTTGGCAAGAACCACAGATATTGCATACTAAGTTTCAGAGTATGAATACTTGTTTTTCTCAGCTAAATGATCCATATTTATACATAAAGAACTCTAATTCAATTTTCAGAAAAGGTAGTGATTACTATAGAAATGACTCTAGAAGTAATTGTGACTTTCAACCACCAATAAAATACAACTTCAACTCATACTTCTTCATTTTTGTGTGGTAGGCATTTATGCAATATGTTTAACACCTTCCTAAAATCGACAATATATTAAATTATCACAAAAATATTACTTTAAAAAAATAAAACTTGGTTCACAAGACTGTTCAGTGTATTAACCTTAAACATACTGTTACAACATGCTAACTGGAAATGCCTATTACTATATAAACACAACAATATCATTTATCAAGTTACTTGATACATGATTTAGCATGAATGCTTGCCACCTTTGCTAAAGAGTAAAATTGCTAAATAGATTGGATGAATTTGCAAATGTCTCTGGACACGAGCTTCAACACAATAATATTAAAATGGACAACAGTATAGAAAACTATAGTATAGTGATGGGGCAATTCCAAAATTTGATCGAATCCGAAACATGTTTTTTTAACCCCTTCCCTGACGAATTTTTTCGAGAATTCCTTTAAAATGAAGACATATTTTTTTATTTCATTTTCCTACTGTCTGGCAGATTGAAAAACGGGGGAAAAGGTCATTTCTTGAAAATATTTATTTTTAGACGTTATTTACAAAAATTAAAAAATGGCGATTTTAATGCATTTTTCAACATTTTGAACTTTCTTTGGAATGGCCTAATTTTTTTATGCTTATAGCTTTTAGAAATGAAGTAAGTATACATTACTATCAATACGAGTAATTTATTTAAGAAATTTATTTGCAGTTTGTTTTTATCGAAAAAACAAGTAATTATGCACTTCAGTCCGAAAGAAATGCGGGCTGTGATGCTTCGTCCAAGATCTGCCCGTCAGCGATCTGTCTACCGCTCGTCACTGCCAGCTGCGTCGCAGCTTTCTCTCTCGTTCCGTGGAGGGGTTTTCTCGACCCATCTCAGCAGGCGGTCTCTGCTTTTCGTAGTGTGTATGGCCTTGGCGTCACGCGGGTTGCCTATACCCGGACAGCGATCTTTTTTCGTTTCATCAAAATCAAACGTATTGCGTACATTACTAGCTGATTACTACTTATTACCTTTGTTCACTCATTAGAATACTTATCACTAATATATTGACTATTAGTGTTCTAATACAAACTTGAAAAAATCTGTTTGACTGAATATTTATTTTAGAGATCTATCGACACTATTATCAAGAAAAATGAAGGCCATCTCAAGACGTAGAGAAATAATAAATGGTCATATAGGGAAAAATTTGACATAAATGAACATTTTTATTCATTGAGAAGTGAATTGATACTGGCGCCAACCCAATCTTCCTTTGTAAAGTAGTAAACTTTCATCCATCCAACTTTTCTCTCTCTGGAGTATAAAGTGCCTTGAATTTTTCTTCTAGCAAACAATAAATTGGCCAAATCTTGTTCAGTTTGGGGTTCGGGTGATTTTCTGCATTGTAAGCATCGTTGTTGCTGAAGTGCAAAAATCTCCGTAGTAGGATAAATCGCTGAAGGGACATTGTTTCTCCAAAAAAGGGTTTTGCTAATATCCGTCTTCTGGACCAATACTGTTCCTGCTCCGGTTTCCGAATGATACTTTGCAGTATCACCAGCCCCAAAAACACTCGCATTTCTGCGTTGGTTGCCTCGCGCCATTGGTGTTGGGTTGTTGATGCCTCATCTCGGAAACACTGGGATGCATACCGATACGTCTCATCAGTTATAAATCCCACTACATGTTCGTCGAGAAAAAGTTCAAAGAACTGCAGTGGGTCACCGTCCGCATCCAAGTCAAAATTCAAGGACGATTCTCCCTCAAACTGGAACCTGCAGGGTGCAGGCTGGCGAGAATTACCCACTTCACACCACTGCCCTTCTGGCGCAGATTCCTCTTCATCTTCACTATCAGAGATAGAATGCTCTGAGAAGCTGGATTCAGATCCGCAATCTTCAATGTCTTGGACTTGCAGTTCTTCCTCTGAAAAGTCACTTTCATTTTCACTTGTCATCGTGAAAGATAATAATTTCTCACAAACGACAGTAAAGACTGATACCTAAGTGAGTGACACAGGAGTGCTAGACGTGTACGCTTGAGAGGACAACGAATAACTGAGAGAGTTTTCTAAGCATCAGGGCTGCCATCGAATTTACCGTGAATACTGGAAACGGTAAGCAGGAGAACCATGTGTTCGGAAAAACCAATGGAGCAATGACCTGGAGAAACAAAGAAAGCACGGCATGGGAATGATACTAAAACCTTTTATGTTCTCGACACCGATGCCCCGGCGGGTAGCCTTCCTGTCTTCCCTCCCCTTTACCCAGAAATACCCTTTCTCCCTGTTCTGAGAATTACCGTGACGCGCGAGTGAAGGGACACAGGGTAGTCCGCGACGGTGACCTTGTGTACTCAAAGAAAAAGGTAGGATAAACCTTCGGTTAGCGGAAAGTACGGGGAATTGCCCTCCCGAAGTTAGCGGGGGAGGAGGCCTGGACAATGAGATTGCTATATGTTGTGCCGCCGAGGCAAAGGGAGGCATGCTATTGCGGTGAGTGAGATAAAAGAAGCGAAAAGGAGACTAAGAACAAGCAATCAGCTCTTAGCAATAATTTTCCATGACCCAAAGACCTAGAGTTACAAAAAAGATTCTTCAGCATCTCATTCAAAACCTACTCAAAGGGCGAAAGCAACCGTGAAGCGTGGCTTTCTTACGCTTTGGGAATGTCTTGATTTGTAAAGTGAAAAGTATATTTATAAATTACTAGCATTCCCGGTCTCGGCTTTGCCCGAGACAACAGGGTAAAGAAATCAAACTTGTTATTATTCTTATTAGTAATGGTAGTCCTTTGTATACGTATTATTTCAAGATGACGATTCGAGATAGCTATATACCTTCTCATGTCTCTTCATACCAATGAAAAAAGTTTCACATTGTGTCACAACTGTCCAAACGACTAAAATAAGATTTTGAAGACAGCAGTAGGTGGTTTGAGGTAGCAAAGAGTCTCCTTGCAGATGCATAACAACGAAAAAAAAAGTTTCATCATAATCCCAAAGGCCGTTTATCTGTGAAATGCGGACAAAATCTTTATCCACGTGAATAAAATCAGATTATAGTTTCCACCATTTTGTTTCAAGATGGCAAGTTATGATTAGCGATAAGTAAAACGAACAATTGTTTCAACAATAGGCACAACGAAAATTAGTTCAATGAAATCTATAGAGAAGTTTATGTTTGAAAAGCGGGAATAATCTGTCACGAAATAAAAAAGTCACGAAATGCAATTGACAAAATAGCGGTAAGAGTGCGTTTAGAGTAAAAAAAAATATGTTTAGATATAAATACATACGATGATATGCTAAACGGATGCATATACAAGTAACGCCTAATATATCACAAATATTCATAGAAAAGAACCACTGCGAATAATGTTTACTCATTGAACTTTTCGTGTTATACGCTCGTAAAAATACGTAAATTTCAGCTAATGCTTTCTGTAAATATCAATGTTATAAACTCGAAAAAAATTCATGAAGGATCTCAGAAATCATAAGGCTTATGCCTTCTAGTGAGGAAAAATGGAACTACGTCAAGAGGACGGGTATTCTCGGGCAGAACATGAGAGAAGACGCATTGCCGCGGCAGGACGAGTATACTCGGTCGCGTCGAAAATGGAACCACCGCTTGGGACGAGTTAACTCGGTCGCGTCAGGGAAGGGGTTAATCGAATTCAAATCTCGAATCCGAATCTCGAATCTTAATCCCAAATCCTAATCCTCCTCAATTTCATTAAATTCAAATCTTCCTTCTATCTGTAAATTGTTAAATAATGGTTCTTTTCTGGTGAATTCTCTAATTAAATCCAATCGAAGCTGAATCATATTACTTAAAGTAAATAATAAATGAATAATGGTCATATAGTCCCCACTTACTGAATTTAAGGACATGTTCGAGGACAAATATAAAGAATGTGTAATTTCAAAAGTAAATCAAAGTTTAATTTTTCTTAAATAAAATTGAAAATTCAATGAAAGGAGATAACAAGTTTTTATTTCGAAAATGCAGCATTTTCACTGTCAGGATCTAATCGATTTCTTTTTTTTCAACCAAATTTCCAGCAGTACTGATGGCTCTTTCAGAAAATACTATTGCTGGAAGAATGCCGAGGAACTTATTTGTTAGAATTTTCAAATTGGGAGATTTCAAAGAATTCATACGTGGACAAGAATTATTAGTTTACAATATGCCGTGTAAACATTTCCTACCATGGTATTTATTATTTAAATGCTAATTTTGAGCAATTGCAGTAAGTCCTCGACCTTCGCGGATCCGAGTTACAGATTCAACAGTGTGAAAACCCACGACTCATTGACAAGCACACCAGAGTTGATGCCAAACTACAGGTGTTCGGAATGCCAACTCTAGCTTAAGACATTACACAGTTCAATAGGTGACATTTGATCATCGTGATGGTGAAAAAGTTTGATGTGATCAGGCATCTACATCTTTTTTTTGGCATAGTGTGACCTTCCCGCATAAGGCAATGCATAGTTAATTATATATATACTCCATTAATGACATCTGTTGTCCATTACAGCAAAAAAAAAGTAGTTTTGGGTAATTATACTTATTTTAGATTTAAATGTTAAATGAAAAAAAGATTGGATTTTTGTTACTCTCGGCTTTGTCGCATTATGTTCTTAACAGCCTCTCAAAAGATGGCATTTTCTGTAATTGTCGCTGATTGCCACAGTGAAAGCAGCACCGCTAATGGTTCAAAAATGGATAGGTAAGTTGTGGTCTTTCGAATTACCAGGAAATTTTCGGGATGAGTCAACCACATAAGTCGAGGACTTACTGTATATCTTTTCTAACAAAAAATTGTTAAATGTCGCGATAGTCTCAGCTATGGATACCTCTAGTTTCTAAAATTAATCTAATCTTTTCCCACACTGTCAGCTAAATTGCAACATCAAAAACTATTAATATTTTGACCACTGCACATCGTTACTTGTCAATGAGCTTCATTATTGGTAGTTCTCCACCAATGGTAGATAGAATCCGCATGACTAGTATTTAAATCTTGAATGCAAAGATTCGATCACATCTTTTAACCATGGATTCGATCAAAACTTGAATCCATGGATTCGATAGGATTCGACCGAATTTTCGAATCCCTGCCCCAACCCTACTATAGTATTATAAAAGCCATTCCCATACCAAAAAAGTAGAAGCTATATGTAAGGATTGCATTACCTGGAAGCCCCAAAGGCAGTGCAGTTGAAGTACAGCTGCCGTGTTTCAAATGGGAAAAGGAAGGGACATATATGATTGAGCTCTTCACACCACTGGGGAAGTGCACCAGAAGACAGCACAAGAGGATCTTGAATTTGCTGTAGGATTTTGTTGGTTATTTTTTTGCTGGTGAAATCCTCTGGTGTTAAATTGAGTTCTCCAGCTTGTTCTGCAAGTACAAAAATATTACCGATGTTTTTTCAAGCACTGCAATTTATTAAAATAGAAATCTTGATGAGCTTTCTTAAAATGATAACATCAAATGAAAAAGTTTTACCCATTTGCATCCTCCCTCTGCATACTCAAATCTTCCCCAAACACCGTGGTTTTCTAGGGTGTTTTCTATGGCAATGCATTGAAATTTATTTCTATAGCACTAGGGGACAGTAGAAATCGGGCACATGTACTTGCCTACACAGTACAACCAAAAATCCAACACATGGCATTAGAATACAAGTGATACCATACAATATGCATAATGATAATGAGGTTTATTGTCCAATGACCAGATTACACTGACATAGGATTCGTCAAAAATACACAGAACATATACATAGACAAAATATTTAAACACTATTATCATGGAGAAATTCTTCTAAGGAATAATGAAATTTGTCTAGTAAAAAAAATTTACCTTTGCTTTACAGGAGCCTGCAGTTTTGCAGTTTTTCAGACTGGTAGGTAACTTGTTAGATAGGTGCAACCCCAGAGTTTTAGGACCTTGAAAGACTGATTTGGTCCTGACATACTTATAGTTAGGGACACCGAAAAATGGTAAATAAAAATCATCAAAAGCGGTGTTTATAAATGACAAATAAGGTTAGTGATGGACGGATCCAGGTTTTTTGTCGGATCCGGATCCGGAACCGGATCCATGCCTGGGTTTCGGATCTTTATCTCGGTTTCGGATCCTTAGTTTCAGATACTCGAATCTGATTTTCAAAACCTAGATTTTTTTAAATATATAAATACAGCAACAATAGAATTACCAAAAAAAGTGAATTTATTGTCGAAAAATCAACTTCCTATCATCTATGTGGATAATATTTTCCTAGACCAAGATTTATGGATGTAATAACTATATCTTATTACGTCTAATATAAAGATCAACTTCCTTATCACATACTCATCATGCAATACATTTTTGAAACCTGTACAACTATTCTTTAGAGTGATGTTAAAAGATACATTGAAAGTTTATTTTCATTAATAAAGGAATTATTTTCCAATTATTAATAAAATCCTTGAATGCTTTCAAATTCTTTTTTAGAAACACAAATTATTTTAATGCGGCCAAGAGATTCCATTTATGGATAATTCGGGGATTCCATTTTTAAGACGAAAAAATTATTGTAGAGTATTTCAAGCTGCTAAATTACTAATTTTGCAATGTCTCATTAATAATAACCTTTAAAATGTAATTTGAGAATTTTATACTCCTAAGGAGAGGTTGTGTAACTCTGATCTTGAAATTAGATAAGTCGTTTTTCATGCTACTAGAAGCAACAATTAAAAAAGTCTCGGATTTTTTCTCCAATGGCTCGGGTTTGCAAGAAAAAAGTAGAATGACATGTGGGTAGCATGTATTCTCCAAAATCAGGTAAACCGACAATAGCAGAGTGGGGTAGTGGACTGCAGCTAATGAAGTTCGATTCTTATCGCTTTTTAAAATTTTTCTTTCAGCCATTGAATCAAAAATTTATCATCCTTAATTTCCAAGCTTTGTGTGTGGATACCGACTTTTTTGTACTTTTATCATTTAAACTAGATTTATAAATGCATTACTAAAAATACATGGGAAAGTTAATGTAATGATTCCACGATTTAATTCTGCAATAAAAACTGTTTCCAATCATTTCACTAACGCCAAATTTTTTTAACTTATAAATTGACATGAAATTTCTGATAATCCACTTGTTTTAACTGCCTACTTGCATCACCCTAGGAATACAGCACAGCCTATATTCCTAGTCAGTGTTAAGGATCGAACTCGCGACCGGCAGTACACTAGCCCTCATTTTTAACAACTACGCTATCATAGGTTCACGGGAATCTGGCAAATGTTGACGACCCGCGTGACATTCGGCTTTATTTTTTTTCCCGCGAATCCGGGCGTATGGAGAAAAAAGTCACGACGAGTATTTCTTTATTTTGTTTTCGTGGCACGAAAAAAATCTTCTTCTCGTTTCGTGACCCGAATTAGTTAACCTCTCCTTGTTGGTATCTAACATACGTAAATTCCATTCGCGGGGAGCATCGATCACGAGGCCGCGAGATGTTAAATCTCCGATCCGGATCTGAATTTTTACTGTCCTCGGATATGATTCAGTAGCGAATGAAATGAAAGACCCGTGGATCTTTGGATCCGACCCGACCATTCTTAATTTACTAGTGGTACATTTGTAAATCTAATTTAAACAACAAAGCATAATAAAGTGAGTATTCAGATGTAATGGTTTGAAATTGAATATGATAACATTTTCGATGCAGTGACTGAAAGAAAAAAATTAACTGCGATTGGGATGGAACTTCGCACAGTACACTAGCTCTCGTTGTACGCCTGATCCCGGTGAATGTAGGCGACCCGCGTGACATCCTACGTATTTTTTTTTTCTTACGATACCGGGGTAATAAAGTGAGTATTCAGATGTAATGGTTTGAAATTGAATATGATAACATTTTCGATGCAGTGACTGAAAGAAAAAAATTAACTGCGATTGGGATCGAACTTCGCACAGTACACTAGCTCTCGTTGTACGCCTGATCCCGGCGAATGTAGGCTACCCGCATGACATCATACGTTTTTTCCCCGCGATACCGGGGTAATGGGGGCAAAAAGTCATATTTCTTTGTTTTGCTTCTAGTTGCACGGGAATGTTTTCATCTAATTACGCCACCTTAGTTACACATCCTCTTCTTGTCAATATCTACCGCAACTACATTCCATTCACGGGACATTTCGATCGCTAAGCCGCGAAAATTTAAAATCTAGGATCCGGATCCGATTTTGCTCCGTGTCTTTGGATCCGAATCCGGAACCGAAAAAATGAAAGATCCGCGGATCTTTGGATCCGACGGATCCGATCCGGCCATCACTAAATAAGGTAAATAAAATCATTTTTAAAAGATGAAAGCTGTGTTTAATGTTGGGAAAAAGGAGTCTTAAAGGAAGGGTTTTTTTTTAATATTATTAATAAAGACTTCATACCAATGTGAACAAACAGTTAATAGTACATACATTTGAGATCCAATACAGAAGTTATGGCTACCCTACGCAACATAAAAAACACAGTAGGCAAAACTAAGTTAAAGGCAAATTAATGAGATAA